>CM059434.1:24922163-26122163 GCA_030390025.1 Squalus acanthias | reverse complement strand
CGATGTAGAGGTGAGTGATGGGTGCAAGTGTGGAGTGGTAAGTATGTGAGGTGAGTGTAAAGTGTTAGAAAATGTTAAGTTACCTTTGTTTCTACCTACAGCCTTCAGCCGCTGTGGAGCCGGAGTCCCCGACATCTCCATTGTAGAGATCACAGACTGGCTGTTACATCCTCCGATACAACAGCCAGCTGATTTCTGCAAAGTAGAAAGGTTTGATGAGTCCTGAACACAAGGACTCATCAAACTACACAGAATGTCAGTGTTTGACAGCTTCACAGAGCTGTCAAACAATGACATTTCTTCTTTCAAAAATTCTTGACAGATGACACGTCATACGTTGACGTGCTCTGTCACTGACTTCCCCCTAATTGGCCTGCTGAGCCCGCCAGGCGGGCTTAACAAGGCCAATCAGGGGGAAATCCCGCTGGTTGGCCAGAAGCTGATGGAGGCGGGACTGAAACCCGGCAAGCAGCAGTCCCGCCTCCAACACGTCTCCATTCATAAAATCCAGCCCAATGTGTTTAATTAGCAAATGAGATGAAGCAAATGGCGCAACTTGTTTAAAAACCAATCTGGCCTTCATACTTCACGCGCTATCTCTTTCTTCAAACTACAACCAAACCAATGTGTTTAATTAGCAATGAAGTCACTTCCTTTTTTTATTTCTCCTTTCACAATGAACATAGATCAGGCTAGAGCATGGAAAAGAATTATCAATGAATTTTAAAGAGCTGAGACCTCTTTGTACAAATGGCTCTTATACAAACTAAAAGGAGTGTGGAACAAAGGGACTGGCAGAAGCAAGGATGTTCTGTCTTCCTCATTGTTCAATCCCTTCTTAAACTGACTTCTTTTTCAGTATGTACTGACTGCACAAAAGAAAGCCGATCGTTAACGAGTGTGTCTCAAATAGACTTCCTCTCTTTTGTCAGAAAGCAGAGGACGTGTGTCATTGCTTTCTGAATGTTGCAGAATGCTAATTCAACTTTCTCATTTTAATCCCCTTGTGCTGCTGGAACTGAGGGGATTTATGTTATAGCTCTATCAGGTTGTTTGTCTGACATCCAGTCAGTCAGTGAGCAACTTGTCACCTCGATAACTTAAAAAGACTTTATGAAAATTGTTACATTTCAGTCAACAGATTCAGATTATTTTTGCAGTAGCTATATCAAGAACTGTCTGTGCACCTTGTTCATGTATCTATAAGCAATGACTTGTCATCTTTATGACTTCATACTGTTTATATAACTAATTTTGGTGAGGAGATTGTGTGATCCATTTTTGCTCTCAATATTATAATGTCAATCACATTTGTATATCTGCACATGCTCCTGTCATCGATATTTAATCAATCGCCATTGTCCAATCCCCCTCGCTGCATGGCCTAACACCACTCCTATCCTGAACGATGTTCCAATTCCACTTCCAAATTGAGCCTTTCAAGCTGGATGCCCTGTGTTGACACCAAATTTGTTTCAAAACAGTTGCTATAGTTTTTTCAATTAATCACATGTGTTTACAAAATAATCACTTCTGTGGATTTTTTTCTTAAAGTAGTCCAAACTTTATTAAAGTAACGGATCTCCCTCTCCCTCATCTACTGTAATGCTCAGCATGCAGCTTTGTTTATCAAGATCAATAAGTTTGCTGTAAGAATCCTATCAACTTGTAGGTGATTTTACTGATGAAAAAAGCAGCCAGCTATTGATTACACGATGGAATGTAGTTTCTTCAGCATTTATTTAGTCTTAACATGGCTCATCCATGAGGTCACACCTGGCAGGTATGTCATCATCAGTGAGGAGAAGTGAATGGGAAGGTCAAAGATAGTAGCTGGGCATTATAGGCAATGGAGAATGTTTCATGTGAGGTCTCAGGCACTGACCTACCAAGGAAGCAGATGTGTTGGTGATTTGATGATTGGGCACCCATTCATCATCAATGTAATCGTATTAGTAATTCTAAATGGCGTTTGATAAGGTGCCACATAATAGGCTTGCCAGCAATGTTGAAGCCCATGGAATAAAAGCGACAGTGGCTGCATGGATACAAAATTGGCTATAATGCCCAGCTACTATCTTTGACCTTCCCATTCACTTCTCCTCACTGATGATGACATACCTGCCAGGTGTGACCTCATGGATGAGCCATGTTAAGACTAAATAAATGCTGAAGAAACTACATTCCATCGTGTAATCAATAGCTGGCTGCTTTTTTCATCAGTAAAATCACCTACAAGTTGATAGGATTCTTACAGCAAACTTATTGATCCTGATAAAGAGGGAGAGGGAGATCCGTTACTTTAATAAAGTTTGGACTACTTTAAGAAATTGGCTAAGTGACAGGAAAGTAGTGATGAACGGTTGTTTATTGGACAGGAGGAAGGTACACAGTGGTGTTCCCCAGGGGTTGGTACTAGGACCACTGCTTTTCTTGATATATATTAATGACTTGGACTTGGGTGTACAGGGCACAATTTCAAAATTTCCAGATGACACAAAACTTGGAAATATAGTGAACAGTGAGGAAGATAGTGATAGACTTCAAGAGGACACTGACAGGCTGCTGGAATGGGTGGACACGTGGCAGCTGAAATTTAACGCAGAAAAGTGTGAAGTGATACATTTTGGTAGGAAGAACAAGGAGAGGCAATATAAACTGAAGGGTACAATCCTAAAGGGGGTGCATGAACAGAGACCTGGGGGTATATGTGCACAAATCGTTGAAGGTGGCAGGGCAGATTGAGAAAATGGTTAAAAAAGCATACGGGATCATGGGCTTTATAAATAGAGACATAGGGGTGATTTTGCCAATGGGGAGCTTTTGGAGGCGGGACTCCCACTTGTCGGGTTTCAGTCCCGCCTCCATCAACTTCTGGCCAACCCACGCTATTTTCCCTTGATTAACCTTGCTAAGCCCACCCAGCGGGCTTAGCAGGCCAATTAAGGGAAAGCCGGTTGCAGAGAACGTCAACTCTCTGTGAAGCTGTCAAACAGTGACATTCTCTGTAGTTTGATGAGTTCTTGAATTCAAGACCTCATCAAACCTCTTTCTTTTGCAGAAATTAGATGGTTGCTGCATTGGAGAATGCAACGGCCATCTGTCATCTCTGCTGTGGAGGTGCGAGACTCTCTGCATACCCAACGATTGAAGCCTGCAGGAAGAAACAAAGGTAAGTACACTTTTTCTAACACTTTCCACTTACCTCAGATAATCACCTTTCCACACTTGCACCCATCACTTACCTTCACAGCGCACTTTTGCACCCCTCCGACCCCCGCAGACTCACTACTTGCCTCGGTGACCCTGGCGGAGTTCGGAGCCTTTGGGAAGCCCGCACTTGTATGGACAAAATGGTGATAATCCTCTTATCTAAGTGGCTGTAATCCCTTCCCTCCTCCAAGGAGACGGGACCCGACACGGGACGGCTACCTGCCTCCTGGCTAGATAGCACGGAGGCGGGTTGGGGGCGGGTTGGGCACCCGCACCCAAATTCTGCCATTTTCCCAGCCATCCCGCCTCCATACCCGCCTCCCCAGGGCTGGCAAGATCGCGCCCTTAGAGTACAAAAGCGTGGAAATTATGATGAACCTGTATAAAACACTGGTTCAGCCTCAACTTGAGTATTGTGTCCAATTCTGGGCACCGCACTTTAGGAAGGATGTGAAGGCCTTAGAGAGGGTGCAGAAAAGATTTATAAGAATGATTCCAGGGATGAGGGACTTCAGTTATGTGGATAGACTGGAGAAGCTGGGGTTGTTCTCCTTAGAGTAGAGAAGATTGAGAGGAGATCTGATTGAGGTGTTCAAAATCATGAGGGGTCTAGACAGAGTAGATAGAGAGAAACTGTTCCCATTGGCGGAAGGGTCGAGAACCAGAGGACACAGATTGAAGGTGATTGACTGAAGAACCAAAGGCGACATGAGAAAAAACATTTATACGCAGCGAGTGGTTAGGATCTGGAATGCACTGCCTGAAAGGGTGGTGGAGGCAGATTCAATCGTGGCTTTCAAAAGGGAATTGGAGAAGCACTTGAAGGAAATAAATTTGCAGGGCTACAGGGAAAAAGCAGGGGAGTGGGACTAGCTGAAGTGCTCTTGCAGAGAGCCGGCACAGGCTCAACAGACCAAATGGCCTCCTTCTGTGCTGTAACCATTCTGTGATTCAATAACGGATGGTAAGGCAGAGGGTCCATAAATTGGCATCTTATTTTGAGGTCTCCCTGAGAATCAAATGTGGTTAAACACGTCAGTTTGTATGTTCCTTGTACATTTATTTAGGGCACCAATAAGAAGCACCGGCAGGAGGGAACCTTTTTGCCCAGGTGTCGAGCTATCTGGAATATTTGCTGGTTTAGGTGGTGACTTCACAGCTAAACACCGAGGTCCTGAAGTGGCCAAAGGCACCAAGAAGAGAGGGTTATGCTCTACAGGTAGACCTCTGTATCTGACGCCACAACTGAACCTTACCGTATTTTTCTGGGAGCTGTGATAATGCACTATAAACAACTTACTTTCTTCTTTCCTGTCTTCTCTTTCTCGCTGTCTCTTTTTTGCAGGACTCACTCATGCACAATATTCCCTGTCATTTTGTTTGGGGCCATGCGGGCCGTTCAAAATACCGCGCATGCACGCTTTTTCTCATTGAAAAGCTGGCTGTGCAGGGTCCCTGGAGCGCCGTGCGGCCATGCAGCTTACAGGGAGCATTGCTCATGCACTCTCCAAAATGAATGGAGGCTTCCGCCTCTTTTCATTGGATTTAACCTAAAGTAACTAATATTGATTACAGTTTTAGCCTAGTCATGAACATTTTAGTGTGCAACAATATGATGTAATATTTGTGTGGCTTTATAACCCAGTAAGAGTATTGCTCAATGAAACACTTACTTCCTGTTAGGAAATACTCTTACAGCCCTAGTCTAAACTAGAGGTGAGATAATACTAGAACAAAAGCCACACGACAAAGCCCAGCAGCCATAATAGTGAGAGGGAGAGAAAGATTTGGGCAAAAACAGAAAATACAGATTTAAATGATGAACTCAATAATAGAAAAAGTGCTATGCCAGCTAATTGTGAGCCTCCTGCTTCTCTGTACGTATCCCTCTGATATTCTGTCTCTCCAGGATACCCTGTCTTGCCATCTCGCTCTGCTTAGCGAAAAGTCGTCTCTCTCTTTCTGTTTGGGATATGGTTATTTTGTCTCTATTTCTCTCAGCTTTGTCTTTCTCTCTGGTAATACTTGGTCAGGTCTGTTCCCCAAAAAAAGAAAACGCTAATCAGTCCATCAGTTATAAAGACTTGGCAGTCAATCAGCCAGTCTCTGAAGAAACTTGGCACTTAGTCCGACATAAAAAAGTCGGCGGCCAGACACAACTTATCTCGCTACACAAGCAACATGAAAAGGTTGTATTCATGCACACAACGGCAGCTAGTAGATGCTTGCATACATCTCACTAATTCTACCCTTCTACATAAAAAACTGGAATAAATGTAGAAACAAAAATAACACGATAACTTTTAAAATATGTACACGAATCACCTCAAAATTTAAGCGCATCATCTTAATCATACTCTCTATGAAATCTTTGTTTTATTTTTACACAGTTGTGTCAACAGAAACTGTCCTACATGCACTCATTCATGTGTCCTATCGAAATTCATCAATAATTGGTTCCAATTAGTTGGTGTTAGTCAACATTCCCAGTACAACATTTAATCCTCACTCAAGAGACCCGGAACAAATTGTGGGTTGTTTATATTTGGTGTCACATCACTTTATCTTTATCCGTGGCTATAAATACTGATGCAGTCTTTTTAATTTTACAACTTTTTTTTTATTCGTTCATGGGATGTGGACGTCACTGGCAAGGCCAGCATTTATTGCCCATCCCTAGATGCCCTTGAGAAGGTGGTGGTGAGCTGCCTTCTTGAACCGCTGCAGTCAGTGAGGTGAAAGTACTCCCACAGTGCTGTTCGGTAGGGAGTTCCAGGATTTTGACCCAGCGATGATGAAGGAATGGCGATATACTTCCAAGTCAGGATGGTGTGTGACTTGGAGGGGAACTTGGAGGTGGTGGTGATCCCCTGCGCCTGCTGCCCTTGTCCTTCTAAGTGGAAGAGGTCGCGGGTTTGGGAGGTGTTGCCGAAGAAGCCTTGGCGAGTTGCTGCAGTGCATCTTGTAGATGGTACACACTGCTGCCACAGTACGCCGGTGGTGGAGGGAGTGAATGTTTAAGGTGGTGGATGGGGTGCCAATCAAGCAGGCTGCTTTGTCCTGGATGGTGTCGAGCTTCTTGAGTGTTGATGATGTCATTTGTTATTGTTAAAGATGCTTTTAAATTGCCTCTTGTTTAGTTTGGATCACTTGGATCAGGTGTCAGCTCCCTCTGCACTGCTAAATCCAACTACTTTACCCAGCAACAGGATTGTAGACCCATTTTCTCCCTCTAAGTTTACAATCCTGTCAGCAGAATAAGTGAGCTGATTTAGAATTATAAATAGGACATGGACACTGTGTAAAAGGACTGTGGAAGATTGAGGATTGATAGAAAGGGATTGAAAGTCACAAAGATAAATACAGCTGATCATATTCTGCAGCTCTGTTACTGTTTGGTTCCATGGTATGCCATCTGTGGGATTCAGCTGATTTGGGTTATCGACTGTAAAGTTAAATTAATAGCCTGAAGATTTTGATTAATTGCCTTTGGGGATGATGGGGAAATTTCAGAGTTTTACCTCAGGTTACTTGCGTCCCCCAGTAGATTAAGTAAATTTGAAAGAGGCCATACAATACAAATTATAAATTGCCGATTGGAATGAGTGGGCTTGGTGAGTCAAGTGACTTTGCCTTATTTCATACTTGGTATTTTATTACTTGCAGTACTCACTGAGCAAACAACACTGCTGCCAAGACGTTGGCACGTCAGTACGAAACAAATCCGTAAATATTTAGTTACAGGTGTAACAATGGTTGGCACCAGCCAACGTCTTGACTCTGCTAGCGAATAACATTCACGGTATCCCCCTTTGACAACATGCCATTGGCAGCAGAGCTCCTTAAAGCTGCACAAGCATTTACTTTTCAAGTTGGAAATTAAATCAATTCTAGGTAAATGTGTACTTGACCAATGACTAAATGACAGTGGCCTAAATCCATTCCAATCCATTCTTATTGTATAGCATTCAGGTTGGCAATCAACAACAACTGATATTTCTCTACAGTGCTCGTTATGTACAAAGAGACATCTCAGAGCGCTGTAGAGGTGTGGAATATGAGTGGATACTGAGCAGGTGCGGTGGGCAGGAAGGAGAAAGAACACGAAGGGGCAAAAGCACAGCGACAACAAGCATTTATATAGCGCCTTTAACATAGAATATGTCCCAAGGCACTTCACAGAAGTGTAATCATGAAAAAATGGATGCTGAGCCAAAGAAGGAGATATTTGGAGGGGTGACTAAAAGCTTGGTTAAAGAAGTGGGTTTTAAGGAGGGAATAAGAGGCGGAGAGGCTTAGGTAGGGAATTCCAGAGCAGAGTTTGTAGATGGCTGAAGGCAGGGACGCCAATGGTGAGGTGAAGGAAGTGGAGTTACTGAAGAATCCAGAGTTGTTAGAATGCAGAGTTCTTGGAGGGTTGTAGGGCTGGAGGAGGTTACAGAGATGGGGAGGAGTAAGGTCATGAAATGATTTAAACAAGAGGATGAGAATTTTACGTTTGGGGCGTTGGGGGACCGGATGCCAATGTAGGTCAGCGAGCATGGCGGTGATGGGTGAGCGGGACCTTGGTGCAGGATAGGATACAGGCATCAGGGTTTTGAATGAGCTGAAGTTTACAGAACTGGAGGATGGGAAGTCAGCTGGGACGGGCGATGTTACAGAGGTGGAAGTTGGCCTCGCCTAGAATTTTGTGTGCACGTGCGAGTGGGGAATCAATGTTGCTGTCGGCTACAGCTTGACTGCTCCCAGATCACGTGACCTTCATCCAGCGGCAAATTTCTCCAGTTGCAGCCAATTCTCCAACTTCCCCCCGACTTCTCCTCTCTCCAGCTACTGATGTCACCTCACAAAATTGAGTGTATGGGTGGAGGTTGTTACTGCGTCTCAAACAAGGTTGGGATAACAGCCACACAGTAAGTGACCCTGCTGTTTCCGTATATTAAACAGAGATTCACAGTCTGTCCTTTCTAACTCTAACATCACCTCACTACCAGAATAGAGTAAAATAACCTGCAATAAGGAATGGAATTTTTTAATACAACACACCGTATCAGAGCTCCATGAGGGAGCTTCTGATGTAAATGTTAGTTGTAATATTATGCACCACCCAACTGAAAGAATTTGAAAAAGTTACCACCAATCTGTAAGGGTCACTGTACTTTAGACAAACCGGAGCAGTATAACTTTGTAGAACAGTCTGGTGACAGTCCAGTTAGTTTCTTTTCCTTTTTGTAAAGTCATATCCTGGATGTAAAGGTTTAAAAGAAAACAACTGTTGGAACAATGCAGTTAGTAAACGATAATTTCCAGCTTCTACGGTTGGTGGTGGAATTCCGCAGGAAGGGCCCGTTGCCATGGTAACATGCTGACTTAGTCAGGCGTGTGTAGCTGCGCTTCACCTGTTGAAAAGATCACCAGCTGCCAATGAGGAGGAGATACACTGCAGAGACTAATCATGTAAATAAGACCGAAAAGACGAAATGATGTGAAATGTATCAAGTGGGGGATAGACAGCAGAGATTGTGAAATACACAGGAGAGAGTGATGTAAAATATACAATCAGGGTGGTGATAACATATATACCAGCTATCAGTGTTTAATTGGTGCTCCAGGCAAGGGGTGAATGGTAACGATCTTGAAAAGCCAGTAGCTACTGACCTGCTTTGGAGCTGCATTTTCTCAACCTGGTGAATAGGATTCTGTTTGAGGCATGCAGAGCTCCAGAGAGCGCTTGGAGTTTGTATCCAGAAGGAGGGAATCCTAGTGAGCTGGATTTCAGCAATTCTTTGAGGTTGTTACAGTATGCATATCAAGTTCTTTGGAGGCCAGCAGAATAATCAGACTGAAAAAGTCTGCGATTTTCTCTGAGGAGGAATGCGTAGAGCGGATTATAGCTTTATCTGATATTGCAGACCATCACGAGGCTCTGAGAAAGTCACATATTGCTTTCATTGATTTTAGTAAGGCTGTTGGTCTCATTTGTCTGGAAGAAACTGGAAACCTGAGAGTATGTAGCTGAATCTTGGCTTTAATTTGTGGTGTGTACTCCAGCTCTATGATCCATGTAAGAATAGATTAGAGACAAATTGAACCTACGTCTCCTCAAAGAGGAACAAGGCACGTTTTTCCATTGTCAGCCATCCCATTCAATGTTTTCATCAGTAATGTGTGAGACAACATTGTAAGGCATGGTCTAAGATTGCCTGTCCTGCACATTTCTGTCAGAATTCCATTGATTCTTTTTCACAGACGTTATTATGTCATTGGGGATCTGGTAGCGCCCTGGCGAAGTTAGCGGCCCAAAGGGGGCGCGACTCAATTTCCCCCCCCTTTTATTTTAACGTTTAAAATATTTCTCATCTTTCCAGAATAAATTAATTTTGGCTTCAAAGGTAGACTTTAAAATGTTGGAAAACGCACCAAAAAAGTATTTTTTTTTAAATCTAAATTTCCTGGGGTGGTGGGTGCACAATGCCTTCAGACCAGTCTTCCTGGAAATAGCTCATTTTTTAAGGTGTTACATCCTCGTTCAAAAAATTCTAAATCCACCAAGTAAAAAAATACTTTTCTGCTTATCTGCTGCTGAAACCCTCGTCCATGCCTTTGTTACCTCCAGACTCAACTATTCCAATGCTGTCCTGACCGACCGCCAATCTTCCACCCTCCATAAACTTAAGCTCATTCAAAACTCTGCTGTCCGTATCCTAACCCGCGCCAAGTCCCGCTCACCCGTTACCTCTGCGCTTGCTGACCTACATTGGCTCCTGGTCCACCAATGTCATGTTATTAAAATTCTCACCCTTGTATTCAAATCCCTCCAAGGCCTCGCCTCTCACTATTTCTGTGACGTGCTCCAGCCCCGTGACCTTCCAAGAAAACTACGTTCCACCAACTCTGGCCTCTTGTGTATCCCCACTTCCTTCACCTCAGCATTGGCGGCCATGCTTTCAGCCGTTTAGGTCCTAAGCTCTGGAATTCCCTCCCTAAAATGTCTCCGCCCCTTCACCTCTCTCTCCTCCTACAGAAAACCTTCCTTAAAACCTCCCTCTATAACCAAACTTTAGTCATCCATCCTAATACCTCCTTCTGTGGCTCGGTGTCAATTTTTGTCTGTTTAAGCTTCTATGAAGCACCTTGGGGCATTTTCCGACGTTAAAGGCGCTATATAAATGCAAATTCTTGTTATTTTAGGTTTTCTCCTGCACTACAAGTGATGGATATATTTGGCATACCTGTAGCTTAAGTTACGACAAGTTGATGTCCCAGTACACAGTCAGTAGAATTACTTGTTTGCACGTATCACAGGCAAGGCCTTTGGGCTTCAATTTTCATGAAAGAAATGGACCAAATTGCAAAATGTGACCCTCAAAACACTTGACAAAAATTCTTGGAATCCAATGTAATAAAAACAGAATATAACTCAATTAATAAGTGCAATACTGTGGTCTTGATCATAGGTCTACATTCAGGGCTGTTTTTTGAGTTGTTGGTTGTTTTTTAAGTTGCCAGCATTTTCAGAGATGCATGAGGTCTCTGAAGCTGTTTGCCAGCTTTTGCGAGATTTCCAGTTAGGAATGTATGGGCTGAGATGCGAAGATTTGCAGATCACTTTGTTTTTATCTATGTTGGATCAAGATCATGATCCAAGAAAAACATGTCTTGACAAACTATATGTGCGTTTATCACGATTAATGTCAAGTACAAGACAAGTACACATACAACAGATACCTGAAAACCCGAGAGTGATTCCCATTCAATTCTATTGCGCGTTTCCCAGCTGCAGCTGAAATCATTATGTGCGTTGATGCGCAAAATCATAGTTACCGAAGCTAAGAAACAGAACAGTTTTGGAGCAAGCAAAATGATTGTATCATCAGCTCACAATCCAGTTTCCGGTTCTCTTGACTGTAATCTTTGTGCCGTGACCTGAAACAGAATATGTCAGACCTGATCCATTTTTGCTCCAGACAAATGACAGTTAAGTTATGATTGAGCACACATTTTTTGTACAATGAGATAGATAAGTGACAAGCTCCAATCTATTGGGATATTTCTGAGCTTATCTGAATCTGTTCTGATTGGACATCTTGCTCAATCAGTCGTGGCAAGAAAGTTCCCTGTATAAGCTTTCGTATGGTGAGGAGATCCTAATTGGAGTCAGAAATGAAAAATCAGGCCTGCTGTTGGAATTCCCTTTGCCCGCTCTGGTTTAAAACGTTGGGGTAGAAATTCGTCTGGGGCGGTATCGAATCGGCCGCCCGCTATGCGCAGCGCCTGATGCTTAGTTCCATTGTCGTCATCCTAGAAGGCATTTTCGTGCAGGCGACGGAACTGAATATGAGGCGCTGCGTACAACGGGCGGCCGATCCGATACCGCCCGTTAGACGCCACCGCCTGAGACGAATTTCTTGGCCGTTATGTTTGGATCAGGATTTCCATGTAATCTGAGCGAATGAGAAGCCGACTTTGAAATGAGAGGCTTGTGCTTGATTGAGATCTGCACATCAGCCAGATTCTGACATCGTGCATTCGTGCTTGTCCGAGCATATTTTCTTTTTACCATCATGGAGAGATAGGCAAGTGAATATTTAATTCCTTGTTTTGATGAATACGACTGGACTAACCTGCTGTGAGTGAGCTTGTCTGATCTATTTGATGTCTATCAGTATTGGTCAGAGGCCAGATTTTATTGGGTTTGATCCAATCATGCGGTGTTCTGCTAATCTTTGATGAAGTGTACTATCATCCCAGAAGGCATTTTCTTATCCCTTTTTAAACCCTTTTGATTACAGCAGCTGCAATTTGTTTCACCAGAAAGTAGCAAAATAAGATGATGACTTAATTTATGGAATATTTACTAAAGAAGTGTTTTCTGGTTTCTTGCATTTTCCAAATCTGTTTTCCAAGACTGCTTTGTCTTTCTACATTCGGGCTTACATATTTTTATCTTTCAAGTAACATCAGCAAAAGTTATTCTCTGTAAATCTGTATCGTTGAATATTTAAAAGAATTTTTAAAAAATGTGGAGAAGCAGCAAATATCTTAGACGTTGAGATTTTAAGATTAAAAAAAAAAATCTGCTGCTTCTCTGGTTTACGACCATAATCTTTCACTGAGTTCCTGATCTCAAGGTTTCAAGACAACTGGAGGACATCTAAGGACAAGGGGGAGATAAAATTGGAGCATCACCTGAACTGCTCTCGTACACTGGACAGCATGTCAGTCGTGGTGAAGCTTTGGCAGACAAGATGGGTAACAGGCCACGCCTGGGAGTTGTGCGTGTTTTTGAAGAAACACCAAGAAGTGGGAGAAAAGACTGTAAAAACATACAAGCGGCCTTGTTCTATTTTTGATTTTGATTAAGAAATGTTCCTATAGTCCTCAGAGCTTATTCCATTTTAAAAAGTTGAGCACAAATATTTGGAAGCTTTTTGCATTTTCAAAAACCACAAAGCACTGAAATGTTTAAAGATTTCGGGCTAGAAATTCGTCTCGGGCGGTGACGAAAAACGGGCGGTATTGGATCGGCCGCCCGTTATACACAGCGTCTGATACTCAGTTCCATTGACTGCTGTCCGAGATGAATTTCTAGGCCATAGAGCCCAAAATTCCTGGGGCCCCACTCTGGCGACAGAAGTATAGCATAGCAGGTGTGTTGGTCTGCTGGATCACCGACCCGGTCCATATTCCAGGGTCAGGATCATTTGCATAAGGGAGCGGGACACTGGTGGCATTTGTGTTGTTTCTGAGGCAGTAGACAGGAATTTCTGAATCCTTTGTCGTAATGTTCCGGCTGAAAAAGACAAAAATTCATTGCCGCAAAGTTGCCACATTTTTTTTATATTCGTTCATGGGATGTGGGCGTCGCTGGCAAGGCCAGCATTTATTGCCCATTCCTAATTGCTCTTGAGAAGGTGCTAGTGAGCCGCCGCCTTTTTGAACCACTGCAGTCCAGGTGGTGAAGGTGCTCCCACAGCGCTGTTAGGTAGGGAGTTCCAGGATTTTGACCCAGCGACGATGAAGGATCGGCGATATACTTCTAAGTCAGGATGGTGTGGGACTTGGAGGGTAACTTGGAGGTGGTGGTGTTCCCATGCGCCTGCTGCCCTTGTCCTTCTAGGTGGAAGAGGTCGCGGGTTTGGGAGGTGCTGCCGAAGAAGCCTTGGCGAGTTGCTGCAGTGCATCTTGTAGATGGTACACACTGCAGCCACTGTACGCCGGTGGTGGAGGGAGTGAATGTTTAAGGTGGTGGATGGGGTGCCAGTCAAGCGGGCTGCTTTGTCTTAGATGGTATCGAGCTTCTTGAGTGTTGTTGGAGCTGCACTCATCCAGGCAAGTGGAGAGTATTCCATCACACTCCTGACTTGTGCCTTGTAGATCCCAGTGCCAGTCAGTTATTCTGTGATTGACTGTTATTGGAAAACTGGCATTTGCAGCAGCTTTGCGCCCAATTCCACCCAGATCTGTTCCTGGTATGCAGGTGTACTTTATGTTGGGGAGAAAGGAGGCGGAGCTGGCAGGATTTCTGGTGGATGATGTCATCCTGCCAGTCCCGCCTGTTCCAGTGATGTCCACGGGGGGAAGGGGGAGGGGGGAGGGGGTGGGCGGTGGCTGGGAGCGGTCCAGTTGGTGGGGGCGGGGGCTCCTCCATTTTCTGGGGTAATCTGGTAAAGTACAAAGAAAGGGCCTGGGACCTGGCAGAACCGAGTTCTGCCCCAAATCCAGCTCATTTGCCCAGATTTCAATACCACCCCACTTCTGCCCCCCCCTCCTCCTCCACCTCCCCCCCCCCCCCACCACCCCGCCTTCGCCCTCCATCCCTGGTACCTTGGAGCCATGGTGTGAACTTTGTTCATCATTTTGTTCAGCATATGTTAAAGGAGCTGTCTAGACTCATTGTAGATGAGAGATTTGCTAAGATTAATGAGAATTGTGCAGCTGTACTCTTATCACTCTGCCTGGCTGCCATTTTGCAGGCAGGTGGGCTGAGCAGACAGCAGTTACATGCTCTCTCCTGTCTGAAGCCCAACACTGTATACTACTGGATCAGACATGACAGAGTCACTATCGACTTGGAGGGAGGTGAGACTGGCTGCCTTGGATAATCGATTCACTCATCATTTGTTTCAAATAATAACAAACTGAATTGTAGTTTAAAAAGCTGTACCCTGAAGTGATTTTTAATTCTTATGCTTTTTTTCGCCAATTTTCGCCCTCAATCTTGAAAGCATTAGGTGCTTTTATGTTGCATTGGTGCTGGTGGGCTACAGAAGCTTGGGTCTTGGAGCCAGCTGTGAGTCAAATGTAAAACTATCAGCTTCACTCAGACTGGAAGCCTGGAAGACCAGCTCAAAGCAGACCTTCCCAGCAGCTGGTCTTACTGAGTCCCAGCAGTTCTACCTTTAGTTTGCAGCTGGCTGTGCAAGAACCCAGTGGCACGAGTGTGAGTTTTGTGTAGTGTAAAAATGCCGATTGATTCCTTGCTGAAAGATGGATCTTGGCAACTTCTGGTACCTCACCCCAGTGGCCAGTATATATGAGCATGATTGTAATTGTCAACTAGTTTTTGAACTGCAAGAGGCATCGCAGCTGAGTCCGATTCTGTCCTCACCCAATTTCCACACATATCCTATTTTCAGCAGTGATTATAGGATAGTGAAAAGAAACAGCAACGTTTGCCTTTTTTAGTTCTCCCTAATAACTTAAAAGACATATTGGGGCTGATTTTTCTGGGTTTAGTGCCTAAATAGTGCACGAAAAACAGTGCTTATGTACAGGAAAATTGGGTACAAATACTTTTCTCCAGTCCTGTGGCTGAATAGGACTGCCTCCTAATTTCCAGTATGTCCTGTCAGCTGTTTGCACCTGACTGTACTTGAAGAGGGTTCAGATGAGATGCAAATGAACATCACATGCTTGCTTCTGCACAAAGATTTCCTGTAAAGTGCTGGATGCAGTTGAGAGGCAGATTGCTCCCAGAAAAACTTGGCACTGCTGCCTTTTAGGTGCTATCTATCTTAAGGAACAGGCAAGTGTTGTCAAGAAGATCTTTAATTTGGCTTTTAAATAGAAAAATGGTGTTGCTGCGTCAGTATTTGTTGCTGAATACTGTTGGTCCTTTACACAAACTCCTCCACAGGGGATGGATTCTGCAACACGGAAGACCACCAACTTGCAAATCACAGTTTTTGGCAGGCATAAATTAAATTACAAATGTAACCACAATTCAGCCGAAGCTAGCACTAAAAAGTTCCTGCCCCATTAAATTTAAAAACCGAACATCTTTTTTTATCTCTCATAGGATTTCCATTTAACCTACCCCATTCACATTGTCATTCTCTTTAAATCACAGGCAGCACCGGACTCGCTCTCACTCTCTTCACTGCACCCAATAGAGTGCCTCCAGCAGCCTGCCCTCTTCATGGTAATGAGGACCTACTGGAAAACTGTGTGCTGTCTAAACCCCCGCTCCCCCCCTCTCCCCAATGCTATGATCTTCTACTGCGTTGCACCCAATTGCTCCTGGACAGTGCCTGTCCCAGGAAATCACCCCTATTATCTAATGCGATTTATCAATACAAGAGACAGATTTCTCAACAATCATGACTGAGCCCCCCATGATTACTGTTGAATCCAGGCACAAATTTTTATGAAGTTACATTTTTGATTCTATCAACAAACCATTGGTCGTGGTTTTTTTTTATGCAGCTCGCTAAAATATTCAGAGCAAAACATTTCCAATATTATTATTCTGCCTGTTCGGTAAACGTGCTCCATGAGGATTTGAGTGAAAAAAATGTTGTCGTCAAAAAATTTGATGTGGCAGGACATGATATGAAATGACATGCAGTATGTCTACACTACCCAAAAGTGGTTTCTCTTTTATTGATGGAAAACCATGGCCTTGATTCTTACAGGGGATAGGGGAGGGAGCCTGGCAGCGGGCCACAAACCCGGCAAAGTCGGGGCCTCATTTGAATAAATATTTGCAGAGTCCCACCCGACACACGGCCAGATTGGCTGGTGAGTGGGAGTGGGAATCTGGCAGTCGGAGGCAAAAAGCAACAGGCTTAATGTGTAAAACTGCTAAAGGTATTACCATTTTCAGTCGCTGTCTTGGATCTCCTCTGACATTGTTTGCTTTCAGTGGCTGGCGGGGATTCCCTCGCAACGCAGTGGGAGGGCAGGCCAGGGTTTCTTTCAACGAAGATCGGGGAAATGCTAGGGTTTCGGAATCGCTGACGATCGGTGGGGGGGGGCGGGGTGGGATGCTGGGGCTGGGGAGGCCCAAGGACTCCTTACTCCTCCTGGCCCACAAGGAGTTCAAAGACTGGCAAAGTTTTAAAACTTACCTGGGCCTCTTCTCACCAGCCGACTCCTCTTGCCGTGTTGCTGGTGCCGTGCAACAGACAGCTCAAGAATCCCCCTTTGTGGATGTTAAAATTACGCCATGGTGCCGATGACATTATGGGGTTGCAACTTTTAAATCGTAAGTAAGCCCCAGCCTGCTTTTAGCGAGAGCCTCGTCCAGAGCCTGAATCGCTGCTGTTAATATTACGGCAGTCGGGAACAAAGTTGGCTTGGAAGCGGGATCTCAATTTTTAGGATTTTAAGCCAAATAATAATAGAATATCTGTTAGCTTTTGAATTATTTAATATATATATATTGGTAATGTCTCACATATTTTCTTTAATCAGGATACTTGTAATGTTGCCCATTGTGTAAATTTCAGATTAGCAAAACCCCTTCTTCGTAGGCGAGCAATTTCATGCTTTTATAGATCAATAATTTTGTTTTTTTAATTCATTTATGGGATCTGGGTGTCGCTGGCAAGGCCAGCATTTATTGCCCATCCCTAGTTGCCCTTGAGAAGGTGGTGGTGAGCCGCCTCCTTGAACCGCTGCAGTCCGTGTGGTGAAGGTACTCCCACAGTGCTGTTAGGTAGGGAGTTCCAGGATTTTGACCCAGCGACGATGAAGGATCGGCGATATACTTCTAAGTCAGGATGGTGTGTGACTTGAAGGGGAACTTAGAGGTGGTGGTGTTCCCATGAGCCTGCTGCCCTTGTCCTTCTAGGTGGAAGAGGTCGCGGGTTTGGGAGGTGCTGCCGAAGAAGCCTTGGCAAGTTGCTGCAGTGCATCTTGTAGATGGTACACACTGCAGCCACAGTACTCCGGTGGTGGAGGGAGTGAATGTTTAAGGTGGTGGATGGTGTGCCAATCAAGCGGGCTGCTTTGTCCTGGATGGTGTCGATCTTCTTGAGTGTTGTTGGAGCTGCACTCATCCAGGCAAGTGCAGAGTATTCCATCACACTCCTTACTTGTGCCTTGTAGATGGTGCCAGGAGGTGAGACACTCGCCACAGAATACCTAGCCTCTGACCTGCTCTTGTTGCCACAGTATTTATGTGGCTGGTCCAGTTAAGTTTCTGGTTAATGGTGACCCTCAGGATGTTGATAGTGGAGGATTCGGCGATGGTAATGCCATTGAATGTCAAGGGGAGGTGGTCAGACTCTTGCTTTATGGAGATAGTCATTGCCTGGCACTTTTGTGGCGCGAATGTCACCTGCCACTTATCAGCCCAAACCTGAACGTCATCCAGGTCTTGTTGCATGCGGGCATGGACTGCTTCATTATCTGAGGAGTTGTGAATGGCGCTGAACACTGTGCAGTCATCAGCGAACATCCCCATTTCTGACCTTATGTTGGAGGGAAGGTCATTGATGAAGCAGCTGAAGATGGTTGGGCCTAGGACACTGCCCTGAGGAACTCCTGCAGCGATGTCCTGGGGCTGTGATGATTGACCTTCAACCACCACAACCATCTTCCTTTGTGCTAGGTATGACTCCAGCCAGTGGAGAGTTTTCCCCCTGATTCACATTGACTTCAGTTTTACTGGGGCTCCTTGATGCCAAACTCGGTCAAATGCTGCCTTGATGTCAAGGGCAGTCACTCTCACCTCACCTCTGGAATTCAGCTCCTTTGTCCATGTTTGGACCAAGGCTGTAATGAGGTCGGGAGCCGAGTGGTCTTGGCAGAACCCAAAGTGGGCATCAGTGAGCAGGTTATTGGTGAGTAAGTGCCGCTTGATAGCACTGTCGATGACACCTTCCATCACTTTGTTGATGATTGAGAGTAGACTAACGGGGCGGTAATTAGCCGGGTTGGATTTGTCCTGCTTTTTGTGGACAGGACATACCTGGGCAGTTTTCCACATTGTCGGATAGATGCCAGTGTTGTAGCTGTACTGGAACAGCTTGGCTAGAGGCGCAGTTAGTTCTGGAGCACAAATCTTCAGCATGATAGCCGGGATGTTGTCAGGGCCCATAGCCTTTGCTGTATCCAGTGCGCTCAGCCATTTCTTGATATCACGTGGAGTGAATTGAATTGGCTGAAGACTGGCTTTTGTGATGGTGGGGACCTCAGGAGTAGGCCAATATGGATCATCCACTTGGCCCTTCTGGTTGAAGTTGGTTGCAAATGCTTCAGCCTTGTCTTTTGCACTCACGTACTGGGCTCCACCATCATTGAGGATGGGGATATTCTTGGAGCCTCCTCCTCCCGTTAGTTGTTTAATGGTCCACCACCATTCACGACTGGATGTGGCCAGACTGCAGAGCTTTGATCTGATCCGTTGATTGTGGGATCGCTTAGCTCTGTCTATAGCATGCTGCTTCCGCTTTTTAGCATGCATGTAGTCTTGTGTTGCAGCTTCCCCAGGTTGGCACCTCATTTTTAGGTACGCCTGGTGCTGCTCCTGGCATGCTCTTCTACACTCCTTGTTGAACCAGGGTTGGTCCCCTGGCTTGGTGGTAATGGTAGAGTGAGGGATATGCCGGGCCATGAGGTTACAGATTGTGGTGGAATACAATTCTGCTGCTGCTGATGGCCCACAGCGCCTCATGGATGCCCAGTTCTGAGCTGCTAGATCTGTTGTGAATCTATCCCATTCAACGCGGTGGTAGTGCCACACAACACGATGGAGGGTGTTCTCAGTGTGAAGACGGGACTTCGTCTCCACAATGACTGTGCGGTGGTCACTGCTGCCAATGCTGTCATGGACAGATGCATCTGCGACAGGTAGATTGCTGAGGATGAGCAAAAAGAATAGTACAATTTTGAATTCACAACTTCCTATTCTTTCCAATGCCTCCACCTGATTTTTTTCTGTGAGGGTTAGAAAAACGCGCTGTAAGAATTTTGGACCCTTTCCGATCGACAGTGTGACCTTCAAAGAAATGCTGGGGCTAGGATATTTATTAATTCAAAGGCTCTTTTGTTCTGTGCACTCAATAGATTGGCAAAGCAACCTTGCACTGTGATTTATTGGTCGCAACTATTTTTTTGTTTTTATCTCTCAGAAGTAAGAATTAAATTTATGAGACTGTTGCCCTCACACAGTGGGTTTCAGTGAAAATCAATCAGTTATTCAGGCATTGCGCTAAGCTCCCAATTTTCCAAGCTGCGAGTTGCAATAGCATAACTGAGGATCTAAGAGATTCAGTCCCTCTGGTAGAAGAATCTGTCAGTCCATTGCCAGAATCAGAGTACAACTACAACGATTTTTTTCCAATTTATGTTGAATTGCACTTAAATTACAATATCCCATTTGGCTCGGCAATACTTCAAAACTATCACAAGATAAATCTACTCCGTATCCTTGCCATGCACTTCAGATTGTGTTTTTTTTTAAGTAGTTGATCTCAGGGGTGCTTAAGGCTTAAGCTGGAAGAGCGAGTGTAGCAGGGCCTGGAGGGAGACTTGGCACTCTTGGTGTGAGTGGAGAATTAACAGAGGGGAATGAGGAGCTATCATGGTGGTCAAAAGCAGGTTTAAAATTATTTTACAAAAGTATAATTGCTCCATGATGTTAAATGATGAGCATGAAACTAATGTTGAAATGTGTTCAGTCTGTGCTGTCATGTGGTTAGCATGGACCAATTGACAATGTTATGGGCACACTACACTATTGAAGACTAAGAGACACTGACACAAAATTGTTTATAAAAATTTGTTTCTTAAAATATTCCACACGGACCTTGATTTTTCCTTTTTTTAATATAAGATATAATGTAAACAAATTGGTTTAACTGATTTTCTATCAGTGATTTGAAGGTTCTTTTCTCCTAAGTGTGAAATAGTCACAGACTGACTGGCGTATTTCTTCAAGGTGCCTTTGTTTCTCTGGACCATCTGACATGTAAACTTGTCAGCTCCTGTTACTGTGTAGAATCTACATAAGAGGACTGATCCATGTTTGGGGTTGGGGTGGGGGGGGTGGTGACGGACTCATTTTTTTGCCTTTCTCAAGCGATCAAGAGACTGGCTGTACTGTCTCACTTTTTCAAAAAAGAATGAGCAACTGTATTGGGGGGGAACCAGAGGAAAGGTAACAAAAGGGCATTATGTGTGGAAGATTGATGAAAAATTCAGGTGACTGCACAAAGTGCTCTATGCCAAATGCTGTGAAATGTTTTTAGAGCTGCTCATGTATCATAGGCAACTAGATAGTGTGTATTAAGATTTGGATTTGTTTGAGGGACTTGAACAATGGATAAGCTTTTTTTTTCTCCCTACCTAAGTGGTTCCACCTACGCTCTTCCCATTGGTCTTGACCCCCCCCCCCCATTATGACATCTTCCAGCCTCCCAATAAATGTCTGTCTACCCTGCTTCTTCCTGGTTTCATTTTCAAAGCAATAAAATCAATGCTATTTGGAAGTGGGATTATCAGGAAACTGGACCAGCAAACCAGAGATAGTGAGTGTGCATCATTCCGCTCTTCAAAAAGTCCCTTTAATCACTAAAATTTGGGAAAAGAAAGAACAAAAGCACAACCAAGGAATGGCAAACAGCGGGAGACATTTGAAAATGCCCAATTGATATCAGAGGTCAGAATGTGGTTATATTAAGAAAGAACTTCCATTTATGTAGTGCCTTATTATCACATGTGAAAGTGCTCTATGTATAATAAACTAAAGTTTAGTACTATTGTATTGGAGGCAAGAATTGCAGCCATTTTGTACACAGCAAGGTCCCACAAATAGAAATGAGATGAATGATAAATTGATCTTTTTTTGGTGGTATTGGTTGAGGGAGGAGTGGTTCTAAGCACACGAGGAGAATTATTTCCTCCTCTTGAAATAGTGCTATGGGATCTTTAACATTCAGCTAAATCACTGGAATAGGCAAATATTACCTTTGTTTAATGTCTCATCTGCAGGATATTGCCTCCAACCATATAGGTCTCCCTCATAACACACCGCAATGTCAGCCTAGATTATGTGCTCAGGCTCGGGAGCAGGGCTTAATTGTGACTGTGAAGTAAGACTGCTACCAAATGTCACAACCAGGCACTTAATAGAACAATCATTAGGGGGTCACTCCACGGGATAGAAATGGAGCTTTGCTGCGCTTGTTTTACAAACATAAAGCGGGTACAACGAGGCCCAATTACAGGGACCAATGCACTACACCCCAAGGACATCTGAAAAACATCCGACCCGAAATTGGACTGGCCATTTTTCAGACATCCCTGGCCGCCTGGAACAGCCATTGGGTCACTTAAATATGTAAATGAGGGGCCTAACGACTGTTTTAGGTCCATTCACAGAAATTCGATTGCGATGAGCCGAGCAGGCAACCTTCCTGTGGAGCCGGGGAAGCAGGACTACTTCCCCTACTCTACAGTCGGCACGATCGACTACCCCCCGCCCCTCCTACTGTTACCCGCTGCACTCCTTTCCCCATCCCGGGACTTGCCTTTGGGCCAGTACCGGAGAGGCAAGTGGCCTAACACTTGTGCTCCTCAAATGCGCGAGCTGCCTTTGGAGGTGCCGGCAGCTTAATTTCAGGCTGGCTTCGGGCCTCTTGGGGGGCACATTACCTGCGCAGCTCTGAATCTAGCCTGAAAATGGGCCCGGATGAATTTCATCCCCCTGAGGTCCAGTTTTTAGATCCCGAAGAAATTCCCTGGAGTGCTTTTTAGCATCAAATTTGTCCCATGTGTTTCTCAAAAGTCTTACATGACAAAATGCATCTTGGCTCAGTTTTCAGCACAGTACATGGCACGCTGTAATAAAAAAAATTGTAAATATACAGTAATCTGTCTCAGAAAACATTTAATGTAAATAAAGTTTGTGCAAGTATTTATGGAAGAACTAATGAAGATAAGTTGGAGTTTTATACAATTAGATTGATTTATACATGTGCTGTGCTGTGGGGCTCTACCGATACTTGGTCAGAACGCTGAGTGTCCATTCCAAACCTGGGTATGGTGCTCCTCTGTATCTCTTCGAGGACAGTTTTGTTTTGTTTTAGTAGGAAGCTGAGTTTGCATCTGAAAACTTCCCAAACTGTCCAGATTGTGGATTGCAATTCATGTTTGACTGTGCAAGTGGGAAATGTATATTGATGGAGTGGATGAGAATCTTATGCTTGAACGATCCATTTAGTCAAATGTAGCGATCCGTACGTACGTGGCATGTCAATTCAGATTTTGTATAATAAACTTTGAAGCAATTTTCTCCGTGTGAAATGCTAATCCCTGTGTCGTGCTGTGCGGTATTGATACTCATTTCACAATAAATTTGTTTTTGCTCTAGAGTCTTGCCTAGGGGCCCATTATGCTTTATAGACGTTTTTTAAAAATGTTAGCGGCCTACAGTTGTGCCTGACTGAAAATGAATAGCTATATCTGCTTAGCACTCACTGGATAGAGGTCTTTTTCTTTCAAAGATACAAAAGAATTTTTGTCTCAATTCACTTCTTCCTTCAGTAATGGTTGCTAGTAATAAGAATATGTTTTGTCCCCATTGTTGAAGTACAGAACCTGTGTACATGTCACTGAGAAACTCACTATTAAAGGAAACTCATTGTGAAAGAAAAGTGAAGACAGTTTAAACCAGCAACTTGCTGGAGGCTTCTAATCTTCAGCTTCTCAGTTCCTATGGTCAACTTTGCTGTCAAGTATGCTATATCTACAGATGCTTGTATTGAAGATATGGCTTGTCACCAAACTTACAGGTCTACCGAGAAAGAGGCCCCTTACATTACATTTAGTTTTACACTGACAACAACACTTGCCCCAAATTCCTATAGGATGTCAATTCCAAGTTCCTGTAGTGGCCTTAAAGTTTAGATGTATTTTGTACTGAAACTTTCAGAGGTAAGTTGTTTTTTTACATCTATATATTTTTATTGAGAAGTCACATCACCATATTGCACACATGTCAAATTGGTGCAATAAAAAGAAAAATGAAAAAAACTGCAAATTCTGGAAATCTGAAATAAAAGCAGAAACTGCAAGAAGCTCACAGCTGATCAGTTAGTATCTATGAAGAGAAAAGCCAGGTGTTGATGTTTTGGGTTGTACCCTTCATCAGAACAGTCCGCTTGGTGTATTTTCCATCCTGATGCAAGTACATTTCTGGCAATGACCTTAATACATATAAAATGTTGCTGAGTTCCAATTTTGTTCTGTCTGTATTTCTAATATTGTCAGTAATGTTTTCCATCAGCCTTTTGCTCGCAAAGCTTGTCTATCTAACCCGTTATAGTATAATAGGAATTCAACGTGACTTAAATGAATCTTAAGTGGAGAATTATGGCACACCAGAAGATGCTTGTTGAGGATCTTACAAATCTGTTGTCTGCAATGTCCCCCGTAAGCTGCACTGCCTCCTGGGTGGCCTGCCTCCCCCAATGCGCGCGCGGCCCATTCAAATTTTTGCGCATGCGCGGTATCTACAATAGAACAGCCAGTGAGCGGCCTGCCCGGAACCTTGCAGATTACTGCACGGCCCCGCAGCTTAGCGGGAACATTGCTTGTCTGCTGTGAGATGTACATCTGGACCTTTCTGATCTTCATGATTGAAAAGCTAGGAACAGTGGCGGTCCAAAGAGATTTAGGGGTGCATGTACGCAGATCACTAAAATGTAGTAGTCAGGCCACAAAAAATAATCAGAAAGGCAAATGAAATGTTAGCCTTTATAATTAGAGGGCTAGAATATAAAGGAGAGGAAGTTTTGCTACAGCCATACAAAGCCCTGGTTAGACCACATCTGGAGTACTGTGTACAGTTCTGGGCACCGCACCGTAGAAAGGATATATTGGCCTTGGAAGGAGTAAATTCCCCAGAATGTTACCAGGGCTCCAAAGGTTAAACTCTGAGGAAAGATTACATTTGAAAATGGGTGCTGGAGCTTTTATAATAGTTGTAACACGATATAAGTTTGTATTGTAGTGGCTATTTACAGTATGAATAAAAATGATTTCACTCAATTGCTTTTTTTTATGATAAAGGCCCAGTGACACCTGCTTTGGTTCTGAGTGACATAAACTAAGAATGACCCCAGGAGGGAAAAAGTAAGCCAGAGTTCCTGCTCCTGATCACTATCCAATGACTCCTGCTGGAAGGGGCATGTGTGTGGATGTCAGTTGAATGCAATATTAGGCTTGGATGAATAGGCCCTGACACTCACTGCCTAGGCACACACATGAAGAATGGCCATTTGAGTGAGTGTCAGAGGGCTGTTGACACCTATAGAATTGCACCCTGGCATAAGTCACCGCCTTCTCAAGAACAGAGAAAAGCAAAGGAGTGAAAATTGAAAACAATGCACGCAGTGAAGAAGTTCATCGTACTGAAGAGATGGGATCTGCTACTGCACAAGCTTACCCTGAACTTAGAGCATTGTTTGGAAGGATATATTTCCAGCTGTCTCTTGACCTTTGCCTGTTTGAAAATGCCTTATAAAAGGGATTAGGCTCTCTAACTCAGACAGAAATACAGTTAACAACCTTGAATTTTATTTCAAATTATAACACTTACTTATTTTTTTTATTCGAAGAAGACGATGAAAATATAATTGTTCTATCGTTCTGCGCGTTTCCCAGTTCTTTTTAAAACTGTAGGAGTTATCGTTACAAATACGCACAATATCATCATTAGCGATGTTGCACAATGGGAAGTGTATGTATAAAACTGTAGGTAGAGGTGAGTATTGAAAAGGAGCATTTAAAAAATCCTTATGCCCACTGTTGTTACCTGGCAGTTGGTTTGAGCTAAAATGGTCTGTAGGGGAACAATACTATCAATTGTAGAATATTACAATGCTAACTGATACTCCAAGGTCAGCCTTTTGTCAATCAGCTGCTGTCTTCATCTTGTAGGTCTGAATGGCTATTTGTCCTGCTCATTATGGAAGGCCTCTACGCATTGAATTTAAGGGTGGCTTTATTAGTTTTTGTGAGCTGTGATGGTAGTTTCAAAGTTTGTTCACATTTCCAAAAATATCAGGTTCAACCCCCCACCAGTCTCTGCTGACATCGCTGATCTCAGCTAGCACAGCATAAGGACCATTACAAGTGGTGTCAGCACTGCTAAGCCAGGGAGAAGAAAATAAGCCAGGGTACTCCCACAATTGATATTTAGCGACAGCAGCTGCCAAGTATGTGTGCGTGTGTGTGTGTGTGTGTGTGCATCTGTCTGTCTTGTTTGTCTATGTATGTCAGGTGAGAATGGGATCAAACTTGCCTGTGCTACTTCTTCAGTAGAATAGCCTGCTCACATTTGCTATGTAAGCTCACAAATGCAAACAACTATTTGTACAAGGTACTGGAAGGTTATTGGCTGTACCCAAGCACGAATCTGTGCCTTCAGCCGAAGGAAGCAGAAAGTTGGAGGAGTGACATTTTTAAAAGAATTCCCAAAAGAATTCTACCTGGCAGAGTATAAAATGCAGATTGTTTAAAATTAATCTCTAGGGTGCATCTAGCTTCCTAGTATTTATTGTTTCATTCAAAGCCAGGTGAAGTAGCTTCCCCTTCGCATAGTCCATTCACAAAATGATCCCCTCCATTGTTGCAGCTGGTTGTGTTCTGTAGTTATGGTGTTAACCCTCCCAGAGAACATAGGTCATAAACAAAAAACGTTTATTATTATTTTTAGGAGCCATACTTCAGCATTCTAGATTGTGGAGAGTCTTTTAGGAGTCAGGAATTGAGGCACTCATTACAGAGTATCCAGCCTTTACCCTGCTCTAGTGGCCATATTGTTGATTCGATTGGTCCCGTTAAGCTTCTGGTCAAAAGGTGAAAGAAACAACTTATATTTGTATTGGATCTTTCACATTCTCAGGATATCCCGAAGCACTTCTCTGCCAATGAATTCTTTTTTAAAAGCGCAATCACTGTTCTGTAAATAAATGTGGCGGCCAATAGTAGAGTCCACAAACAGCAAATGAGATTAATTACCAGTGAATTTGTTTTAGCGGTGTTGCTTGAAGTGTGACTCTTGATCAGGACACTGGGATAACTTCTTGCTTAGAGAATGTTGCCGATAATAAGTGCAAAGACTGGTAGGTGCAGTCAACAAGAATTCACCTTACTAGGGTTGTTATTGGCGGTGAGCCAAACCATTGCATGAATAACTTCCACCACATATCCTTATGATGAGCTACACAATGAGAGCGTACACCCACTGACAGCAGGGAAGGATATCCGAGCTGAATAATGAGCCACCCACCCAGTGTCAAGCTGAAAATAGATTTGCTGCCTTCAGATCTACAGTAAGATTCTCTTATTGAGTTGAGTTGACTTGATCATGAATACAGTTTGAAATTCTGCCACAGAATATTGGACCCTGAGCTGATGAGAGTTCCGCTGAGGCTTTATAAAAACGGACTGGGCAGATTTCCCCAGACACGGCCCCTTTGACATGGGGGGGGGGTCGGAGGGAGCAGCGGCCGGAAGAATCGCCCATGGTTTCCCCATTGGAAAAGGGTTCCATTGAAAGAATGGGGTGGACAACCTCTATGCCATTCTCTCCCTCCCTCATTGGAAAATGGCTGCAATGAAAAACTGAGGTAGAATCCCAGCAGAACTGGGTTTCACTACAAATTCCGGCCACTGATGGTTGAACTGGGTCAGATTTTCAACTCCAGTGTGTATTTTATAGGATTCAGAGAGAGTCTCAAAGAAGATTTATTAAATGTTACTTTTCCTGGGGTATTGAAGTTATGTTATGCGATTTTAACATATGAACACTTAGCACATTTGTGTGACATTTTTCTTCACTATCTTATTTAAGGCATTAACTGTATAAACTAAATAAAACTGTTTAATGCTGCTGCTGAAGAAATTTCAAATGAGTGTGTTTAGCATTCGTATGCAATTATTGCACGGTGTGAAGGTTGCTTTTTCTTTAACACTTCGCTCTGAATGAATGTTTTGAAATAAACTCTGTTGTCTTTTCCCTGCCCCTGAGTGCCGGGCAGCTCTTCTGGCATTCACCGAGTTTTCTCACTGTATGAATCACCCGGTTGCCTTTATCTAACATGATGGTCATTGAAACGGCTATCTGCAGTGCCACATTTCACCCCCTGACAAACTGCGGCAGTTTTGTTCATGGTTAATGCTCACAATGTTGCTGAGTTTCTGCTCTTGCTGTATGCCTATTGAAATGTATTGCTTGGGCTCCAATAATGGATGGATGATTAAATGGGTAAATTAAACTTCTTTACCAAGAGAGTGGTTAGAATGTGGAACTTGCTATCGCATGGAGTAGTTAAGGCAATTAGCAAAGATGCATTTAAGGATAAGCTAGATAAGTACATGAAGGAGACAGGAATAGAAGGATATGCTGATGGGATTAGATGATGTAGGGTGGGAGGAGGCTCGTGTGGAGCATAAACACCGACATCGCCCAGTTGGGCCGAATGGCCAGTTTCCGTGCTCTAAATTCTCCGTAATTCTCTGTAGAATGCAAGGTGAGGTATGGTAGTCACCAATAAAGACCAGGGTTCTCTGTTTAGTACCTCGTCTATGCCGAGTTAAATGATCTCAGTCAGGGTGGAAAATGGGTGCTGCCATTGGCCTCAACACACTTAGATATTAGAGAGAGAGACATCAATCAGCTATGGCTCCTACTCCTGATGACAGTGATTTTCTTTTACTGGCTAGTGTGAGTGTGTGGACATTGGGTAAGGACAGCATCAGTCTCGTCAGTAATGACTCTCCACACAGCCAAATAATCTTCCACTATCTAGATGCACACATGAAAAACACCCACTTTGACAAGGGACTGAATGATGATAGCAGGGACTATATTCTGGCATGGAAAAAAATAGGAAAAAAATCCTTGGGATGCTGTTCCGATTTCAAGAGCCTGTCATGTCATTACCGATGCCCTAGCTTTTCTTAACCGTTTCTCTCTTTGCTTGGCCTGCTTCTCTCGACCAAATTCACATGACAATAACAAAATTGGCAGAAATCTGTGAACCTCAGCGGTGACATAAAGCGATAAAGACATAGCACACACAGTAGCCCACCTGCTTAAGACTATTCAGTGAGGTAGTAGTAACTGTGCAGAGACTGCATTTTAAAACGTTTCTTTGAATGGGGCGCTGGATGTGCCAGTTTTAAGCAGTGCCTTGTTCCATAAGGACAATCCGGTGATTCATATATTGAAGGCACTGTATGGACACCAGAAGAATTCACTGCCTCCTGCTGTGGATGGAAACAAAAGTTGGGTCAGGAATGGGTGAGTCTATATGCAAATAACTCGAATTCCCAAAAATCATTGCGATTCACGTTGAAACAAAGCATTAGCAGCAGTAATGTGAGCCCTGCTCATTTATTTTCCGATCAAGATTGTGAAGAGGGCAAAAGTGTGTTATCAAGGTCAAAATGACTAAAGCGGAAAACAAGAATAAATGAGGAAGTAACGATTATTGCTCCCAAGCTTGCATTTTAAAAGTCAATAGATTGTAGGATGAAGGAAAGACTGTTGGCAGGCAAGGAGTTCCAAAATGTTGAGGGCCAGGGAAAGAATAAGTTAGAGCACATAATTTCAAATTGGAACCCTCCTGGCCTTGGGGCTACCAGGAAGACAATCTGAAGGCCATCAGATGAAAGCATTTGTTATTTCTGTAGCTGTATATACTGCTGAAAGATATTTTGTGCTATGATCATACCATTTTCCTTTAGAATAGGGAGGCCCTTGGAATAGATCAATATTGGCAGGAGAACCTGGGGGGCGGAGGGGGGGGCGGGGGTGGGTGTCAGTATTTACAGGGGGTTCCCCACAGAAAAAGGTTTAAGAACAACTGAAATAGAGTAGGCGGACAGTGTGATGAGTCTTGATTTCAATACAATGAGGATGTAAGAGCAGAAGAAGAGAATGAAGATTGCAACACAGTTCAGAAAACCACTGGCCAAAGTATTGATAAAATATAGAGACAAGAAAGATTGTGATGGAAGGAAAGAGATTGGAGGATTTAGTGATCGATGACAAGCTTCCATATACACCAGTGCTCGTGAATGTGGTGTAAGTTAAACTTAAATTGAATCAATGCAATGGTTTCTAAACAAAATTTGACATTTAAGTTGCCTGCAAGCCATTGCACCATCTTGTATGCTAGAAGCCTACTAAATGATAGCATTTATCTGGAACAAGATATTTGGTATATAAAATTAATCATTGTCCATACAGCATTATTCATTAAGAAGAATATTTAGAAGAATAAAGTGGGGACATTATTGTGAAATCTATATTCCCTGATGTTGAAAACATCATTGAAATTCTCCTGTCATTGTGCTATTGTGTTTGCCTTTGGTGTAGAATCAATGTAAAATTAAATTAGATCCAGCAGGATTTCTTCAGTCTAATCACTTTTTCATGAAATCCTTGGTGATTTGTAATGGTGCTTGTGGAAAGGGAGCTGCCTGCTGTTGCAGCGAGACCGCTAAAGACTCACACTGGGTCTCCCATGAAGAAAGGCATTAGCTGAAAGTGGTTTGGGTCTTTTGAGAACAGTATGTTACTGTGCGATTGCAGGATGGGAAGAATCTCAGTAGGTAAAATCCGATTCTGGTCAAGTACAAAATTGAGCTTTATTTTGAGGCTTGGATAAGCTGTATTTCTGTTAGCAAAGCATGCTCTAGCAAACCCAGACACAGATCGTTGTAATCCTGTTGCGTTGTTATATACCAGAGAAACCACAATTGGAAACGTCCGATTCAAATAGTCATTCACAATTGATAGAATTCAATTTGAATATTTGTGAAAAATGTGTTGCATCCATTCCCGTGCCCCCGCCTAGGCATTCAGTAACACTAGATGTGTATTTTGGAGATGTAAATCTCGGGCTAAGGCTCCTGATATTCAATAAATGTGGCACTTTCTGCAGAATATGTTTGTCAACTGCAGAATTTGGTGTAGCCTTGAATATTTCCCAGAAATTCTAGTGCTTTATGTATAAACTAATTTTTTGACCTTTGTTCAGAACCCACCCCTCTAGTAATTTAGATTTTAGATTTTCTGCATAAACCACAGTCACTGTTAATAAAAGTTCTCTTAAAGTGTCATGTAGAAATATTACCAAGGCACTGCTTAAGTGTAGAGTGTTCTCTTCAACTCTTACTTTTGTCCTAATATATTGCCGTATAACAATACATGTATACATCAGCTTTCTCTGTTTAACGTTGGTTATTTGAATAATACATATGAATATTTAGGTGGTGAGAGTACTATGCAATTTCCATTTGCTGACCTGTTGATCAATATGGAGTCAGTAGCTGTGCTGACTTTTAAACAGGCGTAGACAATTTTAACTACAGTTAGCCTCTTAAGTAGCGTCAGTACAGTACATTTTGTGGTAAATGTGTTCAAGTAGCAAATTCTCTGTTGTTTGATATTTTCAGGATTTGTATTGAGCTTGTCATTGAGTGTCAGCTGTGGTTCAGTGGGTAGCACACTCGCCTCTGAGTCAGAAGGTTGTGGGTTCAGAGTCCCACTCCCGGGACTTGAGCACATAAAGCTAGGCTGACACTCCAGTGCAGTGCTGAGGGAGTGCTGCACTGTCGGAGGTGCCGTCTTTCGGATGAGACGTTAAACCGAGGTCCCGTCTGCCCTCTCAGGTGGACGTAAAAGATCCCATGGCACTATTTCGAAGAAGAGCAGTGGAGTTATCCCCGGTGTCCTGGCCAATATTTATCCCTCAATCAACATAACAAAAACAGATTATCTGGTCATTATCACATTGCTGTTTGTGGGGGCTTGCTGTGCGCAAATTGGCTGCCGTGTTTTCCACATTACAACAGTGACTACACTCCAAAAGTACTTCATTGGCTGTAAAGCGCTTTGAGACGTCCGGTGGTTGTGAAAGGCGCTAATTAAATGCAAGTCTTTCTTCTTTCTTGCTATGATTTAGGCCCTTGTCTTTGACAATCAATATTCCATTCAGTCCGCTTGCTTTACTTTTTAAAAAAAAACAAATATATCAAAGTAATCAGCCCTGTTACCCGACTCTGATAATATATGGTAATTAATATAATGTACATGAATTATGACATTTGATTAAGGCCTGTGAAGCCAAGTGCTGCGTATCAGGTTTCTTGCTGGTTTCATAAATCTCCTCCATGTGCTTTTCAGTATTCTTGCCGGGTGGAAACCGATGAGGAATCCACACCAGTACCACAGCATGAGGGGGCAGGTGCAGTGCTGTGTTGTGGAATTCCATATTGTATTGGCATTTTCTTGGCCTCAGTTACTGCCAGCAAATTGAATCTAACAAGCAAAGCTTCTCATCAGAAGACTGGAGTACATTATTCTGCCAATTTAGACAAAAGACTTATTTCAGGAGAAAAGCAACAGAACTCAAAACAACTTATCGGCTCACTTGTTCATCCTTTTGCACTGGCTTGGTCACATGATTATGTCTCAGTTTGTTCTGAAAAGTTCAGTCAATTCTCAACCATTAAACAATGTGGGAATATCACACAGATAAGGATGTCTTGACTTAACAATATGCAATTATGCAAAATTCAACCAGTCAGAAAATCATCGGGAGTGTGCACCCAAATTTCTGCTCCCCACCCAGAGCATGAAGTCGGAAAGTTAACCCTTTGCGCCATTCATTAATCTTCACTGATCTTCAAATTACTACTTTATGAAGAATTAAAATTAGAGGAACTTCATGTTAATATTATTTACGCACCAACAGGAAAAGTACTATGTGGAAATATTGTTGTATTACTCTTTTATGACACTGTAACACGTAGGGCTAGATTTCATCAATGGTGGATTTAGCTTCAGCATAGCACCCAAACTGCACTTCTACTGGTCAGTGCTCCTCCCAGAACCAGCCCATTTTTTTTTCAGTGTATCTTCATTACATATTCCTGGTGGAGTCCTGGTGCTATTAGCACCCTCTATAAGCAGTCCACCTCTGGCAGCGGTGGGGGAGTGGGAGGAAAATCTAGTGCTGATGCAGCAGCCGATAGGGTCACGGCAGCCATTTTGTCTATTTAACAATTTATCTTACAGCAGTGTCTGAGTTTGGCGCATCTTCAGGGCACCCAAACACAAATTTTTAAAGGATCTTCAGTTAAGCTGTTACTGCTATAATCCCACAAAGGAGGACCCAGCTTTCTGACCCCAAAAAGGGCTCGATGCAAGCCCATGGAAGGAGGTGGCCTTGACAGTGTTGTACGCTGTCATCTCCAGCAACTCCCGAGTGATTATTCAAAGCTGGAAGAAGTTCACTGACCTCTCCAGATCAGCCAAGGTCACAGAAGGCAGTTATATCTTGCAACAGTTCTCCATTACAAGCATGTTTACCAGTTGTAGCCACCTTGCCTTCACTGCACGAAACACAACCTGTAACTTACCATCATGTGTAAGGAGAAACCACAATACCCTTCACATCCCCTTCCTTCCCCTGTGTTCCTCTATTCACAACTGAACACATCGTGAAGCATTGGAAGACTCAGACGTTAGCTATTTCCTTGCCAGCATTTGTTTACCCCGCATTAAAGAACGCATTCTGAAACCTGGGTTGCATTTCATATGGTGGCATGCCGTCTCCACTTTTTTTTTAAGGGAAAATGGCTCACAGCCGAAGGCAGAGAAGTAACACTTGAATCTCCGCCTGCAAAACATCAGTCAGAATGTCCTACTACTGTAGGAGAAGTAGGAGGTTAAGATTAAACAGTACACAATAGTAGGAACCAAGAGGAGGCATAAACAGATGTACTTTTGGTGAGATGTTTTTGTCATTGAATTAATTTTGGCAAGGCCTACATGAGAGAGTAGCAAAATGATCTCCACATGCGAGCCCTTGGTAGTTGTGAGGGACAGTTCCATGTCAGCAGGTGACTGAGTTGACTTTGTTGCCAAAGGGGGACTGTGATGGCAGGACTCATTTGGCAGTGGGCTCAGAGTTAGTCAGCTGGTGGTCTTCCTTATGAGCTGTGCCCACACTATCTTACAGCTGGCAAAAATCAGTTACTGCATGATGAGGCAGGTGCAGCCTTCTGAAGCATTACTGAGGGGGGTCACAGTGAAGTATAGAATCATAGAATCATAGAAGATAGGAGCAGGAGTAGGCCATTCGGCCCCTCTAGCCTGCTCCGCCATTCAATGCGATCATGGCTGATCATCCAAATTCAGTACCCTGTCCCTGCTTTCTCCCCATATCCCTTGATCCCTTTAGCCTTAAGAAATATATCCAACTCCTTCTTGAATCTATTTAATGAATTGGCCTCTACTGCCTTCTGTGGCAGAGAATTCCACAGGTTCACCACTCTCTGGGTGAAGAAATTCCTCCTCATTTCTGTCCTAAATGGCTTACCCCTTATCCTTAGACTGTGACCCCTGGTTCTGGACTCCCCGACCATCGGGAACATCCTTCCTGCATCTAGTTTGTCCTGTCCTGTCAGAATTTTATAAGTTTCAATGAGATCCCCTCTCATTCTTCTAAACTCCAGCGAGTATAAGCCCAATCGACCCAATCTCTCTTCATACGTCATTCCTGCCATCACAGGTATCAGCCTTGTGAATCTTCGCTGAACTCCTTCCATGGCAAGAACATCCTTCCTCAGATAAGGCGACCAAAACTGCACACAGTACTCAAGGTGTGGTCTCACCAAGGCCCTGTACAACTGCAGCAAGACATCCTTGTTCCTGTACTCAAACCCTCTCGCTATGAAGGCCAACATACCATTTGCCTTCTTAACCGCCTGCTGCACCTGCATGCTTACCTTCAGCGACTGGTGCACAAGGACACCAGGTCTCGTTGCACTTCCCCTTCTCCCAATCTATTGCCATTCAGATAATAATCTGCCTTTCTGTTTTTGACACCAAAGTGGATAACCTCGCATTTATCCACGTTATATTGCATCTGCCACGCTTCTGCCCAATTACCCAACCTGTCCAAATCATCCTGGAGTTTCTCGGCATCCTCCTCGCAGCACACACGCCCACCCAGTTTTGTGTCGTCTGCAGACTTGGAGATATTACATCTAGTTCCCTTGTCTGGATCATAAATAGCCTTGTCCACAACTACAGGTGGAGAGGTGTGGGTACAAGTGGGGCAGGGCAGGGCCCAGAGATCACCTATAGTGTCTGTTCAGCCTGGCATCTCGTCAGTGATCCTCCTTATCTTGCTCTTCTTCCTTGTTGCTTCGTACTGTGGATGCAGCATTTTGTTGATTGGTAAGTTATTAATCATCTTGGTGTGCACTTTGTTTTTTCCTTACCCAGTAGTTTATCTTCAGGAGAAATGCCTTATGCAATTCCAGCAAGGCGCATGCTATTAAGGCATATAATGCGAAAAACCCAGCAGCAAAAATAATAGTACAGCAATTTTGAAAATGCACCACTTCACATTGAAAAATGAGCCTGGAACTCAGTACTGTATTTATGCCTTGAGAAAACATATTGGAAATTCCTGAACACACAGCCCACAATATTCCAATTGGTATTTTAAATGACAAGAAAACTATGGGCACTGCAGGCCCAAATTTCTAGTATGTGCTTTCATGGGTGAAACTCCCACCAGAAGTGCAAAGTCAGAAAATTGCCCCTTACAGCAGTGTATGTCAGGGATTTGGATGCATGTTTCCTACAATCTTTTGTCCATTAAATTGAAGAGATGGAAAATCGTGGGGAGTACGCCAGACTTCCTGATATCTGCTCCCGTGGGCGAGGCTTTGCGCCAGGAGCATGATTTCATAAAATTACCCTTTTCTTTTAGCTGTGTCCCGTGCACAAGTATTTATTACAGAGACAAAGTGCATGGGTGTACATTATAAGTGAAAATGTTGTTAATGTATAAACTGGACTAGCAAGAGTCTGGCACAGTTAGCAGACACAGCCATTCAAGTTCAGAAAGCTGGGGCTCTGTCCTGTCGGTCTACCTATAGTTCCATCTCTATTTAGCGACTGTAATATTTAGCAGACCATTACATTTTCTTGTTGCATTTATCTGACTCTGCTACAAATCCTTTGCAAAAATTTAGCATTATTAATTTTTGATCTTTTTTAGATACTAGTTTGTGGAAAATAACAAGTTATGATAAGCTAACAGGATGCAACAAAATTAGAGAGAGAATACAACCGTTTCAAAATTGGGCTCTTAGCCTTCCACTGTGTTGCTGTTTCATTCAAAAATTATGCAGACATTTGGTAAAAATTCAGAAGAACTATAGGACAAGTAATTGGTTCAGAAGTATTGAAAGATCTACCCATGCCGTCCATTGTACCCACCAGGCTAATAATATTGACCTTCTGTACTGCAAAGTGTCCCCAAATGAATGAGTAATTCTTTCAATGTGAAGAGGGTTCAGTCTAGGCAGTGCCATTAAACTTTAGTCTTTGTGTCCTGAATAATTTCCAGCACAAGGGTCATGACTGCACACTTCCTCATCATTTCCTCTGTTATGGCACTATAGTGTGCACCTTTGACACTGTAGTAGCAAGTTTATATCCCCTTTAAAGGAGCTGTATTGTTGGAAGAATATTGGAAGACACAAACTCAATTTATGGATCTCCATCAGGGATTCCGCTGCCTTCATAGTAATATTTCTGAAGAATTTAAAAAAAACTGATCTGCCTCATATCCCTATGTATGACTGGGAATTCCATGAGTACTGTATCTGAATGGATCAATTAAGGGTTTCTGTTTTGATAGATTTTCTTACAAGCATATACATTTTTTTTAAGTGGAAAGGCTGGCTGTCACCTCCTGCCTGACATGATGTACTGTACTGCCATGTTTTGGGGCGGGTACCCCCAAACTCACCTTGCCCCCACTTTGTGCAGCAACACATTCACTTGCCAGCCTTGAAACTGGGGATCAGGGGCAGTGCTGCTCCGCAACTTGCCCACAGACTATGTTTCATTCAATATCGTGTTTGCTTTTCCTTGTTTTTTGTCTGCCACTTCTTTCTGAAAAATATTTTAAAACTTTTTCTAAAGGCTGGAAGAATGTTTGTCCCTTTTAAATTTCCCCAGCAGAGCTTGTCACGCCGGAAGTGGTTTCATCAGACCATGGATAGAATTCTGTTACGTTTGCAGCAACGTTAGATAGTGTTCGCATCATATCATATAGGGCACACTGCAAACTTAAGTGGCATGCAAAAAATAGAGAAATGCAAACTCGTTTGTGAGATATTTCCAATGACCATAGAACATCACTGACTTCATCTACACTCCTTACAGATGGTCAGAAACTGAGCAACAGTAGGAAGAGTAGATCTCTGGTGCGGGTTATATTAGCATAACAAAGGACAATATACAAATGAGTTTGGCACCAGTACTTGCCTTTTTAATTGCCGTGAAGGCTTATAGCAGAGATGTTCTTTATTATTTTTCTCATCGACAGAGGGCCACTTTAACCTTCCCAGAACAGCTTGTGGTTTGTGCTATGTAATATCACACAAAAGTAATTGCTTCAAAAACACTTTGCTTAATCTAATGCTTATGGTGACTCCTCTATTTCTAGTTCCGGCAACTTTATTCCTGACTATACTATCCTTGGAATGTTTTGTAGAAAGTTGACTCAAATGTACCTCTTATCCATTGATGTTTTACATCATTTCAGTGTTTGGAGATTACACTTGAACGGATATCCACAGTTCCTAGCACTGTGCAAGAGCAAAGGTTAGCAGTAAATTAATAGGAAGTGTATTTCTCATTCTACACGGTGGCTGGCTGAAACATTATTGTTATTTGTATTAAGTACTAGACTAGTCCTTGAACCAGCCTTTTCTTTTACAGTTCAGTTCTTATGACGTATTATTTTTCTTCAGAATGTGACTGAAAACTTCATGCTTCATTAAAAAAATGTTGGAAATGTTATTTCTTACCTGTACTTATGTGCATGAAACTCTACTTTTCTTGGCAAAGGGCAGGTGGTTAGGGTTTTGACATATTATAGTCTATCTGAGACTTCGCCACCCCTTGTGACTGAGAGACAGCTTCTTCACACTGATTTCTTCGCCCCCGCCACCACCATTCTCAAAGTAGGGTTAAAATTGCCCCGTATTTTGCAGAGACAACAGAAGAAAGTGAAAAAGTTATACTGAGAAAGAGTGGGGAGAAAAAAGCAAGTCAGATGGAGACAGACAGAAAGAATTAGTAAGTAGGAGTCTAGCGGAGAGACAACAACGGAGGGAGTATTGTTATTGAAGCATCCAATTCTACCAGAAATAACAAAATGTTTGAAATGGCAGCGTCCCATTTTCTTACTTACTGTGTCACAATCTTGTGATATTTTTGTGACATTAGTAACACCTGCGTACATTGCTTTTAATGTGTAATGCTGGGAATCATTCAAAAATGAGCATTATACAGGAAACTCTTTATTAACCGGCACCCAAATATCCGGAAATCTCTCTTAACCGGCAAAATTCTTGAGTAGGTAACCGGGGTTTTCCTTCATCTCTCGTTTAAGATTAACTTTAAAAAAAAACCCGAGGCGTTTGCCTTGTATCGGAGCGTGTAGATTGCAGCCCGGGTAGGCAGCGGGGGAAGGGGAATAAAGGGCTTGAGCCGCTGCCATGACCAGTTTGTCGGTCTGTGCTGGTAGAATCTGCGCACACGACAGATGGTCAGCTGGCGGTCCCTGGGGAGACGGAACTCCGAATGCAGGCGCATGTCAATCAGCGCCTCTCATGTGATGCCTGCTGCCAATGACGTGCTACCATATGGCCTGGCACCGGAGCTGGTACCGCAGTTTGGTGGAGGTGCCACTCCATGTACGGGGCTCTCGTACCTTGGTAGATATAACTCTCCGTTATCCGGACTTTTTGATAAACCGGCACCACGCCGGTCCCGTCGGTGCCGGTTAATAAAGAGTTTCCTGTACTTGCCTTTCATTGCATGTTCATCCTCCCACCACTAGTGGAAAATGGCATGAGCCGCCCAACTCCACTCACAATTTTGTTTTTTGGAACCTACCCCATTTCCCGAGTCAGGTAAGTTAACTCTAAATTTTTAATTTAATATATTTGCTTCCTCCACCTCTTGCTTTTTTTCTTTCCCCCTCCCCCCCCGCCCCACCCCCCTTCTCTCTTTCTGCATCTCTCTGCCCGATCTTACCCTGCCTTGGCCGAAAAGTTTATGTGCAGCTGGAATCATTCAGCCGCCAGTTGTGCCTCTCTCTGTTTATTTCCTGCTGCTAATGCTGCACTGGTCCTGCCAGTCTAGCCATGTTATTGGGCCCACTCCTTTTTCTGCCCTGCTAGCTATGGCCCTTTCAAAAATAAAATATGTGCTTTTCTCCTTAGTCTTTTGTGCTGCTGGAACCCATTCTGCAATCTACTCTTGCCTCTTCATGCTTCCCTATACCTCCTTTCCCTCATTTTTCATTCCACTAATCACCTTTCCTGGCTCCTGATACCATTTCTGTTTTGATGGCCAGCCAAGCCCCACTCTTGCTTCGGCCCATCAACCCTTTCAAAAAAGTAAAGGCCCCCCCCCCCCCTCTTTAAATCTAACATTTAAATTATTTTCCGGTAGGTTTTATGTTTCACCGATTCTCTACTTCTAAATTATAATTGAAACTTATGTGGAAAGAATTAAAAGTTTAAATGATCTCCCACTGCTAAATAGGAATGACGTAGAGGGGATAGAACAGACAGGGGTTTAAGGGTGGTATCGGGCTAAGTGAAGGAGGGAAAGCTGAGAGGGTGAGGGAACAGGGGCTAAGGGGGAGCTCATGGGAGGAGCAGGAAATGGGTAATGAACAGAAAATTATATCACTGTCTGTGGGAGCACATTTTACAAAAACTTCTTTCCAGGTCCTTTCACTGAAGATGTGCCCGCTTCCCACTTACATATACCCACCCTCCTTACAACACCATAACCCCTCGCTCACTCTGAGCAATTCATATTTAAAAGGGACAAAACAACGACATATAGAGTACTTTGTTCTTTTGTTTCCCAATTTAAGCCAGAAGAAAATAAAGTGAATAAGTTTTCTTATTGTTCAGTAATAGAAACAGAAAAGTGTAAAGATTTTACTGCTCTTGATGTAAAGTTTCATTTGGCTGGTGAAATATTGAGTTTGGTTCGAAAGGTCTCCAGGCAATGAATTATAGTAACTCTTTTTCTTCGAACTTCCTTTCAGCTTATATAGTACAAAATAAGTAAAAGTTAATAGCATTCATAATTTGTCCATATACAGTCTTTCATATGATTTTAAAAAAAAATCTCATTTCGCACTAAGAGGCTTTGCCACAATCCTTTTAAATAGTGCCCAAATGCTTCATCAAATCTAATTAATCCCATTACACTAAACTAACTCCTACTGTGAATGGAATGAGGATTTAAAACACTTCCCTGGAAGTTGATGACAGTATTTGACTCCACAAAACGAGGGCAAACCATATCTGTAGTAAGCAAGCTTCAGTTACTTATGTTTCAAAAATAAATGTCTTTGTATTGAAAGACTTCCTACCTTTAAAGCAGTATTTCTACTTTGAACTGGCTAATATCAGATACTGTAAAATCAAGTCTATGAATTAAACCTTCATGCAGATATTACTTTGTCTGAATATTGGGATTGAATTCTACAACAATCTATGTAAAGTATTTACCAAATTCTCATTCGTATAAGTATGACATGTAATTCAGATTTTATTTGGGGAAAGTAATGCTACACTAATGATGTAAATCTGATAATTGCACAATATCACTATCAGACTTACTTGAAGCCACACTACAGCAACATCGCCCTGTGGTTTTCTGATTACAGCTGTTAAATTCCCAAATAAAAATGAATGAAGTGTCTAAATGACAGGTTGTTTATCATTACCGTCGACAGGCACCAGTTTCATAAGTGATTCACTGATTGGTACAAAACATACAATTTTTTTGTGACGCTCTTGTGTATGCTCTTCAAGGTCAGGAATGTCACAGCCAGGGACAGAAAGATTTTTCCACTTTTGGCGCTCATCGAGCACTGTTAGCACTGTTCTCCTTGGAACAGAGAAGGTTAAGAGGTGACTTAGAGGTTTTCAAGATGATGGGAGATTTTGATCGAGTAGATGGAGAAAAACGATTCCCTCTGAGGACTGGGTCAATAACCAGAGGTTAGGTTATAGATTTAAAATCATTGGCAAAAGTTCTAGTGGGGAGATGAGGAGAAATTTCTTCACGCAGTGAGTTGTCGGGATTGTTGGAACGCTCGACCTGAAAAGGTGGTGGAAGCTGATTCCATAAATCATTTTAAAAGGGAGTTGGACAGGTACTTGAGGATGAGAAACTTACAGGGTTACGGACAAAACGCGGGGATGTGGGACTAAGTCTGACTGCTCTTACAAAGTGCCAGTACAGGCACTACGGGCAGAATGGCCTCCTTCTGTGCTATAAGATTCTATGATTCTATGATACTTGCAGAGTATCTGTGACTGAGATGATGAGGAGGCAATCTCCCAGTCCTCTGCAAGGAGGCATGTGAAAGTACCCTGAGGCTGACTCTTGCTCTAGATTTTCCATATCTGCATAGGAGGTCACCTCAAACCAGCCTCGACATTGTACCTCCCACTGGTATAGCTCAGGTTGGAACAACTCCTTGGGGTTTAAACCACAATGCTACACATTGATGCTCTGTGCCATTGTGCTGCCTCTATCCTTATCACCTATCTTAGTGATATTGCCAATGTAATGCCAATTTGTGCTGAATTTTGCTCAGTTTTGTGATGTGGACTGTGAATCAATTACCTAAGCTCATTTTACAGAAGGAGGACATTTGCATCTATCTGGCCCTCAGACATTCTTCACAGTTACAAGATTCAACGTCTATGAACCAGTCAGTATAAGCAATGTTCTTGCACTATGTACTGTTTGGACATTATTATTATTTGTGTATTACAGTTGGTGCACACGACTGAGAAATCATTGTAAAGAGTTGTGTTTCCAAGGGCTATAGTATCACAATCTTGGACATAAAGCATATCGAACCTTTACTTGAGCTCATTCTATGAGTTATACAATCTCTATAGGCCATTAAAACGATGCCAACAAAACGTTTGCAATTTGAATGAATTAAATAAAGTTTTACTTTGGATTAGATGCAATGTGCCTGCAAGGGGTTGTTTATGATCAGTTTACACAAGAATTTGATCCATTGGCCTATTCATGGCTCCAACATCTAGGTGGTGACAGGATGACAAAAATGAACAGTGCATTTGTATCAAATCCAACCCTAAAGCATGGCTCCATTTTCAGCTTATTTTGCGTTTTCTGTTTGGACAGTTATAGTTCCATTTATACACGCATCCTGCAATGTTTGTCTCACTGATAAACATTTAGATTTATTTGACATGCTATAGACAAACCCATGAGAAAAACATAACATATTTTACAATTTATCAACAGTTATTTAACTGTTTAATTCAGAGCCCCACCCCTAGTCTAACTGTTTACAGTAGTGCAGTGTTTATAGTTTTCCTGTAGTTTTGCCAAAGGTGCTTTTTACAGAGAATCTGTAAAGTCTGATCTGTATAATTTTCCATCCGTCGTGCGCCCCTATGTGAAGTGGCTGTCTGACAGTTGGTAGACTAGTCTGGAGGTGGACTAGCTGGTGTGCATATTGTAGGGCAGTGGAAATAGCAGTTTTTGTCATTTAAAAAAAAATGTATATAGCTCTATATTATTTACTCCACCTCCTAAATGGTAGTTGTGAGAATGTTTGCAATGCATTTGTCAGGTCTGAGAATTCCCTCCAATTAGAAGATTTCTGTTTATTCTCCTGCTAAAGCAGTGTAACTTGATTAACTTATAAGAAGTACTATAGATGAAAAGCAAACATTTTATAAACACTAGCCATGGCCCCAATAAACAGTGGGGGTAGTTTAACATGGTGCTGTTACTGTGTAAACATTGCTGCATGTTGGAAACGTTGGAAAATAGGAATCTAAATGGGGTAGAAGAGCAAAGGGATCTCGGAGTACAAATACACAAATCACTAAAATAGCGACGCAGGTTAATAAGGCCATAAAAAAAGCAAACCAAGCACTAGGGTTTATTTCAAGAGGGATAGAATTGAAAAGTAGAGAAGTTATGCTAAACTTGTATCGAACCTTGGTTAGACCACACTTGGAGTACTGTGTACAATTCTGGTCACCATATTATAAAAAGGATATAGAGGCACTGGAGAGGGTGCAGAAAAGATTTACAAGGATGAAACCAGAAATGCGAGGTTATACCTATTAGGATAGGATGAACAGGCTGGATCTCTTTTCTCTTGAAAAAAGAAGGCTGAGGGGTGACCTAATAGAGGTCTTTAGAATCATGCAAGGTTTTGATAGAGTAGATACAGAGAGAGAGGGTTTCCACTTGTGGGGAAGAGCAGAACTAGAGGCCATCAATATAAGATAGTCACCAAGAAATCAAATAGGGAATTCAGAAGGAACTTCTTTACCCAAAGAGTGGTGAGAATGTGGAACTCGCTACCACAGGGAGTGGTTGAAGCGAGTTAGAGGAGGAAAGGCGGGAGGAGGCTCGAGTGGAGCATAAACGCCAGCATGGACTGGTTGGGGCGAATGGCCTGTTTCTGTGCTGTATATCCTATAGTAATCCTATGTAATGATAAGTCACGTGCTGACTGTTGTTAAAATAAGTGCCAGGTTCAGAAGTACAACGCTGAATAGATACCATTGACACTTGATGTGTGTGTATATGTGTGATATATAATATATATATTATACAAGAAAAGATATATATTAGTAATTAGAATGTGACATAGAAAAAAGTCAGAAAATATAATAACAGTTGTCTAACACGGGCAACACGGTGGCATAGTGGTTAGCACTGGTGCCTCACAGCGCCAGGGACCCGGGTTCGAATCTGGCCTCGGGTGATTGTCTGTGTGGAGTTTGCACATTCTCCCCGTGTCTGCGTGGGTTTCCTCCGGGTGCTCCGGTTTCCTCCCACAGTCCAAAAATGTGCGGGTTAGGTTGATTTGGCTATGATAAATTGACCCTTAGTGTTAGGGGGGATTAAATATGTGGGGTTACGGGGATAGGATGGGATATGTTAGGGGGAATTAAATAAGTGGGGTTACGGGGATAGGGTGGGATATGTGTCGGTGCAGGCTCGATGGGGATTCTGTGTGAGAAAGCAGGAACAGGGTACTGGATTTGGATGATCAGCCATGATCGTATTGAATGGTGGAGCAGGCTCGATGGGCCGAATGGCCTACTCCTGCTCTTAGTTTCTATGTTTCTATGTTTCTAACAATTGCCAATGAGTACACTGCACTGGAGGTTGATGGATTTACTTACACTGTATCTAATTCCTCAGACCTGGCTGTGAGAGATTGTATGTGTTATATCCATTATTAATACCTCAGTACTTTCTGGTTCTAACACTTATTGCTAATGCCTCAGTGGTCACTGTTGGAGAGCACAGCTGAGTGGGGGGGGGGGGGGGGGGGGGGGGGGGGCCGGGGGTGGTTTGTCGGATAGAAATGAAAGTAAGATCCGGTCTTGTGAGAGTTCCCAGACCACTATTACAAAGAGCAATGACAAGCATGAGTGTCCTTACCACATTATCCCTCCAAAAACGCAACTTTTGACCAGCTATCTAGCGCTCCAAGCTCAGTGAGGCATGTCATCTTGTTAAGTTGATGTGATTAAACCTGCTTCCAATCATATAAAGAAACTTAGTGAAACGTTTGTGTGCTTATCACTGGTTCTAGCACACCTGCATCCTGTTTGCCATAAGGCAAATCCTCGGAGAATGGATGATGATGTGATAAAAGGGAAGTCTTTGAGAATATTCGCATTATCTATGAGACTTGTTACTTTTTCATATTTTAATTAGGTGTGTTTGATAAACATGTTAAGTTCCTTACATTATCAGTTCCAATGCAAAAAGTGCTTTCAGTACTCATTACCGAGAAACTTTTACCGTACGAGAACTTTAACTCAACAGGAGCTGCAAGCTGAAGTCTGTGGGCCAAGTAGGCGTCACTTGTAATAAAGGATTGTTTTATTCTCTCCTTTACCAGTGTAATCAGTGAGAAAAGGTCACAGTGTGGAAGCCACAAAGCCATCAAGCCGATAAAGTCCTATTGATGTTAGTTGCCACAGGCCCCAAATGGGTTTGAAGATTTTCAGATCTGTATCTGTCACAGTTCAGGGAGGAAACTGACTTTTTTGAAATGTCTTCTTTATCTGCCATGGGCTATTCATGATTAAGTGTGCAGATGGAAGCTAAGTAATTCCCCTTTGGGCCCGATACTCCTGTTACTATGGAAATTGTGTAGTGATCTATTTAAACCTGGATTCCTTCATCATGCAACCCAATTCCCTGAATGAAGCATTTGAATTAACTCAATGAGGTATTCATTAACCCCGAGAGTTACTTCCTGTGCCCAGATCAAATGTTCACTGCCTTTGCTGTTTAACTGGGTGCATGAAGTTTCATGGTATAATGTATAAGTAATTTCATTTGAGGTGCTGGAAGGATATAATGTTAAACAAGGATATGGGAACAAATAAAAAGCCATTATAACTTATGAAAATAGTTGACAACGTAAACTTTTATTTTGATCGGAGATGCTTTATTTTAACAGCTAAATTGATGGCTCTGTTTATGAATAATGAAACAGTTTATTCAAAACAAATTCTAATTGCACAGAGTCGCAGAGTTAAATCTATTTTTAAGAAGTATGATGTCTTAACTTTTTAAATTATTTAATGCTTGAAATATTTGAAAGTAATTTACATTTTCTATTTCATGGTATGCCACTCATTCATCCAACTATATGCACAAATCACTTTGATTAATGTTGCAGTTATGAAATTGAGAAATAGATCCTTTAAAAGGAGATATTGAGGTAGAGTTTCCATTAGGTTGCGCTGACTTTACTGCTCGAAATCGACCAAACAAGTGTAAAAGATCGAGGAATTTCAAGCGCAAGTTATGCCCAGCGCAAATCGAGTTTCCGTGATCTTTTGCACTGGTTTAAGAAACATCACTCTGGAAACTGGCTCCAAAACTAGCCACGCCCCCAGATCGAACAGGAAACACAGACAGCATGCAGGTATAGCAAGCAATTAGAAAGACAAATGGCATGTTGCCTTTATTGCAAAAGAGTTGGCGTACAAGAGGAAGGAAGTCTTGCTACAATTGTACAGGGCTTTGGTGAGCACTGTGCACAATTTTGGTCTTCATATCTGAGGAAGGATATACTTGCCTTAGCGGCGGTGCAACGAAGGTTCCTTAGATTGATTCCTGGGATGAGAGGGTTGTCCTATAAGGAGACATTGAGTAGATTTGGCCTATACTCTCTGGAGTTTAGAAGATTGAGAGGTGATCTCATTGAAACATTTAAGATCCTCAGGGGAATTGACAGGGTAGATGCTGAGAGGTTGTTTCCCCTGGCTGGAGAGTCTAGAACTAGGGGTCATAGTCTCAGGATAAGGGTTTGGCCATTTAAGACTGAGATGAGGAGGAATTTCTTCACTCAGAGGGTGCGCTACCCAAAGGGCTGTGGGGATGTTGAATCGTTGACTATATTCAAGGCTGAGATAGATAGATTTTTGGACTCTAGGGGAATCAAGGGGTATGGGGATCGGGTGGGAAAGTGGAGTTGAGGTCAAAGATCAGCCATGATCTTATTGATTTGCAGAGCAGGCTCAAAGGGCCGTATGCCTGCTCCTGCTCCTAATTCTTATGTTCTTATGATTATGCAAATGAGTTTGAGCAGAAACTTGAACCACTTCGGAAAACAGGTGCAATCTGCGCCCAGATTGCCGATTGCGCGCAAAGCGGAAAGTCTATCCCAGTACATCTAATAAGGCTGCATGGATATGCCATGTATAACAGTGTGTATTAGCTGCTAGTTTTATTTTGCAATTTATGACAGCACAGAGAGGCATTTATGTTCACATTGAGAACGCTGCCATGAGCTTCCTTCTCACTGTCTGGGGAAAAAACTAGCAGTTCTAGGAAGCGTAAACAAGTGGAAGAAAAGCACTCTTAAAATTAAAGCTCAGTGCCACCTGGAACTACTATTATATTCTTATGTCATTCTCGAAGGTAAAGATGAGATGCAATGATTGAAAGCATGAGTTCTTAGCATTTCTCTGCTTATTGAGCATGTATCTTGATATCGGGAGTTGGTGCTTCTGATTGGTATCTATTGTATAAATTATGTTACATTTTTCTGCAGTTTTGCAAGAGGTCCTTTTTATAGAGAATCTGTAAAGTCTGGTCTGCGTAGGCAGCACTTTTGAAAGTTTGTTCTGTCTTACCATTTCTTTCCTCTTTTCCAGTGCTGCCTACCTGTTCCCCTCTGGAATTCCATTGTGACAATGGCAAGTGCATCCGGCGCTCCTGGGTCTGCGATGGTGACAACGACTGTGGGGATGATTCTGATGAGCAGGATTGCCGTAAGTGTGCGAGTATTGTGGCTGTGTCTGGCTATTCCTTAACTAACATTCTGAACTTACTAACGTGTGTTCTTTGATGTTACATTACACCCGTTTGTTTCTTCACAAATAATGCTGGGACTCTGATAGCTGGTGATGTCTTCATGCCGCTATCAAGGACAAATTGGCATGGTTTGTCTTCCCTGTATCAGGTTAGCTCAGTTGGTAGCACTCTTGCTGTAAGTCAAGTGACTGTGGGTTGAAGGCCCTACCCAGGACATGAGCATATAATCAGAGCTGAAATGCAATATAGAGGGAGCACTGCATTGCTCGAGGCTCGTTTGCACGTTCTGATAGTTAATGGGTTCAGATGGATGGTAAATATCATGTGGTACTATTTGAAAAACAGTAAGGATTTCTTGGGGATTGGCCATTATTTCAACCAACATCGCCAAAATTAGATTAACTGATCACTCAATTCATTGCTGTTTGTGGAATCTTACTGTGTGCAAAAATGGTTATCATGTTTGCCTCTATAACAAGTCACTAAACTTACAAAATAACTAATTGAGTATGAATTGCTTTGAGGCATTTCTGATAGATGTGTATGAGGGGAAAGCCACTAATGACCAGAAAGTGAAGGAGATAGGGAAGACAAACACAAGAGGTCAATGCAGGGTCATGCACCAGGGGATGCTCGAAGGATATCCAGACTTAAAGAACTTTAAGTGCCAAAGTTAGAAATTAGAATGAGCACGAATAAAGATAGGCAATCGTATTTGGAGGTTGACCGATGTAGGTAACCACTTTGGCGCAGTTATTAGCACTGTCACCTTTGGATCAGTATGTTGTGGGTTCAAACCCTGCTCCAAAACTTGAGCATGTAATGTAGGCTCACTGAGGAAGTGCTACATAGTCAGTGGCTCCAACCTTTGGATGAGACATTGAACTAATGATGGCTCAGATCCCATGGCACTATTCAAAGAAGAGCAGAGAGTTTCCCCCAGTATCCTGGTCAACATACCTTGCTCCAATTAAATAACCAATAAATTACAGATATGAGATGATTTTGCTTGAGTAACCTAGCATACCTAACCTGAATTGATCTAACAGCCTGCCTCAAATGCAACACAAATGGAAGTAATGAACATGGTTGAGTAGAAGCACAGCAGGACTAAAAGAAAACCTTAGAATACTGCAGCTGAGCGCAGATTAAAAACTGACCATAGTTATTCACACATACTGATAACCATGCATACAGTCAGTTCTTAAAGTTTTCCCACAAACTTTCGGTAGACAAGGTACTTTACACTCAGGTAAGTTGTGCATATAATTATGAAACTGCTGCCGCCTAAAATACGCAGTGCAAGATATTGGCCCATATTTTGCGGTCAGCGGCAAAGTGATGGCGCTTGCCGCTGACTTCGAAGAAAGCTGGCCACAAAGATCTAGCGATCTCTGTGGCATCGATTTCACCTCTCCCAATGTTAATTTGAATCTGACGCCAAATCTAGGGGATTTCCAGTGTCCAGCAACAGTGAATTCTCACAGACAGCAAACCAGGAAGTAAAATGCACTGATTTTCCTTCACATTTTAATCATTTTACAGAGAGCGAAATAAAGATTGGGACATACACATAGGATTAAGGTAGAAGCTGAAATATCATAAACAAATTTTAAAAAAATTATAAAAAACCATGGAATTTTTATCATAATGGAAAAATTTGACATTCCACAAAAATATAAAATTAGATTTTTCAGGGCCAGAACAGTTGTTCAGCAGTCAAAACCCAGTTACACCTCTTTGAACAAGGCTTAACTTTTTCAGGGGTGGGTGGTGGGTGGGGGTTAACAGCGATATTCCAGCATAATAGAGGAAGTTTTCGTCAGTGATTTGAATTGATTGCGGGCTCTGGGGAGTTCAACAGCGCAGCCTGTGGAGAAGTGTGGAATCGCTGACAGCAGCCTCTGGATTTCCCCCTTTTATCTGCACATGTGCGGACTCCAGAAGTTGCTGTTGGTTTCAGAGGAGTAATGGCGGTTAACATTGACAGTTTTCGCCGTCATTACTACCACAAAAATTTGGGCCATTCACTCATTCAATACACATTTATTTTCTCCGTGCAGCAAACGGCTACCAAGATGGGTAACAACACTAAGTAACATGATCACACCTATGCAGGCCTTCCCTGCCCTCTCCCCAGGCCTAGCTAATCGCCAAAAAATCAAGATCAAGCATGTTTTCTTAATACCTTGACCTGCATTGTTCCCAGCACAAGCATAGTCATGTCAAGCAACCTGAATGTATCAATGCACTCCTCCCAGAAGTACCTTGCAATCAAAATGTACAATGATTTCATAAAATATGTATGTGAATATACTTTTTAAGAGTTTTAATGAAAAAGCCCATCTTCCACAGAAGTCACAGAATGTAGGTGGGTAGAGTGAGTCAGTCAGACAAATCTCAGCTTCTTTGAGGATGCATCATGGAGATCATCAATTGGATGATGATCAATAGAAACGCAGTATATCACCGTAAACTTTACAGTCGTTTATAAAATGGCATGGTTGTTCAAGCAAAAAAAAATCTAATGAAGCATAAAAGCAGGTCTAAAGGAAAGAACTGCTCATGTGGAACCTGGTGAACCATGCTGTTTTCTGCACTAGTGCTGAGCTTCTGCTAGCTCTTAGTCATCATTTTTTGCCCCCTTTTTCTCCTTCTGCTGAGCGATGGCTTGTTGCTGCTGATCTTCCAGAAACGTACATCTGCTTCTTTCAATGGCTACATTGTTTAATGAGCAGCGGATGACTACCATTCTGTAACCCTCTCCGGAGCATATTATAGAGCATCCTTCATGGTCCAGAGCTGTCGTTTGATCATACCAAATGCCTGCTCCATTGATATTGCTTATCGAATATGCTCTATGCTGGTGTTTGCTTAGCGATGTCATAAGCTATATTCCATGTGGGCGACACATAGCTCTGAAGATCCAACTTGTGGTAAGCTTTGTGGGCACTCTGGAAGCCAGGCATTCAAGGATTTCAGCGCCATCTAGGACAGAGTAGACCACTGGACTAAATATCCAAATACTGAATATCAGTCGTGAATACTGGTGAGGGCGATGGTTCCTCTGGGGAGTACAGCCAGAGCCAAGTCCACGGCACTACGGGTGGCTCAGCTGTACAGGGAGGAAGATCGGGAAGGCAATAGTGCTAGGGGATTCGATAGTTTGGGGAGCAGACAGGCGCTTTCTGCGGCGGCAGATGTGATTCCAGGATGGTATGTTGCCTCCCTGGTGCCAGGGTCAAGGATGTCACTGAGCGGCTGCAGAACATTCTGAGGGGGGAGGGTGAACAGCCAGAGGTCGTGGTCCATATCGATACCAACGACATAGGTAGAAAAAGGGATGATTTAGGGAGCTAGGAAAGCGATTAAAAAGCAGGACCTCAAAGGTAGTAATCTCCGGTTTACTCCCGGTGCCACGAGCTAGTGAGTATAGAAATAGGAGGATAGAGCAGATGAATGCGTGGCTGGAGAGATGGTACAGGAGGGAGGGCTTCAGATTCTTGGGACATTGGGACCAGTTCTGGGGGAGGTGGGACCTGTACAGGCACTTCAACAGAGCCGGAACCTCATGGGAGGGTTTGCTAGTGCTGTTGGGGAGGGTTTAAACTAATTTGGCAGGGGGGTGGGAACCAGGATGCAGCATTAGAAAGGAGAAACAAAGTGCACAAAGGATGGGCAGAGACAGATAGCACTAGAGTAAGAATAGTGAGGTATTAGGTGGGGTCAGACTAAGAGAGAATACAAGAAGGTCTGAGACAGGTTTACAGTGCATGTGTGTAAATGCACGAAGTGTGGTAAATAAGGTTGGTGAGCTGCAGGCGTAAATAGCCACATGGGAATATGATGTCGTGGCAATAATGGAGACCTGGCTCAAAAAAGGGCAAGATTGGATTTTAAATATTCCTGGATATAAGGTGTTCAGGAAAGATAGGGAAGGAAAGAAAGGAGGTGGGGTGGCGGTATTGATTAAGGAGAATATTACAGTGCTGGAGAGAGAGGATGTCCTGGAGGCGTCAAGGACAGAATCTATTTGGCTAGAGTTAAGAAATAGTAGAGGTGCCATTACACTACTAGGTGTATTCTATAGGCCACCAACTAGTGGGAAAGATATAGAGAAGCAAATTTGCAGAGAAATTATGGAGAGGTGCAAGAACTATAGAGTAGTAATAATGGAGGACTTCAATTATCCTAATATAGACTGGGATAATAATAGTGTAAAGAGCAGGGAGGGGAAGAATTTCTGAAGTGTGTTCAGGAGAACTTTCTTGATCAGTACATTTCCGGCCCAACGAGGAAGGAGGCATTGCTGGATCTGGTTCTGGGGAATGAGGTGGGTCAAGTGTCAGTAGGGGAACATTTAGGGAACAGTGATCATAGTATCATAAGGTTTAGATTAGCTATGGGAAAGGACAGGGAGCAATCTAGAGTAAAAATGCTTAATTGGAGGAAGGCATATTTCAGTGGGTTGAGAACGAATCTGGCCCAAGTAAATTGGAATCAAAGATTGGCAGGCAAAACTGTAATCGAACAATGGGCTGCCTTTAAAGAGGAGATGGTTTGGGTACAGTCGAGGTACATTCCCATGAGGGGGAAAGGTAGGGCAACTAAAGCCAGAGCTCCCTGGATGACGAAAGAGATACGAGAGTAAGATGAAGCAGAAACCGAGCGCGTATGACAGATGTCAGGTTGAGAATACAAGTGATAATCAGGCTGAATATAGAAAGTTCAGAGGGGAAGTGAAAAAGAAAATAAGAGGGGCAAAGAGAGATTATGAGAATAGATTGGCAGCTAACATAAAAGGGAATTCAAAAATCTTCTATAGGCATATAAATAATAAACAGGTAGTAAGAGGAGGGGTGGGGCCGATTAGGGACCAAAAAGTAGACCTACGCATGGAGACAGAGGGCATGGCTGAGGTACTAAATGAATACTTTGCACCTGTCTTCACCAAGTAAGAAGATGCTGTCAAAGTCATAGTGAAAGAGGAGGTAGTGGAGATACTAGATGAGATAAAAAATTGATAAACAGCAGGTACTAGAAAGGCTGTCTGTACTTAAAAGTTGATAAGTCACCAGGATTGGATGGGATGCATCCTAGGATGCTGAGCGAGGTTAAGGAGGAAATCGCAAAGGTACTCGCCATAATCTTCTAATCCTCCTTAGCTATGGGGGTGGTGCCAGAGGACTGGAGAATTGCAAATGTTCCACCCTTGTTCAAAAAAAGGTGTAAGGATAAACCCAGCAACTACAGGCCAGTCAGTTTAACCTTGGTAGTGGGGAAGCTTTTAGAAACGATAATCAGGGACAAAATTAACAGTCACTTGGACAAGTGTGGATTAATTAAGGAAAGCCAGCACAGCTTTGTTAAAGGCAAATCGTGTTTAACTAACTTGATCGAGTTTTTTGATGAGGTAACAGAGAGGGTTGATGAGGGCAAGGCGGTTGATGTGATGTCATTGAATATGAATTTCCATAAGGCATTTGATAAAGTACCACATAATAGGCTTGCCAGCAAAGTTGAAGCCCATGGAATAAGAGGGACAGTGACAGCAAGGATCTGAAATTGGCTAAGTGACAGGAAACAGAGTAGTGGTGAATGGTTGTTTTTCAGACTGGAGGAAAGTTATACAGTGATGTTCCCCAGAGGTCGGTACTAGGACCATTGCTTTTCTTGATATATATTAATGACTTGGACTTGGGAGTACAGGGTACAATTTCAAAATTTGCAGATGACACAGAACTTGGAAGTATAGTGAACAGTGAAGAGGATAGTGATAGACTTCAAGAGGACATAGACAGGCTGGTGGAATGGGCTGACATGTGGCAGATGAAATTTAACACAGAAAAGTGCAAAGTGATACATTTTGGTCGGAAGAACGAGGAGAGGCAATATAAACTAATGGTACAATTCTAAACGGGGTGCATGAACAGAGACCTGGGGGTATATGTGCACAAATCGTTGAAGGTGGTAGGGCAGGTTGAGAAAGCAGTTAAAAAAGCACACCGGACACTGGGCTTCATAAATAGAGGTATAGAGTACAAAAGCAAGCTAGTTATGATGAACCTTTATAAAACACTGGTTCGGCCTCAACTGGAGTATTGTGTCCAATTCTGGACACCGCACTTTAGGAAGGTGTGAAGACCTTAGAGAGGGTGCAGAAAAGATTTACGATAATGATTCCAGGGATAAGGGACTTCAGTTACATGGAAAGACTAGAGAAGCTGGGATTGTTCTCCTTCGAGCAAAGAAGGTTGAGAGGTGATTTGATAGAGAAGGAAAAACTTTGCAGGGCTACGGGGAAAGGGCGGGGGAGTGGGACTAGTTGATGTGCCCTTGCAGAGAGCTGGCACAGGCTCGATGGGACGAATGGCCTCCTTCTGTGCTGTAACCATTCTATGATTCTATTATTCTATCCACCCCTCCACCAATGACGCACAGTGGCTGCAGTATGTACTATTTATAGGATGCATTGCTGCAACTCACCAAGCTTCCTTCAACAGCACTTCCCACGCCTGCCATCTCTACCACTGAGAATGACAAGGGCAGTTACATCATGGGAACATCATTACCTCCAAGTTCCTAGTCAAGTCACATAGTTCTGTGGGACTTTCAGCTGTTTATGCCGTATCTCTGAGGGCTCCACTGATCTCTTGTTGAAGTTACACGGGGGAGGAGACCAACAGAACCCTGTGCAATTTCAGGGCCATGTTGCTGTTCCTTTATCATTACTGGGTCAAAGGCCATCATGGAAGCACCATCACTGCAAGGACTGTATGGCTCAAGAGAAGGTCTACCATTTGCTTTTCAGGGCAATTAGTGATGGCCTTGCTGGTGTTGCCCATATCCTGTGAACAAGTAAAAAAATATAGAAATTCATAATTATTTCTCAGTGGTTGCAGATGAAATGGATGTTCATCAAATTACATTCTTTTCTGTTAATGACAGCATGGGATATTGCACAGTTACTAACCCCATGGCTAGTATGTGTCAATGGTGCCTATTTCCTGGTAATGTCACAGCCTTTCCTGTTGCTACAGCACACTGTTACTGATTTGTATGCATTCAACAGTATGTCAAAACAGACATCTGTAACCTGGTTAAAGGAGCATTGAACTACAAACTCATTGATCCTTGGCAACCCTCCTGATGTCAGGAGCCTGTGGCAAAAAATGTTGAGTGCTCCTTTTATTTGTACCACTACGAGCAGCATGGTAGTGATGTTGCTCCTTGGTAGCAGGTCTGGTGAAGAGATGGTTTAATTCATCTAGGACTTTCATGGTGATGCGTAGCCTGTTCACACATTGCTCTTGGTGAGATCAAGGTAGCTCTGTCACTGGCAGTAGACACACCACCTGATGTAGTAGTGGATCCTTTTGGTGACCCTGCTACAACCTTCCCTGGTCCTCCTCTGCTGCCCGTTTTCCTGCTCCTCATCAACATGTCCAGGAAAGTGATGAACCCATGTTGCTCTGTGGATTGAAACAGCTGGTGTTTCTTGCTCTGTTCCATGTTGGACCGCTGGTGACCCTCTCTAATGCCATAACTCCATCTTTATACTGTGGGCCGTTACAAGATATGGATTAGAAGGCAAATGTGTCCAAACTTGCATGTTCATTTTTAGTTGGTGCTTAACAAAGATTAACAGGCTAAAATAACTTTGGAGCTGTGTGTTAGCATGCAGTAAACTAGGTTGATCTGGGGAGAAATTTTGGAAGTGGGAGCAAAAATGTAATGATGCTCTTTTCATCCAGATGGACCAAATTACTACGCCACACCTGGAGCATGCATTGCCTCGAGTACGCAAAGTCATTTTATGCCAGTATTTATTGCCCATCCCCTAGTTGTCCTGAGGGCATTAGGAGTCAACCAGATAGTGTGAGACTGGAGTCACAAATAGGGATGGTATGTTCCCTTCCCTGAAGGGCATTAGTGAACCAGTTGGGTTTTACAACAATCCAACAGCTTTTGTAGTAATTGTCTGCTGCTAGCTCACAATTTACCAGATTTATTCAATTCAGTTTCACAACTTACCTCTGGGTTGCTAGTCAGTATCATAACTACTGGGCTACCATACCTCTCCATTTTGTATTGATGTGTTGCCTCTTCTATATTTTTGACAACACAAAACAATCTAATGTAGCCTCCTGGTCAATTTATCATTTAAAAAAATTGTTTTCAGTTTAGGACACAGGCCAGGGCTCCAAATGACATTGTGGTGACTTGGAACTTGATTTAATCTGATGAATGGACTTGTGTTTAATTTTTGTGTGTCTTTGCCAGCTCATTGCCATTCATTATTGTACTGTTTAATATTCTCCAAACATTGTCAAATAATGAAAAATATGACCAGAAATCATCTGAAATATATTACAGCCAAATTCCTCTTTGTTTCCTGTTTAGGATTTCAATAATTAATACAATGAATTTGCATCTCATCATGCCATTGATCTATAGATCTAGGAAAAAGGGCAATGCAACTTTCATAGAATCATAAAATGATACAGCACAGAAGGAGGCCATTCGGCTAATCGTCCCTGGGCCAACTCTTTGAAAGAGCTATCCAATTAGTCCCACTTCCCTGCTCTTTCCCCATAGCTCAGCAAATTTTTCTTTTTCAAATATTTACCCAATTCTCTTTTGAAAGTTACGATTGAACCTGCTTCTACAACCCTTTCAGGCAGTGCATTCCAGATCATCATAACTCGCGTGTTTTTTTTCCCTCATGTCGTCGCTGGTTCTTTTGCCAATTACCTTAAATCTGTGCCCTCTGGTTACCGACTCTACTGCCACTGGAAACAGTTGCTCCTTATTTACTCTTAAACCCGTCAAGATTTTGAACACCTATATCAAATCTCCTCTTAACCTTCACTGCTCTAACGAGAACAACCCCAATTTCTCTAGTCTCTCCACATAACTGAAGTCTTTCATCCCTGGTACCATTCTAGTAAATCTCCTCTGCACAGAGTCTCTCCACATAACTGAAGTCTTTCATCCCTAGCACCATTCTAGTAAATCTCCTCTGCACACTCTCTAAGGCCTTGACATCCTTTGTAAAGTGTGGTGCCCAGAAATGGCCACAATACTCCAGCTGCAGCCGAAGCAGTGTTTTATAAAGGTTTACCATAACTTCCTTGCCTTTGTACTGTTTGCCTCTATTTATAAAACCAAGGATCCCGTCTGTCTTTTTAACCGCCTCCTGCCACCTTCAACGACTTGTGTACGTATACCCTCAGGTCTCTCTGTTCCTGCACCTGCTTTAAAATTGTACCATTTAGTTTATATTGCCAAAATATAAATATATCTTACAAAAGAAAATAAAAGTAATTTTGCAATCTCGCTCAATTAGTTCTATAAACAATATGCTTTGTTTTTTGGTTGTCCTAGATTTCATGAGCTATAAATCAAACTGTGTTCTTGTTCCCTGTGATGTGCTGAGTATGTGAAAAATGTAATTGCCTGTTTAAAAATTGGTGTCCTGAAATTTTGCTCATGATTAATTAATTGTTAATTGTGGTTAATGGCTTGGGATTATCCTGGAGACAGTGGTTCACGGTACACACATTGCACAGTTGGATTACCTGATTTTTTGTTTGTACTAATTAAACTGCTCATTAGCTGCTTGAGAGGTGTGAGAAGAGCAGCATTAGTGCTGTGACAAGAGTGGCCATTTATCTGTCAATAATGCTAATAGGTTTGCACAAAAACCGGTAGAAGTGAAATTGGCAGCACCTGCCATTTGATGAGGGGGACATTCAATCAAAGACAGTGCAATTAATTTCTGCGAGAGAAAAAGAGTAAAAATTCTGCAATGTGCCAGAACTCCATCCTCAAAAGAGCAGATCTACAGCAACAGAATGAAATGTTTCATTTTCCCCACATCAACCATCATATGGCCTGCTGCAGCAAGATTACCAGTTTTGTGCTGAATTTTGGACAGTGTTATGCTGTGAACCTGTGCTAATTAAGGGGAAACAGCACAGATTCACCAGAATGATACTGGAGCTTAAACGATTAAATTATGAGGACAGCTTGCATAAACTTGGTTTGTATTCCCTTACGTTTAGAAGTTTGAGGGGTGAACTAATTGAGGTGGTTATTATGATTAAGGGATTTGATAGGCTAGGTACAGAGAAACTATTCAACTGGTGGGACATCCAGAACAAGTGGATATAATCTTAAAATTAGAATTCAAATTGAAATTTTCATGGCTGAGCTTGCTAGGTTTTTGTAAAGTAAGGGTATCAAGGGATATTGGGGAAAAAGGTGGGTAAATGGAGTTGAGGTACAGATCAGCCATGGTCTAATAAGAGTGGCGGATCAAGCTCGAGGGGCTGAATGGCCTACTGCTGTTCGTATAAAACTGGGTTAAGATGTCCCAAATTCTTTTCACTTAAGACTTTATAGCTACCTGAAGGAGATGTCAGCATATTGGTCTGGCTGGGTGAGGGCCCTAGAGTTGAAAGGATAGTGTACTAACCCATTGTCCCACCCAGTCTATAGAGAAACTTTATTTTAAACAATATATTTTTTTAAAGTCTCCTTAAAATCATCCTGTCCGAGTGGTCATGCTAATGTCCCAACACACTATGCCATAAAGTAGTGGCTCACACTGTCAATTCCTCATGTGGTAAATGACCAACTGTGTTAACCTTGGAGAGTATGGGTGGAGTCCAAATGCTACCCACAGAGCAGAGAGTATCAAAGTCCAAATCCTTTGTACGTCCTCATGGTTAAGAGCATTATTGGCAGTTCCTTGGGAGCGGGTTGACTGCCAACCCCATCAGGCACAGAACGCCTTGCGGCTCAGGGAAGCTTGGAGTAAAATAAAAAGTAAAAATAAATTGAAAATCAAGAGATTTGTTTTTCATTGAGCATATGGCTAAAATGCAATTCATCCCTCGTTGTGCAAGTGTAGATATGGTCAAAACCAAATGAATATGTCTCGCCCTCCCTTTGGCCAACCACACAGCATGGAATTGTGTTTGGTTTGTTTGCCCACCTTCACAGCTGCAAGAGATTAAAGAAGAATGGGAAATATATATTTAAAATGAAAATCAATACATCTGAAGACACAGATTTGTACTATTTGTTAATAAATGTTTGGAAGAGATAAGAAGTTCAGGTTAGTAAATTACTTATTTACGAAGCACACAAAGTCTCATTCATACATTTCTACTTTTGGTCACAGGCCAATCTGATTTCAGTTAGTTATTATCATGGTATTTATTGTGTCTAAATCAACATGTGTATATATTACAGGAAACTCTTTATTAACCGGCACCCAAATATCCGGAAATCTCTCTTAACCGGCAAAATTCTTGAGTAGGTAACCGGGGTTTTCCTTCATCTCTCGTTTAAAATTAACTTAAAAAAAAACCCCGAGGCGTTTGCCTTGTATCGGAGCGTGTAGATTGGGAGGGGAATGTGCAGCCCGGGTAGGCAGCGGACACGACAGATGGTCAGCTGGCGGTCCCCGGGGAGACGGAGCTCCGAATGCAGGCGCATGTCAATGTGTACGGGGCTCTCGTACGTTGGAGATATAACTCTCCGTTATCCGGACTTTTTGATTAACAGGCACCACGCCGGTCCCGTCGGTGCCGGTTAATAAAGAGTTTCCTTGTATCAGGTTTCACAGGATAGTGAAATTTCAGATTTTGAATGAAGTACAAGTATCTTTTTACTCCAACCCTAATAGCTTCTTGGTTTAATTTGAAAATGTGCACTTTCCTACAAAAAACAAAAATAACCAGGTTCAGTTTTCTGTACCTTTTATCTCACGTGATGTCCTCCATCCCCTTTTCTCTCGCTGTTATTGTTCTTTCTTTCTGGCAGCTGAAAACACAGTGAACTTGTACATAGTTTAGATGTAGGTTTCTGGTCTGTAAAAACCAGGTTGTGGCTTGGTGTAAGTTGCCATTTCGTGATATGGTCAAGACCTTTCACATGTGATTGGTACATCTAAATGTCAGGCTTCTGTGTATAGAATATTGGCTAGAATGGAGACAGAGACCTGAATATCGGGTCTGTGCCCCTTTTCTCTCTGCCCTGCATGGTATTCCCCAGGTGCAGAACAGAGGGAAATCTGACTGTCATAATGGAAATTTGAAGGAATAGTAAGACAATTTCATTCTCCACTAATATGGATACAGAACTGTATTTTGTATCAACACTACTACCTCCAAAAAATCCCAACAGCTGCCTGAAAGAGTCCTCTTCTATATTTGCAATATAGTTTCCATTTATTCACAAGTATTTTCATAGACAGAGAAATCTACCTTTTAAATGCTCAATGATTCTATACAGCTCTCATGCACGAATATATAGAAAATATAGAAGTTTTATTTGCTGTACTTTTTCTGCTAAAAATATGAAGTATAATTAGAGAAATGTGTTGAATTGTAAACCTCCCCCTAATCTACAGTATTCTCTGAATAAATAAATCTGTACTTTATTTTAATAAGAAAAATGTACTGCAAACCTCAGGGTTAATTCGATGTATATTTATATCTTTGTCTGCATAATGCAGTTATGTTTGTGATAATTGAGATCTGTATGTAAATTGCTGTTGCTAACTATTGTGTGACTATAACATGACATAACCAAGGAATGTTACTTTATGAATAATTCTACCCTATTGACGACTCACTGTAAAGTAGGCAATTCATGGGCGTTGGCGCAAATTTTATTTTTACATTAAGCTATAATTCCTATTGTATGTCCTGTTTATAATTGACATGTTTTTTGTTTTGGGTGGGAATAATTGAGCCCATTTTATCCAGAATTATCTCCAAAGGATTTAGTAATAAAGGGTCTAATTTCATGTGATGTCATTTTAAATTGGTTGACTGTGTGACTGTGAATAGTTAGTGTTTACAATTACCTTTGCTGGATGGGTGCATGCATCTAAACTTTTCCAGCACAGGATAGCGAAGACATAAATCAGTGCCAAATCATGTCACAGAAACCTGACTTATTTTCACCGTGGAGAGATAATTTACTCGGGTGCTGACTGCACACAATTTTAAAGATGTTGTACTTGATGTTATTGTTGACACCCTTTAAATTGATGAAACCTGTTTTCTGAGATGGTAGTTTTGAGATTTTACTTTTTATTTTTTCCAATTTCTCCTCGAGCCCCAGGATTGCACTTTTCAGAATGCAGCACACATGATGCAGTTATACATATAATTGAACTTTGTTCACAGAGACATTATAACTCGGTTGAAACAAAGAAATGCCCTTATTGTGCAACCCACATTGAACCAGAATTATTGCACATTCTGAAGCCATTGTAGATATCCATTGGTTCAGTCTGATGAAGCTTTATTAAACCATTTTTATGCAAAACCCTTTACTTTGGAGGCAATCCTCACTGACTCAACTCCTGGCATATGAAAAGCTCTATTGTAGCACTCAAGTTGCAAAATACGGTCACAGTTTAGGCCTTTTGAAGTGAGGCTCACAACATTTGGTTTGAAAATGTAACCTGTTTTATTAGACCTCACTCTGAAAACAAAATATTAATTGGTGTGTTTAAATGCACTTATAGATAGTCTGTGGGCTAGATTTTATGAACCGTGGCAGGCAATGTTGGTGGCAGGTCCCGGCCCCGCTGCTGGCTCCAACCTGCTGTGTAGAATGAATTTCCCCTGATTGGGCTTGTTAAGCCCGCCCAGCGTGTTTCCAGGCCAATTAGAGGAAGCGGGCCTGGTGACATCATTTGATGACTCGTCATCAGCCGGTTTCCTTAAAGGGACCATGGCCAACTTTAATTTGACATTTGTGCTGTCAGTGTTCCACAGCACTGAGGTGCTGCAAACACTGACAAGCACTGCACAGAGGCACAGGGCTGCACCCAGGCTCTCCCATGACTCCCTCCATTTGCTTATGGAGGGAGTCACAGCACGCAGGGAGGTTCTCTTCTCTTCCCATGGGCGGAAGAGACCTCCCGAGGAGATCAACACAACCTGGTTGTGCATTGCACAGGAGGACACAAGCAGGGATGTCGTCAGGAGGACCTGGATGCAGTGGCACAAACGTTTCAATGATCTCAGTAGATCACGAAACGTTAGTACAAAGCCACACTCGACCTCACCCTGCTGTGCCTCTCATCACATCCCTATCACTCTGCCTTCCCTACCCTACTCCTGCACATCCTTACTCACACCAACTTACCTTGCACCTCCACCCATCCCTCTCTATCGATATTATCACTTCCCCATCTCACTAGCCACCCCTCACACTCACCCTCGTCCTGGTGCAATCATACCAACTAACAACACACAAGGGTAGGCACTTGGGTGTTTTATTCAATGTTCATGTAAAGTTTCTGTTAATGTGGTGTCAAACATTGAAACCTTTATTTTCAACACTTTGCGTTCTTGGATAGATTTGTGTGCACCTTTGGAAGTGGCTTAGTGAGTTGCAGTGAATGGTGAGACATAATGGTTCCCCCTGCAATGGTGATGAGTGTGAAAGGAATGGCTTGAGCATTGTAGGGATGCTTTATGGTGTTGGTGTGGGGTGATGCCAACCTGGTGCGTCATGTGGTAGCCAGGGTGTACAGCGTCAAGTGAAGTAAATCTGGCCATGGTGAAGCCATCCCTGGCCTCCCGGGCAGCAATGTGGTCGGGTGCTGATGCCCTGTGACCTGTGCAGCATCAGTTGATTGCGGAGAAGGTTGGTGCTGCTGGTGTTGGGGCTGATCGTGGTGGGATTCTGAGGACCAAGCTGAGAGAGTTTCAATGGCACCCATGCTGATTGAATAGATGGCAGGTGAAGTAGAGCTGACAGAAGCGATCTGTCAATGGTGGGAGAGGTAATGAGGTCAGACTGGATGGAGACTTGTGTAAAGACTTGCAGCATTCTGAATCTGTAGTGGAAATGCAGTTTAGAGAAGCTCGTGGTTAAGGGAACATTTCTCAATCAGCTGGGAGCTTTGACTTGACATTTGAAGCTGTCAACTCATCAGCTGATTCAATGGCCACTGACCTCCCGCCTCAGCTTCACAGACGATGTCTAGGCACAGCGGGAAACCGGTGGGCGACCTATCAGATTCAAAAAGCTGGGGAAAAAAACATTGTTAAGTGGCTGTAAACAAGCTACTAATGATTTTAATTGCCTCCCCCGCCGCTGCATGTCGGGTCTGCTCAGCGCTCTCAGACTCGACATTTGGTAAAGGCGCGTGGCGGCGGGTTCACAGTGGGGTCCCGACCCCGCTGGGGGAAAAAACCACTTTCCCACCCGACTCGCCACCGGTTGTTCCCACTGACCCCCTGCAAAATCCAGCCCTTTATCTTTGTGATCATAAATTTCACTCCCCTGATGCTGATAGTTCTGAGTCACTGAAGGATAGGAATTCCACTCTCTGACCATAGGGCAAATCCATCACTGACACTCCGTCATTATCTCCCTTCTGAACTCTGCTACCCAGCAACTAGCAAACAATGGTAAGCAATACCTTGATGGATTAAGTTTTCCTGACCAAGTGAGCATTAGATTATGGATGGTTGTAAGTTCCTGTGCAAATGTTCCAGTTCCAGATGCAGAACCAGAGTGAACCCTATCCTACCACAGTGGTGCATCAGTGTGGTGAATATTCTTGTTTTAAATATAAGCCACTGTGATTCCAAATGGCGTGAATGTAGTTCACGTCAAAGAAATAAAAAATATTGTAAGCAATATAACACTATGACAAGTAAACCTCAAGAGAAAATAACTCCAGACAAGGGCGTATTGATCTGGCATGTACATCAATGATGCTTATAGAACAATGATGATTTGGCAAAAAAATGGAGAGACAGTATGAGCAGCAGAAAAGAACAGATCAATATCTTAGCACATGTCTTTTATTACTGCATCACCATGGAGAGTAATGTAAACTGCTTTATTTATTAGGCTGATATTGTGGGTCACTATAGTACAGGGTTTTGATGGAGTTAAAGCAGTTGAGATGTTTATTTATTGAGTGATGACCATTAAAGGTGGTAGAAATTCGAAATCGTTTCGCTCAGTTTTCGGGCACCAATTGGGCGTTCAACATACTAGTTTCGGAGTGGAATATCCCACGGCAGTAGTGCACACGAAATGTGGTGGCTGCCATGTTGGTTGAGGCCCTCTTTCGGCGTTCCTCTGAAATGTTAATATTCAAATAGGGGTCCTACACTAATATTAGGACCCTTTTGGAAATTGCTGCCAGGGAGAGTTTGATTCGATCATTCTTAAGCCTGCCCAGCAACACATGGCGGGAACGGTCAGGAAGCAGACTGCAGCAACAGTATTTAAAGGGATCATAGAATGTTTACAGCACGGAAGAAGGCCATTTGGCCCGTCGAGCCTGTGCCGTCTCTCTGCGAGAGTACTTCCAACTAGTCCCACTCCCCCGCCCTTTCCCTGTAGCCCTGCAAAAAAAATTTCTTCAGATACTTATCCAACCCCCTTTTTGAAAGCCGTGATTGAGTCTGCCTCCACCACCCTTTCAGGCAGTGCATTCCAGATCCTAACCACTCAGAGTAAAAAAGTTTTTAGTCATGTCGCCTTTGGTTCTTCAGCCAATCACCTTAAATCTGTGTCCTCTGGTTCTCGACCCTTCTGCCAATGGGAACAGTTTCTCTCTATCTACTCTGTTCAGACCCCTCGTGATTTAGAACACCTCTATCAAATCTCCTCTCAATCTTCTCTGCTCTAAGGAGAACAACCCCAGCTTCTCCAGTCTATCCACGTAACTGGAATCATTCTTGTAAATCTTTTCTGCACCCTCTCTAAGGCCTTCACATCCTTCCTAAACTGCGGTGCCCAGAATTGGACACAACACTCCAGTTGAGGCCGAACCAGTGTTTTATACAGGTTCATCATAATTTCCACACTTTTGTACTCTATACCTCTATTCATGAAGCCCAAGATCCCGTAAGTGTTTTTAACTGCTTTCTCAGCCTGTCCTGCCACCTTCAACATGCACATATACCCCTAGGTCTCTCTGTTCATGCACACCCTTTAGAATTGTACCCTTTAGTTCATATTTCCTCTCTTCATTCTTTCTACCAAAATGTATCACTTCTCACTTTTCTGCATTAAATTTCAGCTGCCACGTGTCCACTCATTCCACCAGCCTGTCTATGTCCTCTTGAAGTCTATCACTATCCTCCTCACTGTTCACTATACTCCCAAGTTTTGTATCACCTGCAAATTTTGAAATTGTGCCCTGCACACCCAAGTCCAAGTCATTAATATATATCAAGAAAAGCAGTGGTTCTAGAACCGACCCCTGGGGAACACCACTGTGCACCTTCCTCCAGTCTGAAAAACAACCGTTCACCACTACTCTTTGTTTCCTATCACTTAGCCAATTTCGTATCCATGCTGCCACTGTCCTTCTTATTCCATGGGCTTCAACTTTGCTGGCAAGCCTATTATGTGGCACTTTGTCGAACGTCTTTTGGAAATCCAAGTACAACACGTCAACCGCATTGCCCTCATCAACCCTCTCTGTTACCTCATCAAAAAACTCGGATCAAGTTGGTTAAACACAATTTGCCTTTAACAAATCCGTGCTGGCTTTCCTCAATTAATCCACATTTGTCCAAGTGACTTAATTTTGTCCCTGATTATTGTTTCGAAAAGCTTCCCCACTACAGAGTTAAAACTGACTGGCATATAGTTGCTGGGTTTATCTCTACACCCCTTTTTGAACAAGGGTGTAACATTTGCAATTCTCCAGTCCTCTGGCACCACCCCCGTTTCTAAGGTGGATTGGAAGATTATGGCCAGTACCTCTGCAATTTCTTCCTTCACTTCCCTCAGCGTCCTAGGATGAATCCCATCTGGTCCTTGTGACTTATCTACTTTAAGTACAGCCAGACTTTCTAGTACCAGTGAAAAGGAAAAGACTGGCGAAGGTAAATGTAGGTCCTTTACAGTCAGAGACGGGAGAATTTATAATGGGTAATGAGGAAATGGCAGAGAAATTAAATAAATACTTTGTTTCTGTCTTCACGGAGGAAGACACAAAAAACCTCCCAGAAATACGAGAAAACCAAGGGTGTGGCGAGAATGAGGAACATAAAGAAATTATTAGTAAAAAAACAGTACTGTACTAGCAAAATTAATGGGACTAAAAGTCGATAAATCCCAAGGACCGGATGACCTACATCCTAAGGTTTTGAAAGAGGTGGCCATTGGGATAGTGGACGCATTGGTTGTCATCTTCCAAAATTCTATAGATTCTGGAACGGTTCCTGCAGATTGGAGGATAGCAAATGTAACCCCGCTATTTAAGAAAGGAGGGAGTGAGAAAACGAGGAACTACAGACCTGTTAGCCTCACATCAGTAGTTGGGAAAATGCTGGAATCTATTATAAAGGATGCAATAACTGGGCACTTAGAAACTAATAGTAAGATTGGGCAGAGTCAATATGGATTTATGAAAGGGAAATCATGTTTAACAAACCTATTGGAGTTCTTTGAGGATGTAACTAGTGGTGTAGACAAATGGGAACTGATGGATGTGGTGTATTTGGATTTTCAGAAGGCCTTCGATAAGGTCCCGCACAAGAGGTTGGTGAACAAAGTTAGGGCACATGGAATTGGGGGTAATATACTAGCATGGATTGAGAATTGGTTAACAGACAGAAAACAAAGAGTAGGGATAACCGGGTCTTTTTCAGGATGGCAGGCTGTGACTAGTGGGGTACCGCAAGGATCGGTGCTTGGGCCCCAGCTATTCACAATCTATATCAATGATTTGGATGAGGGGACTAAATGTAACATTTCCAAATTTGCTGATGATACAAAGCTAGGTGGCAGTGTCAGTTGCGAAGAGGCTTCAGGGGGACCTTGACAGGCTCAGTGAGTGGGCGAGAACATGGCAGATGGAATATACTGTGGATAAAATGTGAAGTTATCCACTTTGGTAGAAAAAACAGAAAGGCAGAGTATTTCCTAAATGGTGAAAGATTGGGGAATGCAGATGCTCAAAGGGACCTGGATGTCCTTGTACATGAGTCACTGAAAGTGAATGTGCAGGTGCAGCAAACCATTAGGAAGGCAAATGGTGTACTGGCCTTCATTACAAGAGGATTTGAGTACAGGAGTAAAGAAGTCTTACTCCAATTATATAGGGCCTTGGTGAGACCACACCTGGAGTACTGCGTACAATTTTGGTCTCCTTACCTAAGGAAGGATATACTTGCCATAGAGGGAGTGCAACGAAGGTTCAGGAGATTGATTCCTGGGATGGCGGGACTGTCGTATGAGAAGAGATTGAGTAAACTAGGCCTGTATTCTCTTGAATTCAGAAGAATGAGAGGGGATCTCATTGAAGCATACAAAATTATTACAGGGCTTGATAGGGTGGATGCTAGGAGAATGTTTCCCTTGGCTGGGGAGTCTAGAACCAGTGGCCACAGCCTCAGGATAAAGGGTAGGCCATTCAGGACTGAGATGAGAAGAAATTTCTTCACACAGAGGGTGGTGAATCTTTGGAATTCTCTACCCCAGAGGGCTGTGGAGGCTCAGTCATTGGGTATATTCAAAACAGAAGCCGATAGATTTCTGACTAGTAAGGGCATTAAGGGATATGGCGATAGGGCCGGTGAATGGAGTTGAGGCAGAAGATCAGCCATGATCTCATTGAATGGCGGAGCAGGCTCGAAGGGCCGAATGGCCTACTCCTGCTCCTATTTTTATGTTCTTATGTTCTTACCTCCTCTTTATCAATTTTTATCCTATCCAGTATCTCTTCTACCTCATCCTTCACTATGTCTGTGGCAGCATCTTCTTCCTTGGTGAAGACAGATGCAAAGTACTCATTTAGTACTTCAGCCTTACCCTCTGCCTCTATGCGTAGGTCTCCTTTATGGTCCCTAATTGGCCCCACACCACCTCTTACTACCCGTTTACTATTTATATGCCTATAGAAGACTTTTGGATTACCTTTTTATGTTAGCTGCTATTCTATTCTCACACCTTCTCTTTGCCCCTCTTTTCTTTTTCACTTCTCCTCTGAACTTGCTATATTTCTCAGATGTATTTGCAACCTGACATCTGTCATACGTGCTCTTTATCTGCTTCATCTTACTTTCTATCTCTTTCGTCATCCATTAGCTTTGACTTCAGTTGCCCTATCTTTCCCCCTAGTGGGAATCTACCTCGACTGTACCCGAACTATTTCCTCTTTAAAAGTAGCCCATTGTTCCATTACTGACAGAAAACAGAGTCAGAATAAATGGGTCATTTTCAGGTTGGCAAACTGTAACTAGCGGGGTGCCACAGGGATCAGTGCTGGGGCCTCAACTATTTACAATCTATAATAATGACTTGGATGAAGGGACCGAGTGTACTGTTTCCAAATTTGCTGACAATACAAAGATAGGTGGGAAAGCAAGTTGTGAGGAGTACACAAAGAATCTGCAAAGGGATATAGATAGGTTAAGTAAGTGGGCAAAAATTTGGAGTATAATGTGGGAAAATGTGAGGTTATCCATTTTGGTATGAAGAATAAAAAAGCAAAATATTATTTAAATAGAGTGAGACTACAGAATGCTGCGGTACAGGGGGATCTGGGTGTCCTCGTACATGAAACACAAAAAGTTAGCATGCAGGTACAGGAAGTAATTAGGAAGGCAAGTGGAATATAGGCCTTTATTGCAAGGGAGATGGAATATAAAAGTAGGGAAGTCTTGCTACAACTGTACAGGGCATTGGTGAGAGCACACCTGGAGTACTGCGTACAGTTTTGGTCTCCTTATTTAAGGAAGGATATACTTGCATTGGAGGCAGTTCAGAGAAGGTTCACTCGGTTGATTCTTGAGTTGAAGGGGTTGTCTTATGAGGAAAGGTTGAGCAGGTTGGGCCTATACTCATTGGAGTTTAGAAGAATGAGAGGTGATCTTATTGAAACATATAAGATTCTGAGGGGGCTTGGCAGGGTAGATGCAGGGAGGATGTTTCCCCTCGTGAGGGAATCTAGAACTAGGGGGCATAGTTTCAGAATAAGGGGTCGACCATTTAAAACGGAGATGAGGAGGAATTTCTTCTCTCAGAGGGTTGTGAATCTTTGGAATTCTCTACCCCAGAGAGCTGCGGAGGCTGAGTCAGTGAACATATTCAAGGCGGAGATTGACAGATTTTTGAAAAACAGGGGAATCAAGGGTTATGGGGAGCGGGCAGGAAAGTGGAGTTGAGGCCAAGATCAGATCAGCCATGATCCTATTGAATGGCGGAGCAGGCTCGAGGGGCCAAATGGCCTACTCCTGCTCCTATTTCTTATGTTCTTATGTACAGTTTTGCCTGCCAATCTTTGATTCCAATTTACCCAGGTCAGCTCCGTTCTCATCGCACTGAAATTGGCCTTCCTCCAATTAAGTATTTTGACTCTAGATTGCTCCCTGTCCTTTTCCATAGCTAATCTAAACCTTATGATACTATGATCACTGTTCTCTAAATTTTCACCTACTGACACTTGAACTACTTCATTCCCCAGAACCAGATTCAGCAATGCCTCATTCCTCATTGGGCCGGAAACATACTGATCAAGAAAGTTCTCCTGAACACACTTCAGAAATTATTCCCCCTCTCTGCCCTTTACATTATTACTATTCCAGTCTATATTAGGATAGTTGAAGTCCGCCATTATCACTATTCTTCTTCTTCTCTTCTTAGGCAGTCCCTCAGAACTGAGGATGACTTGCTTCCATGCTAAAAATGCGTTCTCAGGTGACTGATGAGTCCAATGCGGGACCTACAGTCTCGGTCACAGGTGGGGCAGACGGTGGTTGAAGGGGCGGGTGGGTGGGGTGCTTGGGTTGACGTGCGCTGCTTGGCTTCCGCTTGCTCCCGGCGAAGAGACTTGAGGTGTTCAGCGCCTTCCCGGATGCTTCTCCTCCACTTTGAGCGGTCTTGGGCCAGGGATTCCCAGGTGTCGGAGAGGATGTTGCACTTTTTCAAGGAGGCTTTGAGGGTGTCCTTGAAGCGTTTCCTCTGCCCACCTGGGGCTCTCCTGCCATGTCGGAGCTCCAAGTAGAGCGCTTGTTTTGGGAGTCTTGTGTTGGGCATGTGGACGATGTGGCCCGTCCATCGGAGCTGATCGAGCGTGGTCAAAGCTTCGATGCTGGGGATGTTGGCCTGAGCGAGAACACTGACGTTGGTGCGCCTATCCTGCCAATTGATTTGCAGGATCTTGCGGAGGCAGCGTTGGTGCTATCTCTCCAGTGCTTTGAGGTGCCTGCTGTCCATAGTCCATGTCTCTGAAGCATACAGGAGGGCGCGAATCACTACTGCTCTGTAGACCATGAGCTTGGTGCCGGGTTTGAGGTCCTGGTCTTCAAACACTCTCTTCCTCAGGTGACCGAAGGCTGCACTGGCACACTGAAGGAGGTGTTGGACTTCATCATCGACGTCTGCCCTTGTTGACAGTAGGCTCCCGAGGTATGGAAAGTGGTCCACGTTGTCCAAGGCCTCGTCGTGGATTTTGATAATCGGGGGGGCAGTACTGTGTGGCGGGGGCAGGTTGGTAGAGGACCTTTGTCTTACGGATGTTTAGTGTAAGGCCCGTGCTCTTGTACGCTTCGGTGAAGATGTTGACGATGGTTTGGATAGTTCTCTGTAGTTCTTGCATCTCTTTGCAATTTCTCTGCAAATTTGCTCCTCCATATTTTTCCCACTAGATGGTGGCCTATAGAATACACCTAGGAGTGTAATGGCACCTCTATTATTTCTTAACTCTAACCAAATAGATTCTGTCCTTGACTCCTCCAGGACATCCTCTCTCTCCAGCACTGTAACAGTCTGCTTAACCAATACTGCCATACCTCCGACGAAGGGTTTCGACCTGAAACGTTAACTCTCTTTCTCTCTCCACGGATGTTGCCTGGCCTGCTGAGTTTTTCCAGCATTTTCTGTTGTTATTTCTGCCATACCACCTCTTATCTTTCCTTCCCTATCTTTCCTGAACACCTTAGACCCAGGATTATTTAATACCTGGATCCTCACCTCCATTAAGGCAAGTCTCTGGATAATGGTTGCTGGGGATTTTTGGAGCCACTGATTGGCTCTTTAGGATGAATTTGAGTAGTTTTGATACAAGAGAGCAGTTGGAGAACTGACTTTGGCCTGCAGCTGCACTGTTTTACTTCATTCGCTGCAGTATTACTGGGAAAAATGGGGTTCTTGCTGGGATTGCCATTGAAGGCACCACACCAGGTGGAACAGCAGCAGCAAGCACAGCAGCACAGACCTGCAGACTGTCCAAGAAGACGACGATGAAGGCAGGAGCACAGGAGGCCTGACAGGAGCAGAATGTCATACCTGAACAAGACAGAGGAGCAGTATATGAGGAGGCTTTGCTTCAGTAGACAGGTAGTCACTAACCTATGTCATCTGTTGTAGCAGGAATTAGAGCCAAACATCAGGGGACACACAGCACTGCCTGTGGATGTTAAGGTATTGGTGTCCTTCAAACTTCTGCACCACAAGCTCATTCAAGGCTGCAATAGGTGACATCAGCAACATCAGTTTGCTGTTCATAGGGCCATCAGGCACAAGTGACAGATGCCATCTTTGCAAGGAGACAGCAATACATCACTTTCCCCATAAAGGTTGGCGATCAGGAGGAGCAAGCTCTCGGATTTTGGCCGCATTGCTGGATTTCCTCAGGCACAGGGCATAATTGACTGCAGACACATTGCTCTGTGTTCTCCCCTTCGAGAAGCAGCCATGTTTTATTAGAAGAAGGGGTTCCACGCCCTGAATGTGCAGTAGGTGTGTGACCACAGGCAGCAGATAATGCAGCTCTGTGTCCGATTTCCTGACAGAAGCCGTGATGCATTCATACTGCACCAGTCCTCAATCCCTTTCTGACTTCTACCCAGACCAGCAGGTGTCAGGCTGGGTCTTTGGAGACAGGGGTTATCCCCTCTACAACTGGCTCATGACTCCTGTCAGGAACCTGGCCACAGATGTGGAGTGCTGATACAATGCGAGCCACACAAGAACAAGAGTTCTGATTGATCAAAAGCATAGGTGTCCTCAAACAAAGGTTCCAATGTCTGCACCTCTCTGAAAATGGGTCCAAATGAGTTTCTACCCCAAAGTCTTTTATAAAGAGCTAGCTGTATGAGCAATAGTTTATGTTAGATAGTTTACCTCAAATATAATCATTAATTCTGGTATGTATGAAGGTAGTGATCACTCTGCTTTTTTTTACACCAACTTGCCAATTTCACATATTCAGAATCAAACACTGAGACAGTGCAGGTCTCAATGGATTTTGATCGATACACAAGTGGAATTGTTAGTAAATGGAAAATTAGACAATTTACAGAAAAATAAATTAACTGTTTGAGGTGTCTCACAGTAAAAACGCTGTATAATCTTTAATGAGGAAAACATAAATAATGTGTGATCTACTGTATCAAAGGCAGTGGAGCATCACAGAGTGTTATGGTAAGCGCATCTACGTTATGGCGTCCAGAGGGAGATTGAATCCCCAGCTGCACTCTATAGTGTAAATAAGCCCAGTTCTCTTCTCCCAGCAGCATTGTGAAATTGCCAGGATAAGGGAACCTGTTTTAGCAATGCAAATACAGACAGCTGGGCCTGTGCAATTGATGTCCATGGGCTTTGTATCAAAGTAGAACTCAGCACACCTAGGGAGAGAATGACTTCCCAATCCAAAAGTAAATGCAGGACAGCATAGCTATTGCTCTTCTGAAAATGAATCCAATTCAGGAGTGAAGGTAAAAGCACCTAGTGAGCATCACAGTGCTGTACAACATATCATAATATACATACTTAAGGTTGAAGAAAATACATTTCCTACATTTATTTTTATTATATAGTATTCGATCTCCCATGGCCGTTGCACTTGGGGAGTCAGAACCAAGTGTAGTCTGAAGGTGAAGTGGGGTTAGAGGCCAAGGGATAATTGGAGCAGGGCATATAGATGGAATTCAATCCCCATTCTGTCATCCATTCTGCCCTAATTTTTATAGATTCCTTTGTCTGTATTTACAGTGGAAACTGCCTTGATAAACTGTCACACTATACTTGTACCCTCCCACAAGTGTTGACATTCGAATGGGCGGAGGGTATAATTAAAGCATGATACGTTTACACAGGCAGTTTCCCTTATATATTTGGACATGAAATTTATAATAGGAGAGGCTGACGGGGTGTGAACAGATGTAATTTATTTAATAGATTACTAGTCAAGCTCCCAAGGCATTGCACATGGGAAGTCAAGATCCAAGTGCAGTCTTCAGGTGAATTATCATAGAATCATAGAAGAATTACGACAAAGAAGGAGGCCATTCATCCCATCGTGTCCGTGCCGGTCGGAAACGAGCTACCCAGCCTAATCCCACCTTCCAGCACTAGGTCCGTAGGTTACGGCTCTTCAAGTGCACATACGAGTACTTTTTAAATGTGATGAGAGTTTCTGCCTCTACCACCCTTTCAGGCAGTGAGTTCCAGACCCCCACCACCCTCTGGGTGAATTTTTGTTTCCTCATCTCCCCTCTCATCCTTCTACCAACTACTTTAAATCTATGCCCCCTGGTTCTTGACCCCTCTGCTAAGGGAAATAGGTCCTTCCTATCCACTCTATCTAGGCCCCTCATGATTTTATACACTTCAATTAAATCTCCCCTCAGCCTCCTCTGTTCCAAGGAAAACAACCCCAGCCTATCCAATCTTTCCTCATAGCTAAAGTTTTCCAGTCCTGTCAACATCCTCGTAAATCTCTTCTGCACCCTCTCCAGTGCAATCGCATCCTTCCTGTAATGTGGTGACCAGAACTGTACGCAGTACTCAAGCTGTGGCCTAACCAGTATTGTATACAGTTCTAGCATAACTTACCTGCTCTTATATTCTATGCCTCCGCTAATAAAGGAAAGCATTCCGTATGCCTTTTTAACTACTTTATCGACCTGTCCCGCTACCTTTGGACATACACTCCAAGATCCCTCTGTTCCTCCACACCTCTCAGTATCCTCCCATTAATTGTGTATTCCTTTGCCTTGTTGCCCCTCCCCAAATGCATTACCTCACACTTTTCCGGATTGAATTCCATTTGCCACTTTTCTGCCCAACTGACCAGTTCATCGATATCTTCCTGCAGTCTAAAGCTTTCCTCCTCACTGTCAACCACCAATTTTTGTATCATCTGATTTTTGTATCATCTGAAAATTTCTTTATCATGCCCCCTACATTTAAGTCTAAATCATTAATGGCCCAGAAATTAAACATCGATGGTTCCCGCGGGGGTAAGGATTCCCCGCGATATCGCACTCCGTGCCTACCTTTTTGTTTCGGGCCCACACGAACTTCAGTTTGAGGGCCTCTCCCTGTTGCAATCGTGCAGTGCTTGCGTGTCCCAGAGGCGCAATTAGTTCGTGCGAGCTCTGGGATCACGTGATTCAGTTAGAGCCAATGGCAGCACACCATCTTTCATTCATAGTTTTGACAGCAAGGGCTGTCAAAGCTATGAATACTACAAGCCCCCAAAAGAACAGCTAAACCTCAATTAAATTTTTTAAAAAAGCCATCACATTAATAAAATAACTATAGTTAAATAAATTAACCACTTTAAACAAAAAATTAAATTTTTGAAAAAATTTAAAATCTTTTTAAAAGTTATAAAAATAAACTTACCTTTCTTTAAAGTCTCTAAAAAAGATAAACCTGTTGAAAAAAATTTAAAATAACACTTAATTAACTACTTACCTTGTTAAAAGGGGGTCCTACACCTGCTTTCTTTATGTGTAAAATCTTCACCACTTACCTGCGCGTTCAAACCTGAAAAAAAAACTAAGTGCACTGCGTGCGCACAGCTGTAGCGCGCACGTGGTTCACTTAGGAACCACCCCCTTTGCAATACACGAAGTGCCGGTTTCCCGCGCATGCGCAGTGCATGCAGGAAACCGGCAATTCGGGACCTAATACGCGAGAGTACGCAGTGCGTACTCTCGCATATTAGGTCTAATTTTCGGGCCAATATATACTACAAAAAGTAAGGGATCGAGTACTGAGCCCTGTGGAACCCCACTGGAAACAGACTTCCAGTTGCAAAAACTCCCCTCAACCATTACCTTTTGCTTCCTGCCACTGAGCCAATTTTGGATCCAATATTGCCACTCTCCCTTGTATCCTGTGGGCTTTTACTTTTTTGATCAGCCTGCCATGTGGGACCTTGTCAAAAGCCTTGCTAAAATCCATGTAGACCGCATCAAACGCACTGCCCTCATCTACCCTCCTTGTTACCTCCTCAAAGAATTCAATCAAGTTAGTCAGACACGAACTTCCCTTAACAAAACCATGCTGACTGTCCTTGATTAATCTGTGTCTTTCTAAATGAAGGTTTATACTGTCCCTCAGATTTGATTCCAGGGTAGGGTTAGAGTCAGAGGAATAATTGGATCAGGGCATGCAGATGTAATTCAGGCCCCTTTTTAATTCATATATTCTATCCTTCATTTTATATATTTCTATTAAAAATTCCTGTGCCCACATTTATAATGGACACTACTTTGTAAACTTGTCGTGCAGTAATTGCACCCTCCCACCAGTATTGACATTGCGGCAGCCCCACTAGTGGGAGGGTGCAATTACAGTTTGACATCTATATAGACAGTTTCCATTGTTCAAATGGCCATGGGAATTTATAATGGCAAAATTTGCTAAGTGCACAAAGATGCAAGATCTTTAATATTACTAGTGGACCACCTATGGTGTTGCTCACGGGGTGTCAGAGGATTTGCTGTTTTAGAGCAATTGGGTTGCTTGTACCATGTGGGGGATAACATCAGGGCCACTGATTTACAGTGACTGAAGAAGTCAAATTCCATTTTTGTTCAAATCTATTCTGCGATTTTTACTGGCGCTTTGGGGATTGAATTTTACTACTCTGTCCATTATTCAGTGAAAATTGTAAATGAGTGAATTTTATTTTTTATACTTATAATTCCGTTACCTATGTATATTTAATTTTTATCCGATAGCATATTTAAAGCTGAGAATACCCTGCAAGGCCATTTGCAAGATACATCATTTGGAGGTAGATAGCTGGTATTTAGCAGTACTGGGGAGTGGAAATGGATTTAGCTATACTTCGCAGTCCTGCTCTTTGGTAGCACTGGGAGATGGTACTGGGCTTTTGTAGCACTGAGAGATGGTACTGGGCTTTTGTAGCACTGGGAGATGATACTGGGCTTTTGTAGCACTGAGAGATGGTACTGGGCTTTTGTAGCACTGAGAGATGGTACTGAGGTTTGACACAAATGGGGTGGAAGTTCTAGCGTTTGACAGGACTGCTGAAGTTTGACTGGGGAGGGTGGGGAGGAGTCCTTTGATCTGGCATCACTATGGAAGGGGAACCTGAGGTTTGGTAGAACTGTGGAAGGTGGGGCTGAGGTTTGGCACAACTGGGGGTTGAATGTGAAGTTTGGCTCACGGTGCGTTCCTGGTGTCTGTCAGCAGTGAGGGCAGGGGCAGAGCATGGGCTTGGCATCACAGGTTGGGGGGGGTATCTTGTGGTACCACTGGTTTGTGACTTTCTAAGGGATCTGTAAATATCAAATGTGGTGTTTTGTATTGGTTTCTGGATGTGTATCTGTGTCAGTGTGTGTCTCTCTCTGTCTTGGTTTCTCACAGCTATAAGAAAGTATAAACATCAATAAAATACAGGTGTCAACTAGAGCTTTCAAAATTCAACTCAATCGGTTTTTATTTGAAAAACAAATTAATTGAGGAAAAATACTTTCTCGCTCTTTCTCTCGGTGTCAGTGTGTGACAGCTGTTAACAATTAGAATGTTTACATCCTCGCTCCTTTATGGAACATGAGCAAAAAGCTACAAGTATATAATTAGTAAACTGTAATTTTTCTCTCTCTCACACATATACAGCCTCTCTGCTTTTAAAAAAAACCCTCAATATAAATTTTACCTGAATAAAGATTTTGAAATTTCACCTCTAGCTGTTGTTCAAAAGATTTTGAAAAGGTTTTGAGCAGAAACTGCTCGAAGCTGAAGAAAAATATTCCATTAGTACAGTTGATTGAAAGGTAGTTTGATGCACCCTGGGAATTTAGGTATACTGCACTTGCTCAGACTGCACAATCCAAATTCAACTCCAGAGTCACAGATCTGGGCAGAAATATCAGTCCAAACCCACCCTTTTCAGAGAGGTTGAGGCCTTCAAAAAAAATAACTGACAGAGTAATCAAAAGACAATTCAGTGGATAAATTTAAACCTGTCATCATGAAATATGTAATTATTTTATTGCTTAAGTTTTATTTTGCACTTCAGAAATTTCAATCATTGAGAATAACAAATCATTTGAGTGATTTGTGGGAATCTGGTTGCTAGGGTGGATAATCAGAATAATCAGTTTATAAAGGTAAAACCCATTATAAATTTGGATGCAAGAAATTTACAATGGGGAAAAGTTGACATAAAAAGAGTGATAAAAATGTAACAACAGGATGTCAAGTCGTGTAGACAGGAAGTGTACACGGATGCAAGATTTGTAATAAGATACACATAGATTTGATGATCCAGCACAGCAAGAGAAGAATGACAAAGTATCAGAAAAGGCTGAAATGTCAAATGTTTGAAAGAAATGCAATAACCTCAAATGAAATGGTTAATTCTGTGTCACTGCAAACACAATGATCACCAGTCACAATCATAGCCAATTAATTCTGCTTTTGATTTGCATTTCAGCACCTCGCGAGTGTGAAGAAGACGAGTTTCACTGCCAGAATGGTTATTGTATCCGGAGTCTGTGGCATTGTGATGGTGACAATGACTGTGGAGACAATAGTGATGAACAGTGTGGTGAGTGCGACTCTAGAGTAAGAAATGTAACTTGTGGTCGACCAATTTTTAAGAAGATGCATAATGACAAGTTTCCCATGCAGGAGGCATCAATTTAAATCACAAAGCTGGTCTTTGTAGCGCCTTTGTGTATTTTAAATAGGTAAAAACTTTATGGGCCGGATATTCCGATCCCTACGGGTGTGTACGCGCTGTGTAAAGGACTGAGATGAGAAGAAATTTCTTCACACAGAGGGTGGTGAATCTTTGGAATTCTCTACCCCAGAGGGCTGTGGAGGCTCAGTCATTGGGTATATTCAAAACAGAAGTCGATAGATTTCTGACTAGTAAGGGCATCAAGGGATATGGCGATAGGGCCGGTGAATGGAGTTGAGGCAGAAGATCAGCCATGATCTCATTGAATGGCGGAGCAGGCTCGAAGGGCCGAATGGCCTACTCCTGCTCCTATTTCTTATGTTCTTACACACCCGTAGGGACATCGGAATTGTCGGTTTCAGGCATGCACAGTGCATGTGCTGAAAACCGGCATTTCCAATCTGTAAAGAATGCTCTTGACAGATCGGACGCCTGTCCTGGAGAAGGGCCTCTGCGGGGGGAGAGTTCCGCTTTCTGGAGAACCTTCCCCCGCAGAAAACCCTTAGAAATCTTACACCTGGTAAAAGCAGGCGTAAGGCCTGCTTTTACCAGGATAAGAGTTGAAAAAAGTTTTAAATTTTTTTTTCACTCATTTATCATTTAAAAATACTTTAAAGAAAGGTAAGTTTATTTTTAGCTTTTTCAAAAAATTACATTTTTGTTTAAAATATTTAATTTATTGTATTTTCAACTAATTTTAAAAATGTGATGTTTTTTTTAAATGTATTTAATGTTTTAAAGTGTTTTTGGGGTGATCTCCATTCATATATTTGACAGGTCTATCTGTCAAGTGTATGAAGGGAGATTCCCTTCTTTGATTGGCTCCCCATGGCCCACGTGTTCCCAGGGACACTTGCGAACCGCATGCGCCTCTGGGATACGTGGGCCCTACGCACTTGGAGTTGGAGAGGCCCAGGATCGGAACTATACGCACCTCGGGAGCCCTCAGGTAAGTGCGTAGATTTTTTCCAGATCGGAGGCCTCCGCACGCGGGAAGCCTCCGATCGGAAAATACGGCCCACTGTTCCAGTCTTTGTGTCCAATTTTGTGTAGACCACAAATTTTTTCAACAATTGTTGGTCAGCATTGTTTTACCCGAGGAGATGCATTTTTTTTTTGCTGTCTTTTGTTTTCCTATTGCAGACATGAGAAAATGTTCTGACAAAGAGTTTCGCTGCAATGATGGCAGCTGCATTGCAGAGCACTGGTATTGTGATGGAGACACAGATTGCAAAGATGGTTCTGATGAAGAAGGCTGTCGTAAGTATTAATTTGGGATGAAAGAGTGATTGCCAGTAACTGTAGTGTATATTTTTAACACCGCTATATCAGTGTATTGGTTGGTTAGTGTTAGTTACATTATAATGCTGCCCAATTACCAGCTGTAGACTTAAAAGAAATGGCAAAAAGTCATACCACCAAAGCATGTACTAAGGTGCTTTCAAAGCCCCAGTGTTTCAACTGAAGATAAAAATGCCTGTTGAATCGTTATTTCTTTCCTTCATATTCCATGTGGGATTGCCCTTAATTTTCTTAAATGTTTTTACGTAAGTAAATAGTACGTGGTCAAGAAGTTTGACAGTGGCACATTCTCTCCAACTGAAAATAAAGTTGGTTTTGTGTAACTCCTCAATACTCCTTTTTAGGAATTGAGAATCCAAGAAACCAGACCACAACTGAGCAGCATCCTCAGATGAGGGTAGTAAAGCAGTCAGGATTTTTTTATTGTAAAGACTTCCTGTACTAGGCATAACCAATAAAAATGTGGAGGAAACAGTCATAACACAATGCACTTTCTAGAAAGAGATCATGCAGCAGGAAATTCATTTTCACACTTTACATTGTGTCTAATGAAAAAGAATGCATATGGTATAGCCTTTAAAAACTGTGTGGTCATTGTACAATGTCTGGCACTGGCAATTCAGATACAGACACTCAACGTGAAAAGTAATTCTCTTTTCAGGTCATTCACTGTTTTAGTTTATGTTAAGTTTCCCCTTCAAGATAGCAAGTGGAAACATACTCAGTTAATTCATTTTGTTCACTGCTACCTTCCTCTGTTAAAGACAAACTTTACCTTACATTACATCAAGAATAATACAATAGTCCTCTTTTGGTAAAATGACATTTGGACAAAAAAAGAAGAGAATCAAAAAATGCAGACCTTCTTCTGCACACAGAGGAGAAACAAACTGTATCAGATGCTTGTAACTGTCTATAAGTGGTTCAGGCTAATGAGGACTTCAAAGGAGTGGAAAACTAAGCCCATCGGCTCTTCAGCTTTCAGCTAAATGAAGCACTTCTTTGATCTTAAGAGATAAAGGCACTCTTCTACAGATAATGAGCAGTCATGCAACTATTGAGAATGGTTCCCTCATTGGATTGATTTGAAACCAGTGTATTTATAATATACAGCAGAAAGTCTGATTTATCGTGACTGAATCTGTAACTATGAAACCAACTCTGGAGAAATCTTATTGTAGATAGCATGCACAATTAAACTAGTTTCAGTTAAATTAGATGAGAATCCAAACCGTTCCTTGTACTTGCAGCACAAATTACAGTTTCAGGCAGTTAATAGATGATAGCCATTGTGATTGTGTAGATTTTACACAATCTGCCATATATCCAATGGACCCAATCCTGAGGACCTCAATGAATCTGTTTTTCACTTTGCTTAACACATTTGATGACCTGTCTTCTTGGCCACATAGGACACAGTACTTAGTATTAATAGGAGTGGCTGAATAAAAGAAACATTTTTGGCATTGCAGGGTTGTTTTTATTTCACGTTTCCTACATTACAACAGGGCCTACACTTCAAAAGTACTTCATTGGCTGCAAATTATTAGGGGGCTTATATTGAATTCTAAACTATTATATAATAAGCAAATTCACCCATAGCCATAGGAACATTGGACAGCAGGGACGCAAATGCACATGCACACGTAGCCTGTGTGCCCAACATTGCTAAGAGCGTAAATGAGAAAAATATGTGGTACGATTTACTTCCCTCATTACATGGTTTTGGAATTCCCTCCCTAAACCTCTCCGTTTCTCCACCTCTCCTCTTTTAAAACCCTCCTTAAAACTTACCTCTTTGACGAAGCATTTAGTCATCTGTCCTAATGCCATTTGGGTGCCCGCCTGCCCCATGCTAGTGGAAATCTGGCCGCCCATGGTGGATATGCCCAGCCTCTCCTCCCTCCACCAATCCTAGTAATGCTGCTATTGGTCCTATTCTTCTTCAGGAAACTTGTGAAGCTTGGATCCCACTGGAGAGACCCATATATGGCTTGGTGGAGGCCTTCTGGATGTACTGGCTACCACTACTATATCAGGACCTCATTTACCCTCAGGTTCAAAAACTCTAACTTAGGGAGTCCCGCTCCTGGCTCCACTCCCTGGCCCAGTAAGGAGTGGACTGAAGTTCTGCTTCTTGACTCCCAGAAATAGCCAAGACCCAACATAACCAGGTCGCAGCTGTTTCCTTGGGGGTTCTACCGGTCTCCTGCGGGATACTGGTAGAACCCCTGTGAAATTTTGAGACCATAGAGTCCAACCATGAGCTAGCTCTCTTGAGCACAGCCAATAGCTCACCATTCAGGTGGACCAGTTGCAGCAGAAGCAATACATTTAAGAGGAACAGTTTACCAACAGACAAAATATCCCATGGGGAAACAACTGTTTCTGTGTAGGCCATGGTTTCTGTTGGTCCTAGAAAAAGGTCAAACAAGGACTGGCTTCTGCAAGTTCTATAAAAGGGGCAAACAAAGGGTCACTCAGTCAGTGTGACTTCAGGGAACCCTACCTTGCATATATTCCTGAGCTTGCGGAGCGAGATTATCCTTTTGATCAACAAGAATTAGGGCAAATTGAAGATCATTAGTGACAGAACCTGCACCTGTTCCCCACTGAATCTGATACAATCTGGGACAAGATCTCGCCAAACCTCGCATTGGCACACCGACAACAGTGCTTGGTGACAGAACAGGGACTTAATTAACAGCCAGTGAAGTAAGTTGGCAAAGTGTTCTTTGTTTCAGTTTGGCACAGTGTCCTTGTTGCTTAATTTTATGCATAGAGAGGAGAAAATGCAGACACAGTCATGTAATTACCTGATGCAATGAAGTTCAGCAGGTTTGTAACTGGTGGAAGAGGAATAAATGCCAACAGTAAGCGATAGGCGTAGTTTGGTATACAGTTATTGATGTTCAGTGACGCATCATGACTTGGGTGTGGGACACTAACCCGACCCAAACTATGCTTGGGGCTGTCATTAATTTTTAAGCACCACAGCAATTTTGAGTGAGGATGCTTGCTGTTAAAAGTGTTGTTGAATGATTTGGATCTGGCTCCCTCGGAACCACATTTAATTTGCTGGTTTTGTTTAGATTACGTTGCTAGACATAAAAAGCTGTTATCAGTAAAAGTGACCATGAAGCTGTTCGATGGTCGTAAAAACCCAACTGGTTCACGTCTGGCCTACAATCCCACACCAAATGTCAAGTTGCATCCACCATACAGGCTTAAGGAGACAGGCCTGTGTTTCAATCCAGGTTGCTGCCCTATATAGGTGTCAGGCTTGGCTCAGTGGTAGCACTCTCACCTCATGGATTCAAGTCCCATTCCAGAGACTTGAGCACATAATCCGAGATTCTGTCTGCTCTCCCAGGTGGACATAAATCATCCCATGGCACTATTTGAAATGAATGGGTGTTCTCCCAGTGTCCTGACCAATATTTATCCCTCAACCAATATCGCAAAGAAAACAGATTATCTGCTCATAATCTCATTGCTGTTTCGGGGACCTAGCTGGGCGTAAATTGGCTGCCGTGTTTCCCTACATTACAACAGTGACTACACTTCAAAAGTATTTAATTGGCTGTAAAGCGCTTTGGGACGTCCTGAGTCATGAAAGGTGCTATATAAATGCAAGTTCTTTCTTCTATTATCGCCGATGCAGCTGCTCTGATTCACCGGTTTTCTTCGGTTATTATTGACCCATTCACATCTCCAGGAAGAAGCACTTGCAGTCAATTACCAACCAGAAATGATCTGGATGAAGCGGCATACACTGGGAAGGGTGAGCGTCGGCTGCAGTAGAAAAGCAGCTTTTACAAAGCTCAGCTACAAAAAGCAAAAACAAACCCTGGTTAGCTCTCTGCACCATTGCTCACGTTTTAATGATTAACGAGAACTAATGATCCCATCAGCTATTTTTGATCATTAAGAATTACACAGGCAGTGGCAGGTCAATGAACAGCTCCTTGTGTGCATTTGAGTGTCATAAGAGCAGGCAGAGAAAATTAGCTCCCACTTGCTTTACTAGAGCCATACATTAATGGAACACACTAATATATCTTGAATTCTTTGACTAGTCCACACCAGAAAGAAAGAAAGACTTGCATTTATATAGCGCCTTTTACGACCACCGGACATCTCAAAGCACTTGACAGCCAATGAAGTACTTTTGGAGTGTAGTCACTGTTGTAATGTAGGAAATGCGGCAGCCAATTTGCACACAGCAAGCTCCCACAAACAGCAATGTGATAATGACCAGATAAACCGTTTTTGTTATATAGATTGAGGGATAAATATTGGCCAGGACACTAGACTAAAGGATGCAGTATCCACTCTTTGCAACAGTGATGTAATTGTCTCTCTTCCATTATTCTCGTCTCCCTTTTATTTTTATGTTTTTGCTTTCCCTATATTATTTTCTATTTCTTTTCTTTTTTACATTTTTTCCTCTTGATTTCCTCTATCTCATGGTCCACCTAGCTATAGGTCTGAGTGCCACTAACTTGGTTTTCCTTTCCTTTTTCTTGAAAAAGTAAGAGAAAGCAAGAGAATACATGTGGGGGGTGTGGAGGGAGTGGACTTTCTGAATGTTCGCAGATGAAATCCCTCTATTAAAACTGCAAGCTCTGCAGTTTCAATGGAGGGTCTTCGCTACCATTTTGAATGCTGGGATAGTTTTCAACCCTGCCCGCCCCCACCTTCCAAAGTATTCTCTTGCTTTCTGTCACTCAACAGCCAGAGAAAGCAAAAGAAATGGTGAAACTGTGATTTAATGACATGGTGTAGAGTATCATCCTCAATGGTGAGAGACTGTGCTCTTACACTTGAAACTCCAGCCAAACATAGGAGAGCTGGTTGGACTGATTCATGTTTTCCGCAGTAATATGGTCCTTGAAAGTGTAGCTTGCTGCAGCACTGGGTTATTTTGCTTGACCTGACGAACAGACAGCATTTTTGGGACAACTTTTGGCCTCTGCTTTGGGTAGGATAAAGTAAAGAAACACAGCGCCTTTAAGAAGAACTAATTGCTGGAACTGGTTCAGCTTCTGTGCACAGCTTTCACCGATAGCTAAACAAACGTCAGTAGAGTCGTTGACACCAGACAAACGATAAGTTCAAAGCCTTCATATCAAAGGGGAAAACACCAAATATTCTCTTTTATAGCATGCAGGTGGTATGCGTAAGGACTGAGATCTTGGAAATGTGCAGGCCGATAACTGTTTTCATTAGAACCGCATTTTATGCATTCCTTTTGATACAAAGCAGCTGTCAATTGTGGCTGTGTTTGAAAATGGTTCATAGAGAACATTTTTTTTTAAACTTCAAAGAATTCAAGTTACACTGGTTCTCACTTTCAGACATCTGTCAAACCTGCTTACAGGCGGTATCCGCTAGGACAAGCAGCAGGAACTCCTGACTGTGACACTGTATGCAATGTTCAGTTCAGACCTTAACTAGAATGACTTGTTCTGAAATGAATCGATTCATTTCTGTGTTGGAAATGTGAGGATTCGGTGCGGTGCAGATTACACTATTTCCTTTGTGGGCCAACAAGATTAAAGCTACTGTTTGAGAATTTGTCGGGCTATCCGCATGCCATTGGTAAATTTTATCTGTTGAGGTTTTATTGGTGTCTAATTTAATACAATCCTGGGGCCGGGCTGGGTTATTTGTGAGTAACTTGACATACGTCATTAAATATTTGGCATCCATCGCCAGCTGTCAGTAAATCCTGTAATTGTAGGCTCGGACAGAAACCAACACCCAGAAATTATTCAAACAATGACAGCATATTTCTTAAGACTGACAATTGTTAACTACGGTGAAATTAAGTCTGTAAAAATTGTGTGGGAAAAATATTACTACCACTTACAAGAAGTTATTGACCAGTTTGAAATGAGTGAACAAACTAAAGTAATGAACAAATACAAGAAAAATCATTATCTTATTTATGATTTTTTTTCAGTATTTGCCCTATCTAACTCTGGAATTACTTGAAGTCTGGCACATAGACAAAAATCATAAAATCTAATAGCTACTGTCTGTCACAAACTCGGACAGTGATTTAATTGACTTGTTCCCATGATCAGGTTGCTATGTAAATACAGTCAGCCATTTTCAATTGACGAATTCTATATTGTTATTTAATCAGCCTGTTTTCCTAATTTTAGACCTGAATATTAAGTAAAACACTCACTACAATCAGTAGATTAATAATTAAAGCACCAGAATTCTTTGGTGGTCAATGTGGAAACTAATGATTTCTTCTAGATAGGTAACTTGGCATAATTAAAACCATTGAGAAGTAAATTTTCGGGAAAAAAATTGGCACTAAAGGAACAGGTTCTTTAGTGCATATATATAGTTTTAAAAAGGTGCAATATCCTGCTGTATGTACTTTAGAAATGCATAAATATTAGAGTGGTGTGGAAGGTGGAAATATTACACTCATGCAATAATGGGTCTCCTGAGACTGGCATTAAGGTGTCTTAGTGAAGTAGTGAGTTTTTTTCTCAGTTTCTAACCTCTACTATGGTAACTGTAAGAAAAAGAGTTTCATTTCCCACCCCTAGTTTGCCTATCTTGACGAATATAAAACCTCAGCAAAACAAAACATCTCATTAGCTTGAGCAATTGAGTGTTCTGTTAATGTGAAGGCTCTTTAATGTAGAGATGGCTCCACGTTGGGTGCACATTAAGGATTGTTTTGCACTGCAATCAGTATTAAAAGGCTTGATTACATTTTGTGCCCTGTTACATAGCCATTAACTTAATTTACAATGCATTTCCTCAGTCTTGTGTTAGGGTGCCCAATTTGACAGGAAGTTAGGAGTGTTCAGCCCTACAGTGCCGCGAAGCCACCAAGCTGATGCGTCCAAACATTTCCTGGAAACCTGTTTGGCTCCGAGGCAGCTGTATCTGTTTTGAGTTAAAAGTGTTGAGGAGAATGTCAGTGTGTTGAAATGTCACTGAAATTACCATCTCATGGAGTGATAGGTGTTAATGTAGGAAAACAATGACCATACAATGTAATGAACACCAGTTTTCAGTTCTCACCACAGCAATTTAATATCAAAAGAAAATAATCAATGTCTACTCTACCTGTGCCAAGGAGAAGAACTGGTTAATAGCTGGTATGGTTAAAATGATTTCATCACTGTTATCATGCGCCAATTCTTGCCTGGGCAGAATTCTAATTGTCTTTATTTTTGTGAAATTCACCTATTCTCAAATCCTCCATTAAGAACTTAAGCCAAAAATAGTACTGGTTAACCCTTCGACAACCATAGCCAATGTAGTCATACAATATTAGCTTTGTTTCCACATAGTGAGCCATCCAGAAGCCTGACTGAGCACTGTCCACTTTAGTCAAAAGTGAGAAGTCGCACAACACCAGGTTATAGTCCAACAGTTTTATTTGAAATCACAAGCTTTCGGAGCTGCTGCTCCTTCGTCAGGTGAAGTGAAGAAATACAAATCGGCACAGCATATATAGACAGAGAACAATGCCTCTGCTTCAGAGAACAATTCCAGACATTGTACTCTGCACAGGCATTGTTCTCTGTCTATATATGCTGTGCCAATTTGTATTTCTTCACTTCACCTGACGAAGGAGCAGCAGCTCCGAAAGCTTGTGATTTCAAATAAAACTGTTGGACTATAACCTGGTGTTGTGCGACTTCTCACTTTTGTCCACCCCAGTCCAATACTGGCATCTCCGCATCATGGCCACTTTAGTCAAGGGATGGGAAATCAAACCAAATGGAGAGACTGGTTGCTGCAACTGTAATAAAGTTCTAGAATGATCTGAATAAAGGGACTAGGTAGTTAGACAGACAGATGCAGTAATTTCCCAGATAACATTGTACCCAATTAAGACTGCCTTTAATCTTTTTAAATTTTTTTTAGCTGCCGATGTTCCTGTTACCAACTGCAGTGTGGAGGAGTTTCAGTGCGCTTATGGCCGCTGTATTCTTGACATATACCACTGTGATGGGGATGATGATTGTGGAGACTGGTCTGATGAATCAGACTGTGGTTAGTGACTGTTATATTATTATTATTTCTAAATTAAAATCAGGAGGAAATGCAACTGTATTTTGTCACGGCCTGATGGCCTCCAACTTCAGGATATGTGTGGCTCCTTGTTTGCACTAACTGTTGGACAGTTTACACAATGTCCTACATGGAGAGTTCGGTGGGATGTGGTGAAGAGTGAAGTGTTACTTTAGGTTGGATCCCACCTGGTAAGTGTAGGTTGTGAGATATTTGTGTACTAATTCGGGTGTATAAAATGAAAAGTAACTTTTTTATGGCTGTCCGTTTGGTGCACTTGCATATCGCTTCCGAAATGGAAACCGCATGCTTGCATAACCCTTCTAAAACTCGCTACATCATGCTGGAAGTTTAAAATTTCACTTGTTTGACACATCATTGTCCATTATATCCCCTTTGTGGCACTTCATTCCACATTTTGTCCACAAATAACACATTACGCAAATATTGCAAGTTGCTTTCTCACATTTTCAAGGTTAAAGGTTGGATAAATGTGCTGCGAGCTGTAATTTCAGGCAGAAATGAATCATGGTTTTGTGAAGTATCTGCACACTGACTATTAAGCTTTAATGTTTCAGGTTGTAAATAAAACTACACTCCCCCGCCCCCACAAAGCATTATTGCACAATTAAAATTATTTTTACTTGGTGAAATCAATGTGTAGATTTTCTAAACCACTTAAACACTTTGTTACAACAATTAATTCTTTCTTTTCCAAACTGAAATTCCTGTCAAAACTATTTAATGCCATCCTCAAAGATCAAAGAAGAAGTTTAGACTGTGTTGATTGCCATCAGCTAGGCATTGGATACCAGACTCAACTGATATTCATGACCAGGCTTCCTCTGGAGGCCAAATTTGTCTGGCTGGCTGTGTTGTTTGGGGAAGGGAAGCAAACGGGCAGGGATGGAGAGAGCCCCATCTGCACTGCCGGATTGTGACTGCTGGTGGGTCGATGAGGGGACCATTTTGACAGCGACTGGGGAGATGTTCTGGGTTTCGATTGCCTTGCACTGCTGACCAAGGAGAATGTCAGAAATACAGGAGTGAAGGGACATAACTTCGGGGGACAAAAGGAGAGGAACTTACAGCATTAAAAAGAAAGAAAGCTAGAATGTTACGTGTGCTCAGCATGTTTTAAAAGTGGATTCACACCGTTTCAGGGAGGGACAATCTGAATTGGATTGTTACAGCATGAATTACAGGGATGATTCTCCAGTGCCGTGCTCACTCAATGGGAGTGTAGTGCATGTTGGAGAATCGGGGTTACGGTGTTGTAGCTCTATCTCTGTCCTGCGCTACCTTTAAACGTAGCTTCTCAATCACAAAATAAGCTCTTTTACAAGTTAGTAAATCATGATTGCCAGTGATTTTCAAACATTGAAAATATCCCTTTAAGCAAAGTGGCTGTGGGTCACAGACTCCTATTTTTCATCTAGGTGAAGGTGAAGATGTGTTGGATGAGAACACATTCAGATTGTGGAATTAGTTGGAATTGAGCAACAAAATCTGTTGAATAACTATGGGACCTGTAGTATGCAACAAGATTAGATTAGTTATCCTGTGTGCCCTGGACACACTTTGAGAGGTAGAATGAGACTGGAAGACTCCATTTGATTATTAATTTGAACATTAAATGGATTGAAATCTCAGTTTCTACAGGAGCAACCTATTTGTGGTGACATGGTCAACATCCATAAAAATAACAGCTGTTAGTTAAATGATACAGTTTGCATTTGACGAATTAGTTGAAAACGTAAGAAGTGAAGGCTTATCCGCTTGGCTTGATTTATATTTTACTAAAGGCAGTCATTTACTTTTTACCGTAATGTAGGTTGTAGCAGACTGAAAGATTCAGTAGCTGTTTAAAATTGAAGTGTTGAGCTGAGTGGTTCTGTTCGAGCGATTCCAGTGAGAGGCTGTGATTAGTAATATAATCCTGCAGTGGTGTCTTTTAAGCTGTGCTTATTACAATAACAAGAAGGATCCAAGTAATTTGAAATACTTGTCCAGACGTTTTGAGATAATTATGAAATAATAAAACCTGACTTTAATTGGTGGACTGCGTGTGGTCTACGAACTGAAGTGGTTTTTTTCCCCCAGTGTGAAATGCATTGTTAAAGCAGGTACCAGATTTCATTATATGTTCCCATCTAGTATATCCAACATACACACCTCGCAACCTTTGCAAACCGTAAACTTCTGTCACCTGTACTGGTACTGTCCATTCCTTTAGAATGCACTGTAATAGAGTTAGTACCAAGCATTTCAGACTCGTCACCCTCATGTTTTCTATAAGATGCGGATTCAAATGTCAGAACATGCAGGTATTTTCTTCATTGTTGCTTTTTAGACCACCTGTGCACCTGTTGCATCATACATTTCCACATCACGTCACGCACGAATTAAACCTCACACGTTCGGCCATATCTCGCACATCTGTCACATTGCACACCAGCCATACTGCACAGCACACACCTTTCAATTTGCGCCATGTTGATGCTCATTGTCAGCATCTCCTCAACTGTGCAGTTGTCATCCTATGGAACCGTCCACGTTGCCTATTACTGTCTATTGAATCAACCCATCCATCTATTACACACACTGCACAGTAACCCTCCTGATGAAGCACACTGCTATTTTTAAAAGTAAAACTGTTCCTTCCTGTCATATGAGGAAAGCACATATTTTGTTCCCAGTAAAATTCCCTCTGCGTGTCACATGTTGCACATCCGCACCACAAATAATAGGCCTTAATGAAATTTGACACCAGTAACTGAACACTTCTCGGCAGAAACTTAACATATGAGCACAAACAAGAAAGCTCTGATGCCTTTTTCTTTTACAGTTTAAAGAAAGAACACAACGAGGTATATGTTACAAGAAACAGAAGAATATTGGGTTTATGTTATGAGTGGTGACACAATCTTAGAGTTTTGATTTTTTTTAAATCTGCCTAATCTTTGTTCTCAAGACACACAACTTGATCTGATCCCCTTAATTGCGTTTCAGCCTTTCAGTCCATTCCCACTATATGCTCTGTCTAAATAGAAGCATATTCCAAAGTGATTTCATTCAGTTTTATTCTCCAGCTGGAGATCATTTTGAAGATTAGTGATGGAAAACATCTTTATTTCTCAGATACTAAAAATATTTCTGTGCTCAAAGGTTAAATTGTTCATGACTATAATTAAACAGGGGTAATAAATTCATAAGAGAGGAATGTGACAAGGAGAAAAATAGGCAATGTGGTGGAGCCACATTTCAGTACGCAAAAGATACCCGCCAAATGTCTTGACAAACACTGCAGACCATCATTATTTGGGTAATCAACAATCCTGCCCTCTGTAATTTTCAAAATGGACAAATAGCAAAAGAATTCAGATGGTGACAAATCATATTTGTATATGTTCCAAAAAGGTCACATCAAAGACAGTCTCTAAAGGATATTTTTCTAAAGAGTCCAGGTATCTTTCTGTGGTCCTCAGGAATCCATTGTTCTGGCCAGGGGCAAAGACTCGCCATTTTCAGTAACATCTATGCTTGGTTTATGTTGTGCCTTCAGACACAGGCATTCTTCTTTGATGGATGTAATACTGAACAGAAACATCCAGAAATAGATTTGGAGACTGATGAAGTGCTATGGGCACTTTGAGTAAACAATTTGAGGGCTGCAATGAAAAAAATCTTTCCAACAATGACAACTAGCCTTTGTATAGCGCCTTTAATGTAATAAAATGTATCAAGCTCTTCACACTGGAGAGCACGGACTGAGTGGTTTCAGAAGAATTTAAGAAAAATGACATATGCACAGTCATAAAGTAAGGTTTTGAGGAGCTTTTTAAAGACGGAGAAAGAACTAGCAATACAGGGAAGTTTATGAAAAGTGTTCCAGAGAGTACAACCAAGATTGGCATCGAGTGAAGAGACTGGAGAGAGGAAACATAGAAGATAGGAGCAGGAGTAGGCCATTCGGCCCCTTGAGCCTGCTCCGCCATTTAATGAGACCATGGCTGATCATCCAAATTCAGTACCCTGTCCCTGCTTTCTCCCCATATCCCTTGATCCCTTTAGCCTTAAGAAATGTATCTAACTCCTTCTTGAATATATTTAATGAATTGGCCTCAACTGCCTTGTGTGGTAGAGAATTCCACAGGTTCACCACTCTCTGGGTGAAGAAATTCCTCCTCATCTCAGTCCTAAATGGCTTACCCCTTATCCTTAGACTGTGACCCCTGGTTCTGGACTCCCCCGCCATCGGGAACATCCTTCCTGCATCTAGTCTGTCTAGTCCTGTTAGAATTTTATAAGTTTCAATGAGATCCCCTCTCATTCTTCTAAACTCTAGCGAATACAAGCCCAATCATCCCAATCTCTCTTCATACGTCATTCCTGCCATCCCAGGTATCAGTCTGGTGAATCTTCGCTGCACTCCCTCCATGGCAAGAACATCCTTCCTCAGATAAGGCGACCAAAGCTGCACACAATACTCAAGGTGTGGTCTCACCAAGGCCCTGTACAACTGCAGCAAGACATCCTTGCTCCTGTACTCGAATCCTCTCGCTATGAAGGCCAACATACCATTTGCCTTCTTAACCGCCTGCTGCACCTGCATGCTTACCTTCAATGACTGGTGCACAAGGACTCCCAGGTCTCATTGCACTTCCCCTTTTCCCAATCTATTGCCGTTCAGATAATAATCTGCCTTCCTGTTTTTGCCACCAAAGTGGATAACCTCGCATTTATCCACATTATACTGCATCTGCCATGCATCTGCCCAATCACCCAACTTGTCCAAATCATACTGGAGTTTCTCGGCATCCTCCTCACAACACACACGCCCACCCAGCTTTGTGTCATCTGCAAACTTGGAGATATTACATCTAGTTCCCTCGTCTAGATCATTAATATATATTGTGAATAACTGGGGTCCTAGCACCGATCCCTGCAGTACCCCACTAGTTACTGCCTGCCACTCGGAAAAAGACCCGTTTATTCCAACTCTTTGCTTCCTGTCTGCCAACCAGTTCTCTATCCAAGTCAGTACCTTACCCCCAATCCCGTGTGCTTTAACTTTGCACGCTAATCTCTTATGCGGGACCTTATCGAAAGCCTTCTGAATATGCACAGGAGGCCGGATTTAGAGGACTGTAGGACATCGGCTAGGGCATAGGGCTAGAGGAAATTGCAGAGATAAAGTAGAGCAGTACAATGGAAGGATTTGTAAATGAGTACAAGGTTTTTGAATCTGGTGTGGTAAGAGACAGTAGTGGAGGTTGGTGATGATAGGGGTGCTTAATGAGTAAAGCTTAGTGCGAGACAGGAGATGGATGACAGGGATTTGGACAAGTTGGAATTTGTGTAGCGTGGAGTTTGAGAGTCTGACAAAGTTGGCGAAGTTGAGTCTTAGAGGTAACAACCGTGGATAGGGATTTCAGTGGCAGTGTGGCAAGAGGGAAGGACAAGAGCAACGTTGTGGAGACAGGAGAAGGTGGTGTTAGTGATGGATAGGGGATTAGAGGCTTTGTTCAGGACTGAACAGGAGACAGAGATTGCAAATCTACTGTGCAGCCTTTGCAAGTAGCTTGGGAGGGATATAGTCAGGGGAAAGGGTACAATGGTTTTGGATGGAACTGAATAGGATGGATTTGGGTTTCCCAATATTCAACTGGAAAAACTTCTGCCTGATTAACAGCTAGATTTCAGATAAAAATGAGAAGTCGCACAACACCAGGTTATAGTCCAACAGATTTATATAATTTTACAAGCTTTCGGAGCTATCGCTCCTTCGTCAGGTAAGTTAGCAATGAGAGAATCTCCCAGAATTCACAATTTAAACCCAGACAAAATCTATTCACATTATTCGCTACAACAAACGGCATCTCCACATCAAGATTTCAGATAGGCAGTCTGACAGAACAGAGGTGATCATGGAATTTGAAGGTGGCGATAGAGATTAAACTGGGTTTTGTCCACTTACATACGAAAGCTGACCCTATACCTGTAGATAATGTCTCCAAGGGGCAGTGCGTAAATGAGGATAAGGATGGAACCTTGGAGTACTACAGAGGTGAGTGGGAGGAGAAGCCATTTCTGGAGCTGTCCCACTGTAGCCAGTGGAAATGGAACCAAGTGCAGGCAACCACCCAGAGGTAGAATGTGGAGGAAGATGTTTATTATGTTGAACATCATGGAAGGACAAGGAGAATGGGGAGGGATAACGCACCGTGTTTCCAATCATACAGGCTGTCTTGGTGACTTTGACCAGGGTGGCCTTGTGCTGTGGCCATTTAAATTACTTGACATAGAACAATAAGACACATTCTTGCTCTATTTAAAAGGCAGGTTCACGTGCACCTTAAAAGATGTCATGGCACTATTTTGAAGAGCAGGAAGTTGGCCAACCAACACAACCAAAAGCAGATTAACTGTGGGATTTTGCTGTGTGCAAAATGGCTGCTACATTTCACTTACATACTAAAATAACACTTAAAAAGTAATTCACTGTGAAAGTGCTTTGAGACATTTCTGAGGTGTGATAAGGTGCTATAGAAAATCAAGACTTGCTTTGTAAATATACATTAGGAGAAAAGCCCAGGACCTTACGCTGAGGGAAGGAGAAAAATTGGAAGGGTGTGACACACTGGCGCATTCTTATTAGCTGAGTTAACCAGGGTGGTGGTAGATATGATACAAATTGGGAGGGAAGTGTTTGCCAAAGTGCCTGATTACTGGTGCTGGAAGTGTGTATATGTGGAAATAGAGTGAGTACAGGATTGTGCTAAGCTGTGATGTTCCCTGTGGTAGAAGAGCCTACTGACATTCACTGGAACGTCTGAAGTGAATAACAGTTATTAGAGTAAGATACCAGAGAGTGGCCGCTGCTCATGGAATCGTACACCTGCAAAGTGTCAATACTTTGAGGAGAGGGACAGAGTGAAGAAAAGTGGCAAAGAAATAGTCAACATTATGTAGCTTCATGCAGATGATGAATAAACCTGCTGTGGTTGTCAGATATTGTCTATTATTATCATGCAGAGATCCGAAATATGGCAGCTTTATTTCTCAATGAGCTTCGAGATCCCAGGATGCTTATAAAATTCTAGAAGCTCACACATGTTCAGTGGGAACACTCTGTTTCAGAATCTTTAGAGCTTCAAACATGGATAATTAGGAATTGTTCATATGCCAGGGTAGAAAGAATTTTTAATACCAGCCTTTGTTTGGTGACAACCTTCAGTGTGTTAAAGCAGTTGGACCCGTGAATTAAATTGAAATGTGAGAGTATCAGTTTCTATGACTTGAACAAATTCAACTCTTACGTAGCTTACCGTGAGCCTCTAGTGGCAGAGGCACAGAAATGCAACAGCACCTGCCGGGAAGATATTTCATAAATTATAATTGAAGTTCTTCGACCAGTACACAAACAAGTACTTGAAATTACAAATGGGAAACAGGAGACTTACTTAGATTTTACACTTATAAGGTTATCGGATTTTAATCCCCCTAAAAGGTTTCATAAAATTATTTAAAAGAATATATTATTGTTGTTGGAAGGGCTTAAAAAAAAATCCCTTACAGGCCTGTTGATTAGGAATTTGTAATTTTAAAATGGGAGCTTCTACCTTTACACATGTACTAAATTAGTTTTCTTGGGGTCATTCTCCACAGCTTCCCATCATCCGTGTCGGTCGGGTGAGTTTCTGTGTAACAGTGGGCTCTGCATCAATGCTGGCTGGAGGTGCGATGGCGATTTTGACTGCGATGATCAGTCCGATGAGAGAAATTGCAGTGAGTGTTTTTAAATCACCATCTTCAAAAAAAAAAAATGTTCTAAACAAATATCTGGGAAACAATGAGTGACCAATAACATAATAGTTTCTATTACTGGCCAATCAGAGGAAAGGACTAAATATGCTGCATTTTGCTCTTGCGCAGCTGCCTCACAGTGCACTACAGACCAGTTCCGCTGCAAGTCAGGACGCTGTATACGGTTGTCGTGGCGATGTGATGGAGAGGATGATTGCTCTGATAACAGTGATGAAGAAGACTGTGAAAAAACAGGTGACAGTGGGAATTACTGAATGACGTTGGTGTAATTTGAATTTGAGACCAGAAGTAGCAGTAACAGCAGAAAGTCGGTGATTATCATAGAACAATGGGCCAGTTTAGCTGCCTGGGCACAGTGGATAAGAGTTTGAGAGTCTAGCATTCTACCACACATTACCAGATCATTCAGTGAAACATATGAGCAGAATGTGAATTTCTGACATGCACAGCCAGCCAGCTCACAAGGCTCCCTGCCCGTACCACGGACTGATCCAATTGTTCCGTCATTCTTGTATGTGATGCGCGCGCACACACACATACCAGCTCATCATACTAAGTCATCGCCTTCCATCGTCAATAAATGGTGCAAAGATCAGACTACTGTGATTAGTACAAGTAAGATCTGTGGCAGGTGGCATTAGCTTGTTGTGAGGCTGGTTATTTTAATGCTTGAAGTGAACGTGCGGGGATAGTATTGTCATTTTATGCTTCCAACGGCAGTGCAAATTTGGACAAGTGATGTGCATGATTTACCAACCATTTTAAATTAAAGTTCAGAAACTGATGCGCTGGGTATCCTGATTTTCCGACCTGCACCGGCACTGGGTAAAACTCCACTTAGAAGTGTAAAACCAGAAAGTTACCCCAGAGATGTTAACTCTCCTACTTTTGTCACAGAGATCCCACACTGTGCTCCAGATCAGTTCACGTGCGGCAATGGACGTTGCATTGGTCAACGCAAAGTCTGCAATGGCGCCAACGATTGCGAAGATGGCAGTGACGAAAGCCCGCACCAGAACTGTCGTAAGTTTGAACTTAATAATAAAAAGGATCAGTGCATGGCATAACAATGTATTTTTGAAATCTCTTAAATTACTTTCTGTACAGGAGCGCGGTTTTATCTTTCACAAACTCCCTTTATCTATGTGCTCAGGGTGGAACTCAGTTAGCAGCAAAAAGGAGCTGAAAAACAGATTTGTTTTACTAAGATAAATATTTGGTTAGTGTTTCTTTTCCATAGATTGCTCCTGTTTTCAGTTTGTCCCCAACACACGACCTGAACAGGAGGATGGGCAAGAGACCTATCCCCTGCCATTTTTGAGCAAGCTGCCAGGAGATTTGTGAGCAGGCAGGCTAAGCTAAGGCTGAGATTTCTCCGCCCCCCCCTTGCGAGGCACAGTGCTCCCATTCACTATTCTCCTGATGGGCTCCGCTGAGAATGGAAATTCATGGCACGGGGAATTGCCGGGGCAAAACTAGATCCTGCTAGCCTGTGGCTTAGCATGTCGGCAGGATGTGTCACGGTGCATGGTGCCACGTAAATAAGGTGTATCTAAATGATTTTCAGGCTAAAGAAACATCCACTGCAGTTAAGGCACACAAGAACTAACCTTGTGACTTAAAATCAGGTGAACAATCGAAAGAGGAGAGCTGCAATGTGAACAATGGTGGATGTGCACACAAGTGTCAGCAGGTTCGAGGCATTGTGCAATGCACGTGTCACACAGGCTATCGATTAATGGAGAGTGGAAAATTGTGCCAAGGTAGGGCCCTAACATGAGAACTTTTACTTATTAGTATAAAAGTATGTCAAGGCTGCTGAATTCTCTCAGCAGCTAATCACAATTAAGTGATCAAATAGTGGGTATATCTACAACTTGAGTTATGACCTCTTCATGTCCTGCTTTACTTTCAGTGCAACCTCTTGTCTTCATGTGTCATAAGGCATAAATTCAGGACTCTTTCAGCAGTCAGCTTTTCTCGGGGTGTGTCGGCTTTAGTGAAGCTGCTGGTTAGTTTTTATTGGGTTGCTAGATTGTTTGTCCTGGAGATGCCAATGGTTATTCTATTTTTTTTCAGTAGGCCTTGGTAAGTGGTGCAGTAAGATCAGGCTGAGTTCAATACACTGCTTTGTCTGCTGGCTGTAAGGATCCTACATGAAATGAAAGTGTGCAATCTCAACCCAGTGCTAGTTGTATTGGGCCCACCGCAAACTGCTTGAATTTGGCACTAATGCAAAAGCGAAACACTGCGGACACTGGAAATCTGAAATAAAAACAGAAAATGCTGGAAATACTCAGCGTCTGTGGAGAGAGAAACAGAGTTAACGTTTCAGGTCGATGACCTTGTGTCAGAACCATTGTTTTCTCTCACTGCTGGTTGTTCTGACGAAAGGTCATCGACTTGAAACGTTAACTCTGTTTCTCTCACCACAGATGCTGAGTATTTCCAGCATTTTCTGTTTTTATTTCTAATTTGGCACTGTTCGGCACTCGAAGAAACCACAATGAAGGCTGGTTTGAATAATGGAAAAAAAATCAATGTGGTGCAGATGGGTGCTCTTTTGGAATTGTGGCTAGAGGCCATTTTTGGGGCAGAGTAGAGGGAGCTTGGCTCCAGCTGGAACATGGCATATCTGAGCTCGGAGTGCTTGTTGAATGGCCGAAATGGCAATGTGTATGATTTTCCCATTAACATTTCTTGACCTGAACACACTTTTTTTCCTGTGCTGATTACTGTACTGCACTGCATACCATTCAGCCTTGTTATTAGTAATTGGTGGCGGCTGATTAGAATAGATCTTATCAGAGCTTCAGCTGCTTTAAGCTCCTTTGAGTTTATTTGAACAGGGTTCAGGCAGTCGTTTTTTTCCCCCCTGAGGTCAACAATCTATTAATTGTTTTGAGTTAACAAACTCAATTCCCAATCATAAGTATTAGTATTTGTATTTATTTCTAACCCTTTGTTGGAAGGTTCTGACACAATAGATGCTGGGGCCGGTTTTCAAACTTTTTCTATATGTTTTGGTATGTTATCCTTCCATCCCACCCACAATACTGGCCTCTTGAATGTTTGAAAAGTGAAAGGGAGCTCTGCTGGAAGAAATGCATCTGTATTTTTCCCACTGACCAGTCTTTGTATTGGTAGTCATGCATAATGTCAAATAAACCATGTACATAAGATGTTGTTCCCTCAGTGGCTTCAGAGCAGCCATTCACTGGTGAACGTTGCCTATATGGCTGAGATGATTCATGGCCAGGAGTACAGGGGAAGGGAAGCATTCTACGTCATAAGCATGAACTTACTCTCTATGCAAGTGTCACAGTGGTACGATGACTGTTGTGCTGATTTCTGCAGACATTGATGAGTGTGCTGAGGATGGATACTGTAGTCAAGGCTGTACCAACTTAGAAGGAGGATTCCAGTGCTGGTGTGTTCAGGGCTATGAACTACGACCTGATAAGCGAGGCTGCAAAGCACTGGGTGAGTGTGCTTTAACCATTCTAAATTATTTCTTAGGAATGGCTTCAAAAGTTGTATTATTTAACCATAGAAAAACAAATCTTTTATATTCCTCGTTCTCCTCCAATTCCTGCTTGGTGTCTGATTTCGTGCTCCCCACCCATGTGAAGTATTTTTTGTGGAACGGTTTGCTATGGTAAAGGTGTTATTTAAGTGCAGTTGTTATTATTCCCCTCTACCGAGGTGCAAAGATGGATTGATTCAAACTACTGTGTTCACATCCATGTTTGTGAAACATTGCAACATAGAGATAGTGACACTCGTAACCTAGTATTGCAATGCACTGTGCCATAGTGTGGCAGGATTCATTACATAGAATCTACAGCACAGAAAACAGGCCATTTGACCTGACTGGTCTATGCCGGTGTTAATACGCCACATGAGCCTCCTCCCACTCTAATGACCTCTTCCTACCCTGCCCCTCCCCTCTGTATGCCTCTATTTCATTCTCCCTCATGTATGCATCAAGCCTCTCCTTAAATACATCAATATTATCTGTTGCAACCACTCCACGTGGCAGTGAGTTGCATATTCTCATCTCTCTGTATAAAGAAGTTCCTCCTAAATTCTTTATTTGATTTGTTAGTTGTTAATGTCAGGAGCACTTGAAACCCCGTTGTCTGAAACATGTTCTTTAACTTGTATGTTTACATGTGTTATTATCTTAAGGGCCAGAACCAGTGCTGCTGTTTGCAAATCGGATTGATATCCGCCAGGTACTGCCCCGTCGATCAGAATACACGCTCCTACTCAACAATCTGGAGAATGCCATCGCTCTGGACTTCCACCACAGCAAGGAGCTGGTGTTCTGGTCAGATGTGACCTTAGACCGCATTATGAAAGCGAACCTGAATGGAAGTAATGTGGAGGAAGTAGTGTCAACGGGTCTTGAGAGTCCAGGTACAGATAACATAATGTAAAAAAAAAATCAGATCAGTTTAAATCAGAAACATTTGAAACTATCAATGGTTAAAGTATCAGATTGTTTAGAAAGACTGTTCTGTGTGGTGATATTAAACAATACATCAGAAATGAGTCATCATGTTTAGATGTGCTCCCGCAATCAAATTTTCACCTGTGTGAGCATGACTATTCCTATTTTGCACACTATGCACAGATTGAAAATGCCCACATTTGCAAGCTACATCTAACCTTTCCTACATGTGGCCATAGGCATTGGTGGTGATGTGGCCAGGCCACTATATCATGCCAGAGGGGGTGAGACAGCTGGATTGTTTACCCATTGTTGACCTTTGTTTCATGGGTGTGAGCAGCCTGTGCACACAGCAATGACCTTGGATCACCAGACCTTATCTGTATATAATGTCAGTCTTTTTACAGAAAATCAAAGGTAAACAGCAGCAAACTGTTCTTCCCTTGAGGCAGATTTGGCCACTAGAACAGAGGTTCCCAAGCTTTAATTTGCTAAGCCCCCTCTTTGGAGATTCATGGTTTAAAAAAATTAGGGGGTGAAATTAGTTTTCGCCAGTAGTGCGATACAGCCGATAATGAATTGCTAGCCCGTATTACACCGTGCCCAATGTTCTTTTCCATTGAAGTCAAACGGATGCCTAAGCGTCCAATATGGCGGGTGGCGTGCAAGCACAAAGTTTGCGCTGGAAGTGCGCCACCCGCCATATTGGTAAAGACTCCAGTATAGGTGTCCTGGGCCTGTGTCTGAAACTAATGTTAGTACGTTTGTATATACAAATAGGGGGCTAACACCTGTTTGAGTCCCCCTTCTTGAAATTGGGCTGCCTTGAATGCAGCTGCGTTCAGGTTAACTATGTCTATGTGCCGCCTAACCAGTGTTCCTTAAAGGGACTGCTGGACATGGCTCTCAAAAAGGTAAGTTGTTCAAAACAATACTTAACTGAATCTACTCCTTGCTGATCCCCTCCCTCACTGTCGATCGCTCCCCCTCTCCCGATTGCCTTCCCCCATCCCGCCCCAGTCCCAGGGCGTACCTAAGGGCCGCTGCCCAACTTCATCCTCGTGGAACTGGCGGCCTACTTCTGAACGCCCGATTGGTGTCTGCAGTTCGCCGCCTATATGCTAATGAGGCACAAGGCCCAATTTTAGGGGCGCCTTGGGCCTCCAGCTTCTGGTCCACGCCCCAGCTCACCGCCTACTTCAGGCCTGAAAACGGGCCGAAACCAATTTCCACCCCATTGTCTTGCAGCACGTAGTTATTCCATCACACAAGTTTTTTTTGGCAAAGCTCTGTACTTTCTTGTGCATGGGAAGAAAAGTTGAGTTGGCCAAATAGCCCAGTAAAACCTGGAAGTGCTGGTCAAGGAAATGGTGGTGAAGTGGTGATTTAGAGTCAATCAAAAACATGCAGCACTCCTCCCTGAGTTTGTAGATTCTTGACAAAACTCTATCACGGGATAGCCATCGAACCTCTTCAATTACCTCCATCTGTTATTTTAGATGAAAGAGCGTCCTTTGAAAAAATCTCGTGGTTTATCTTTGAGGGCAGGATGTTTGGTCTCCAAGTGGCATTTTAGTTTGCTTGGTTTCATGCTGTCTTGGGCATGAACTTCAGCACAAACACATTGCGGTCGATAATTTTTGTCAGAACCAGTAAATGTGAATCCCAAGTCCAAGTAGGGAGGATTGTATTTCCTATTTTTCTTTTACCTGGCTCCACTTCATCCTTCCACAGGATCAATGTCCTCAACTTTTATCGAAAACCAAACGTCACACTTGTGTCAGTTATATAGCCTGAGGGAGCTAGGGGTGTTCGGAATACTTCGAAACGACAAATCAGTGCAGATCTTAATTCAGGCAAAGATCACCTGGTCTGGTAGCAAACTATAATATTGTGAAAAGACACTGCTTACCTGGTGGGTGCCTGCTGCTGCCACCGATGTAGCCTCCCCCACCTTGCGGCTTTACTATGGTAGACTGGCAAACAAACGTCTGAATTTCTTTACATTTTAAAGAAACTGAGCAATAGGGCGAGCTTAGCACAGGACGTTTGAATTCCCAAAAGTGGAAATTGGGCCAATCAGAGCCTTTTCTGGTGGATAGCAACCGATTACCATGCACCAGAAGCATCTCTGATTGAACCAACTTCTGCCTCTAGTAATCAACCGAAATTCCACGGCTATGCTGGGATCGCCCTATGCAAGGTCGCATCAGTGTACACTTTATCTTTGAATTTAAACTGATATTTTTTCAGTTTAATCTCAAAGCTCTCTGGCTATGCGAGGTTGCATCTCCTTCCTGGTCAGCCTGTCCTCCTTCTGCCGCCCCCCCACCCCAGATATCCTGGGGGGCGCACCACCCAGTTTTGGAACCTCTGCACTAGAATAAAGATAGCCAAATGGAAGGACAAGATGTGCGGTGAATTTCTCTCTTGTTCTCCTCTCTGAAGGGATACTTGTAGTGGCTGCAAGAGCTGCTGAACTACAGACACCAACCATTTACACAACATTTACAATGCTACTAATACTCTGCCTTATGCTCAACAGAAAGATGAATTTTCTCCAGATATGCATCAAACACCAATGCATCTGATTTTGCCCCTCATTTTGCTTCTGCATATACAGAAACAAGTATTGGGGGAAAAATTGAGTCGCGCCACGCAGCACCCCGAAAAAATTAGCGCCCCCGCGGCCAAAATTGAATGGTAGCGCCCAAGAGCGATGCGGGGTGCTACTAGAAGCGCCCCGCCTCCCTCTTGGGGCGCTGCGAGGGAATAGCGCGTCTTATGGCGCTAACGGGAGGCGAAAGCAACCGAATTTTTCCCCCATTGTCTATTAGTGTATAAATTGAGTTTTTAAAAATGCCATGGATTTATTTTCCCTCAGGAGTCTCGGGCATTTGGTGTGGTACAAACTTGTTTCAAATCAGTTGAAATCATTGGCCTACACGGGCCAGGAGGAAGGGCGTTGCTTTCTTAAAGCATGTAGTCATTTTCTAATTTCTAAAAATGCCTGAAAACTTTGAGCTTTATTTTCATTTGGTTGATATTTCTGACTAACCCAGTAAATTTAGAATTGTATATCGTTTCCGATCTATATCTATCCAGTATTTTTGGAGATTGAAATGTTTATTTTCAGTAGAGTCTGGTAAGGAAACGACAGAAAGCTAATTATAAAATGGTTGAAACTGCACAGAGGAAGGAAGGTTACACATTCCGTCAATTATTTTCTTCTGGTTTTTATAGGACTGTGAGTTCTCTTAGATGTCAGTCAGGGAAGTGCTTCTGCTCTATCTCCTGCATCTGTTTGTTGCGACTTGAGCTTTAGGTGCTGCTTTGTGATTCTTGAGCCACAGAGATAGGAAGATGTTAACAACAGCTGTATAATGTCTCCAAAAAAATTAATCTTTGTCAGGTGGGCTGGCCATTGATTGGATCCACAACAAGTTGTACTGGACGGACTCCGGGACATCGCGTATCGAGGTCTCAAATCTTGATGGAAGACAGAGAAAAGTACTTTTGTGGCAGAACCTAGAGAAACCTCGAGCCATAGCACTACATCCAATAGAGGGGTAAGACAGGTCACAGACATTGATCCTGCGGGAATCTATTTCAATCACCTATAGCATTAATACCAAATGCCATCTGTTTCAGATCAGGAGTAATATATTTCAAGAAAAATTATGATGTTGCTCTTAAGCATCACTGCAATTAGCAACAGATTCGAACCTCAAACTCCACTATAATTTGTAGCGGTTTTAATGACGCATACATTTTTTTAACATGCCACAATCCCAAAGGTCATTTTGACATGGTACACCCTGTCACTGGGGGGCGACCAACGACTTTACTTCATGCACAGCAAATTAAAGTCACTCTTTGATGCTATATTAGTTGCGGTGTCCCAAAGTCCCAGCCAAATCCACAAATGTATTTTATTGAGGGGCATTTCTTATCCTCACATACCAAATGTATTTGGATTGGAATAGATTCTTAACTGGTCTCTCTCTTTTTTGATTGTTTTTAATTTGTTCTCCCAACTTTGCAGTTTTTGATTTTTGCTGTCCTGCTGTTGCTGTTTTATTGACTATGTAATGCGCGGCTTTCTATTTTTAACTAGCTCCTGCAGTGGCTGACATTGTGGTTTGTTTCTCTAGTATTGGCTTTGTCTCCTGCCTGTCCCACTTTGTGGTCATTATTCTGAGGCCCTGTTTCTAATTAATTCCAGTTCAGTTATTGATTAAGTGCCCCACTGGTTCAGATCTAACAGTTCACCTATCTTTAAGGATGTCACACTTTCATGGGTTAGGCAGTGGATGTCACCAATGCAGTTCTTCACAAATGCAGTTCTCTACTTTCTGTAATTTTCCATTCTGGACAAAGCAATCTATCTAGGTGTTGGCATTATGCTGTCAGATACTAGTGCATGAACACCTAGCTGTTCATCTGAAATAGCTCTCTCTGCTATCTTAGTTCATTATTATTTAAAATAAATGTGTTAACACATCTGCTATAGCACCTCTGCTAAAATAACAGAGAGAGCAATTTCAGATGAACCTGTTAAGCATTAGTAAGCTATTATCCCACAGTGTAATCTCAGAGCCAGTACAATAGTCTACATTTATAAGTATTTATATGTCCAAGTTCAGACACATCTTCAGTTGTACAAGAGCACAACAGGAATTATTTTGTTTATTGCTGCTAAAATATGTTAATGACTAGACAATAGGAATTTTGATTTTTTTTCCTCAAAAATTAGATGAACTGAATTCCAAAGTCACTTTGATTTATTGTACATGTTCCATACCTGCTTTCCTTTTTGTAACATTAGTTGTGGCTGGTCCCTTTGGAATGAATGGAGGCATGCATGACAGCAAAGAATGTCACATTTTCTGGAGTGTGTTGTGCTTACTCTTTTTGTAATTACAGCTAGATAATGGGCCAGAAATTTGGCTCTCCGGCTTCCTGCGGGTGCAAGCATCGCGCGCGTACTTACCTACCGCGCCTGCCGTTGTGCTTTGGGCCCATGAGGAATTCGGCTCCTGGGCCTCCTGCAGCTGCCGGCGCACAGTGCTTGTGTATCCCAGGGGCGCAGTTAGTTCGAAGCGTCCCCTGGGATCACGTGGGCCATGGAGAGCCAATCCTAGCAGGGAATTTTCATTCATAGATTTGACAGGAAGACCTGTCAAATCTATGAATAGAGATCGGCCCCAAAACCACACTAAAACTTCAAATAAATTTTTAAAAAACCATCACATTTTTAAAATAACTATAAATTACATAAATTAACTACTTTAAACAAAAATTTAAATTTTTGAAAAAATTAATTACACTTTTTAACGGTGCTAAAAATAAACTTACCTTTCTTTAAAGTATGTAAAAAAGATAAACCTGTTGAAAAAATGTTTAAATTCTACTTAATTAACCACTTACCTTGTTAAAAACAGGCCTTGCGCCTCCTTTTTAAAAGTGCAGCTTCTCCATTCTTACCCTCCGGAGAAACCTGAAAAAAAAACGAAGTTCGCTGCATGCGCGCAGCCTCTCCCGCGCACACGTTCGACTTCTGAACCCCTTCCTTCAGGGGAACGGAAGTTCCGGTTTCCCACGCATGCGCAGTGCATGCATGAAACCGACACTTCAGGTGGTCTTACGGGTGAGTATACAGCGCGTACTCACCCGTGGAGAGCCGAATTTCTGGCCCATTATATTTTATGATATTATTAATTGAATTCTCCAAAGGAGGATCCATTAATCATTCCCATTGTTTTTAGTTTGGGAATCACGAGTCTTTTTAAGACACAATTTTTTTTAAACAAATACTGTAATGATTTCTTATCTATTTAATTAATTTTTCCAAGCCAAGTTTTGCAGTACATTTAGAAGTTGTGTACTATTATATTCAGCACTATCACTTCCACATTATAGCTGAAAACTGGAATAGATCACTTCTAGAATGTTATACTTGTAAATTGCAATGTGTTGTGCAAACGTATTGAAACTAAACTGAGAAGATCTCCTTTTTCATACAAATGTAATAACAATCCTGTGCTGAAGAAGTTCGGAAACAGTAACTTCCAATGATTTGAAATTCGGTATTGTACATTCCGTTAAAATTTTAGAATGACTGTCAATGACTTCCTGTCAAATGATGCTGTCAGCAATTAAATATCATTTCAGGCTGTCATTATAAACTTTTATTTCAATGCTTTTTAATGTTGTTCTGCTCCCCAACCCCCACCTCTGCCCCCCATTCCAAAATTGAAACCTTTGATTGAATGGTAAAATACTTGTAGAAACTGTTAATGGAGTTATCCTCTTTGGAGAGACTATAAGCCCTGATTTTAACCTAACGTTCAATTTGCAGCTCCGTTGAAGTCAATGGCGTGTATAATCGGAAGGGTGTAAATCGGGCGTCAAACCCAAACGTGCCCCATTCTCACTGGTGCGTTAGGTTAAAATCAGGACTTAACTAATTGTTTTAAAAATGATCACCCACTATTAATTAATCACCTCAATTACTTCAATTTTCATTTAGTTTTTGTAGATTTAGGTTTAATTATCCCAGAATTATGTTGGTTTTACTCCTGAGTAAAAATTGTTTTCATTTAGCCTCAAATGGTCCATTCTTCATTGTATTCTATTGGCATATCTGATGCATTTTACAGAACCATCTATTGGACGGACTGGGGTAACACCCCCCGGATAGAATATGCAGCCATGGATGGTTCTAACCGCAAAATCATCGCAGATACCCATCTCTTCTGGCCCAATGGGCTCACCATTGATTATGCAGGACAAAAGATGTACTGGGTAGATGCCAAGCATCACGTGATCGAACGTGCCGATCTTGATGGTCAGAACAGAAAAGCAGTGATCAGCCAAGGTATGAAATTTATCACTTTGCTATTGGAATAGTGATTTATTACATAGCATGAAGGCAAGTTGATTTGGCAGAGGTTGAGGTTTGTTATATTCTAACATACGATGGGATATGTTTTCCGTTGTGTATAAAGTTAAAAGAAAATTCTTTTACTAAGCTATGATTAAGTACTGATGATAGTCTAAGAATAAATTCTTTAATTTTATACTCAGAAGGAAATATTGCTCTATATTTTGCACTGTCCTACTGTGATGCAGAATTGCTGTTGTCCCACCATATTGAAGAGTGCACTGATAGTTACGTAACCGTGAAAATACATGTTGACTTGAAACATCAGCTCGGTTTTCAGACACGTCAAATACCAGCAGATTAGTAGAGAGTACGGTTGAAAATTGCACAGGTGTGAAGTCTGGCACTTGCTTTTTTGGAGATGCTTGTCACATAGAGTATATCAGAAAAAAGTGAGCAGTGAAAATAGGAAATGCTGCTGCAGGCACTTTCATTTCATGTGCGTGGATGATGAGGGGGAAGAGGAAGCAGCAAAAGAAGGAAGCCCATCTCAAGACCTTGCAGCAAGAGATATGAGGGATCAGCTCATTGCTCAGTGATTTTGGTGACCCCTGCTCATTCCCCTGCCCTTCTGCTTAGTAGGCCGTGATACTTCCTTCACCACTCCCTTACTATTAGTTTTTGGGCCAGATGAATGGCAGTCTTTCCCAATCCTATAATTTCCTATGTACATCTGGAGTATTTTAGAAGGTTATTGTCCCTACTACAGGGGTTTTATTAGCCATGCTGTTAAGCCTTAGAGTGGGGTATTCCTTTAAGGAGTCATGAGCCATATATGCTCTTCGTGGCTGTTTCTATAGCCATATATGTACATGAAAAATTCTTCTATAGACTTGAGAGTAGTGAGATTTACTTACTTCAACTCGTCTCTTTCTTTCTTTTACACTAAAGCTTGCCTTCAACCTGCCTTTTTGACAACAACACTGAACTGTTCTCTACTTTCCTTGCCTGTGGTTCTTTTTGTTTTTATGAGGTTGTTATCTCTCAGTTGACATGCGTCCTGTAAACAAGTCACTGGTGATTGAGCTCTGTTTTACCATGCCTATAATCTGGGTTTCTTTGGAGATGAATTTTAAGTTATTTGCAGGTGGTTTGCTTTTGAAAGCTGCAACTGTGACTATAGGTTGTGAAATATAACACAACAGCTGGGTGAGGTGAAAGATGGAATTTCGATGGAATGTATTTTTTCCCTGCTCTCATCGATGAGCAGGTTATTCTATGTGTGACACTCACTTGGATCTGGTACTTACACAAGCAGACTTATTTTTTTATTCAACTTTTTTACCATTCAGCTGCTTTTCAGACACTTCTCCCAGATTTGCTTTATTGGATTAACTAGTCAGAACCACTAAAATAGGATAGTTAATTATTATTTAAGAGTGTTGAGTTAACCCTTTGTGTACTGAACTGCTTTTGTCGCTTTTAAAATCTGAACGGTTTTCACAATATATGATCTGCAAAGGATATTTCTAATGCTGATTGGTATCCAGCAGAATCAGAGGATTATGTTGCAGTACAGAAATCTATTGAATTGTAGCATTGATTGATGAAGACTTGGCAATCCATTTGGAAATCGATTTTTGTTGCTGTGTCCAGTTTTCTGAATCAAAGTGACGGTCATCGGAAAATAACTGCAATAGAATTGTTCCCATGAGAGGAACATTATTTCCAAAATAAATCAGTCGGTTAATGAGGTGCCTGCTACAGCTATTTTGATTGATTCTAATCGCAGAAATTACAGCACAGAAAGGGACCATTTGGCCGATTGTGCCAGTACCACTGCTAGCTCTTCAACTGAAGCTACCTACTCTAATCCCGTTTCCCTGCCCTTTCCTCATATATCCTTTTATATTCTTCCCTTTCAAATATTTAACCAATTGTTCATAAATGGTGTCATGGACTCAGTGGCCACTTTGGTAAAATGATCCAAGTTCTAAAACCTTTTGTGTGATAAAAGTCCTTCCAACTTCCCCCTTCATTCTTCTAGTAATAATCCTGAGTCTGTGCCCGCTTGTTACCAATTTGACAACCATTATTTACTCTCTCAAAATCTTTCATAATTTTGAAACCCTCCATTAGTTCTTCTTAACTTTCTGTGCTCATGGGGGGAAAAAAAAACTAATTTTCAAGCCCGCTTTCATAGCTATAACCTTTCATTCCTGATATAATTCTCGAGAATCTTCACTGTACCCTTTCCATGGCTCAAATATTTGTCCTATAATGCAGTGTCCAGAACTAAATGCAGTATTGCAAATTTGGCTTCATCAATGTCTACAAATTAAAAATTACCTCTTGCTTTTGTATATAGTTTGTCTGTATATAAAACACTGAATCCCATTGCCCATTTTTTATAGCCTTTTCTACCTACCCTCTCACCTTTAAAGCTCAATGTATTTGCACCCTCAGGTATCTCTATTGCTCCACTCTGTTCTTTCAATTTTTCTCAAAATGTACTACTGCACATTTCTTTACATCGAACTGCGTCTGTCACCTGTGCGATCTCCTGCAGCTTCTTGCATTCTTCCTCACCGTTTATCATGTCCTCTAATTTGGTATCATCAGCAGACTGCAATATTAGCCATCTTCTGTTATTGTCCAAATCATTAATATAAATAGAAAACGAGAGATCCCAGCACAGATCCTTGGGACACACCATTAACCGTTAATCATTGTGAGAAAAAAATGTAGATAAAGTCTACATGAGTGTCAGATTATTGTGAACAACAGGGCTCAGGAGTTAGCAGTAAATATCGATGATTGGTTAAAATCAAACAGTCATGTATTAAAGGTCACCAAGCTTTGTGGAACATCAATCAACATGATTGTTGGCAAGTGCATTTGGCCATAGGAAGAACACAGAAAAATATAGACTGGGAAAAGCTATTTGGCTCAATGACCTGCTTCTTCTACACTCTGCCTATTGATACCACAACACTGATTTCTAAGGGTCCTGAAATTCCTTGGGGGTTCTACTGGGTCACTTGCAGTTTCTGGACCAGAACCTTGATCTGCTCCTTACAAGGCAAATGGCAGCCAAGAGCCAGGGAGTTCCCACTCTTCAGGCCTTTGCGTGGAGGATAATGCACCAATTCGAGGTAAGGCATACTGGCCTCCACAAAGGCAGATGTGTGCCCCACCAGTGGGGTCCAGGCCAGTTAAGGAGCTTGACCCATGAAGATTAGAATATAAAAAATAATTGGACAGAACGACCCCCTTGCACCATGACCGGGGTCAGGGGAGCCCTCCTACCTCCACAAGGCTGCTGGAGATGCACCTAAAGTGATGCTTGCACCTGCCTATCCCATGTAAATGTGCTTCCCTCCCACTGACCCTGCAAATCCAAGTGGGGTCAGCGCTGGAGGGTACCATTGAGCACAATCCCCGTGTGACCTGTGGAATTTCTGACCCAGTTAAGAACGTAATTTTTGTGATGCATCTGTCCTTATTACTGTTATCTTCAACTGCTGTTATGCTACCTTATGCATAAAAAACCTATTTACATCTATACCCAAGGTGCTTCCGAACATTCGGCACTTCTACTGTGCTAATTCACTTCACTTTAGAGCGACTCCTTCAGGCCAGTTGAATAAGCTCATCAATTCTGGCTGGTAATACAAGTATTTATAAAATAAATAGAAATTGAGATAAACAAGAAATATTGATATTGTCCTTAGTTCTTGTAAACCATTTGGCTTTTAGAGGAATATAGAGCTCCAAAGTGGCATTATCCTCAACCATTTATCTGAAACCTTACTATTTATTTTTCTATTGATGAAAATTGAAGGCACCATAAGTGGCTGTTCCCCAGTCAGACCTCCCATTTTCTCGACATTTCCACGGCTAATGGCGGCAATGTGATAGTTCGTCACTTAGACTTGCCTCTAAGCGCCCGCCTGCTTAATCAAAGTGGTAAGCGACAGAGGATACCGTGAGCGGAGACTATGGAACAAAATGCAACCTTTCCGCACCTAGCTTCGGAAACAGTGAGAGGCTGCCAGCCTCGTTTGTGAGGCCAGGTAGTACGTAGCGAGTTCAAAAAAAATCCTTTATACATAATCATTTTTTTCTAAAAGTTCAGGATGGGGTGTATTTTTCAAATGTCTAATTGAGATTGTAATAACCGCACCTTTAGGTGATCTGTTGGCTACTGAGGGTGCAGTAGAAACAAGGCCATATTGCACCTGCAATAGTGAAAGAGTTAAATGTTTTACTGCAGGGATTCCCATTACAGTTGCAGCATTTGAGATATGACTAATGCTGTGTAACTTACATATGTATTTATGCAGTGCACTATACAAATGTCAAATGACTATGAAATATTACAATTTTGCGACTTATCAATTACTGGTCAACAAATTTATCGTCTTTTTATTATTACCTCTTCCATCTAATCAGAATCCTAACATTTTGTGCCATTTTTGACATTATTCAATTCAAATGAGGTAACGGTCTCAAAATGTGACATTTACATTCCGTGTTAAGGAAGGTTATCACAAGATACCTTTTAAGGAAACCTGCAGTTTATTTAGTTAATCCACCAGACAAATTACAAGTAAAGGAGGATGATGTAGCTGTGTCGGTCCGTACATTGAATGAAAAGAACCGATCCTTTACATGCGCTATTAGCGGAAATATTTTTACGTACTTATTTTGTTGTGTGGTATTCTGGTATTAGTGGCTGAGTAACTGGGTATCTGAACAGATTGCTTGTCTGGTGGTCTGATGTCTGGATGGGGAGGGGTTGGGGTTATGTATCCAATGTACTTTTCCCACTGGTGGTCAAGAAGGCTGCATGACTGAGGGATAGGTTTCCTATGCAATTGAAGAAAAAGCTGTACTTTGAAGGCACCCTATTCTGCAGTGATTTAAGGAGGCTAATTTTGTTCCCCTTTTCTAATTTTAGAGTCAAATTTAGACCAAACAAATTTCAGGGTGCCTATGTCCAAAATTAGAAAAAATGTAAGGTGAGAGACAATCACTGGGATAGATCACTCTTGCCTTGAAATTGAGCTCTTTGAATGTTAGCATATGAAATTAATCTCTCTATTTTAAGGGAAGGCTCACCCATTTGAAATAAATGCATTAATGTCTCATTTTTTTTTCATTCTTGGGATGTGGGCGTCGCTGGCAAGGCCAGCATTTATTGCCCATCCCTAATTGCCCTGAGAAGCTGGTGGTGGGCCATCTAGCAGTTTGATACAACTGAGTGGCTTGCTAGGCCACTTCTGAGGGTGGCTTAGAGTCAACCACCTTGTTGTGGGAGTCACATATAGGCCAGACTGGGTAAAGACTGCAGGCTCCCTTCCCTAAATGACATTAGCGAACCAGCTCGGGTTTTAATAACAATCCAACAGCTTCCTGGTATTTTTTTTTACTGATATTAGCTTCTTATTTCCAGATTGTGAAATAGCAGGAATAGGAATTTTGCACAAATGCATTAAAGGTTTGGATGCTGATATTTAGAAGCAGTGATTCAAGGCACTAGTCTCATTTGTATAACGAATTATTTGGTCTGTGCCAATAATGTTTATGATATATAGCAGGTACTATAACAGTCTGTTAGTTAAGTGCAACGTTATTTATTCAGAGAGTGGTGAGAATGCGGAATTCACTTCCACATGGAGTGGTTGAGGTGAGTAGCGTAGATGTATTTAAGCGGAGTCTAGATAGGTACATGAGGGAGAAAGGAATAAGATATGTTGATTGGGTGAGATGAAGTAAGAATGGAGGAGGCTCATGTGGAACCTAAACACCAGCATAGACCTATTGGGCCGAATGGCCTGTTTATGTGCTGTAAAATTCTATGTAATCCACCACTGTATGGTTTCTTTTACTGCTTGGCTCCTCAGTGCTGCACGCATCTATCTCATACTTTTTGATGAGCTGCAACTTCTGGGTTTTACAGTGTTCCCAGACTCGGAGAAAACAGTGTTTTTTCCAGTTATATCATGCCTCACTACCCAGACACCTAGGGCTGCATTTTTCCAACCTCGGCGGGTCCGGGGTGGGTGACGTCGGTGGCATGTGGGGACCTCGCATCTGTCTCGATCCCGGCCTCCAACAAGATATTCTGATGAAGGGCCTTGTTAAGCCCGCCTTGCGAGGTTCCCGGCCAATTAATAGGAAGCGGGTCCGATGACGTCATTTGATGACGCGTCATCAGCCGGTTTCCTTAAAGGGGCCATGTCCAAATTGATTTTGACAGTTCTGCTGTCAGTGTTCTGCAGCATTGAGGTGCTGGAAACACTGACAAGCACTGCACAAAGGTAGCACGGCTGCACCCAGGCTCTCCCATTACTCCCTCCATCTGCTTATGAGGGAGTCACAGCACGCAGGGAGGTTCTCTTCCCTTCCAATGGGTGGAAGAGACCTCCCCAGGAGACCAACGCAGCCTGGTTGCACATTGCACAGGAGGACACAAGCAGGGATGTCATCAGGAGGAGCAGGCTGCAGTGGCGCAAACCTTTCAATGATCTCAGTAGATCACGAAATGTTACTGCCAAACCACACTCAACCTTATTCTGCTGTGCCACTCATCACATTCCCATCACTCTGCCTTCCCTACCCTACTCCTGCACAACCTTACTCACACCAACTTACTTTGCACCTCCACCCATCCCTCTCTATCTACATTATCACATCCCTATCTCACTAGCCACCCCTCACACTCACCCTCATCCTAGTGCAAGCATACCAACTAACAACACACAAGGGTAGGCCTGGTTTAGCCAATGTTCATGTGAAGTTTCTGTTAATGTGGTGTCAAACATTGAAATCTTTATTTTCAACACTTTGCATTCTTGGACAGATTTGTGTGTGCCCCCCCCCCCAATGCTGATGAGTGTGAAAGCAATGGCTTGGGCATTGCAGGGATGCTTTATGGTGGTGGTGTGGGGTGGTGCCAATCTGGTGCATCATGTAGCAGCCAGGGTGTACAGTGTTAAGTGAAGCTAATCTGGACATGGTGAGTCCATCGCTGGTGTCCCGGGCAGCATTGTGCACGGGCGATGATGCCCTGTGGCCAGTGCAGCATCAGGTGATTGCGGAGAAGGCTGGTCTGGATGTTGGTGCTCCTGGTGTGCCCGGTGATGCTGGTGTTGGGGCTGATCGTTTTGGCATTCTGAGGACCAAGGTGAGATTTTTTTCAAGGGCACCGATGCTGATAGAATAGATGGCAGGTGAGATTGAGATGACAGAAGTAATTTGTCAATGCTGAGATAGGTTGTTCCGAGGAGGTGACATTGGATAGAGAGATTACTCCAAACACTTCAAAAGTAAAAGTGGGTTCTAAATACTGAAGGCTGAAGCTTCTGAGATTGGAAACTGACCAGCTGTAAAATGACAGGTTTCAAACCACTTTTGCAGCTGTTACCTATTGAAAGAAATGGAGAGTTGTTCAGAACCCGACATACTTACCTGGTGTGATCCCCGAGCGACGGGAACCTCGGGGAAAACTTGGCAAAATGCTTTGGAACTGGGAAAATGGTGATTTAATTACTTTAAACACCCTCCTAACAAGCACAATTGAATGGCGCGCCGGCACTTGGGAAACTGACAAGGAGGCGGGTTCAGAGTTTTTGATTTTGACAGCGGACCTGCCTCCAAACCCGCCCTCTGAGCGCCGGCAAAATTCAGCCCCTAGTGTGCAGTGCAGCGTCAAGTGTTGCAGTTTAATTGAATAATTATAAATGTTAAGGATTACTGGTTATGCTTAAGTAGGTCACTTTTCATTAACTCTCAATTCCCAATGCAATCTAACAATGTTCTCTTGAATGATCCTGATACAGGTCTCATGCCCCTTCCGTATTAACATTTGTATTATTCAATCATTAGCTACCCACTAATAGTCCTTCCCCAGTATCTGCAGATTATTCTATCCATCAACATTTTAACACTGCAATAAAATGCTAGGACAAGCCGATTATAAAATCTAAATGATTCAGAAGACAAATTAGACCGTATTCTGTGGCTTTAGGCGTTTTGAACATTCTGCTGTATTGCATTTTCTAGATTGAATCTGTTCCAGTCCATTCAGCTGAAGTCAGATTTTGTTAATCCAACATTTCTAAAACAATTACCATGATATCCAAAGTGAAGCGGCCCTGAATTGAGGATAAGCTCGCGGGATCTGAAGCAAACCATATTTGCTCATTTCTGGTGAATTCACAGATCTAAATTTTGGATCCTTCACATTTGAAAGAGAAAATGTATCCGATATTTGTATACTGATGGAGCTCTTTAGTACACTACCTTGTTTGGCAGGCTGCTAGTATCAGGCTGCAATAGAATGAGAATTAAGAATTTGATGCTTTTATGCAGAATTATTTTTTAAACGGGTTTAGTATTGTTTCCAAACAATTTTAGTGGATATGTATCGACCCATCCAGTTGCCCTGGAAATGTAATCGTGTTTGTTCAGTTTTCCTTATGGATAATAGTGATATATCCAGTGTTCCCTAGCAGTTTAAGAAGACTGTCTCTCAGGAGTACATATACTGGAATTTCATGTGATCAAAACTTGAATCCAAAGTCTACATCAGTCTAAAAGCTCATCTTCAATTGCTTTTGGCCTAAAGAATAACAACCAAGTTAATCCAGACACCCATAATCTGTTCCTCTCAAGAGCATGGGGATTTTTATTTCAGAGTTCTGAGAGCATTTGAGCCTGTTAACAGTATGTGAGGAATTTTAAAATGTAACATAATAGAAATTGATCCCAATCATTACCACCAGCTTAACTGCAGACTTGCGGATAGGTTTACAATATTTAATTCTAAAAATTGATGTCGATTCTGAGGCTCTTTGTGCTAATGGGTTAACGGTACCTTGCTGCATTTGTATGCTGCTCTTTGTAGTGCTTACTTGGATGTTTTCCAGAACATGTTTGATGTGGAAACATGCAAAGTAGTCAATGAAGCGAAGGACCATGACTGCACTCATTTATCTTACTTCCTTTGTTTGAGAAAATACACACCTGCACCAGTTGTTATCTGCCATCTATTTGAAAAAAATAAATATTTAATGAATGCCACAGTCCAAAACCAGCATGGAAAAGCTACAGAGACAATAGCCACCTCAATACAGCCTCCTATCAAAGAATATATTTTTGAAATAAATACTGGCAGTTATATTTTCTCAATGCATCCATAAGAAAGCATAGTTTTCATTCAAACCTACATTCTGTCAAGTAACCTGTAAGACAGGCAGAAGGAAGATTGATTACTTGGGTAAACACAATGATTTACTCTGGGTTCATGGCTAGTGTTTCACTTCTGTTGTGGTTGACCTTTGAACTAACATGAGAAATGACGGCAGCTGCATATGGGTAGTCATTTGAGTTACATACGCAGAGCTATATTTTGCCTGTGAATCCTTTTTTATTTTTCTAAATTCAAATTTATTAACATATGGGATGGGTGCGCAGATGTACAATGGTGTTGCATAATGAAGTTATAGGATGTGTAGTTCGAACGTGTGATTTCCCCACATAGCGAGTTCCAGTCTCTGTTGGGCTGGCAGACAAAGAGACAGAAAAGACATCGAGGCAACTGAGAGCACTCTTGCCCTCTACTTGCCAGCCAATTACAAAGAGCTTTTGCAGACACTGAGGAACAGGTTGCTTACTCACTAGACTAGTGCTCTATTTGTAGTGCAGAACTACTTTCAAAAGTGAGTTTATTTTTTTTTAGATATATATTTCCCTGCTGTTTAAATCATCCCACTTGTACTTCATGGCGCTCGCCAGCTGATTGGCTGAAGCTCTCCCATTCCCCTCTTGCCTGTACCCATGTGGCAATTTGCTCACACTTACCGGCATGGTGCTTTAACCATTAATGTGAGAAGTTCTGTGTGGGGCAACGCTAAATAACTGTTTTAAAAGGTCATGCACAAGCATAGCATATTTGTGAACGGTACTTTACATGTGTAATTTCCTCCCCAAATCTCTGATTTGCTGATAAATGTTAGCAAACCTACCACACTACAGATATTGGGGATGTGTAATGTGCGTCAGTCTGTCACGTTGGCAGTGACCCATGTGTTTTTACCCATTACTGCTATTATTTAGTGGCAGTAAAACAAAGTCCATGTTTGGGCCCTCTGGTATATTTTAATAAAATGACTCAATTCATAATGAAGTCTTCATCCTGCTGCCACTATACATTGGATACCAGTCAGGGACTGGTGCACGACACAGATGGTGGGAAGATGTGCAAACCCAGAGGGAGGAGGAAAAAAATGTTTCAATGGTGGGAAAGTGAGATGGAAATAATAAACGCTCTGATTCTACTTCACTTGTGAGACAGACCAGTGAATGGCTCATTATGTTATCAAGTGTAGTAGCATGTGGTCAAATTGCTGCAGTGTTGAACTGTGCAGAACAAGACATAACAAAATTACAATTGGGCCAACAAAATTGTTTTAATAGAAAACACAGATTTGCCAGTGTATACGTGTGTTTAGATGCTAGTTTGAGAAATTGTGTGTTTTAAGTTTGTGATACCAGGACCTGTCTTAAATAGTTGAACAATGGGGGTCTCTGACTCAAAAAAACAGTACAGTATAACAATAGAGACCCTTGACTCACGAAAATATTATTCAGTGTGGTCCGCAGTACAGATTATATAACCCTGCCACTGTGGCTGTGTAATAACATATCTACATTTGGAGTAGGTTCAGTAGCCCTTTGAATGGTTGGCAAAAGCCATTGAACTAAGTGATTAGTAATATATTTTTGTTTTTTTTGTTTTATTTTTAATTTTCAGAACATGGTTGCTGTCTCAGAGGTTTGTTATTGGATAACATTACATAATCATATAAATGATTAGAGTGAATCACCATTGCAAGGGCCTGGCCAGCAATTTTAACATATACATTTTAATTTTTCAGGCCTCCCTCACCCTTTTGCCATCACAGTGTTTGAAGACAGCCTATACTGGACAGACTGGCACACCAAAAGCATAAATAGTGCCAACAAGTTTACTGGGAAAAACCAGGAGATTATCCGCAATAAGCTCCATTTCCCAATGGATATTCACACACTTCATCCACAGAGACAGCCAGCAGGTAAGAACATGAGGCATGAACTTGGACAATTCTAATATGCTTTAATCCTTATTCCTGCAATTTAAAGAAGCATACATATTTTTCTTGAAAAAATAATTCATGGAGCTAATTCCATTTTTTTTTAGAAAAAAAAGCTCCAGCTCCTCAATTAGATTTAATTAAGAAAAGTTACATATTTTTCTTCAAATTGCAGGGACTGTTTCTATTAAATACTATCCTGCATCAGCTAGCAATACATATTTTCCCGTCATTCAATGTGCATCTTTATTAAGTCGGTTGGATTCAGTGATAACTTCTTGTTAAGGCACCTTTCACGTCCTCAGGATGTCCCAAGTTGCTTTACAGCTACTGAAGTACTTTTGAAGTGCAGTCACTGTTGCAGTGTAAGGAACCACGGCAGGCAATTTGCACACAGCAAGATCACAATGAGCAAGCAAACTTTTTTAGTGGTGTTGATTACGTGGTATTACAAAGGAATTGGAGTATAAGAGTAAAGAAGTCTTACTCCAATTATATAGAGCCTTGGTGAGACCACACCTGGAGTATTGGGTACAGGTTTGGTCTCCTTACCTAAGGAAGGATATACTTGCCTTAGAGGGAGTACAATGAAGGTTCACCAGACTGGTTCCTGGGATGGGGGATTGTCCTATGAGGAGAGATTGAGTAGACTAGGCCTATATTCTCCAGAATTTAGGAGAATGAGAGGTAATCTCATTGCAATGTATAAAATTCATAAGGGGCTTGACAGGGTAGATGTTTCCCCTGGCTGAGGAGTTTAGAACTGGGGCTCACAGTCTCAGAATAAGGGGTCAGCCATTTTGGACTGGGATGAGGTGAAATTTCTTCATTCAAAGGGTTGTGAATCTTTGGAATTCCCAACCCCAGGAGGCTGTGGATGCTCAGTCGTTGAGTATATTCAAGAGAGAGATCGCTAGATTTTTCGCTACTAAGGGATATGGGGATGGGGTGGGAAAGTGGAGTTGAGGTGTACAATCAGCCATGATCTTATTGAATGGCGGAGCAGACTCGAAGGGCCGAATGTCCGACTCCTGCTTCTATTTCATATATTCTTACGATTGAGGGATAAATATTGGCCAGGACACTGGGAGAACTTCCCTGCATTTTTTCCCCAGAGCAGTCTGAAAGACACCACCAACGGTGCAGCACTCACTCAATACTGTACTGAATCTGTGTCAGCCTGGATTATGTGCTCAGATCTCTGGAATGGGGCTAGAACCCACAACCTTTTGACTTCAAGGCAAGAGTGTTACCACTGAGCCAAGACACACATCTGTTGAAGCCATTTTTTCAACATCTTGAGGCCTGGGCAGTGACACTTCTATTAAACTAGCACAGTATTTAAGTTTGGGTCAAAGAACGTTGGAAAATTCAAACTGGCAAAGCCCCAAAGCATGGCACTTGGCCCTGTCTCAGTTATAGTGTTTTTAGTGGTTTGATCCAGTCATCCCTTTGATCTTATGACTTATGCAGAAGATTAAAGGAAATTGGGATCCCACTGCCAGTGGTGCTCTAACTCGATGACTATTTTAATTGAGACCAGGATGGAAAGCAATTACTGTATATTCATTAGGACTAACTTCATTACTGCTCGAGCAATGATCAAAATCAATAAACTGTCTTGTACAAATTCCGTCGAGAATGACAAACAACTTCCACTTAGTGTATTTAAAACGTTCACATCTATGTGTCATTCTTTGAATAAATAAACATGAAACCCGTGGTTCAGTAAAAAAAACCATTTTATAACAAACAGTAAATTGAAAATGTACTTCACAGCAATTACAGATTACCGTCTTATTGAAAGCTTTGTGTTCCATCATCCTTCAGCTCTCCCAGCCTCCCTTAACAATCCTCATCTTCACCCACAATTATATGTCAGCTGCAATCATTCCCGATTATCTATTTGAATGATTTGCTATAAGCACTGGGCCTAGAAACCCGATGTAAAACGGGTGCAACGAGGGCCAATTTTGGGGACCAACATCCTGCACCCGAAGGATGCCTGAAAGATGTCCGACCCGATATCGGGTCAGGCCATTTCTTAGGCATCCGGGACACAGCATAAATCAGGCGTTAGGCTCCTTGCATATGCTAATGAGGGGCCTAATGCCTGTTTTAGGACCCCTCTGGGAAATTGGGCTGCCCTGAGTGAAGCAGGCATTGGGCCTCCTCCGTTCATGTTCCGCTGGTATGGATTCGGCCTAGCAAGCAGCTGCAACCAAAGAGTAAGTAAAAAAAAAAATTAAAAATGTTTACTTTCGAGGAGGAGCAGGAGTGCATTTCCCGGTTCCATAACACTCCTGAGGACCACTGCCAGCCTCAATTGGCACCCCTCCCCCTCTCTTCCGGCACTTACCTGAGGCCATTGCCACCTTCGAACCCAGTCCAAAACTGCGCGTCAGTGAACTTCTACCCCCAAGACTCCAAGCACTGTTGGTGGTCATTTCAAGTCCTGTCCACAAGAGGAATGGACAACTCGAGCCCCTTCCAGGTCACCATCCTGTGTAAAGGATTCTTTTCTACCTTCTTAAAAACCACACAAAGTGCTGGACTCCTGCCCTGCGGGAAGAAAAATTCCACTCCTGTTTTTCCTTTAAATTACTTCTTGTGTTTGTAAACATATAAGACGGGGATCACATGGGTCTTATCACACAAAACATTTGTGATCTCTCTCTCGGGGTAAATTGCCCAATGCCTACTTACAGCATCCTCCCTTTGCCTTGCCTTTTGCCAGCCAGCGTACCCCTGTAAGCACAGGCACTAACTAACTAGGAGGAGGGGGAGGCATTAAAAAAAATAAGAATCTGGTGCCAATGTTTGTCTTAATGCAACATGGGGGTAAATTTTATGATTTAGCTCTCCTGGCCCAGAGCTTTACGTGATGAGAATCCATATTGGGAATTCAAGCGAGGGGGCCTGTATACTTGATTCTCGGCCTGCATAATTTTTGGCCATTAAAACTAATGCAGGACTGCAGGCTGTGATTACCCACATCTAACTGGGGTGCTTTATGCAAACCATCTTGCTAGTTATTTTAATCAAGGAAATATGTCCACGATTCAGCTGCAGTTTGTAAACTCTTCCATTGCTTATTTGAGTGATAATGAGAGGGAATGGCTGTGATTTTTATCTTGGGTTTGAGCACATCCAGGCCGACTATGGATGTGGAAAAGGCTGAGCTCCACAGCATTAATTCACAAAATAGTCCAAGAGGGATGACCCTAAATATGGTCTGTTAAATGTGTTTATCCGGGTGATTCAATTCTGTTTCTCCTTGTGCAGAAATTAAATTTTGCCAGAGTTGTGCTCTATATTGCCCAGTAGAGCTCATCACAATATCTTAACAACTAATGCCACCTGCTGGATTTAATGAAACAATCTCACCCAAACAAACACATTGGCCGCGATTATGTTAACATCGGTGGGTCCGTGGCGGGCGATGTCGGTGGCGGGTCCCGACCCCGCTGCTGTCTCCATCCCGGCCTCTGAAATGAATTTCCCCTGATTGGGCTTGTTAAGCCCTGCCCAGCGCGTTTCCCGGCCAATTAGAGGAAGCGGGTCTGGTGACGTCATTTGATGACACGTCATCAGCCGGTTTCCTTAAAGGGACCGTGGCCAACTTTATTTTGACATTTGTGCTGTCAGTGTTCTACAGCATTGAGGTGCTGCAAACACTGGCAAGCACTGCACAGAGGTGCAAGGCTGCACCCAGGCTCTCCCATGACTCCCTCCATATGCTTATGGAGGGAGTCACAGCACGCAGGGAGGTCCTCTTCCCTTCCCATGGGCGGAAGAGACCTCCCCAGGAGATCAACACAGCCTGGTTGCACATTGCAGAGGAGGGCACAAGCAGGGATGTGGTCAGGAGGACCTGGATGCAGTGCCACAAACGTTTCAATAATCTCAGTAGATCACAAAAAGTTAGTACAAAGCCACACTCAACCTCATCCTGCTGTGCCTCTCATCACATCCCCATCACTCTGCCTTCAAGGGCAACACGGTGGCATAGTGGTTAGCACTGGTGCCTCACAGCGCCAGGAACCCGGGTTCGAATCTGACCTCGGGTGACTGTCTGTGTGGAGTTTGCACATTCTCCCCGTGTCTGCGTGGGTTTCCTCCGGGTGCTCCGGTTTCCTCCCACAGTCCAAAAATGTGCGGGTTAGATTGATTTGGCTATGATAAATTGACCCTTAGTGTTAGGGGGGGATTAAATATGTGGGGTTATGGGGATAGGATGGGATATGTTAGGGGGAATTAAATATGTGGGGTTACGGGGGTAGGGTGGGATATGTGTACTGTGGGGATTAAAGCAGGGACAGGGTACTGGATTTGGAAGATCAGCCATGATCGTATTGAATGGTGGAGCAGGCTTGATGGGCCGAATGGCCTACTCCTGCTCCTAGATTCTATGTTTATATATGTTTCCCTACCCTACTCCTGCACATCCTTACTTATACCCTCTCTGTCTATCTATATTATCACATCCACATCTCACTAGCCACCCCTCACACTTGCCCTCATCCTAGTGCAATCATACCAACTATCAACACACAAGGGTAGCCACTTGGGTGTTTTAAGCAATAAGAAATAGGAGCAGGAGTAGGCCAATCGGCCCTTCGAGCCTGCTCCGCCATTTAATAAGATCATGGCTGATCTGATCCTCACCTCAAATCTAAAGAACACAAGAAGTAGGAGCAGGACCTGGCCACTCAGCCCCTGGGCCCGCTACGCCACCCACAGGGCCTCGACCGATCCGAACTCAGCCTCATGTCCAATTTCCTGCCCGCTCCCCGTAACCCCTAATTCCCTTTACTTCTAGGAAACTGTCTATTTCTGTTTTAAATTTATTTAATGATGTAGCTTCCACAGCTTCCTGGGGCAGCAAATTCCACAGACCTACTACCCTCTGAGTGAAGAAGTTTCTCCAATGTTCATGTGAAGTTTCTGTTAATGTGGTGTCAAACATTGAAACCTTTATTTTCAACACTTTGCGTTCTTGGACAGATTTGTGTGCACCTTTGGAAGTGGCTTAGTGAGTTGCAGTGAATGGTGAGACATAACGGTACCCCCGTGGAATGGTGATGGTGTGAAAGGAATGGCTTGGGCATTGTAGGGATGCATTATGGTGTTGGCGTGGGGTGGTGCCAACCTGGCGCATCATGTGGCAGCCAGGGTGTACAGCGTCAAGTGAAGTAAATGTGGCCATGGTGAGGCCATCCCTGGCCTCCTGGGCAGCCAAGTGGTTGGGTGCTGATGCCCTCTGTCCTGTGCAGCATCAGTTGATTGTGGAGAAGGTTGGTGTTGTTGGTGCTGCTGGTGTGTCTGGTGCTGCTGGTGTTGGGGCTGATCATGGTGGGATTCTGAGGACCAAGGTGAGAGAGTTTCAAGGGCACCCATGCTGATGGAATAGATGGCAGGTGAAATAGAGATGACAGAAGCGATCTGTCAATGGTGAGAGAGGTAATGAGGTCAGATTGGATGGAGACTTGTGTAAAGACTAGCAGCATGGTGAATCTGTTGTGGAAATGCAGTGAGGAAGAGCTTGAGGCTGAGGGACGATATCTCTGTAAGGTGGGAGCTTTTACTTTACATTTGAAGCTGTCAACTCAACAGCTGACTCAATGGCCACTGAACTCCCGCTACAGCTTGACAGACGTGGTCCATGACCAGCGTGGACCCCGTGGACGAGCTGTCAAATGCAGAAGGTGAGCTGAAATTCATTTTAAGTGGCTCTAAACAATCCACTAATTACCTGAATTGGATCCCCCGCTGTGAACTCGCCGCTGCCTGTCGGGTCTGCTCAGCGCTGACAGACCCGACATCGGGGAAAGGCGTGTGACGACGGGTTCACAGCGGGGTCCCGACCCACGGGCGATGTCAGCGACAGCCTCGTGGGTCCCGAGCCGGGCCGCACACTGCTGGCGGGGCGCTAATTAAAGGGGTGGTCGGGCTGCGCCCCCAGCCGACATTTTAAATTTTGGCTGACCTCCAGTTCGGCCCCTCTTGGCGGTCCTTGGCATGGTCCATGGCCGCCATTGCGCCGTCCAGCTACCACGATTTGCACCCCATGCACCACCCCGAGAGGAAATGGAGCGCCTGAGATAGTGCGTCGCTTCCTCACCGGGACGGTAAACCCAATTTAGCGGCCGGGGCAGTACTCCCATCCCGGGCGCTAAATGTGAGGCACTAATTCAGTTACCGCCCCCAAACGGGACGTAACCGAATTTCGCCCCCAGTGTCTTTTTCAGAAACTGATGGCTGGGTGGTTCTTCCTCAGAATACAAGGCATCACTGATTTTGTGATTGCACAGTTGTCATTTTAGAATATCTTGCAGCTACCAACATCCTTCTGTCTGTTAGGACAAACATGGCAGTGTGTGTCCCACAAATTCAGCATTCTATGGCTGGAAAGGAAGTGCACCTGCCCATAAGTGTTAAGGGGTTAAATTAAGTGCTAACATCCGAGGGACTGCTATATGATGATACCATTCAATTCCTTTCCTAACCTGAAAGCCATGTACTCCTCCTTACTGCCATGCCCCACTGCTCATCTCTTTATGCTCCAGGTCCCAAGCGTGTAGTCGAAGAGGTCATTGTAATTCCAGTCCGAAGGCCGGGGGGATGGAGATTGACATGTAACCACAAAAGTGAAAGGTTCTACAGGAGCTGAAGTGGTTTCCTGGTTGTGCTTGACATATTTTGATTGGCATCGGAGGATTGTGACTGACACAGCGTGAGGCTGTTGTGTGTTCACCCTCCTCCTCTCTCCTGTGTCATATTTTGTGCCTTCACCTGTGCTTCTAAAAGGTAAAAGAAAGGGAGTTATGGGACAAAGAGTGCTGTGCTCATGTTGGCATTGCGTGACATTTGTTGCACTTCCTGCATACACTTCAGTGTTAATAATAGATATTATATTTTTCGTGGACACGTATGTCTGGAGGTTTCCGGTAGCCTTATTTCAGCAGCTCCTATTTCAAGATTAGTCCTTTGCCAATGAAGGTCAGTACATGACCTTAATTGGCAAAGAGCAGCACCTCTTTATGGGTATTGCATCCTCAACCAATGCCAGCTGGTAAGCCACATAAGCCTGGTGACAAATAAAAGGAATTCTGCTCATAATACTCCTGCACAAGTATTGAACATGCAATATATGTTGCCTCCATTACGATCATTATACGAAGTGTATTCCAAAGTGTGTTGAAGTACCAATACAATATTTCTGATACTAACAAAGCCCCTTCAAACAACCCTCCATAGTTAGTGACAATTTTGCAAGTTGAAATGAAGTGCCCATTGAAATATGCAGTGAGTTGAGAAAATGCTTCACAACAAGTTGTATAACTTGTGCAATTTATAGTCAGTTTAATAGTTCACATTAACACATGTATTGTGAACTACATGTACTGAGAAACATGTTCCTAACACAGATTAAATAGCACAAGGAATCAGCACAGGAAAAAGATTGTAATGACTATGTAAATAAAGGTATATTAGCCATATACAGCACAGGATACCGGGAAAACCTCAAATCACTCGCCTTTGTGACTTCTTAAATCTCCAGATTTTCTTCTGATGGTCCTTGAGGGTACAGAGGAAGTTTGGGACAGTGTTACTCCAGCAGGCAGCTTGCTACCCCTTATGCTTGTGGCAAGCCTTTGTGGGTGGTGAAGTCTTGGGGGGGGTGGGGGGGGCACTGAATAACTGAATCCACCAGTACGGAGCTTGAACCATCCGTAAATTGTGCTTTCCTCTGTCTTCAGGCAGCCCTAGCAGCAAGACCTCTCCTCAGAGCATCTCCGACTGCATTGGCTGTCGCCTTAGCTCATTTGTGCCAATCAAATGATGTCAAACAGCCAGGAAGTGCTAGGCTGCCTCGTGGCTCTGTTTTCACACTAACAATAGAGGCAGCATGTGGTAATTGATGGCTCGGTGAGGAGGGGAGTCCACAGGTTACTACTGCCTGCAAACAATATCCTTTTTAAGCATTAAGCACTATTAATGCTGCTAACACTACAAGCGGAGAAATGACCGACATGAATTAGTTGGATTGGAAGCAACCAGGAGATGTGATAAAATAGAGAATTAATGGAATAGGGCAATAGCGGGATGTGATGGAATAGTGAGATTAGGCACTACTGGGAAATGTGATCAAATAGGTAATCAATAGGTTAGGATGTAGCATGAGGAGATATGATGGATAATTGTACCACAACCATTGTGGGAGCACCATCACCTCAACGACTGCAGCAGTTCAAGGAAAAGACTACTTTCTCAGGGCAACTAAGGATAGACAATAAATGTAGCCTTAACAGTCGGTCAAATCCTGAGAACAAATACATTTTTTAAAATTCTCAGTAATGATATATTGTGGCCATATTCAGTTTTCAGGGGTTAAAAGATGATCTTGTAAAAATCTTATTAAAGGGCCAATACTGATCAACTGGGTACTTTGTAATATTCTGGTGTCCAACTAAAGCAACATTTTTGAGGCAAGTGCATGGAACTTAGATTTTTTTTAAAAATTCGATATGACCACACCCATATCATCCAATAAATGGTTAAAGAGGGTGAATTACCACTGTTGTACTCATCAAACATAATTCATTTTCATTCATTCGGTTGTGATAGTCATTTTGGCCTTGTTTAAAAAAACACAATTTGCGCAGAAATACCGCAATAATTAATTTTGCCTAATTGGAACTTTATTAGCAGTGATTGACATAAAATCACTTTGAAAATTACATAAGGAGGTGAGATTTACATAGCTTAAAGAGTGGTAAATGGTGCTGAAGCATGATCAGGTTTTCTCTTTCAAATTCTGTGCAGCTGTGGCCCTCCCAAAACATGAGATTATTATAATCGTGCCTATTAAGATGATCAAAATATCCTTCAATTGCTTGCTGAGACACAAAGATTTCCTTGTCAGAGTGCCAAGATGGACTTGTAATAAAACAGGCTCTGATGAACTAGATATAGTCTCATTGCTGTATTATTGGGGCAGCTGTGTCCCCTGGAGTCCAGTGAATGCAGCATTTTACCTGAATGGGGTGAGCATCCTATAGACTGGATCAAGGATTTAAAGGTATTAACCTTTCACTTCTCATTGCTCCTGATGACATTCTGTGCATCTGCCCATGTATCACAATGGTCAAATATACCATTGGTCCCAGGTCCCGGACCTGCTAGGGGAGCGAACACTACTTGAGGTTTGTGCTGCTTTTTTTCTTTTGCTGACAGTATCTTATCCAGTAACAGAAAATAAGACCATTAGTTTTTATGCATGTTGGTGCAGGACCAGTATCCTCCAAAGTATTTTTTGACCCTGGCTGTGGCGCCACAACCCAGTATGTATGACAGTTTTATTTTCTCTCTTTGCATGTTTTGGCCATCTGCTTGTGGCAATATTGAAAGCTGGGTAGCACTATCCAAAACAGCCACAGCACCCAGACCAACCCCCGTGTGGAGTTGCATGGTTTCACAGTCACAGTGCTAAGGGCTATATCGTTGCGAGTTAATAATGGCTATAGATTGGATTTTTTTAAAGCAACATTGTCCTATTTTATAGACTGATTTTTTTTTTACAGTTTTTGCAGTAGGTTTGTAGTGGTGATATCCCTGCAGTTTTCAATCGGATTGGTTTGAACTGAGAATATCTAGTTCTATTTTAGATATAGTTAGGAATGGAAAATTGCAGTTGCACTGTCTTGGTGCGAGGTGTGGATAGTGCCACCTACTGGCTAGATTTTTTTTGTCTGAACCTTACGCTCTGTGAACAAAAATATAAAGGCCCAGAATTTCCCACACCGGCGATATTGGCGACGAATGCTATAAGTTAGACAGTTGTACGCCCCAATCCTCCAGCGCCGAATTTACTGGAAAACTGATTTGAATATGCCATAGCGAGGAAAGTGGCGAATCCAAAGTGGCACATCCAATGGCCAATAAAGGGATTTAGTTTTAAGTCGTATGAGACTGATTTGCTTTCAAATTTATTTTTCATCAATTTTCAAATACTCTAGCCCAGAAACGAAGACCAGAAGATAACCGATAATGGCCATCTTCATTTTACTCCAAATGGACTCTTTTTTAAATCACGTACGCAGAATTATATCAAAACAGAACCAGAGTCTACGGGTTTACACTAGAAGTTGAACAAAGATACCGTGGCTTGTAATTTTCATGAAACTGCTTCACTTTTTATAATTATAGGGAACAAAATAAAAATGAGAATGTTGAGGTTTTCTTGTGCTGCATTTCATCTGTTTGGTTTTATTTTCATTGAGTAATTGTACGTTTCATTTGAGCTTTAAGGTCTATTGAAATCTATTTTTAAATAGCAAACTTATACAGAGCAGTCTTGCTGTAAATGAAGTTCTCCGAAGCAAGTTTTAGTTTGAACTCTAAAAGGACTGATAAACGTACACCAGTTGGTGAAACTGACTCTCGGGTGTTTTATGGACGTTTATTTATTACCCGGAACAACACAATCTCATTGCTTGAGCTGCTGGCATTTTGCTGATCTTTGCTCTGCCTTTGGCTCAGAGTCAGGAGCAGTGTTTGCAATGAGTCATTAGTTGTCAGCATGCAGGGTGAGAGAGCATCGGCCGTGGCAGCCCACGAAACTGCAGCACATGAAGATGGTTCTGCAGCCACTTTCATTTCCCAATCAGATCAGCAGGTTCCAAGCGCGCCAGTTTCGGTCTCGATGACCGAGGTGTGTGTTTGCGCCTTTCCTTATCAGCATACCTGCAAGCGGCAAGAAAACTAATGTAAATCAAGGAAATTCGCCATCGCCGCTGTTTTGGGGGGGGGCTAGTGCAGAGCTATGATAATTAACGTTTAACTGTTTGGGTGAGGGTCTTGGCAGAGTGGCGCAGATGACCCAGGAAATTTTGACGTGGTGTAAAAATGAGCATAAATCACTTGCGCCATCATTTCCTGCAACTTCTGCACTAGAATAATGGTGTATGTGGTCGATGCACCAGTACTGTACTATGGTGCAATTTTTCAGGAAATTCAATAAATTACTGCCTCCAAACTCCTCTTAATTGAAGGTTGCTTAATTTTAATTATCGGATAATTTAACTTTTTCAGCACTAAATTTCCCACTTTGCTCTATTATATGGATTGTTTAATTTGAATTCCTGGATAATTCAAAATTTTTAGTGCAAAATAAAACCGTGTGTTACCAGGAAAAGGCTGTATTGTCTTTGATAAGCTGCTGATTGAAAGCAACAAGTGGCCATAGCTGCTATGACCCCCTTCCCATTGTAGATGTTGACTCAGTTTGGAAACACCTGTTGTATGCTGGTGATACTTATGTTGTGTGTTGTGCTTTCTGCTATTTGAGCAGGGAGAAATCGCTGTGGGGCCAACAACGGAGGATGCAGCCACCTCTGCCTTCCCAGTGGCACCAACTACACCTGTGCCTGTCCAACCGGCTTCAAAAAAGTAGACGCATACAGCTGTGCTGGAAGTAAGTAAAAGTTGGCAGCACTGTTTGCTGCAGATGACACTTGTGAAGCAATCCAATAGATTTGAGGAAAAACAATAAAGACTCCTGTTCATTTTTCAGTCTGTAGAAGAGGGCTATGAACCATTCACACATGGCAAGAGATATAGAATATAGAAGTTGAGATGTATGGTTGAATTTGTGTAAGGTCATAGTTGGAGTACTTTATGCAGTTTTGGACTCCACACTATATGAAGGATGTTGAGGCAACAGAGAGGGTGCAGTGCAGATTCACTAGGATGCTGTCTGGTATGTGGAAATACAAATACAAAGAAAGACTCTCAAAATTGGGGCTGTTTCCATTAGAACAGAGGATATGGTGGGATTTGATAGAGGTATTTAAAATAGGACAGGGTAGATAGAAACAGTTTGCTTCTAATGGTTGAGGGGTCTAGAACAAGACGACATAGATTACAACATTAAATGTAAGAGATTTAGACAGCAAAATAAACTAATTTTACAGAGTTGTGAGGTTACTGAAGTTACTACTAGAGTTTTGACCGAAGCACAGGCAACCAACATTTATGAATAGGTTAGATATGTGGTTGAAGGAAAGGGGAATAGAGGTATATGGGAACTGAGCGGGCACATGAGATTAGAACGACTGCTCATGTGAGGATAAACACCAACATGGACTCGTTGGGCTGAACGGCCTGATTCCATGTTGTGATTTCTATGTAATTCTATGTAACTCTCCAGAAGTCCTATTCCAGACATCATGCTTGGTTACAGACCAAACCAATCACCAAATGCGGAATGCTTCTGAATAAACTGCAGCCTGAAACTGACACGCACATTCCAATTTGCACAATACCCTGGTCAAATAACAATTAAACTCTGATTGCCCTGAGCCTCTGTTTACTGAACAATTAGACTTTGCCTTAACAGGACACAGATCCACCTCAGCAGAATAATACATTGGCCCGTATTTTCCGATCGGAGGCTTCCTGCGTGCGGAGGCCTCCGATCTGGAAAAAATCTACGCCCTTACCTGAGGGCTCCCGAGATCCGAACACTTCCGCTCCTGGGCCTCTCCAAACTCGAAATGCGCAGCGCCCACGTATCCCAGAGGCGCAGGCGGTTCACAAGCATCCCTGGGATCACGTGGGCCATGGGGAGCCAATCAAAGAAGGGAATCTCCCTTCATACACTTGACAGATCGACCTGTCAAATATATGAATGGCGATCACCCCAAAAACACTTTAAAACATTAAATAATTTTTTAAAAACCATCACGTTTTTAAAATGAGTTGAAATTACAATAAATTAAATATTTTAAACAAAAATGTAATTAAAAAAAATAATTAGATTTTTACAGGGCTAAAAATAAACTTTTTTAAAAAGTATTTTAAAATGATAAATGAGTGAAAATTTAATTTAATTTTTTTAACTTTTTTTTCAACTCTTATGCTGGTAAAAGCAGGCCTTACACCTACTTTTACCAGGCGTAAGATTTCTAAGGGTTTTCTGCGGGCGGAGGTTCTCCAGAAAGCGGAACTCTCCCCCGCAGAGGCCCTTCTCCAGGGCAGGCGTCCGATCTGTTGAGCATTCTTGACAGATCGGAAATACCGGTTTTCAGCGCATGCGCTGCACATGCCTGAAACCGGCATTTCCGATGTCCCTACGGGTGTGTACACAGCGCGTACTCGCCCATAGGGATCGGAATATACGGCCCAATATGTATTACATTGCATAACATTCATGTCTTTATAAAATATCATTCAATTTACCTTGAACAACACCACAGCAAATCCAAAGTCTCACATCTAGTGTCTTGTCTGTCATGCATGAGATGTTACACACTGCATCTCTAACACTTTATTATGGATGTAAAACAACAAAAAAACAGTTATTGACCTGGAGCTGGAAATTTACCAGAAATTACATCTGTCCTCTGATTGACCATATTACTTTATAAAAGATTAGTTGGAGTTGTGATTCTTTTAAAGCCACAGTATTTATGTTCCTGTGGCCTATCTGCCGATTAATTAATTTAAAATCAACCAACTAGATACACAGCAAATCTACAGAAACAGCTGTTACAAATACCCCCTAATGTAAACAACAGCAATGGTTTTATCTGCTCTATGTAAGATCTGAAAACTACATTTAGAAAGTCATAGGTTAATTAAAAGGAGAAAAAAAAATCACCCATGAAATGCAGTGTATTTTATTGAGACCCGGTTCTACAATAATAATTCTCTTTACTTCGCTGCTTCTATGCAGTGCAGTTGACACTCTGGCGATGAACTGTTGGCTATGAGACTTAATGTAGATGTTCTCCTAAAACAATTTTAAAAATAACCTGATTACTTACCGCCTCCTCTTTTGGTAGCCATCATCCAGGATGTTGTTTTTTTAGGGTGCCGTTATACTACAGATAATGTTCAAGGCTGAAATCTGTAGTCTGGTGCTCAGTCAGCAGCCCCAAGTTATACTGCTGACTGCACCTTGCACATTGCTTAACAATAGAAAGAATTCTGCACATGTGCTGGAACACTGCTCCCCTAGTGGCAACCTTTTTAATGTTAGGAGAGGGCAGCAGGAATGTACATTTCTCCGATCATTAAAATGATTGAAAAATATGGTTAAGAAGTTCCCGGGAGGTACAGTGGACTGTCTGGATATGTTTCAGTTACAGAGGTAGAGTTTCAATTGTGGGTTCACACCTGAATGGAGTTGCTGGGGCACTCCATGCGAAACTATCTACTGAAGGCAGTTTCACAACTCCCCATTTTAGTGGGCTCGAGGGTCAGATCACCATCCTTAGTTATACTACCACCTTGCACATCTTCGAGTTACACTGTCACTTCTGCATTGAGGTGTATCTGAAACCATTTTATATTGATGTGAAAGTGACAATGTAACTGCACCATCGGTTCGTGTTATTTCTGGGTGTTCATGGCAATTGAAAAGCAGAACTGTATTAATAAAATAAATCTCAAATATTTTTTGGAATGTGATATTTTGGAGATATATTATTTAAACACATCTTGACTGAATACTTAGCCAAGTTACGAATTTGAGACAGTATCTATACATAAACATGTATATATTTGATGCGGTTTATGATAGTATTAATGGCATAGTTTGCACAAGCAGGCTAATTTAAATCAAAACGAGCTGATGCTGAATCATTATTGTGAGCTTGGAAGTGCACAGCTTCTGATCAGCGATTCACTCGCCTAGAAGCAAAAATTACTGTTTTAACAGCCGATTGTGCCACACACACACACACACACACACACACACACACACACAATATTCCGCAACATTGTTTAGCAAAATAACTGCGCTTGATGGAGTCTCCTGTCAAATCAGTGAATGAGTCTCGGTTGTTGTGGGTGCGCTAATGAGAGAAGAGCCCAATCCCAGACACACACATACGGCCACACATACTGCATTGAAAGCCAGATGAGGCGGCTAGATGATTGGCCTTGCGTGCCAGGTGCTTGGCAGCCAGATCTCGCAAATTTGCAGCCTCAAATTCATTCAAGCCGACTCGACAAACGTGCTGCCATCGTGATCTATCGGTGGCTGGTCTTCCCAGGTGTTGGGGTTAATGTTGCAAAATTTCAAGGTGGCCTTTAGTGTGTTTTTATAGCATTTCATCGGCCCACCTCTGTTGCGCGATCCGGGCAGCAGCTCTTCGTAACTGCACTTCGCACCTAGCTGTCTCGCCTGACTATTGGACACATATTGAACACATTATAGTGAGTCCTTGCTGTGGAGGCAGCTACATTCTATGCAATGACTCCCCTGTCTTATGGATTTTAGAATGGGGGTGTTTGACATGGATGAGAATTTGGTGGAATGAAAATACAATTTACAACTTTCTGCCTGCCATTTCTCCAATCATGCATATGAATGAGGTGCTTTGTTATCCAGTGAATGGACCGTGTGTTACTGAATGTACAGTAACCAGCTCGTAATATATTCAACAACATGGTCTACTCACTGGCACTTTACACTTGTAGAATTCTAATTTTGAGTAGGAACATATTTAAATGGCCAGTGAGAGGAATGTGTTGATTGTAATATCAGCTGGCTATTGTGCATTTAAGAAGATGCACTCTACTCACTAGCCCTTTAAAATTGTAATTTTTCTATCATTATGAGATACAGTATAATTTATTTAATACACCGCAAAATAAAGATCAAATAAGAAGAGAAAAGATTAGTTAAATGCACAGTCCAGTTCAGTGCACATTTTTACTGGGGACAAAATGTGCATTTAAGAGGGCTTCACTGTAAATCACTCATTGTTAGCAGGTTGAATAAAACTGCCAATTGTGCAATAAACTCAGAAAATAATGCAATACGTTCCACAACAGAGAAGAAGGCAGCTACATTCATATGAATAATCAGATTATGGTAAAATTTGTTATTTCATCTTTGGCTGTGGATGCTGGTCCAAAAGTTGGGGGTATGACTTTTCTTTTCTTGAAGGCTCTTAAAGTTCACAAATAGAACGGCTTCTGGCACAATCAGTGCATTTGGCATTGGAAGTGTGGAAAATGGAAACCTTGCATTGCTGCAAGGAGTCCTCCAACGAAGGTTTAGTTGAGGTGCATTGGTGGGGGAGGTCTACATTGCATCTGACTCAACCAGGGGTGCTGGATGCTGCCATGCAGTGTGAAATGGAAGTAGTATATTCATTGTTTGTCATTATATTATTGTTTGTAAAATGTTACATTTAGAAGAAGTTGTATATGATTTTTTGAACTTAGAAGTGACAAGAGACCTTTCGGCCTTATCAGGTCTTGACAAGTTCCTGCTTTTTGCTCGAAGGACGGACATCCGTCGCATCAGCTTTGACACCGAGGACAAGTCTGATGATGTCATTCCACTGGCTGATGTGCGCAGTGCTGTTGCACTTGACTGGGACGCCAAAGGGGAATACATCTATTGGACAGATGTCACCACAGACTCTATCAACAGGGCAAAGTGGGATGGAACAAAGCAGGAGGTAAGTTCATGTATCTGCATAGGTTAGGAGGCTGAAGCCTGGTATGTTCACAGTGGTATAACGCAAAGAAGAAAAGGCAAAGCAAGTTCATTTTATGAAGGAAGATATTTTGCAATCAATCAATCTATACTGTGCCAAACACATTCATCCTATGAGGGGCAGCTTTATCCTGATAAACTGTAGTTACCTCTAATGCTTGGAAAACAAAGGCTGATAAGTTAGATTATGGGGAGGAAATGTACCATTTAATTTCAGCTATCATCCAATGAGATTAGGATTATGTAGAACCCCCAGTTGATATATTTTCTTTGACATCATGAATTCTATACAGTTCACTGCTATTGTGGGAACCATATATAAATGTGTTACAATAAAATTAGTTATAGATAGAATATTTTTATGTAATTTCAATAACAGCGGGGAAGTCATAAAGACTGTGTAATATATCAGAGGTCATAGTCTAGTGATTTGGTAAGTAAGGGATTCAGTTTATATGCAATTTTTTTTTTATCTTGGAAGCTTCACAAAGCAATATGTTGCAGTATTATCGTTCTCCGTCTGATAGTGTTTTCAATCAATTTTCTTTCAGGCTGTAGTGGACACCAGTCTGGAAAGCCCTGCAGGGCTAGCTGTTGACTGGGTGACAAACAAGCTTTACTGGACAGATGCAGGTAACCCAACCAAAAACGATTACATTCAGCATATCTGTCACTGCCTATCAAATGTAGCAGCACTGGATTTAAAATATTTTGATTTTTGAAGGATTTTCTTGAGGCTTTTATAGTGTTTATGATCAGCAAGAGATGTACAAAAGTGGAACTATCTTCTGGTGCTGGAGTGCATGAGCGCCTATCCACAAAGCATGGTTATGGGTGGGATCTTGCTGAATTAGATATTGTGGTTTTAAACCCACAACCTACACCACATAGGTCCCTGGTGATTAGGATTCAGTGCTTTCACTGCTGCGGCCCAGGTTCAATTCTCAGTTGGGGATTTATTTGGCTCGAGTGGAGCATAAACTGGTTGGGCCGATGGCCTGTTTCTGTGCTGTATATTCACATGGCTCAATGAATCAGTGTTCCAACACTATACTACCCAGCATATTCATTATATTAAATGTATCGTGTTTTACAAACACAAAATGTATTTGTAATCCTTCATCTCATTCTTGCTTTTAGGTACTGATAGAATCGAGGCTTCAAATTTAGATGGCAGCATGCGCACAGTCCTTATCTGGGAGAACCTGGACAGGCCCAGAGACATTGTGGTGGATCCTATCGGAGGGTTTGTTCACTTGACATTAATAAGCAGTTTGGTAGTTCAGCTATTGTTATTCCTTAGTATTACATATCCAAAAACTTTTAGTTTTGTTATTTGTAATGTAATAATTTTATGCTCCATTTATCTAATGATTCATTTAAATGCAAGGCAGAATATTTGATTTTGCTGTCAAGTTTTAGCTTGTAGCTGTTTCCTGTGTAATTGGAGTTTTCAGGCATATCTGACCCCAACCTAACCTGGGTCTGAGTGATTAAACTTCTGCAGTGTCTTTTTTTTTAAATCTCGGCATAAAATGCCTCATTTAATAACTCAGTTAAATGCAGAGACTGAAGCTGATCTGTAGTTATAGGGTTTGAACATTTATCATGCCACAATCCAAACCAAAAGAATTCTTTATCATTCTTTCTTTATATGAAGGTACATGTATTGGACAGACTGGGGATCCAACCCAAAAATTGAACGTGCAGGGCTGGATGCCTCTGAGCGGATAGTAATCATCTCCTCCAACCTCACTTGGCCCAATGGCTTAGCAGTGGACTATGAGACAGAGAGACTGTATTGGGCTGATGCAGGCATGAAGACAATTGAGTACGCCAACCTCAATGGGACTGATAGGAGGGTATGAGAACATAATCATTAATGGTTTCATTCTGAAAACAGAAGGAAAAAGAATGTAAACTATATTGATACTAATTATCTTCATTGTTGCATTAAATTCACTCGGGATTGAAATATTAAATATTACTTTTGTCCATCTATGGCTGGTGTTTATATTAACCTTGTATTATTCAGGATAGTTGTGCTGAATATTAATTGAATGGAGTTACTTATTCAGGAGGATAAATATACAAAACATATCATCTTGTTCTTGAAAGCAAAGAATAATCAGTTGCCTTCCAGTTACAATAGATGGATAACTCATAGACTTTTTTGAAATTGTATCAGCATAAATATAATTAAGCTGTCTCGTGACTGACCTTGTACTTTTCAAATTAAATTGCAAATCCATGTGACACACGCTTAAAGCAACAGTTAATCCAGACTGATCTAAACTTTCTTTCCTTCCTCCCTCCACGCCCTGCAACCCACCCCCCACCCCAACAATTGTAATTCTCTTCTAGGTCCTGATTGGCAGTCATTTGCCTCACCCTTTCGGCTTGACTCTACATGAAGATAAGATTTATTGGACTGACTGGCAATCAAAGAGTATTCAGAGTGCAGATAAAAACAGTGGCCTGGGACGTGTGATGCTGCGAGAGAACCTGGAAAACCTAATGGATATTCACATGTTCCATCGTCATCGAACACCAGGTAATTGACAAAGAGTCAGAAGCCCTGGTTCAAACTCTCAGTTCAATAAGCTTTAATGTAAACTATGATTTATTTTTGCTGGACTAAATGAACCTTTTATCTATTACCTTACAGTAATTATTATAAAAGATTTTTGTTTCATTTATTTACTTACAGTGGCTACCATGTGTAAAATAAACAATGGTGGCTGCAGTCATCTCTGCCTTCTCGCTCCATTGCCTAAGGCCTACAACTGTGCATGTCCCACAGGCATAAACCTCCTTGCAGATGGCAAAACCTGCGCACCTGGTAAGATGTAACTCCCCTTTTGGTATGTGGCACAAAGGTATTTGAAATAACAAATCTGTTTCAGACTTTCTTTTAAACAAGGATAACTCAAATACTTTTGAAAAAAGGTAGCTAAAGAGTGCCTGGAATTAAAGTAACTTGCTCCTCATTGGCTGTCTCTTCCCAGCAATATGCTGACATTCAAAATTTCCGTTTTTAAAATTCTTTTGAATTGTAAGCTGGACTGTATTTGGACTTTAATGGGTATTTATAGCTATATTAAGTTGCTATTATTAACCAGCAAAGTGACTTGAGTTGCTAGGTGTGAGCACAGTGCTCTTTGTTTCGTTTCTGGGCAGTAAACGGGCTCTTGGAAACTGCCATGTGCCAGTGTGCAGAACAAACACTTCAGAAAGCTAAGAGGCAGCCTGCTCCTGAAAGGATAGCATCATGTCTTCACTGACGTAGTTTGGTGACTGAAAAGATGGTTTAATAGTTTAGGAATTGCTTTTTCATCTGACTGCATGATGTTATTTTTTATCATGTTTCTGCATTATTTCAGGTATGACTAGCTTCCTCATATTTGCACGAAGGACAGATATCCGAATGGTGTCACTAGATATTCCTTACTTTGCCGATGTGGTGGTGCCGGTCAATGGATCAATGAAAAATACAATTGCAATTGGAGTTGACCCTAAAGAAGGTGAATGTTAATTTATGACAAAGCTTTGTAGTGACCTGTTTTGAGACATAAATGCATGAACCTCACTGAGTCATTTAGTTGTACATCCACAATAAGCTACCAACAAGTACATTGCTGTTTCATCACCAAACCTGAGCTAAGGTTGCATTTTTTTTGATTGTTGAGATTTACTAATAAATTAAAATGCCTTGTCCTCTTGGCATTTGGTACCAATTCAGCATGACCAGAATCAATCTATATAGAACTACTTTGTCGTGAGGAAACTCAGATTTGTAACACTGCAAATCCAAGATTACATCTTCAAAACTGTTTCAAAACATAGTTAAAGTTAAAAATACACCAACATTGCTTGGTCATTGCCTCTGATTTCACTCCTATTTGAACAAAATTGTTCTTTTTTGCTGACTGTCTTTTTGGTTTTGCCAGTTCAGTGAAACTTTACCTCAGCCTGTCTTCCTGTGAGTAAAGTGTGGTCAAAATAAACAGGTCATAAACCCTTCACAAATTAACCTATTCACGAGTGGAACTGAAGAAATTTCATTTTTATTTTAGGGAAGGTGTATTGGTCAGACAGCACACTGAATAAAATCAGCAGAGCCAACCTGAATGGATCACAGCAGGAAGACATTGTAACCACAGGTGAGAGGTCAGAGCCAGTCTGCGCATTTTATACAGCTGTTTCGAGAAATCCAAAGTGCAGCAGAACCTCTCCAGAACAATGTCTTTGGGAGCTGTACAAACTGCATTTTGTAGAGGGCAATATTTATTGGGTATTTTGTTTCTTTACCAATAAGGAAGACACAAAAAGTGTATTGTGTCCAAAAATAATGCAAATGAGCTATTGTATTTGTGCTTCGCAGAGCCACGCTGGGTTTTGGTTGGTACAAACTGTAAAGCCAGATTGGACTAGCTCAGCTATCCGGCCCAGATTATTTCTCGTCTCTGTTAGACGCAAACTGTTTTAACAGAATATAGTAGCTTGGTTTTCTTGATAGAATGAGGGGTGTTAACTCCAAAATAAATTTACTGTTGGAAATGAGAGTACTATAATATTGATTCCAAAATAAACTATTGTTAGAACTGTACATTCTATAGATAGTGTTTTCTCTTCTCAGGGTTAATGACCACCGATGGACTGGCAGTGGATGCGACAGGCCGTAAAATATACTGGACGGATACTGGGACGAATCGCATTGAAGTTGCTAATTTGGACGGAACAATGCGAAAAGTTCTGATCTGGCAGAATTTGGACAGTCCAAGAGCCATTGCTCTTCATCATGAGAGAGGGTGGGTAGGCAGGTCATATGATGTTCAAATAAATGGTAAATTCAGTGATTTGTCATTGTAATTTTACTAAAGTATATAACATAAATCTATTTAAAAAATACCCAAAATTTATCAGAAAAGAAGTAAAAATAACCAAGTAGTGCATGGTTTTGTTTTATTGTGCCATGTATTGTGTATTGGTTCACGTTCTCAAAGCTGAAATGATGTGAAGTAAAACTGCCATAAATATTTAAGTCCTCTGAGCGTGCTTGGATTATTAGTGATGTCTGTCTAAGGTGTCAGTTTGCCTTATCTGGTAGCACTCTTGCCTCTCAGTCAGCAGGTTCAAGCTGCATACAGTACTTGAGTACATAACCTAGCCTGCACTTCAGCGCAGTACTAAGCTGCATTGTTGGGAGGTGTCATCTTTCAGTTGAGGTGTTAAACTGAGTCCCTGTCTTCTTCTTAAGATGTATTTAAAAGTTCCATGGTACTATTTGAAGAAGAGGGTGAAATTCTTCCAGAGTCCTGTACAATATTCATCCCTCAACCAACACCTGCAAAACAGATTAATTGCTCAGTTGTCTCATTTGCTGTTTGTAAGACCCTGCTGTGTGAATTGGTTGCCATATTTCCCTAAAGAACAAACTTGCATTTATATAGCATTTTGCACGACCTCAGGATGCCCCAACGCGCTTTAGAGCCAGTTAAGTACTTATGAAGTGTTGTAATGTAGGGAAACATAGCTGCCAATTTGTGCACAGCAAGGTCCCACAAACAGCAATGAGATAGCGACCAAATATTCCTGTTTTTTTTTAGTAATATTGGCCAGTACACCGGGAGAACTCGTGTGCATCGTATTCGAGTAGTGCAATGGAATCTTTTGCATCCACCTGAGAGGACAGACAGACCTCAGTTTAACAGCTCATCCGAAAAACGGCACCTCTGACAGTGCAGCACTCCCTCAGTACTGCACTTGGGTATCAGCCTAGATTATGTGCTCAAGGCCTGGACTGAGGCCTGAACTCACAACCTTCAGAGCCGAGAGTGTTACCACTGAGCTAAGGATAACAACGGTGTCTGCAACTCATAATAGTAATTCATTGGCTGTGAAATACTTTGGCATGTCCTCAGGATGTGAAAGATACTATATAAATCCAAGTTCTCTCTTCATGTTCTCCTGTGCTATTTTTAATGAATTGGCTAATAGGCTTGCATTAAATTACTGTCGTTGCTATTTTAACATGGTTGTTAACCCATTTATTTTAAGAGCACAGACCTCGCCATTCTCTAATAGGTATTAATGCTACTGCAGGTTAATAAATGAATTATTCAAAATTTGCCCCGTTATATAAAAGGAAGGAGATGTTATCTAATACTTAATGGTTATGATCTAGATTGTGTTGATGTATTTCTATTGTATATTGCTAGGTTCATGTACTGGACAGACTGGGGGGAACATGCCAAACTGGAACGTGCTGCAATGGATGGGTCGGACAGAGTGATTCTCATCAATAGTAACCTGGGCTGGCCTAATGGTCTGGCCATTGACAAAGTAGGCTCCCGGCTCCTGTGGGCTGATGCACATACTGAGGTACACACAGTCACTCTGTACCAGTATCAGTATATCAAATAATTGATCGAAAAATATAGTTATATTTCATCAGATATGATTGTTTCCTTGAAATAGCAGCCATCGCTATTTTCAAAATTTCCCCAAAGAGTGTGGTTAAATGGGTTTTTGTTGTTATCAGGAATTTCCTGTATTCAAAATTGATGTTGCTCCCAATGCCTAGATGTGTTATCAAAATAGCATCTCATCTATGCAAGAAAGTTGTCCTCTTCTCAATAGTTCTCATCTGGATTAGACCTTGACCTGAATGGAAGCCAGGAATATATCTAGTGTTTCTTATACTTTGCTTTGTTTTTCTCTGTTTTGCTTGTTTAAAGAACTATCCCTGAGAAGAAATCTAGTGTAGTTCATCATATTTCTATTTTTATTGCATAGCGTATTGAGGCAGCAGATCTGAATGGTGCTAACCGCCGTACTCTGGTCACACCTGTCCAGCACCCTTATGGCCTGACTCTGCTTGACCCTCACATTTACTGGACAGACTGGCAAACTCGAAGCATCCAACGAGCAGACAAGAATACAGGTGGTGACATAATTACGGTGCGAGGCAACTTGCCTGGGCTAATGGACATTCAGGCTATTGACCGAGTCCGACCTGTTGGTATGTTATATTTTATACTATAGTGCGCTTCTTGCCGGTTGGTTTCTACTCGGTGTAGGTGGAGGGTTAGATTCTCTGACCTGAAATACATATATCTATAACATATTGAAAATCTTACATCTGTACTCACTTTCTCGCACCAAGTCCCGTTCACCCATCACCCCTGTGCTCGCTGACCTACATTGGCTCCCGGTTAAGCAACGCCTTGATTTCAAAATTCTCATCCTTGTTTTCAAATCCCTCCATGGCCTCGCCCCTCCCTATCTCTGTAATCTCCTTCAGCCCCACAACCCCCCGAGATATCTGCCCTCCTCTAATTCTGCCCTCTTGAGCATCCCTGATTATAATCGCTCAACCATTGGTGGCCGTGCCTTCTGTTGCCTAGGCCCTAAGCTCTGGAATTCCCTGCCTAAACCTGTCTGCCTCACTACCTCTCTTTCCTCCTTTAAGATGCTCCTTAAAAACCTACCTCTTTGACCAAGCTTTTGGTCACCTGCCCTAATTTCTCTTTATGTGGCTCGGTGTCAAATTTTTTGTCTTGTAATACTCCTGTGCAGCACCTTGGAACGTTTTACTATGTTAAAGGCGCTATATAAATACAAGTTGTTGTTCTGTCTATGAAATCTTATTACTTGTTGTCACGTTTTTATCACACTTTCATGTCGCCATTTTCCATTATAAATTCCTATGTCCACAGTTATAATGAAAACTGCCCATGTAAACTTATCATGCTGTAATTACACTCTCTGGCAGCACCTCATTCTCGACTCCGCAGCCTGTACTGCAAAGAAACTCCTATATTCCATCTTCAAGACTGGGAAACCTGTTCGCTGTTTTGCTCACATTATCAACCAGAGGAAAATAAACTAGCTACTCTTTTTTAAATATAAAGTAATAAACATCTGCAGACCACGTTGGAAATTTATACTTTGAAGGTGTTTGCTTTGAGAAAGTAAGGTGCATTTACACTACAACTGTAGCATTGGTGTGAAGTGGTTTTGCAGTCTGAATCCGCTGCTGGGGCCTGACCAGACTGAAGTGGCATGACACGCCCTGTCAGAGTCAGTTTGGATCTTGCGATTCACACTCCAAATTTGGCGTAAGTGCAAAGTGGTTTCAATTTTGCTTGGACGCTACATTTATGAAGTATGAATCGACTGTACGTATCGGTTTGTGAGATTACCGTGACTGGAATATAACTGGCCTAAGAAGAAGTGCAGAATAGATCACCGCATCAAGTAGGAATACACAGCCAATTAAGCCTTAATAGGAGCCAGACTAGAAATATCGACACATGAAGTATGAAAACCAGGCTTCATCTTAGACAGTTGATTCTGACTGGAATTTAACAGAGAGCTTGAGGAGGAGGGGGAGGGGGGTGAATACAGGTTGTCACTAATATAACTGACTCTGGGGGCGATTTTCGTCTGCTTACCAGCCTATTTGCACTAATATATAGGGCGGTAGGCATACAAAAACTTCTTTAAAAATGCTGCTGCCCACTGGCTGGCCAACTGCCTGATTTAATTTTAGAGTTGGCCTGGACATGGTTGGCCAGCATTCCCACCTTAAATGGGGGAGCCTTGTTAAGGTATTCAAATCAGGTCCTACTCCTGTGCTCCGCCCAATGGAATTGAGCATTGTGTGGCTGGTCCTATAAGGGACTGCTGCAGGTTGCTCCAAAAAACGAAGGAAACAGCTGTGGCACTGATTTTTGTGGGACAAAGAGGAGGATGCATGTTCCTCCTGGCCCCCAAAAGCATTTTCCAGCCCATTGCCAGTCCTTCTGTGAGCCCACCCCCGCCCCCGGGATTGCCTCCACTTTAAGTGCCTACTCCCAGCTCGGCTCTGTGGAGGTCCTGCCAGATTTTTCCACCACGCCCCCAATCATGAGCTGCCTGTCAGCACTCGTTGGCCATGCAGGTGAGGCCCGACCATGAAAATGGTTTGGGCCTCTCACTGGTGCCATAAGGCAGGCAGTGTAATCGCTTCACCCACTGCCCGCCCGATGTGAGCGCTCTGTGAAAATCCCCTTTGTTTGAAAGGAGAAGGGTGCATTAGAATTTTATTTTGAGAACGACTGAAAATGTTAGAGCCAACTCCTGATAATTCAGTTGTATTTTGCTGAACATAATTAGCGTTATCCAGAAATTGAAATTAAGCAATTGGATTAAAATGGCACAGTAGACTTTTTAAGCATCATTCAATTTGAATTATCCAGTAATTCAAGTTAATTGACTTCGATTTAACGAGGGTAAACTGTACATGGGAATTGGTTGTATCCTAGATACTCTACGTCCTGTATTATAGTCCACTCAAAACCCCCAGAATCCAGTATAGCAGATTTCACATTAATACTTTCACACTTTGCTGAAAGAGGTTTTGGTTTGTTCCTGTACAGGTTTTAACAAGTGTAGTGTCAGGAACGGGGGCTGCAGCCATCTCTGCCTTCCACGTCCCAATGGTATCACCTGCGCATGTCCAACAGGAATCCAAATGAAGAATGACGGGAAAACTTGTGACAATGCTCCTGAGACCTATCTCCTCTTCTCCAGCCGTGGCAGCATCCGCCGGATCTCTCTGGATACAATTGATTACACGGATGTGCATGTTCCAGTTCCTGAGCTACATAACGTCATCTCCCTGGACTATGACAGTGTGGAGATGAAGGTTTATTATACAGATGTCTACCTGGATGTGATCAGGTAAGGGCATAGCATTGCCAGTGAGACACAATGCATTGTCATTATAAACTGTTCACTTTTGAACAACGAATGACAATTTGTTCACGTCAGAATCTATGGTTCACAAAATAATTTTTAAAAAATTGAAAGGGATGGCAAAGAAAGAAAGAAAGAGAGAAAGAAAAAGAAAGAAATTAATACATTTCTATAGCGCCTTTCATGACCACAGGATGCCCCAAAGCACTTTACAGTCAATGAAGTACTTTTGAAGTGTAGTCACTGGTGTAATGTAGGAAACACGGCAGCCAATTTACGCACAGCAAGCCCCTACAAACAGCAATGTGATAATGACCAGATAATCTGTTTTAGTGATGTTGATTGGGGGATAAATATTGGCCAGGATACTGGGGAGAACTCCCCTGCTCTTCTTCGAAATAGTGCCTTGGGATCTTTTACATCCACTTGAGAGAGCAGACAGGGCCTCGGTTTTAACGTCTCATCCGAAAGACGTCACCTCTGACAGTGCAGCACTCCCTCAGTACGGCACTGGAGTGTCAGCTTAGATTTTTGTCACGGTGAAATCATTTGGGATGGTGAAAACATTTAATTTAATAAAAGGAGAAATTTTAAAAAGAGGGTGTTACTATTTACTATGGAATCGGCATACATGATTTCTCACACACTGAATTCTAAATTCTGCTGGGAAATGTACCCAATGAAGGTGAGAAGCTGCTCCCTAAAAGGGAGGAACCCAGATTCTTCTACACACCCACGTCACCTGGTTACAGAATAATTTTGGTAGAGGTCAGTCAGAAGATCGCAAGCCTATTCCCTCAGTCAGGATTTGGTGTTTGGGAGATAAAACAATTAAATAATGAGGTGTACGGTTTTTCACACTCTGAAAGAATCCTTTTAGAAAGCCAAAAAATGCAATAACCGAGCACTAACAGTTGTCTAATTAAAAATATACTACTGCAACATCTCATGGTGTTGATTTTGAGTGTGCTAAAATCTATATTTCGCTCCTGATGTGCTTTAAGGAGTTTATCCAGCGAGTTCCTGAGCCATACAGACCACAGTGGTCTCTGGTTCAATCTCTGTGTTGAGTTAGCTGCTGGAGGAGGATTTATAACTGGCCTCGCTACCTCTGGGTTAAGGAAAGGAAAATCCGCTAGGATTCCGGCTTCTGATCACTATCTGGTGACCCCTGCTGGAAGTGCAGTTAAGACGGGAGACGAGAAACTGGGGGCTTTCCATTCAAAGAAATAAGGGGAGCTTTTCTTGGGGTAGGGCACCCTGGCTTGGGCACAACAGATAGCGGAAAATCGGCCAGTTTGGAAAGGAATAAAAACAGAAAATGCTAGAAATACTCAGCAGGTCAGGCAGCATCTGTGCAGAGAGAGAAACACTCCACAGACGCTGCCTGACCTGCTGAGTATTTCCAGCATTTTCTGTCTTTACTTTCAAATTTCCAGCATCTGCAGGATTTTGCCTTTGTACACCTGTAAAGGAACCTGCCTGATTTTCCTGCATTTAAATTAGCAAAAGGAAAATTGAGCAGGTTTCGTTATTTGAGCCTACCTATTTTTCTGATATCTCCTGTTCAATCCAGTACACCTGGGTGCAGAGCCAGGACCGTCTCCCCTCTCGGCTGGCACTGGCACAATGGGCAGAATGGGCTCCTTCTGTGCTGTAAAATTCATGTGTGGATATCAGACGAGCACATGTGTGGTGCTGTCTCACACCCCTGCAGTGAAGTAACTGTTGAAGCTCACTGTCAGGGCTTACGCATGAATAATGGCCACTTGGATGAGGTACTCGAAGGTGCCCATCACTGTGGTTCTGTATTACAGCAGGGAGTCATCAGCTTCGAGGAAGCGAAGGGGAAAATTGATGAGAAAAATAGAAAAGCAATTAATTAATAGATGTTGTTTTGGAAAAACTGGTAAAAATGATGTGGGTGCAGTATGCGGGGCAGTACCTACCAGATGGAGAATATGATGAAAATGGTTTGACAAGGAGAATTCAAAATGGGCGTTAAAAATTCATACCCGGAGATAGATAAAGAAATGAAAGCTGTCATTTCCTTTCAGCATGGATTAGTCACAATACTATGATGAAATAAATTTCAAAGCAGGCCAAAAATGTGGCCCCGTTTGATGGGATAGGTAATATTGAAAAGTGTTTTAGTCTCTCAAAAATATTTCCGCACCTGGCAAAAAATTTTGAACACTCTGCATTTGGAAATTATTCACACAATTACATCTCAGAAATATTTAAATACTGCTTTTATTTATTATATATATATATATATATATACATTTTGATGTACTTTGACATACCAGAAATCTGTTGCTAATGACTACAGAACATAGGAACAGGAGTAGGCCATTCAGTCTCTCTTAGCAGTTCCGCAATTCAATTATATCATGGCTGATCTGTACCTCAACTCCACTTACCCGTCTTTGAACCATATCCCTTGATACCCTTAGCTAATAAATATCTGTCGACCTCAGTCATGAAAATTTCAATTGACCCAGCATCCACAGCATTTTGGGGGTGAGAATTCTACATTTCCACTACCCTTTATGTGAAACTGTGCCTTCTGATTTCACTCCTGAACGGCCTCGTTCAAATTTTAAGATTGTTCTGGCTTCCTCCAGTAGAGGAAATAACTTGTCTGTATCTACTTTATTGAACTAATTTATCACTTTAAACACTTTAATTAGATCACCCTTTAACATTCTAACCACAATGGAATACAACCCAAGTTTATGCAACCTGTCCCCATATTGTAACTCTTTAAGCCCTGCTATAATTCTGGTGAATCTGTGCTGTACTCCCTCCGAGGACAATATATCCTTCCTGACGTGCACATTATTACAGATGGGGTCTGACCAAGGCTCTGTACAACTGAAGCATCACTTCCTCATGTTTGTATTCCAACCCCCTTGAGATAAAGGCCAACATTACATTAACATTTTCAATACTTTTTGTACCTGTGCACTAACCTTTAATGATTTGTCTATCTGGACACCCAAATCCCTTTGTTCCCCCACAGTTTATAGTCTTTTAAAAGTTATCTATGCTTTTTGTCTTCTCAGAAGTGCAAACCTCAATGGTAGTGGAATGGAGACAGTCATTGGCCAGGGTTTAAAAACGACTGATGGTTTGGCCATTGACTGGGTAGCAAGGAACCTCTATTGGACGGACACTGGTAGAAACACTATTGAAGTGTCCTGGCTTGATGGAAACTGCCGGAAAGTGCTAATCAACAACAGCCTGGATGAACCAAGGGCAATTGCTGTATTTCCTAGAAAAGGGTAAGCAATTCTTTTTAGGAGAAGCAGGGTCCAGTTCAGACTTAATATTATTGTAGAAGGTCCATATTTTGTGTAAGTATGTCACATTCCATATTGCTGTACTAAATTAATAGCCATCAACTGTCTTAACATGGAATCATTGTCAACGTCATATGAATGGCGAGTTAAGTCAAGTGCATATCGGTTCTGGGAGTGGCTTTATCTTGTGTTTAAGAACTACAACCCACTTAAGATTTGAGATTAATGTGTTGATTTATCAAATGTGCCTGCAACCATACTGCTAACTGAAGATGAGCCAGTACAACTCCAAGGATTGTTGGTACTGGACATTCAGTGATGCAACGTTCTAAAGCACTCAAATCAACCTAAATTAAGCAAAGTTTATAAGAGAAGAAATTAGGGTAGGCAGACAATTTATTTAAAATGAAAAAACAAACATAAAACATAGCATAGACCCATTGCAGAAGCCCAAAGGACTTCTCTTCCTTCCCTCAGTCTCTCCAATGCCAATTCAAAAGTAAGACCCTTTGCATTTTGATGTATTAAATTTTTCAGTGAAATGTGTCCAACCTTTTGTAGAGGTTTTCCTCTTTATAGGACTCTGTGCAAGGCCTCTGACAGCTGTAATAAGAACTAAAATGTAAAATCCACCTTCACTCCATGACCCAGGTTGACAGATCAACAAGAGTAATATACTCCAGTTCCAGACATTCTCTGCAGTATGTATCACTACAGCAAAAACATGACATTGTTGATCTGAACTATAAGTATGTGAGGAAGTGATGTTACATATGTTAATACATTTGTATGGATAAAACTGTAGCTATGAAATTAAATTTTCTGAGCGGCTGCAGAACATTCTGAGGAGGGAGGGTGAACAGCCAGAGGTCGTGGTCCATATTGGTACCAACGACATAGGTAGAAAGAGGGATGAGGTCCTGCAGGCAGAGTTTAGGGAGCTAGGAAAGAGATTAAAAAGCAGGACCTCAAAGGTAGTAACTCCGGATTATTCCCGGTGCCACGTGCGAGTGAGTATAGAAATAGGAGGATAGAGCAGATGAATGCATGGCTGGAGAGATGGTGCAGGAGGGAGGGCTTTAGATTCCTGGGGCATTGGGACCAGTTCTGGGGAGGTGGGACATGTACAGGCCGGATGGTTTGCACCTCAACAGGGCCGGAACCAATATCCTCGCGGGGAGGTTTGTTAGTGCTGTTGGGGAGGGTTTAAACTAATTTGGTAGGGGGATGGGCACCAGGATATAACATTAGAAAGGGGAAATAAAGTGCTCAAAGGATTGGCAGAGGCAGAGAGCACTAAAGTAAGAAATGGTAAGGTATTAGGAGGGGTCAAACTAAGAGAATACAGGATGGTCTAAGATGGGTTTACAGTGTATGTATGTGAATGCATGAAGTGTAGTAAACAAGGTAAGTGAGCTTCAGGCACAAATAGCCACATGGGAATATGATGTTGTGGCAATAACTGAGACCTGGCTTAAAAAAGGGCAGAATTGGGTATTAAATATTCCTGGTTATAAGGTGTTCAGGAAAGATAGGAAAGGAAAGATCGGAGGTGGTGTGGCAGTATTGGTTAAGGAGAATGTTACAGTGCTGGAGAGGGAGGATGTCCTGGAGGGGTCAAGGACAGAATCTATATGGCTAGAGTTAAGAAATAATAGAGGAGCCATTACACTACTAGGTGTATTCTATAGACCACCAAATAATGGGAAAGATATGGAGGAGCAAATTTGCAGAGAAATTACAGAGAGATGCAAGAACTATAGAGTAGTGATACAAAAGCAAAATAATGCAGATGCTGGAAATCTGAAATAAAAACAGAAAATGCTGGAAATGCTCAGCAGGTCAGGTAGCATCTACAGAGAGAGAAACAGAGTTAACGTTTCAGGTCGATGACCCTTCATCAGAATTCTGACCAAGGGTCATCGACCTGAAACAATAACTCTGTTTCTCTCTGTACAGATGCTGCCTGACCTGAGTATTTCCAGCATTTTCTGTTTTTATTATAGAGTAGTAATAATGGGGGACTTCAACTATCCTAATATAGACTGGAATCGTAATAGTGTAAAGGGCAGAGAAAGGAAAGAATTTCTGAAGTTTGTTCAGGAGAACTTTCTTGATCAGTATGTTTTCAGCCCAACGAGGGAGGAGGCATTGCTGGATCTGGTTCTGGGGAATGAGATAGGTCAAGTGGAGCAAGTGTGAACATATAGGGAACAGTGATCAAAGTATCATAAGGTTTAGATTAGCTATGGAAAAGGCCAGAGAGCAACCTAGAGTAAAAATGTTTAACTAGGGAAAGGCCAATTTCAGTGAGATGAGAACGGATCTGGCCCAGGTAAACTGGAATCAAAGATTAGCAGGCAAAACTGTAATGGAACAATGGGCTGCCTTTAAAGAGGAAATAGTTCAGGTACAGTTGAAGTACATTCCCACTAGGGGGAAAGGCAGGGCAACTAAAGTCAGAGCTCCCTGGATGACGAAACAGATAGAGAATATGATGAAGCAGAAAAAGAGCACATATGACAGATGTCAGGTTGCATCTGAGAATCAGGCTATATATAGAAAGATCAGAGGAGAAGTGAAAAAGAAAATAAGAGGGGCAAAGAGAGGGTATGAGAATAGAATGGCAGCCAACATAAAAGGTAATCCAAAAGTCTTCAATAGGCATATAAATAGTAAAAGGGTAGTAAGAGGAGGGGTGGGGCCGATTAAGATCAAAAAGGAGACCTATGTACGGAGGCAGAGGGTATGGCTGAGGTACTAAATAAGTACTTTGCATCTGTCTTCACCAAGGAAGAGGATGCTGCCAAAAACATAGTGAAGTAGGAGGTAGTGGAGAAACTTAGGATAAAAATTGATAAATAGGTATTTAGAAAAGCTGGCTGTACTTAAAGTAGATAAATCACCAGGAGCAGATGGGATGCATCCTAGGATGCTGAGGGAATTGAGGGCGGAGGTACTGGCCATAATATTTCAATCCTTCATAGATACGGGGGTGGTGCCAGAGGACTGGAGAATTGCAAATATTACACCCTTGTTCAAAAAAGGGTGTTTAGATAAACCCAGCAACTACAGACCAGTCAGTTTAACCTCGGTAGTGGGGAAGCTTTTAGAAACAGTAATCAGGGACAAAATTAACAGTCACTTGGATAGGTGTGGATTAATTAAGGAAAGCCAGCACGGATTTGTTAAAGGTAAATCGTGTTTAGCCAACTTGATCGAGTTTTTTGATGAGGTAACAGAGGGTTGATGAGGGTAATGCAGTTGACGTAGTGTACATGGATTTCCAAAAGGCATTCGACAAATGCCACATAATAGGCTTTCCAGCAAAGTTGAAGCCCATGAAATAAAAGGGACAGTGGCAGCCTGGATACAAAATTGGCTAAGTGACAGGAAACAGAGAGTAGTGGTGAACGGTTGCTTTTCGGTCTGGAGGAAGGTATACAGTGGTGTTCCCCGGGGGTCGGTTCTAGGACCACTGCTTTTCTTGATATATATTAATGACTTGGACGTGGGTGTACAGGGCACAATTTCAAAATTTGCACATGACACAAAACTTGGAAGTATAGTGAACAGTGAGGAGGAGAGTGATAGACTTCAAGAAGACATAGACAGGCTGGTGAAATGGGCGGACAAGTGGCAGATGAAATTTAACGCAGAAAAGTGTGAAGTGATACATTTTGGTAGAAAGAATGGGGAGAGGACATATAAACTAAATGGTACAATCCTAAAGGGGGTGCACGAACAGTGAGACCTTGGGGTATGTGTGCACAAATCATTGAAGGTGGTAGGGCAGGTTGAGAAAGCAGTTAAAAAGGCTTAAGGGATCCTGGGCTTCATGATTAGAGGTATAGAGTACAAAAGTGTGGAAATTATGATGAACCTGTATAAAACACTGGTTCGGCCCCAACTGGAGTATTGTGTCCAATTCTGGGCACCACACTTTAGGGAGGATGTGAAGGCCTTAGAGAGGGTGCAGAAAAGATTTACGAGAATGATTCCAGGAATGAGGGACCTCAGTTACGTTGATAGACTGGAGAAGCTGGGGTTGTTCTCCTTGGAGCAGAGAAGATTGAGAGGAGATTTGATAGAGGTGTTCAAAGTCATGAGGGATCTAGACAGAGTAGATAGTGAGAAACTGTTCCCATTGGCAGAAGGGTCGAGAACCAGAGGACACAGATTTAAGGTGATTGGCAAAAGAACCAAAGGCAACATAAGAAATAACTTTTTTACGCAGCGAGTGGTTAAGATTTGGAATGCTCTGCCTGAAAGGGTGGAGGCAGCCTTAACCTTATCTTTCAAAAGGGAGTTAGATAAGTATCTGAAGGAAAAAAATTTGCAGGGCTACAGAGAAAGGGCGGGGGAATGGGACTAGCTGAGAGTCGGCACGGGCTCGACGGATCGAATGGCCGCCTTCCGTGCTGTAACCATTCTATGATTCTATGTGAAATAAACCACTTAAATATAAAAATTAACATTATTCTTGTATTCTGATAGGTATCTCTTCTGGACAGACTGGGGAAATCTTGCCAAAATTGAGCGTGCACAGTTGGATGGCACTGACCGGAAAGTCCTTATTAATACTGATTTGGGTTGGCCAAATGGCTTGACCTTGGATTATGATACAAGAAGGTGAGCTTAGAAAAAAGCAAAGATATGAAAAAGGTCCATCGGCTAATTGGTGTAGAAGGGCCATGAGGGACTAAAAATTTAATTAAGCAACGTAGATTAGGAAGGAAAGCTTTCTTCTACCCTGGCTACTTGCCAGTAATCTCCTTTACTAACCCTCTTAAGGTTATCTAGAACCATTCAATGTGACAGAAAATTGCCACGCTATGATTGTCTTTGAATGTGATTTTTTGCATGCTATTATACAGAAACTAATTCATTATAGTGCTCAAATTCTTAATGCACAACATTCATACTACGACTGTAGAGTTGGTGCGAAGCAGTTGGGCGATAGTTTCCCACCGATGCTAAATTTGGGATTATGAACAGTCTCTCTCTCTCTCTCCCCACCCCACCCCCCCCATGATATGTACATGATAAGCTATCTGAAATGTAACTTTAATCAATACAAATCTTTCCTGGCAGGATCTACTGGGTGGACGCTCACTTAGATAGAATAGAAAGTTGTGATTTAAATGGAAAACTGCGCCAAGTTCTGGTCGGCCAAGTTACACATCCCTTTGCCTTAACTCAGGTAAGGAGTGTCCCACTAACAATCATTTAAGATCTGTACATTCAGAGATTCAAAACAATAATGTCAGCAATGATTGGAAATACAAACACATGGTGACAGTAACGTGAAAGAGAACAGTAAGCACATACAGTCGGTGTTCCCTCTAAGCTGCACGGCCGCGCAGTAATGGGAAAGGTCCCGTGCAGGCCGCTCACCGGCTTTTACATTGTAAATACCGCGCTGCCCAGAAATTTAAAGGGACCGCACGTTAAAAGAAACAGGCCGCGCGCAGAACAAAGTGCAGCTTACAGGGAGCATTGCATACCGTGTGTTGCTCTCCTATCAAATCCAGTTTGACAGATCAACTTATAACAGCAAACAGCCTTTTAACAATTAGAAATATGTAACAAAGGTATTCCATGAGATCGAGCGGGTACAGACAAATAATTTTAAATGGATGGGGGGGAGATTCCGAGATTAACTCAATAATCAGGGCTATTGCAATTTAGGCAATAATTAGCTCAGAGATGCATATGTAGATTCCTTTCCCTCACCAGTTTTGATATAAAACAAAGTAAAATATTGAAACAACCCCTGACTGCTAAGTTAAAAATTGACAATATAGACACACTTTATTCTCATTGGTTACATTTTGTTGGCTTATCTGGAAGTAAGTAGCACTTACTGTCATTATTATAATGTCTTGAGCATGAGTGCGCTCCCCTTGATTTAAAATGAACGGATGGAAATCTTGCAGTTTGCCTGCGCATTCCTGATATGTGCTCTTGGCAAACGGTGCTTCCTCCCAGGAGTCTGCATTCATAAAATCGGCCCTTATAGACATGTGCTAGTCAATCTCCCCATGGTTAGTCTAAGTAAATGGTATGGGGGTAGAATTTCCTGATCTTCCGCCGTAAACTTCAGTGGAAGATCGGTGGAAACCCTAGAGAAACAGTGGAAACAGCTGGTCACGCTATTTCTCCTGAGATTCCGCCAGTTATGGAAGACGATCGAGAGAACCCCCCCGTAAAAATTCTACTTCTGTGTCATTTAATTTTTAAGATTTTGTTTTCTTTGCACGAGTACTTTCAGTAAAAGGATGTCATCATTTTAGTCGTGTTTATTTTAACAGTTTGACAGAAGTGCTACCTCTGGAGCAAGCAGAGGTGCCACAGAGGGGGCGCTGTAACTTTAATATGGCTTTTCGATGTAACAGTGCCATCCTGTGGAGAAACAGAATAGCAAATTACACTTTACTATTATCCAGTGAATAAGAGGCTGTAATTTAATTCAGGGTTCAGATTACATCCATAATGTACCTGAGCTTCACCTTCCTTGCTCCTGATATCATCTGGATCCCTTAATTAAATTACAGACGATTACTCAAACCCAAGCATGTGGAGTTTTACAGATATTATTTGGGTTAATGATAGAAAACTTAAATTGGCAAATCCTAATGGAGGAAAACAGAAGAATTAGCTGATGTGGGGAATGGTGCCCATTTGCCCTTGAAATTGAAATTGGCCTGAAGTAATTATCATGGAGTCAATTTAACAACATTTGATGCAACTGGTACTATTACTACCTGGAACACAGAGGTGAACATTTCCCCATGGGTAAGGATAGAATGTTACCTCTGTGTTCCTTCAGCCCATCATCATGGAACAGCCAAAGACTGATGGGCCAAATAGCCTGATTCTTTGCGATTTTTCTGTGTGGGGAACATCTCTGCATAGGTCTGTGAGTCAGCAATGGAAAAATGGAAGCAGTCAGAGAGGATATAGGCCATACTTTCAAGCCTGTTTAGTGGCCAGGGCTCTCAGTTGTTCCAAGTGTCAGATCAAAGTCTAAGGTGGGTCTGGGCCAGCTTGGAGTTCTGGCAGGAATGTGGAATTCAAAATGATTATTCATCCAAATGGACAATGGATTTGGCAAAATGAAGACACAATTTTGACATCCAATTTGAAACTCTAAACAAGGTATTAAATCCAACTGTTCTCTTCAGATTCAGTACAAATGAAGTTGAACTCAAATTGGTGTCAACGTTTTAGTAGATGAAATGATTGACAGACGAAGCTGGGAGTGTCCTGGCCAGAGTAGAGAAAATGCTTCAGTGAAAAGTTAGAGAGAATTACAATACTTTCATTGCAAATTGAAACTTGAGGATTTCTCAAAGACTATTTGTATATTTTCAGTACAAACTGAGTGCTGATATAAGGGGGGGGGGGGGAAACAGCAGACATGAGGCAGATCAGTCTGACCAGCTCTCCTGCCCTGTGCATGAGATGATGGGAGTGCTCAATGACTCTATTGTGGCATCGCGTACACCCATGTTTGTAAAAAGGGCTTTTTGTCAGACAGGACTTTTCCCCCAATATAAACTTAAATAGTACTTGCATCTATAGAGGTATTTTGCGCAACTTTAAATTACATGCATTGCTCTATGTGAAAACTAAAGTCATTATCTTCACAATTAGCATGATCGTTGGATTTACTGGACAGACTGGCAAACCAAATCAGTCCAGCGTGTGGACAAGTACACCGGTCGGAACAAGGAAACCATCCTCGCTAACGTGGAGGGACTGATGGACATCATCGTCGTCTCCCCACAAAGACAAACAGGTATAGAGAGAGAGAGAATGGACTCAAAAGATACTGGGCCATAATTTGCTGTGGTGGGGCATCTAATGGCGTCTGCCGATAGTTAGACGTGCCCTTGTACATTTAGGTTTTTACATTTTTTGTGTGGCATGTTGCTGAAAGTGCAGGCTGATAATGTCGCAGTGAGGGAAACGGGGCATCTGGGACCTGATTGAACAGGGCAAGCAACTATTTATCTCCTTAACCAATCAGATTGAAGGATTGTGAAAGTAACAGCACAAGAACTGATAATGCAGTGTAAATTAGGGTGGGTGAATTCAATGTTAAATCGGGTACAGAAATAGAAATAAAGAGAGGAAAGAAAGATTGGATTAAGAGAGAAAAAAGAGACAGGAAAAGTAAAATATGTACATATACATATATTTTTTTAATTTTACATTTTTTCAAAATCTCCAACAACAATTAAAACCTGAAGGAATGCGACTCAGTGCCAGAGAGGTTGACTGGCAGTAATTAACACTTATCATATCGTTAAAAGGGTACTTGGACTGAAATGGACAAGACCTAAATTTCTGTGTCGAGTTTATTTCGTATCTACTGCGCAAACACAGCAACTTCAGGCCATTCAATGCATTTCAATGGTGAGCCAGACAGCCGTTTTCGCGAAGCTAATAGCGGAGCAGGCACAAAGCACTTCCTTTGCTTTGTAAATATGAAACTGATGATGTAATATGTATTGAAAAACATCGGTGCATTGCAAAAGTGATCGCTTACACATAATATCTTTGTATGTCATATTCATCAAGGCTATATCGTATTAATTCTTGCCTTCCATATAGATAAATTCAAGTATAAAAATTATACAAGCAACTATAATAAAACAGCAATGATTCGATCTTTAATTTCCATTCAGTTTCTGGTTGTTGGTGCATCTTCCATTACATCCCCGAAAATATACTGCTATAAGGACATTACTGTTAGAAATAATTCCAAATTTTACTTTAAATGATTGAATTTGTTGTTTTAGGTACCAACTCATGTGGTGTCAATAATGGAGGATGCACACATCTTTGCTTTGCCAGGGCAACAGACTTTGTGTGTGAATGTCCAGATGAGCCAGATGGACGGCTATGCTCAGTAGGTGAGTCATAATCTTGAGGCCACAAACTGGGAAAATACCTCCCAAATAGTTGTGGCTTGTGACATAAGAAAACTACTCGGCACTTGGTCTAAGCGTTAAACAAAGCTTTAATCAACTGTTTCACAACATGGAGGTCTAGTTGTGTCCTTCACTAGTTCCTGTTAAGAATGTCCTGCGCAAGCTGGGCCCGTGCCCGAGTATTTATACTCTCCCTGGACAGCGCCTCCCGCAGGCCACTCAGTATTATTTCATAAGTCTTTCGAATGACAGATTCATGTCAGCTTGTATGTGTTTTTCTCTGGTAACGGCTTAAAGGTAGAAAAAAATGACAGAACATTTTAAAGGTCTAGTCTCATCCAGAAAAGGTACTCTTTATAAGTGTCTATTTAAAAAGCAGATTTCTGCAATCATAGATGGAACATTTCAGGTACAAATAATATGCATCTTAATATTCTTATATTTTCTACATATAATATTTAAAGGAGTGAGTTTGAAACAAAATAAATATCTAAGTTTTGTGCCAATTCAGATGAACTGTTCTTTTAAAATGTCACTGTGTTGTGTCGCACAATTATCCTGATTTTGTGCCGACGTTGCACCATTTTGTGTACTTCACTATCGTGGGATAGTTCATGGTCCAAAAGACTTCATTCTTGTCCATGTATTGCTGTTGCTTTTTCTGGCAGCAGTTGGAAAGAGATAAATGGTATTTTTAAAATATTTTTTCCTCGATTTGTATGCATTTGATTGCCATGGGAGTCTAGGGAGATGCTCTATCTCTATTATCCCATGGTCATCTGGGATAAATGTTTAATTCATCTCTTTTCCCTGATAATCTGCAAACTATACATCCAATCCAATTTTCTTTCTGAGAAGCATAGTTTCCGTCCATTTCCTACTGCGATCGGATGCTTCCCGCGGGCGGATGCCTCCGGCCTGTAAAAAAAAAAAATCTACGCATTTACCTGGTGGCCTGGGAGGTATGGAGACTTGCGATCCTGGGCCTCTCCGGGTACGCGCAGGCAGAGACCCCCGTATCCCAGGGGTGCATGCGATTCGCAAGCACCCCTGGGATCACATGGGCCGTCCCAACCAATAAAAGAAGGGAATCCCCATTCATACTTCTGGGAGTTGCATATGTACGGAACTGTATGGGGATAGTATGAATGGGGATCACTTTAAAAAAAAATAAAAACATTCGCAAACACAGAAAATAATTTTTTTTTAATTACATATATAAAATTAATTAAAATGCCATTTAATTAAATATTTTAAACAAATTTAATTTTTTGAATTTTTTTTTAATATGTTTTAACGGGGATAAAAAAAAACTTACCTTATTGGACAGAGTTTTTAATGTATAAATGAGTGATAAAACTTTATTTTTCTCTTTTTTAAAACTCTTATGCTGGTAAAAGCAGGCCTTATGCCTGCCTTTTACCAAGTGTAATAATTTCACAGGCATTCAGCAGGCGGAGGTTGGGCAAATAGCGCAACTCTCCACCCGCAGAGGCCCATCTCCCGGGTATGCGGAGGATCTGTCAAGAAGATTCTTGACAGACTGCAAGTTCTGGGCTTTAGCGCATGCGCTTCGCATGCCAAAACCAGAACTTGCTCGGCCCTTAGGGGCTCGTACGCACCCGTGGGGGTTGCAAAATACGGCCCCTTATGTCTTCAAAAATTTCCGAGCACTTTCCTGTGCCTGTTTCTGACCGCTGACCACTTCCTTCCTGCTGATGGAGTGGAGGACAATGCTGCCCTTTGGTGGCTGATTTGTCTCTTTACCCCTCCTAGAATCATAGAATGCTACAGCATAGCAATAGATCGTTCGGGCCCGTCAGGTCTGTGACAGTGCTCTTCACATAAGCCACCCAGTCTAATCCACTCTCCCGATCACTCCCCAGATCCTTTAATATTCTTTCTTTACACTCCCTTTAGAAAAATGACGGAGGGTGTGTGCAGGGAGAGGGCGTGCTTTTCCTTCTAGTTTTCCCCTCTTCTGGAAAGAATCTCTTCTCTGTTTGGCACCTCCTTCAGATAGATTGGCTCAGATCAGGAGCTCGTTGTGTAGGCAAGAACGGGGCTGAGCAACTGCCCTAACGCTCTGACATGACATTATTTACAGACTTTGTAGATGTACCTGTGGGAAAAGGTAGTATATGACGCTATTTAAACACAATGGTTAATTCATAAATATAATTCTTTGCAGTTCCCGGTTATGTGCCTCCATTTCCAGAAACTACCAGCTCCAATGAGAAAGCTGACCCCGGTGGCCCACGCAAAACCTCCGACTCTTTCCCCGCAAAGCCCACGGCTTCTGTTGAGAATACAAGTGAGAAGTAAGTGTGCAGATTGTAGCTTTTGTTAAATACTGCCTCCAGCCAGACCCAGGATGGGTTTTAATTTCATTCCAGTTAAACTTGAGGCAGATTTTAAAGGCCGCCTAATGATCACGGGTCTGTTGGAATTGTCTTCACTCCAGGCATTTATCTTGTTACTTTGCAAACCAAATTGCAGCGGAAACAGCAAGCGCTCTTGTCTTCCAATTAACAGTTCAAATGAGGCAATAAATGAATCTCTGTTATTGCAAAGGAAGCCTTTTTTGTGGTTTTTCCAGCTTGCAGAAGAAAATAATAGGTTGTTTGTGTCGATGCAAAGTGAGATGTTCTCAGTACGAAATGGCAACACGTTGAAATAAATCCCAACCAATTCCATTCTGACGTGAGAATCAAGTACATCGTCAGAACAGAAAGTCGTGGATTCATTTATGTTGGTTTTTAATCATGACTTAGCTTCACTATTCGCATTAATATGACAGCGGGAAAACTCACTCCAGTTGTCGCACTGTGATCTTTTCATTGGAATTATTAGAGCGATTCTGGAATCTGGGCAAAAAAAACCTGAAAATGTTATTTTCTGTTGATGCTTTTGATGCTAGAGGGCTCGACGTGAATGGGCAGTAGCTCTGATGCGTGCAGCATATTACAAATCCTATTGCCTCCTATGGATTTCATTTTATTATCACTGCCATCGTTGATCTTGCTATCAACACAAATCGTGATCTTATTTGTCGTTGGACAAAAGTTGTGTTTGGCAGTGCAATGCAGTGTGCAGATATATCCAGTCTACTTCGATACCACCGTTAGTGGAGTTTCCAAGCACCAGAGAGGAACAGAATGCACTGCACCAGCAGTTCAAGGGTTCCTTCCTCAGTGGGCAAAATACATTTTCAGCAAAAAGGTCACCGACCTGAAACGTTAACTCTGTTTCTCTCTTGACAGATGCTGCCTGATCTGCTGAGTATCTCCAGCATTTTCTGTTTTTATTTCAGATTTCCAGCATCTGCAGTATTTTCTTTCTGTCCCCAATAATAGGATTTGTTTTATGCCACACCAAAAATTGAAATCATAGTACACCAGCCATAAATAATAGTGGCGTTGAGCTAATGCTCATGCAGTAGCAGGAAGTATAAGAGCACCCATCATACAATGTGATTGCAGATGCTCTCTCACCAGCAGTACACAAAATACCTGTTCTGCCCTCAAGGGGGAAGGAGAATTAAATTATTTTATATTTTCATCTGCTGTTAAATTACTTTGGAGCCGCACTCATCATACCACAGACACTATTAAGCCTGTACAACATGTGTTAAAATATTGCTCATTGTGTTTTTAATCATTTTCTTCGGGTTGGGGAACCCAGGAACGTTATATAGAGAGATGTCAAATTGTAATTGCGTCTCTCCAATTTGCATGCCACAATTTAACTGTGCACTCTCCCAGTGGCTCACAAGTAAAGGCTCCGCCTCTCAGCAAAACAGACCAGTATGATCCCAGGTTTCATTCCTTTTCTGCAGTAAGCTGATCTCACTTGAAGCAGCAGCAGTGACCGTACAATCGGTCATAATTCTTCTGGGTTAGGGAAGGGAAAGTCAGCCAAGGTTCCAGCTCCTGATTTGCTGTACGCCTTTTTAGAAGAGCGAGTGTGTGAACAAAGCCAGGTCGGTCGTGACATCTTTAACGGTCTGATAGCTTGCTGACACTTGAGGTCAAGGCTCAAACTTGAGTGAGACACCAGAGGGTGATTGCTGGCTGTGGAACCATATCTAGTAAGTGGGGCTCGACACCTTTCAAGGGAGGGGAAGTAAGAAAATGGAAGAGACAAAAATTCCCTTGTTATTTTACTAGAATAGTTGCATTGTAAGGCACGTATTGCATCATTGCTAATATACTGAAATGTTACTATAATATTTGAAAAGCTTGTGTAACCATCATAACTGAATTATTGCACTTGATCACCCATTAAAGAATTCTCCACATGCACTATTACTGGTGCAACGCTGGTGCATACTGTTAGTATTGATTTTGTCAGCAGTTATTTTGGTGAATATTCTACATAATCATTGCAATATCATGTAAGAGGCTAAATACAATGTTTTTGTCTCTAGCTGTTCACAGAAAAATGCAGATCAAGGTCTCTGTGACCAGGATGAAAACCAGGTGTTGCCTGCGATAAATGGTACGTTTCCTGCTCACTGAAATGAGGCTAAAAAGATCTTCTGTGTTATACAGTGATTTGTCCCCATGTAATTTTTTGAATTCATTCTTGGGATGTGGGCGTCGCTGGCGAGGCCAGCATTTATTGGCCATCCCTAGTTGCCCTTGAGAAGGTGGTGGTGAGCCGCCGCCTTGAACCGCTGCAGTCCGTGTGGTGAAGGTACTCCCACAGTGCTGTTAGGTAGAGTTCCAGGATTTTTGACCCAGTGACAAAGAAGGAACGGCGATATATTTCTAAGTCAGGATGGTGTGTGTCTTGGAGGGGAACTTGGAGGTGGTGGTGTTCCCATGAATCTGCTGTCCTTACCCTTCTAGGTGATGGCAGTTGCGGGCTTGGGAGGTGCTGTCGAAGTAGCCTTGGCAAGTTGCTGCAGTGCTTCCTGTAGATAGTATAGTGTTTAGATATGCGTCGGTGGTGGAGGGAGTGGATGTTTAAGGTGGTGGATGAGCTGCCGATCAAGTGACTGCTTTGTCCCAGAGAATTGAAGCCCATACCATTTGAAATCAACATTAACGATTTTTAAAAGAGGATTTTTAAGAAACCCCATAAAAGCTGGCATAGAATTGTAGTTCACTGTGTTGAAGGCATTCCTGTTATAATTTCTATCCTTCATTGGCAGCATTACCATTAGTCCTTCAGCCTGTTTTGTTACTGGTTGACAAAATGGCAATGTGCTCCAAAACAACTTAAAGCAGTCAATGGAACTGAATATCAGACGCTGCGTACAACGGGTCACCGATCCGACACTGCTGGTTTTGCGCCACCACCCGAGACAAATTTCTAGGCCCTTGTCTCTTTACCTAGGTTAAAGGTGCTATATAAAAGCAAGTTGTTGTTGTTGTTTGTAGTTTGTTAAATCTAATCTCAGCTAGGCCACTAGGTGGAGCACTTCACCACTGGAGATTGAATGAATTTCCCCGGGAGAAATAATTAATAATTGTCAGTTTTGTTGCAATTGCACTGCATTGATTCATTTTGGTATAAATATATAACCTCTTTTTGATGTATCTCACTCCTAACAACATTCTTTGATCATATAAATCCCACTCCTTCCCTGCTATTAACAGCTCTGCTTTTATATCAGTGATTTTGAGAGTAATGTGATTAGACTGCTTGTTTGCCTGTTTGCCCTCCACTCAAATCAGGTAATGGCAGAGTTTTGCATGGTCATACTTGAATACAGCCCAAAGCTGTGTTCACAGGCTGATGAAATTGTAAATGTTAGAAGAGAGGCAATTGTCCCGACAGCTCTTTTCCAATGTAACAAAGTAAAAGGCAGTCCGGTAGACCACTCCACTGCATTGTAAACTTTCACTTTAAAGTTTAAAAAGCTGTCTGTGCACCAATGGAAGTTCTCGTATCAATGCCAAACTCACACTGGTTCATCTGCAGTTATACACATTTTGCATCATTTCGATACAGAACAGTTCCTGCAGATTGGAGGATAGCAAATGTAACCCCGCTATTTAAGAAAGGAGGGAGAGAGAAAACGGGGAACTACAGACCTGTTAGCCTCACATCAGTAGTTGGGAAAATGCTGGAATCTATTATAAAGGATGCAATAACTGGGCACTTAGAAACTAATAGTAAGATTGGGCAGAGTCAACATGGATTTATGAAAGGGAAATCCTGTTTGACAAACCTATTGGAGTTCTTTGAGGATGTAACTAGTGGAGTAGACAAAGGGGAACCGATAAATGTGGTGTATTTGGATTTTCAGAAGGCCTTCGATAAGGTCCCACACAAGAGGTTGGTGAACAAAATTAGGGCACATGGAATTGGGGGTAATATACTAACATGGATTGAGAGTTGGTTAACAGACAGAAAACAAAGAGTAGGGATAAATGAGTCTTTTTCAGGATGGCAGGCTGTGACTAGTGGGGTACCGCAAGGATCGGTGCTTGGGCCCCAGCTATTCACAATCTATATCAATGATTTGGATGAGGGGACTAAATGTAACATTTCCAAATTTGCTGCTATACAAAGCTAGGTGGCAGTGTCAGTTGCAAAGAGGATGTGAAGAGGCTTCAAGGGGATCTCACCAGGCTCAGTGAGTGGGCGAGAACATGGCAGATGGAATATAATGTGGATAAATGTGAAGTTATCCACTTTGGTAGAAAAAACAGAAAGGCAGAGTATTTCCTAAATGGTGAAAGATTGGGGAATGCAGATGCTCAAAGGGACCTGGATGTCCTTGTACATGAGTCACTGAAAGTGAATGTGCAGGTGCAGCAAGCTATTAGGAAGGCAAATGGTATGCTGGCTTTCATTACAAGAGGATTTGAGTACAGGTGTAAAGAAGTCTTACTCCAATTATATAGGGCCTTGGTGAGACCACACCTGGAGTACTGTGTACAATTTTAGTCTCCTTACCTAAGGAAGGATATACTTGCCATAGAGGGAGTGAAACGAAGGTTCAGGAGATTGATTCCTGGGATGGCGGGACTGTCGTATGAGAAGAGATTGAGTAAACTAGGCCTGTATTCTCTTGAATTCAGAAGAATGAGAGGGGATCTCATTGAAGCATACAAAATTATTACAGGGCTTGATAGGATGGATGATAGGAGAATGTTTCCCTATGCTGGGGAGTCTAGAACCAGGGGCCACAGCCTCAGGATAAAGGGTAGGCCATTCAGGACTGAGATGAGAAGAAATTTCTTCACACAGAGGGTGGTGAATCTTTGGAATTCTCTACCCCAAAGGGCTGTGGAGGCTCAGTCATTGGGTATATTCAAAACAGAAGTCGATAGATTTCTGACTAGTAAGGGCATCAAGGGATATGGCGATAGGGCCGGTGAATGGAGTTGAGGCAGAAGATCAGCCATGATCTCATTGAATGGCGGAGCAGGTTCGAAGGGCCGAATGGCCTACTCCTGCTCCTATTTCTTATGTTCTTAAACTGCCTTGTTGTAAAACAAGGATGTGCAGAATAACTACAATATTTGTGCTGCTTTAACTCACGGACTTCAATGAAAACATGGAGAACTGTTGTGATAACAGTGGAAAAAATGGGAAATAATCAAATAAAAATTCTGAAAGACTGTTTTTTGTTTTAAGATTATTCTCCCTGTCTTTTGTTTGAGGGGAGGGGGTTTGCGGTGGGTGTTATATCTGCTGTTCAACTGCCCCAGATAATTGTGAGCAGGGAATGAACTTGACCCCAATTTTCTGCCAAAGCCTTTCTAAAGGTGCATAAGAGGAGCTCAGGATATCTTCCAACCTTTTTGCCTTGCTACAGAAAAGCATCTTGCCTCTACTTTTCTTTGACGCCTTTTCCGACAGGGTCAAAAACCACCTATGTGGGGAATTATGGGTGCAAGCCCAGGTCTAACCAATGCATAACATATTACATTGGTATTGATGCAGCAACCTGCTATGTTGCTAGATTACCTTTCTATAAGAGTGATTCATGTATTCACCACATTATTTCTACAGAAGTTCCTACTCCAGCAGGGAAGTCCTGCTACAACTGTACAGGGTATTGGTGAGACCACACCTGGAGCACTGCGTACGGTTTTGGTCTCCTTATTTAAGGAAGGATATACTTGCATTGGAGGCAGTTCAGAGACGATTCACACGGTTGATTCCTGAGATGAGGGGGTTGACTTATGAAGAAAGATTGAGCAGGTTGGGCCTATACTCATTGGCATTTAGAAGAATGAGAGGTGATCTTATTGAAACATAAAAGACACTGAGGGGGCTCGACAAGGTAGATGCAGAGAGAATGTTTCCCCTCGTGGGGAAATCTAGAACTCGGGGGCATAGTTTCAGAATAAGGAGTCGCCCATTTAAAACTGAGATGAGGAGGAATTTCTTCTCTGAGGGTCGTAAATCTGTGGAATTCTCTGCCCCAGAGAGCAGTGGAGGCTGGGTCATTAAATACATTTAAGGTGAAGATAGACAGATTTTTGCAAGATAAGGGAGTGAAGGGTTATGGGGAGCGGGCGGGGAAGTGGCTTTGAGCCCAAGATCAGCCATGATCTTATTGAATGGTGGAGCAAGCTCGAGGGGCCAAGTGGCCTATTCCTGCTCCTATTATGTTCTTATGTTCTCCCTTAAAGTCATCAGATAGTGCCATCTTTGCAGTTATATAGATTGGATTAAAGAGTAATGCATTGCACTAAATATGTTGTACTTAAAGGAAATAATGGCACAAGTCTATACATGTGTTTACAGAGAAACAATGTCAGCCTTGCCCTATGTATTGTCCAGCTGAGTTTCTGTATATGTTTACATTGTAGAAAGTGTTATTGTTCCTATTCACGAATGGATGTTAATGAGGAATAAGCAAGATAGCTTTGGTTCAGATTTTTGATTTAGGTCATTCTCGGTTATCTCCAAATGAGCCAGATTTAAAGCATTGAATTTGCTTCATCTTTATAATGCAATTGAAAACGTTTTTAAATTTCTGGTTTAGTTTTCGTGTATTATTCTGTAACTGTAAAATATTACATTCCAGTTAGGATTGAACATTGTATTTAATTTATATAACTGATTGATCTTATTACTGCTGCAGGTGAAGGACTACATATAAGTTACATCGTTGGAGCAGTCTTGACAATATTAGCAATCCTGATTTTCATAGCTGCCGTCATTATATATAGGTATTGTATTTGTATCTTATTCTTTGAAACATCTTAATATGCCAACCATTCTAAGTTGCTTTTCATTTCTTGTAATTTTGGATACATTTTGCAAGCAATACTTACTATAAGTTACACAAAGTACAAGCCCCATGCCTCCCCCTTTCATCTCCAGTGGTTCAGTAGGTAACTATATTATCTGGCATCTCCCTGGTCTACACCAGATTTGATGTGGGCCATACTGGCCTTCCTGATATTGGTGATGGTGAGCCACGTTTTGGAACCACTATAGACCTTGTGGTGATGGTGTAGCCTGCGTACTGAGTAAATCTTGTTCTATCATTTAAACATTGAATAGTGTGTCAACACTCACTGCACAGAAGGGATATTTGCATTCTTACTAGTCATGTAATGATTGTGGTTAATGCAATGTTTTGCATGAAAGGCCCCCATGCAGCAAAGATAACAAGGTGCAAACCTGCAACAAAATTTAAACATAAACAATACGTGATGTTACATATGTGGAAAGAAGGGAAAGAAAAACCAGAGTGTTTTGACTCGTGCTACTGTTACTCCCTAGGACAGGCAGAGATTACTGGTTTTGTATGTATAAAAGCGGGCACTATCATGATTTGATTAAGGCAGTGGTTCTCAAGGTGTGGATCAACCCCCATTGATTGGGAGTGAGATCTGTCCTGTGGTGAAAACTAGGTTACAGATGGAAAATTTGTTCATTTCAGTGAAAAAAGTGTGTAAAGACCCAATGCTGAGGCAAATGACTGGTGAAAGTGTTTATAAATAAAATATATATATAAACTTAATTAAAAAATTAAATATACAGTAGAGCACACTTAATATGTCCAATGCAAAGAATGAGGATTTGACAGTACCTGTTGTATAAAGGACTATATTTCTATAATAGTGGTAGCCAGCAATATGAATTATCAGCCACAGGCAGCTCCTCCTTTTGTCGAGTACAGCCCTTTGACCTTTTAATGCGCGATGGCTAGTCCAACTCTTTCATTGGTCGGCTGTAGCAGTCCCTTATGTTCCACCCAGGGAGCAGGGGGTGTCATTTTCCGCGGAGCAGCATTTTCAAGGTTTGCGGACTGACGCTTAGTGGAGAGTGGGATTGGTCCTTTGTAAACAGGCCAGCAGTGGAACTGGGCCGTTACAAGCGGGAATGACATTTTCAGGAAAGTGGAGAGCAGCAGGTCATGTGGTAAGTGGGCAACAGCACTCCGAGGGGAACAGCAAAGTGGTAATTGCAACCAGATGACTTGGTTGACTCAAGGTCAATGTGATTTTAGCTTTAGATGATCTTCGTATGACTTATTGCAAATGGAGTCTGGGGTTTCAAGCTTAATAATCCTAGATGCTGAAAATTCTGAGATGTCAAGTGCTATTTAATTGGATTCTATTTGGAGAGTGGGAATTGGAGTGAAATCTTCTGTATAAACTACTAATTACAAATAAATTAATTAGTAACATTTCCCAAGGTATGGACTGCTGTCCTCTTGTCCCAGTATATGATTTAAAACCATGATGTCCTTGGAACAGAGGTGAGGTGAGGCTGCTTACATTTGCAAATTGGGGTCCTATGCCATTTGTAGCACCCTGTTTACAATTTTCAGGTATAAATGATTGGAGCACACTCCGGCCATTTGTAGCAGGTGGCCCCAGAAAAGGTCCACAAATATCTTGGGAATTTTTGTGGGGCTAGGAGGAACTGGAATCTGCCTGAAGCGCATATTGTAAAACTGCGCACCTTCCACCTATGATTTCCTGTCCATTAAAATGGACGGACCGGTGATCACTGGCAGGGGGTGTGAAATTTTCCACTATGTTCTCCCAGTATCTGCTAGGAACACCAAAATGGAACCTCTCCCCTATGCTTTTTTGTGGACACCTTATCGAGGTTTTACATCCGATTCTCGGAGATGCATGATTTCAGTTGTAAAGGTGGAATCTTTTTCTGCACACTGCAAGTAACTTTCATTTTTTCCCCCCTCTTTCAGGCATAAAAAGTCAAAGTTTGATGATCCTGCTGTGAGCAATCTAACCTACAGCAACCCATCATACCGTACATCTACACAAGAAGTGAAAATTGAAACTGTTCAGAAACCAGCTATATATAATCAGCTTCGATATAAAAAAGAGGTAAACTGCACAAACAAGAGTGTGGTTAGGATTCATATTTTATCAACAAGCTTTTTTTTAAAAAAAATTATTCAAAGTCACAAGCCAGTGTATAGTTCAGGACACCAGAGTTGAAAACAGCAAAAAGGGAAACGAAATCAGGAAGTACTGATTAGGTGAAACAAAATTTGGGCTTAAAAGTCTGACGATTGTAGCAGAAAGGAGAAATTGAGGGAGATCAGGAGTTTCACAGCTTTTACAATCCTGCAGAAGAATAAGTGCAATGACTCTTGCTTTCTACATAGTGAGGATGCAAGAGAGGAGGAAGAGCATTTAGGATGGCATATTTGCAGCTGAGCTGACCATACAGTGTATTGATAAAATAAAGAGAGGTGAGAAAGATTGCAACAAAAGGAAGTTGGAGACTAAAAGTAAGACCAGGATCCGGTATGAGGAGAGTATCCTCAGATACAGGCAGTAGACATCCGCTTTGTACAGAGTTAAGTCCTGTTAAGGAGAAAAGAATTGCTTGGCATGAAAAAGTAAACAGCTTCCTGGAGGCAGCTTTAGCAATGGAGGAGATGTGCTAGTTCAATTTGAGGTAAGGGAAAGACAGAGAAGTCAAAATTGTGAATCGATCAAGCATTAAAGTTGGAATGATCTAAGTAAAAAGGTGATGGTGGTTCGTTGGATTTCCAAAAAACCTGAATAGACTGCACCTGTCTGAGGAATTGAAAAACCAAGGGGGCGATTTTGCCAATGGGGGCGCGTTGGAGGCGGGACTGCTGCTTGTCTGGTCGTTGTCCCGCCTCCATCGACTTGTGGCCAGCCCACGCTATTTTCCCTTGATTGACCTTGTTAATCCCGCCCAGCGGGCTTGGCTTAGGCCAATTAAGGGGAAGCCGGTTACAGAGAATGTCAGCGTATGACGTTTCATCTGTCAAAAATTTTGACAGCTAAATTGTCATCGTTTGACAGCTCTGTGAAGCTGTCAAACACTGACATTCTCTGTTGTTTGATGAGTCCTTGTATTTAAGACTCATCAAACCTCTTTTGTGATCAGAAAGCAGATGGCTGTTGCATCGGCGAATGCAGCAGCCATCTGTCATCTCTGCCGGTGAGATGCGAGACTCTCCGCATCCCCAACGGTTGACGCCTGCATGAAGAAACAAAGGTAAGTAAGCATTTTCTATCACTTTCCACTAACCTCAAATACTTACCTCTCCACACTTGCACCCATCACTTACCTTCACAGCAACTTTTGGACCCCGCAGACCCCCGCAGACCTACTGCTCGCCTCGGTGACCCTGGCGGGGTTTCCCAAAGTCGGGAAGCCCGCACCTCTGTTGGAAAAATGGGGATAATCCTCTTAACTGCCCCCAGATTCTGCCATTTTCCCAGCAGTCCCGCCTCAATACCCACCTCCCCAGGGCTGGCAAGATCGTGTCCCAAGATTTCATTGCTCCATTGAAGGGCATAGAGAAGATCACAGAATCACAGAATCCCCACAGTGCAGATAAAGGCCATTTCGGCCCATCGAGCCTGCACCGACACATATCCCACCCTATCCCCGTAACCCCACGTATTTAATCCCCCTAACACTAAGGGTCAATTTATCATAGCCAAATCAACCTAACCCACACAGCTTTGGACTGTGGGAGGAAACCAGAGCACCCGGAGGAAACCCACGCAGACACGGGGAGAATGTGCAAACTCCACACAGACAGTCACCCAAGGCCGGATTCGAACCCGGGTCCCTGGCGCTGTGAGGCAACAGTGCTAACCACTATGCCACCGTGTTGCCCACAAATTATAATGATTCAGCAACTGCAAACAAAATTGGGTTGTGTATACTGAGGCTATGTGACCTGAAGGAAGTTGAGGAATATTGAATAGAATTGCAAGTAAAATAGTTGGATAATGAGTCGTCAAAGTTGTTGACGTGAAAAAGGAACACAGTAGAAGAGAGGACGGAGCCCTGAGGAATCCCTGAGTTAAGGGAAAAAGACAGAGGATGAGCTGTCCAATAAAGATGGAATTAGACAGCCGTGAAGACCAAGTGATGGTAACTTGTTTAGAAGTGCATACTGCTAGACCCTTTCCAAGGCAATAACATATGGTTTACCAAAGTATTCAAGAGAAGAGGTCCTGAGGTTTGTCACATAGATAAGAAAATCGTCAGTGGAATGCCCACACCAAAAGCTATGCTGACTTTCAAGGTGATGGATAATTTAAAAATTAGCAGCAACTTCCATTACTTAAATAAGATAATAGTTGGAAGCGTAAGAAAGACTGGATAGGCTGGGTTTGTTTTCCTTGGAACAGAGGAGGTTGAGGGGAGACCTTATTGAGGTGTATAAAATTATGAGGGGCCGAGATAAAGTGGATAGAAAGGACCTATTTCCCTTAGCAGAAGGGTCAAAAACCAGGGGGCACAGATTTAAAGTAATTGGGGGAAGGTTTAGAGGGGATTTGAGGGGAAATTTCTTCACCCAGAGGGTTGTGGGGGTCTGGAACTCACTGCCTGAAAGGGTGCTAGAGGTAGAACCCCTAACCACATTTAAAAAGTACTTGGATGTGCACTTGGGATGCTGTAACCTGCAGGGCTACAGACCAAGAGCTGGGAAGTGGGATTAGGCTGGATAGCTCTTTGTTGGCTGGCGCGGACACAGTGGGCCAAAATGGCCTCCTTCCGTGCTGTAACTTTCTATGAAATGGCACAGGGCAGGGGTAAGTTGTAAGGTGTAAATATTGAGGATGCTGGTGTGGGAAAAGGACACCATCAGAACTAGAGTTGAAGTCCAGAGGGTAGAAGAGCTGACAAATCTCTCAGAAGGTTGTTCTTAATGATTGAACAGATTGGATACCCAAGTCAATGAATTACCATAGACTACATCACTGTTTGAGGGTTAACTCACACACATGTTGAAGGTGGAAGGAACTATTGAGTTGTATGGGACACATAATTCACAATGAGTGCATTATGTCAACTATACCAAGTGTAGCTGATGTATTTTAAGCTGTAACATAGCAACGTTTGTTCCCTTTATAACACATATTCCCTGCTGTGTTTTATAACTATGCCTAATTTGCAATGCAGATTTGTGTTCTTGTGGTGCTTTCATACATGCCAGCCTAAAAAACTTAGCAACATCTGAGCAACAGTTTCAAAACAGCTGATACAGCCTCCAAAAAACTGACAACTCTCCTGATTATAAGCTAATGACATATGAAAACAAATAGTTACACTGGTTTTTTAACTTAAGTGGTAGGTATACCCTACATTGCTTCTCTTGCATTAGAGGAAAGCAATGCGCATATCAGGCTGAGAGAAAATGCAAATATTGATGGCACAAAATTAGTGGTTTATTTCTAGGTGGGTCCAGAGCATAATTCCCTGGAAGATTTTGAATTTTTACATTAATAATGAAGCTTTCTGATTAACTTTAAGCACTTTTATACATCACAATTGATAATTTTTCAATCTAAAATAAAAAGGAAAAACAACTTGATATTTGGCATTTCGATTTTCAAAAGCCTAACCAGATCATAAGCCATTCTCCCACAAACAACCACAACCCACCAGCCCAGTTCAAACAGGCACGTTACTAGCTCCAGACCAGTTCACTGAGACACTTCATTTCTCCAGCCTTCCCAGTTCATACTGGCACGCTTCACTTTTAGCACTCTTTACCCCTCCAACCCAGTTCAAGCAAGTACTCTTCTTTATCCCCGGCCATTCAAGCTAGCACCCTTTTCCCCCCTTGAGCTGCCTCAGATCAACTTGGTGCTCTTTCCCCTCCCCCCCCCTCAGCTCTTCTCTCTCCCCCTCCCCCATTTATGCTGGTTCCCTCAGTTAAATCTGGCACTTGTTTCCCCCCCCCTGCCTCCCCACTTAATGCTGGTGCACTTCTTCTCTAACCCAAAATGTCAGCTTCCTCACCCCCTTCCCCTCAAAACAATGCTCTTAGCTTCTGCCACCTTATCTCTCCCTTTCAATTCCATCTTCCCTCCATTGCCATCCATTTTCCCCCTTTCCATCCATTTCCTCCTTTCATTGCCATCCACCCCCCTACCCTACCCCATTCAGTGTCACTGCTACCTGAGTGCTGAGTGATTCTGTTTTCTTGAGTGGGAATTCCTGTTTTCATGAATTCCTATTTTCACTAGAATTCCTGTCTACTGTACGCAGTGGGCAGGATTTCTTCCATTTAGAACAGCACATTGGTAGGAGCGGCATTAAAGGGGAAAGTGGCCTTGTACGTGCTCCCAAAATGCTGACTGTTATCATGAAATGCTGATGGTTGACATGTATGTGCTTCTTCCACAGAGTTGGGATAGTTCATAGCCTAGTATATTTGTGATTTAATCCACTGGGCACTTTGGGCTAACAGTGTAAGCATGCGTGAATGCATTGCCCATTGTTCATGATGGAAAGCTTTGTGCAGAGGAGAGAGTATAGTAAGCACAGACAGGACAGGGTCGACAGAATGGGCATAATGAATGAAAAACAAAAGATTAGGGCAACTAGCAAAAAGGTATATTTTCCTCTGTTGCCTAATGTTAGCAAAAATCTCGGCATGTCTTCTTGTTAAAATTGACTATTTTTGTTAACATTCGTGGTTGGAGGAAAATATACCCAATGGAAGAGGAAGAAGGCAGAAAGCGATGAGAAGGAAAAAGAAGACAATTGGAAGACAAAAGGAAGCGAGCACAGTCAGCGAAAAGGAGAAGAGCAAAAATTGGACACATTATTTCCTATTCTGGGTTGATAACCTGGCTCAGGGACACCTCTGGTCCAGCCCTGCCCCCTGGCAGGCCTCAGCCCTAGTAAAAGGGATGGGGGCGGAGGGGGATTCGAATGCAGCTGCAGGTCTCTCCAGCACAGCTGCATTCCTGGCCGTCAACCTTGGAGCCATCTGGTTGCTGCTCTAGAGCAGGCAGCCAGAGGCCCCAGTGCCCGAAGATCTGTGGGGTAAGTAAAAAAAACAAATTTAGACTTATCTTGTGGGCTTGCTGTTTGGTTTCCTCAGACCTGTCTCATTTTCCTTGGTACAATGTGCCTGTGCCCATTCTTTCCACGCCCTTCCCCAGGGCAACATAAAGGCGGTGAAGACCTGATGTAGTGCGGTTCCACTCCTTTTTTTTCTGATCTTTGTACCCTGGGAATGGGTGTTCTTGGGGATAAAGGTCAGGCAAATTGGCTCCTCCCCCTTTACAGAAAATAATTGTAATCAATAATAATCTTGCCCTTTTATCTTCAGGTGTTGACCATTGGCCACTGCTGTAACCTTTGGGTCATTGATTCATGGATATAGTGTTTAGCTGCAATCAGTGACTATATATTAATCTTTAAATGGTTACTCGCACATGCATTTAGTGTAGCCTGCATTATCCCTAGCCACATCTTGTGCCTGTCTCTATCTTGTCTCTACTTCCCAATCTGATGCCCTGAAAAGCGTAATGCTTCTCTGTTTCATTTCGTAGCAGGAGTGTCAGGGCATGCTGCAATGGAGAAGGGGCTATGTGTGCAACACCTTTTTTGTGACATTGGTCTACTCGCACGATGCTCTTCTTCAGAAAGCAGAGAATAAGGGATGCTATGGGTTTTTCAGGATAGCAGATCAAGGGGAACAGGGACTCGAGGTTTGAGTGAGAAGTCAGGACGTAGGGAGGGTTAGTTATGGCAGCTATGGGTAGAGACAATTTTACTCATCCTACAAAATTGAAGCTTTTGTATGAAAAAAAAGTCCTATATAGCGACATAGTGTATAATACAAAGCATCGAGCTGCTCAACAATACTAAGTAGAAGATTCGAAATCACTGATGTGTTGTATTTTGGAAATCTTTTTCCTTCACTGCAGCTCTCTGGTCCATCTGATAGTCTTTCACCTTTCATTTTCTGACTTCTACTTCAAACGTCACCTCAGGTACACGTCAGCATGAGTGTGACACGTGCACCCCACAACCCAGCAACCTCCATCCATTTGACATGGGCTGGCGTAATGCACTGTGGCATTTTGCAAATGTGGAAAGGGCAGATACGTTTTCTGTGGTAATAGCAGTCTTTTTAAAAAATACACTTATTTAACAGATCCGAAGCAATATTAACAAAGGAGAATTCAGACTCGGTCCAGTGCTGTTGAGTAGAAGATTTTAAATTTCTCCAAATTTTGTATGGATCAGTTCCTAAGATTAGCTATGCTATCAAATCTTATACATAGAAAAGTGTGAACTGCTATTAAATGTTAACTTATATCTATACAGCAAGAAAAATGTTATGTAAAACTATGATAATTCTTCCAATAAGAATACACACATTTTCTCTGTTTTGCTCATGACAAAATATAACCTAGAAAACATTTGATAAAGTTTAATATCAACAACAGTTTAGAAGTTTCAGATCTTCTTAATGCAACAGCACCCAATATTCTTTCAAATCTTTTTTAGTTCAAGCTTTTTCAGTTTGCAAAATGCAAATGCTTCCATAACAAAAACAATTTAAAGTTCATGGCATTTTAAATCTGCTTTTCATCCTTGTTATTAACATGATAATTCCCTGCCACAGCATGAAAACCTGCCAAATTGTGCATGCAGTTTTACACTACTACCTTTTCTTTCCTCCTAGGCTCCTCTGAATCATTTTCAGAACAAAATTATAATTATTTTACTAAATACTTTCCAGTTTATATATAAACGGGTGACAATAATTAATTTCTTCATTCACTCCCAGAAGTGATTATTTGACTTCCTTGTTACTTTGTTTTGTAAATAGAATGGGGTATATTTTCATCTTTATCCCCTCAGCCTTGAGCATTACCTGAGTGCAACGCAGAAAGGACAATCTGGTGGGGAGGATCTTACGCCATTAAGCGAACCACCTGATTGTCCTTCTATTGAAATTAATGGAAGTAAAATCCAGCGGGTTCTGTAAAGGATGTGTGATCCTTCCCAACAAATTTGCCTGTGTGCCCCATCCAAGAGAAGATTAACACCCTGGCAGTAAAGATGAAAATCTATCCCAATATTTCATCAAAATGCTCACTAGCTGGCCTTGTTCTACAACTAATTTAAACTTGGATTTAAGTGGTAAATTTAACATAACAGTATTTTTTAAACAAGTTACAGTGTATGTGTATTTGGTTGTCTTTGATTTTACCGTACAACTTGAATACTGCGAAGCCTAATTTATATGGTCTCAGGAATCTGAGGTGAGAATAGATTGAAGAAATTGGGCTTGTTCTCAGTAGAAAAAGAAAACTTTAGGTAACTTAAAATAAATGTATAAAATTATGAAGATTCTAGATTCAAACTGCAATGAAGGATAAAGAGCTGTGCAGTTAAGTTACCACAGAGTGAGCATACGTGAATGCATTGGCCATTGTTCCCGATGGAAAGCTTTGTGCAGTGGAGAGAGTACAGTAAACACAGACAGGGTAGGATCGAGAGAATAAGCATCAGGGGCTTAGTTTTAATGGGGGAGGCAGGTTGTGGGTGGCGGGGCTCCGAGGCGGTCAGGAAACCCGGGAGAACGAGTTCCCCCAGGCCCTGCCGAATTTAACGGCAGGACCTGATTTGCATGGGAGGCCTCTGTTTCCCACCTGCAGCCAGCCAGATTGAGAAGCATCATTATAATATTTAAATAGACGACCCGCCTCCTGGCAGTGGGCAGGTTGGAGGCGGGTTCAGGTCGTGATTCAGATTTTTAACACTTTAACTATCCCCACGTCCCCCCCCACCCACCCTTTTTTTAGGTTAACATTCCCCCTAATGAATGAGAAAGAAAAGATATTGGCAACTAACAAAAAGGTATATTTTCCACTGTTGCCTAGTATTAGTGAAAAAGTCGACATGACTTCTTGTTAAAATTGACTTTATTGTTAACATTGGAGCAAAATATACCCAGTGGAAGAGGAACATGGTGAGAAGGAAAAGTACAAATCAGGAGAAAGAAAACAATTAGCGACATGGAAGCAAGCACAGTCCGATATTAGACGTAAAGGTCAGGGACATTCAGGTCTAGACCAAGAAGTGGCTTCTTAAAGGGAAACCAATATTTTTGATTGCTATAATAAAAGTTTCTAAAATGGTTATTGCAAATATTGCTCCTGTCTGCTTGAGTTTTTGGAAGGGAAGAACAGAGGATGAAAGAAGGGAGGTGCGCTGTGTGCTTACATCAGAGGCAGACTGCATACACCTGCCATTACCATTGCAGCCATATTTAGAGACCCAGACACACCTATCTGGGAATGGCAGAGAATGCCTTTACAAGCTGAACATCACCAGGGAGGCAATGACAGAGTTGTGCCATCTGCTAAAATCCGAAGTGCCGACAGCCCCCATCACAGGGATAGGAGTCCCCCAAAGATTTAAACATGTCCAGTTACTGCAGGTGTTGGCCAGCACTGGGAGCTGGAGAAATTATGGGATTCTGCTTCAATTCAAATTGGTTTACTTAAGAGAGACTTTTGAATGAACATTTTCAAGTGGCAGTTAATATGTTCATACAGTTTACACTGCTTCTTACCAGCATTAAACCACAGCTGTAAATAATCTGCAGATGTAAAATTACAGTTGGCACATAATCGGGTCTAAATAAAAAAAAAAGTTCTATTTATGTTCTCTACTGCGACAGAATTATAAGTTGGGGTAGACAGGGTTGGGAAGTAAATGATGGAATTGATTAAAGAAAGAAAAAATAAAATATATTTGAGAAGCCACTTGCAGTTCACAAATTAAAAGAGACATGAAGGAGCCAAAATAACAACAGAAAACGCTGGAAAAACTCAGCAGGCCAGGCAGCATCGTGGAGAGAGAAAGAGAGTTAACGTTTCAGGTCGATGACCTTTCATCAGAACTGGGAAGAGCCGGAAATCAAATAGATTTAAGGCAGGAGCCAGTCAGTTGGTTATTGAAAGCAGTAACTGGTAAATTGCCATAACAATTATCACTGTCTTACTGCTGAGATACTAATGGAAGGGTGGAGTAGCAACTAAGAGCGTCAGGACCAAGATTAAATTAGAATGGAGGGATCCATTGTCTTGCGTTTTACTACATTTACATCAACATGAACCATTGTTCCAGAAGGTAAAAAAAAAGGCTCATTAGTTGATAGCAGTGCATGTGTCCAAATAACGGTATTCTCTTCAAGGCCTTATCCCTCTGAGGTAGCTAGTTAGTGTAAACAAGTTAACACATTTTTGTTACTGCTACAAATAGTCTGATAAGACATGCATTGCTTTGGTAACTGGGGATTTTGCTGAGTAGATTACTAAAGTTGTAGGAACAAAGGTTTTCATGCTATAACACGTAGCCATAAAATGAATAGTTACAAAGGCACCAAGCCTACTTTTAGTTGTGGTTGGTATCTTTTTCAATATATAATTAACCAGATGGGTTATAAAATAAGCTCCGTGTTTATTTTTTGTCGTGTCTAAGAAATCGGGTTTGATTTTTAAAGGAATATTCCAGAAGAGAGCCTTGCAAATGGCATTACCCTTGAACTGTATACTGTATTCGCTGCTCACGATGCGGTCTCCTCTACTTTGGGGAGACCAAACGCAGATTGGGTGACCGCTTTGCAGAACACCTCCGTTCAGTCTGTAAGGGTAACCCCGAGCTTCCGGTCGCCTGCCACTTTAATTCTCCGCTCCACTCCCACTCTGATCTCTCCGTCCTCGGCCTCTTACACTGTTCCAATGAAGCTCAACGTAAGCTCGACGAACAGCACCTCATCTTTCGATTAGGCACTTTACAGCCTTCTGGACTCAATATTGAGTTCAACAATTTCAGACTATAACCCCCCCATTTTTTCAGGAGGCAGCTGTTCATGATTCTGCCATCCCCATTTGCAACATGATATCTCTCCTGAGTTCAATCCTAGCACAGACTGTGCCTTTAGTTCCTTCCTCCCCTCCCCTCCCCCCCTTTCCCTGCCTCTGCACCGGCTTAAAACCTATTACATCTCCAACTTTTTCCAGTTCTGACGAAGGGTCATCGACCTGAAACGTTAACTCTGTTTCTCTCTCCATGGATGCTGCCTGGCCTGCTGAGTGTTTCCAGCATTTTCTATTGTTATTTTGCATTACCCTTGAATATTGATCTGACAATTATATCCTTGTACCAATTTTTTTTTTGATTCAAAAGATGGTGTCTGGCATCCCAGTATTTTGGAGACTGTCTTCTTTTCAGTGTTTCTGAAGCTAGATGGGAAAAAGTTGCATTTCATCTCATGATAAATTATATAAACAATAATTGAAGCAAAGAAGAGAATAGCAGGCTGAATTGGATTAGAATAAATCACAAATGACATGCTCTGTCACTGTGACAGCAATGCACTATCCTTCCTTGTCGTTCTCATCCTCTCTGCAGCCTTTGACATGGTCAGCCACACCATACTCCTCCAATACCTCTCCGCAGTTGTCCAACTCAGTGGGACTTCCTTCGCTTGGTTCGACTCTTACCTATCCAATCGTAGCCAGAGCATCTCCAGCAATGGCTTCTCTTCCCAATCCCACAGTGTTACCTCGAGTCCCCCAAAGATCTATCCTTGCCCCCCACCGCTCCTCCTCTACATGCTGCCCCTTGGCAACATCATCTTAGCACATGAAGTCAGGCTTTACATGTATGCTGTGACACCCGGCTTTACCTCTCCACCACCTTGCTCGGCCCCTCTACTGCCTCTGTGTTGTGAGACTGCTTGTCCGATATCCAGTGTTGGTTGAGCAGTATTTTTCTCCAGTTAGATATTGGGAAGACCAAAGCCTTCGTCTTAAGTCCCTGCCTCCATATTTTCACCACTGATTCCAGAACCTTCCCCAGCCACTGTCTCCGGTTGAACCACATTGTTTGCAACCTCGATGCCCAATTTAACCCCAAACTGAGTTTCCGACCTTATGTCCTCTCCATAACCACCTCTGTAACATTGTCCGTCTCTGCCCCTGCCTCAGTCCATCTGCTGCTGAAACCCTCATCCATACCTTGGTCACACTCAAGACTCAACTTTTCCAATGCTCTCCTGGCTGGCCTTCCATCCTTCATCCCCCATAAACTTCGGCTTATACAAACCCCTGCTGCCATATCCTATCCCACACCAAGTCTCATTAACCTATTGCCTTTATGCTCGTTGACCTACATTGGCTCCCAGTCAGCCAACGCCTCAAATTTAAAATTCTCATTGACTCTTCATGGCCTCACCCCACCCTATATCTGGAACATAAGAACATAAGAAATAGGAGCAGGAGTCGGCCATACAGCCTCTCGAGCCTGCTCCGCCATTCAATAAGAACATGGCTGAACTTCTACATCAACTCCATTTTCCTGCCCTATCCCCATATCCCTTGATTCTGTTAGTGCTCAAAAATCTATCGCTTTCAGTCTTGAATACACTTATTGACTAAATATCCACAGCCCTCTGGGGTTCCCCTTCTCTCTGACCTGCATTCCCCCTCTCGCTGACCCCATTTCCCTCCTCTTGACTCCATTCCCCTTCTCTCTGATCTTCTCTAGCCCTGCAACTCTTTGGGAGCTCTGCATTCATCCAGTTCTGGCCTTTTGTGTATCCTCAATTCCCATTGGCCCACCATTTGCGGCCGTGCCTTCAGCCCTCTAGGCCCTATCCTCTGGAATTAACTCTAAGCAATGAATCAAAGGTGTTTAATTGAATGATATGCTGTTTTATAATGACAAGAATGCTGTAAGTAAACACAGCCTGAGGTCAGTCAGTTTTAGTTGTTTGGTCAAGGAAGTTTGCAGATTGAGATTCCAGTTTCCGATCGCAGCTCAGAAGTACGCAACATTTTAAGATTGTTTGCATCTGTAACCAAGTATGACATCTGTAGCGAGATATCCCTTTTCAACTTATTAGCTATGGATAGATACATTTCAGGTGTTATGATTTCAACAATTGTGTAATTGCTTCACAATGACTCCAAATTCTGATTGATCTGAAATAATATTGAACATCTTTTTTTTAATTTATTTCACAGTTTAATTTTTATGGCCAATCCTGTTGGTCTTTACTGAGCTGCATTTGTCTCATGTGCATTATTCACTGAATGCTGTATAAGAACATAAGAACATAAGAAATAGGAGCAGGAGTAGGCCAATCGGCCCTTCGAGCCTGCTCCGCCATTCAATAAGATCATGGCTGATCTGATCCTCACCTCAAATCTAAAGAACACAAGAAGTAGGAGCAGGACCCGGCCACTCAGCCCCTGGGCCCGCTACGCCACCCACAGGGCCTCGACCGATCCGAACTCAGCCTCATGTCCAATTTCCTGCCCGCTCCCCGTAACCCCTAATTCCCTTTACTTCTAGGAAACTGTCTATTTCTGTTTTAAATTTATTTAATGATGTAGCTTCCACAGCTTCCTGGGGCAGCAAATTCCACAGACCTACTACCCTCTGAGTGAAGAAGTTTCTCCTCATCTCAGTTTTGAAAGAGCAGCCCCTTATTCTAAGATTATGCCCCCTAGTTCTCGTTTCACCCATCCTTGGGAACATCCTTACCGCATCCACCCGATCAAGCCCCTTCACAATCTTATATGTTTCAATAAGATCGCCTCTCATTCTTCTGAACTCCAATGAGTAGAGTCCCAATCTACTCAACCTCTCCTCGTATGTCCACCCCCTCATCCCGGGGATTAACTGAGTGAACCTTCTTTGTACTGCCTCGAGAGCAAGTATGTCTTTTCTTAAGTATGGACACCAAAACTGTATGCAGTATAACTGGCATTTTTATTGAAGCAAAATACAGCAGTGGAAACTAAACAGATTGATGTTGCATTTGAAATTATTGAATGAGACATTTCCACCGTAACTTTGGTGGAAGATCAGCAGAGGCCCTGGATAAACTGTGTAAATGAGGTTCCTGCCTCCTCAGAAGTTATAGCTGCTGGGCCTTGGTGAGACCCCATCTGGAGCACTGCGTTTAGTTTTGGGCACCGAACCTCAGGAAAGATATATTGGCCTTGGAGGGGCTATAGCAGAGATTCACCAGAATTATATTGGGCCTTAAAGGCTTTAATTATGAGGACAGGGTTGCATAAAATTGGTTTGTGTTCCCTTGAGTTTAGAAGATTGAGGGGTGAACTAATTGAGGTTTTTAAAATTATAAAGGGAAATGCCCCGCAAGTTCTGGATTTCCACATGTGTGAAATCCGGAACTTAGGATCTGTCAATGTACTGCACAGGGCCTGCTTACATCAGCGTCAGGGGATATCTAAGGCTTAAATAAAACATTTAAAAATCCAAAATTATGCACATACACATTATTAAATGAGCTTATGCAAATATTGGCCCGGATGTTTAAAATGATCATTGAGGTTGGTGCAATGAATGAACTTACGAATAAAGTTGCAATTCTGTGTATTGTATAATTATCAAATTTGGGGATTCCATTGCATATCACTAGGGGATTCCCTTCGTAAATGATTACAATGGAATTCTCCTTTGTCATTGGAGGACCCGGCCCGCGTGATCCCAGGGATTGTTCCGGAGTACCTGCGTCCCTGGGATCTGTGGGCCATTACTCTGCCCTCCACCTCGAGGCCTGAGCCCGCAACTCTTCACAGCCTGGCTGCCAGCAGGTACTTTCGTAAATGTTTCGCGGGTCGGAGGGGTACTCCGGAGGTACACCTCCAACCGCAATTTCTAGGCCAATGTAAACTCTTGAAAATTCAGTAAACAAATGTGTGTCGGGGGTGGGGTGGAACTGCTGTATATGAAATTGAATGTGCTGTGGCCAGCTTGTGAAGCATTAATTGGATGAAAGGGCTACAGGCTATTGAGTTCAGAGTTGAACTGTATGCCTTTTCTTTTCAGACTGCTACAGATAATAGTTACACAAAAGGAAAGATCAAAATTGTCGAAGGCATCTGCTTGTTGTCGAATGACGACATGTATTGGGATGACTTAAAACAGATTAAGACCACGCGAGGAGGAATTCTTCGAGATCACGTTTGCATGAAGGCAGAAAACCTGTCTGTCCAGGGCAGCACGGACTCACTTGGCGACACAGAGACAGAACAGCTGCTACAGGATGAACCACTGTCAGAGTGCAGCAGCGTAAATACAAGCACACAGGAAAGAAGTGGCCTCCCCTTGCCTGACACTGGCTGGCAGCACAATCGCAAACCCTCAACTGAAAGTGAGGTCTGATCGGAAATAGCTTCTTTTTTCTTCCTCCTATGTTCTATTTAAAATATGTTTCTATGGCAACCTCAGACAGTGACTGAGCATGCTCCAGACAGCATGGGGGCTCAGATTCTCATTTTAAAAACAAGACTCACAACTCAACTGGGAACTGAGTGGTACTACAGGCTGTCACCAACCCATACTCTGGAAAACAACACAGTACACAAGACTGGATAGAAGCCAAGGGATCATAACTCTCTAAAAGTGTTTTCAAAATGCCTGATACACAATTTTAACAAATTTCTTTCTCAGATTTACATATAAAGTATGTGTCTGGTTAAAGCATGAATGTGCAGATGGTTATCTGTAGCATGCGTTAGCCTACTTTTATACTGTAGAGGATTCCTCTATTAAAGTGGATGTAATTCTGTACGTGGAGCAGAGTAATCTTTTTGGAAAAGGCTTTTCACGCTGTATGCAGGCCTCTCATATCTTGGTCTCCTGAGGAACAGTATGAAAATCCTTGTAGTCTCAGGTAAGACTTCTGTACAGAAGGGAGAATATTGAAAGGACACGTTTAATTAACCCTTTCATCCTCACTTTGACAGTCAGATACAGCTGAAGTTGTAAATGTGACCGGAATCACTGTATTTTCCTGGTGCTTTGAAAGGAGGATAAAGGAATTGGCAAACAATTGTACAGAACTAGTTGCATTTTCCCTCTAAATATCTGTCTAAGCACTGATTTACAATTAAGAATCTAATTTTGTACTTTGTTTAAGTTGCTGCCATCAATGATTATTAACTGTACTCACTCATACACTACCATGAGTTAGCCCTGTTTGTAACCACTATGTACATTTAGATGAAATGTATAAATATTAGGCCTGAGCAAATTAGTTACATTAAATCGTTTATAAATATAGCACAAGTCTCCTATTATACAGGTGATTGTGTTGGTTATAAATGTGGGCCAGAATTCAACATTTTAGATCAAACCTGGCAGTGTGCTCAGTGTTATTTTACATTATTAAATTGCAATGCATAGCAGGTTCTGGTGAATGGGAGCGAAGTTATCAATGGGGAGCAGGCCACGTTACTATAAGTGACTGATGAGAGGTTACTAATTTGAATTTACAATGAATTTGAGTGACAAGAACTCCAGTGACTATATTGGGGGGAAAATGAGAATCAAATCACCTTTTTAAAAATTTCAACTAAAATTCAAATATCAAACAAATAAACAACTACATTAGTCATAATCAGTTATTGTAATAACAGGTGAGATTTTACTACCTGTTTCCACTACATTTAATATTGATGCCCAGTAACTTAAATTTAGATATTTAAAGGTGAAGGAAAAGCTATGGGGAGTACTTTAAGTACAAAGTAGTTCCCATATAGGATCTTCAATTTAAGAACAAAATGTACCTCATAGGAGTTATCATCAGTTTAGTGACTCATTTCCCCTCCCATTGAAGACATGCCATGTCAAGTCTGCTCTTTACTTGAGGCCACTTCAATAAAGTGTCACAAGGGCAGCCTATGTGTATCCTGAATATCCATTCACTTGCATGGACGTCAGCAATTCAAACTAGTTTATACATCAATCTGGAGGTCCCTGAATATACAACATCGGAACTGTTCTGTGTGTAAATCGAGACCTCGCAGGAAGAGAAATTACTTACTAAATCAAAGCTGTTCTACAAGGTAGGAGACGTGTTCTATATTTGTTTTGTTAAAATAACAGTGGGCAGTATTTTTCACTGAAAGTATTCTCTGTGATCTTTGCTTCTTTTTTAAGTGTAGGGCACAATGCTGTTAATAACTTAACCTTAAAGTGAGACAGCCTTGGGCACTTTCAGTTTAGCAGACAGACTTACTTATTTAACTTAACTGCAGAAAATTAGGAGGTAAAATTTCACTGTCATTAACTCAGCCTTACCAGCAGCAGTGAAAGAGACTATAATACTCAGCTTGTGGGCTATTGGAACCACCTATTTTTCATTGAGCATTTTCTGCTGTCCATGTGCCTGCTGTGTCTAGATGTATGTAGCAAATTCAGTGACATTCCCCATTTAACTGCATATGTAGAACATTATATTGATCTCCCTAATTAAAGTCTCTTTTTCCAACCAAAAAGATTATAGTTTATTGACCATGTAAGTACTTTGTGATGCTGGAAATAATAAAACTCTGGATAATAATGACTTATTTATCCTGTCCCAATCCTTTCTTCACAAAAAAAATTGAAAGGACTGCAGACTCCAGGCCTACCCTGTGGATGAGTATAAAGGAAAACATCCCGATTTACTTCACATTTCATTGATACCTCAGTATATCAGCTATCAATTGTTCCAATCTAAATTCCTGTAACACTTTTCAGAGTGCCACACCCTGCTACTTGTTTGCTATTCCACAACATTTTCATCTCTATTCCACTAACGTTGTTACTTTGACCCAAACTTTGAAAGGTCAGTTGCTTCATTAGTATGCTGTTTGCATGCTTGTTTTGATTGCTGCTTTGACAGTGTTGCTTACTATCAAACAAGGAAGGAAAACTGTAGCATGGTCAATAGAAGTAACTTGGTTGATTTTAAAATTGAGTTACTGCCAGATTTACCGTTCCCACCAGGTGATGGAAGAATTTGTTGTTGACGAAAATCTTGCTTGTTTTCTTGCCTTCCTAATTATATTGAATCAGTTTTTGCCAACAAGTGGTCAATGCTGGAAATAGAGCCAAGACTTGAGGGTGTTTTGTTGCTATCACACAGCTTGGTTTATTTGCTTAGAAATGCATTTCTTTGACCAAATGACTAACTTTTAACCTTTTGAGTGCCTGGCGCTTAAACCTCAAAGTCTGATACGGTGCTATTTTATCCAGACCACAAGTTTGGGCCACAGTTCTTGATTTTTCTGCACATCTAAACTTGCATTTTTAAATCTAATGACTGGACTATTAATTGAACAAAGCAACTTTCCATGGTATGATTATGACAAAAGATTTTAAATATGTAAATATGTGATAAAGCTCCAGAATTGTAAAAAAAAATTGTGATGCACCTGAAAATGATTTAGATTTTATTCATGGTTAAATAATGAAGAACAACTCAAAAGCTTGTCAGATTCCTTTTATCATTACCAATGACTAGAATACCAGTATAATGAATATAATTAATTTGTGAGGTGGAATTGCACCAGGCCTTTTAACCCTTTGAGCACTATGCTATCATTTTATAGCATTTCAATACGGGAGTTTTTTTTTTAATGTTAATACGTTTTGATTATTTTATTCTGTATATTGCCATCCTCTTTTATCGTATTCAACTTTCTAACTGTGTGGACTTAACTTTTGTGTCATTATTTCACAATCTATGTTGTGTGGTGTACAGTCTAGAGTTACTTAGTACAAATTATCTGATTCTGTTTTTTTAGGCATTAAACTCCCACTTTGCTGTGTTATTTATGTTGCTTAATTCAAATTATTTTCATCAATTGTTTAATGCAGAAATGACTGAATTATCAAGAGTAGATTGTATGAGGGAATTTCAGTACTCAATGGGTTAAAATACTCAGGTAGTAAACTAACTGTGGCAATAATTGATAAATTGGTCAGTTTAAGATAATAAATGGCACAATCCTAGGTAATTAACCAATTATATTGTATAGATTTTTGATTTTAAAAGGTAACAACCAACTCCGTGGTCCATATTACCTAGCATTTTAACTAAGCACAGCATTATTTTCTTTGTGGAGAAAACTAGGTACTTCCATTGCACTCACAGGAATATCTTGTATTCTACTTTTGCCAACTTAGAAAATACTATAAAAGCATAAATGATTTTAAATGGTTTTGAATATTATGTTACATCTAATAGAAGGGAAAGCAGAATAAGTAGATTGAAACATACATACTGCATTTGGACATTAGTCGTGCATTTGTCTTCCAATTGTGTTATAATATATTTTTGTTGAGAGGCTGCATAACTAATTTGGGTCTTTGTAATTATCCCAAATTAAAATCTGTAATATTTAAGACAGTCTTGAAACTGCTAACTTTGCTCAGATAGAAAATGTTTACAGAACAATTGTTTAGTGTGAACTATATATCTATGTGTGTACATAAAATGAATTGGTTATTAAAATTGGATGTTTTCTAAACTTTTTCTTCCATTTGTGTAATATTTGAAGCTATGAACTCAACAGAATTTTGTGCTTATTATTAATTTAATTATATCTTCCATTATCCTACGTATTCCAAACTTTTGTTAAATATACCAATCTTCATAGCCCCTTTATAATTTTGAACACCTCTATTAAATCTCCCCTTAACCTTGTTAATATATATGTTGATCGGGTGAGATGAAGTAAGGTGGGAGGAGGCTCATGTGGAGCATAAACACCGACTTAGACCTGTTGGGCCGAATGGCCTGTTTCTGTGCTGTAAAATCCGATGTAATTGAATTGCAATACTATCATGTGGGGGAAGCAAATCCACTAAAATGAAATTGGACCTTCATAAATGAGTAGCCGTGACTCCCAAGATACTTTAAAATATTTTATTAGTTCATTTTTGTACTTCTGAATGGAGGGATATCCATATCAGAAAATGGAAAATTCCCATTTTTGTGTCATAAGAACATAAGAAATAGGAGCAGGAGTAGGCCATTTGGCCCTTTGAGCCTGCTCCGCCATTCAATGAGATCATGGCTGATCTTCTACCTCATCTCCACTTTCCTGCACTATCCCCATATCCCTTGATTCCCTTAATATTCAAAAATCTATTGATCTCTGTCTTGAATATACTCAACGACTGAGCCTCCACAGCCCTCTGGGGTAGAGAATTCCAAAGATTCACCACCCTCTGAGTGAAGAAATTTCTCCTCATCTCAGTCCTAAATGGCCGGCCCCTTATTCTGAGACTGTGACCCCTGGTTCTCGACTCCCCAGCCGGGGAAACATCCTCCCTGCATCTGTCCCATGTCTATATCAAACATTCCCTGATCAGCAAATGTAGGATAAAGCTAACTTTGTCCCTGGCAATGTGCATGCTTGACATTTTGATTTATCAAACTATCCAAATCCTGACTTCTTGAGTGAGATTGTTCAATGTGGTACTGAATGTGGGCAGGTTTGTGCTGTGGACTTTTGCCCACTAGGAACTGAATTGACACTGCCCAAAATCTTTTCATTTAAGGTTCAGTAGAGGAGACTTTCATTCTATCAATTTGAACTCAGTTCCCAGAGATAAAAAGGATGCTGTGCTTACCCACTGTCATGCTCAATCCCAACTCTTGACACCTTTATTGACAAATATACAAACAAAGAAAATCGGTTTGATAATGCAATATATGTTCCATTGCAGGATTAACCTGTTTTTTTATCACCACCTTCACCTCTACCTCCAGCACCAAGAACTCCAGTAGTGTTCCCACTGCCTACCAGATTTATACCCAATTCAGAGAGAGGAATAGTCGCATATCCACTTGATCACTAGAGGAAATGTGTTTTTAAAATTAAAATTACATCAGTACCAATACTTCTGGTTATTACATTTCATCTTGCACCAGCCAATTCCATCTTGCTAATCTCACAGACATAACTTTCAAAATACCATCGTTTATTCACAGAAGAAATAAAAATAGACAAATTGTCCACTTGCTTATTTTTGTCCAATTTGGACCACTTTAGATTTCCCATTTAGATTTATTCCTAGCTATTGCGGGTTACTGTAGCTACTGCATTTAATAACAAGCCCATAATTGATTATTTATAGTATACTTCACCACACCACATTTCCTAAAAATGTAACCATGTATCCTCATTATATGATGTCATACCACCATCTCTGACTCTGGTGACCAGCAGATTCTTTGGTGGAACTTAGTCAGATCACTGGGTTACATTCTAGAACCATAGATGTTTACAGCACATTGTGTCTGTGCCAGCTCTTTGCTAAAGTAATCCAAACCTAATCCCACTGCCATGCTCTCTTCCCATAGTCCTGTATTCTATTTTATCCGAGTTTCACTTAAAAGCTACAATGGTCTCTGCCTCAACCACTCTCTGGCAAAGCATTCCATGGTCCAACAACCCTCCGAGTAAATAAACTTCTAATCTCCTACCTCACTCTCTGAGCATTTTAAATTGATAACCAACTAGAAGAAATTATTATTCTCTACTCACCCTATCAAAACTCTTAGGTTGAGTAGATAATTTAAAACATCTCAATTAAGTCTCCTCTTAAACTTCTCTGCTCCTCTAGAAATAGTCCCAGTATCTCAAGTCTTTCCTCATAATTCTATTTTTCCATACCTGACATCATCCTACACCATAGCTCATTAACAGGTTGGGTCTTCAAGTTATTTAATTTAATGAAGCACCTTGAGATATTTTCCTACATCGCTTCCTACGCGTATTCACTACTTTTAGCCTTTTGTTTTCCCTAGAGCCCTCCAAGGATCTATCCTTGGCCCCCTCCTATTTCTCATCTACATGCTGCCCCTTGGCGACATCATCCAAAAACACGACGTCAGATTCCACATGTACGCTGACGATACCGAGCTCCACCTCACCACCACCTCTCTCAACCCCTCCACTGCCTCTGATTTGTCATGCTGCTTGTCCGACATCCGGTACTGGATGAGCAGAAATTTCCTCCAACTAAATATTGGAAAGACTGAAGCCAATTGTCTTTGGTCCCTGCCACAAATTCTGTTCCCTAGCCACCGGCTCCATCCCTCTCCCTGGCCATTATCTGAGGCTGAACCAGACCGTTCACAAGCTTGGCATCCTATTTGACGCTAAGATGAGTTTCCAACCCAATATCCGCTGCATTACTAAGACTGCCTACTTCCACCTCCATAGCATCGCCCAACTCCACCCCTGCCTCAGCTCATTTGCTGCTGAAACCCTCATTCATGCCTTTTATACCTCTAGACTTGATTATTCTAATACTCTCCTGGCCGGCCTCCCATCTTTCACCATCCGTAAACTTGAGCTCATCCAAAATTCTGCTGCCCGTATCCTAACTCGCACCAAGTCCCGTTCACCCATCACCCCTGTGCTCGCTGCCTACATCAGCTCCCGGTCCAGCAATGCCTCGATTTTAAAAATTCTGATCTTTGTTTTAAAATCCACGACCTTGCCCCTCCCTATCTCTGTTAACTCCTCCAGCCCTACAACCCTCTAAGATCTCTGTGCTCCTCCAACTCTTGTGCATCCCCGATTTTCATCGCTCCACCATTGGCGGATGTGTCATCAGCTGCCTCGGCCCTAAGCTTTGGAATTCCCTCCCTAAACCTTTCCACTTCTACCTCTCCTCCTTTAAGACACTCCTTAAAACCTACCTTTTTGACCAAGCTTTTGGTCACCTGCCTTAATATCTCCTTATACGGCTGTGTCAAATTTTGTTTGATAACGATCTTGTGAAGTGTCTTGGGATGTTTTATTACGTTAAAGGTGCTATATAAATGGAAGTTGTTATAGTTAAGTTGGCTACTAACTCCATTCTGAGGACATATTTAAAGCAATTTCCAGGGTATTTTGTTTACACATAATTTTTCACCTTTGGAATCAGTAAATTAACACAGTCTCTTAAGTTCCTATTATTTAAAGGATGTAGTAGCTCCTCCCAAGGTAGACACTGTGGATAGTGGTGAGAGGCTGCAACACAGTTGGGAATTTGGGGTAGAACCCAGATCCACTGGGTTTCCGCACCATGCATCCTGGGACACAAATCCTAGTTACGAGTGACTGAGTCATCTGCCCACCCTTCCTAGGTCCACGGCAAGCTTTTGGGATGTGTCTTTTAGGTTGGTTGGGGGGGCGGGCAGGTTCCAGGCTAACATTGGGAATTCCAGCCAGTACACCTTCCTAAGGTTCAATAGAAGCCATGCCTGCTGAGACCTGCCCTGGTTTCATTGTTGTCCTTCCAAAGGCCTCAAAATGCTTTACAGAAAATGTCGTCGATCCCAGAGAGACCAAAAGAGCACTTATCTCATCAGCCAGATAAGGGTCGTGACTTCTCCATCGGAGTAGCAGGAATCCCGTCCTATTTTCTGGCCGTTGGGGCTGGTGCCTCTGTTGTGCCTGTATAAGCACGAGTCACTGTCCTAATTATTTTAATGATGCCATTCCCATGATTTGGGGTCACGGTCGATATCTTTACAAATTAGTTGGTAATCCTGTTCTGTCACACTTTAGGGACCTTGGAATTTCTGGCTCTTTTGGTGAAACTTCCGCAGCTGGTCATCTGACTTCACTTGATCTAAAAGACTTCAAAAAGACAAAAACTCCACGTGTGTAGTTAAGCAACCATGGTCAACAAATGATGCACGAGACAGTATTAACCTAAAACAAAAGGCTTTCACAAATGCAAGGAAAAGTTGAAATCCAGAGGGAGAGCTGTAAAAAGCAACCAAGGGATACAAAGAAAATAATAAGAGGTGCAAAAAGGTTAAAAAAAAACTTGCATGAGATATTAAAGCAACAGTAAAAGTGTTACAAATATATTAAAAGAAAGAGAGTAGTAAAGGGGAATGCGGGCCCATTAAAGACAGACGCAGGTGATACTGTAATCGAAATAAGGAAATGGCAGATTTGTTAAATGAATACTTTGTATCCGTCTTCACAGTAGAGGAAGAGGATAAATTACCAGTTGCACAAGGGAAACTAAAAATAAGTCAATGGAGCAACTTAGATTTATTATAAGTTTTAAAAAATGATAATGGAGAAAATAATGAGATTTAAGACAGACAAATCTTTGGGACTTGATGGTTTCTATCCCAGGATATTAAAAGAAATAGGTAAGGAAATTGGAGATGCATTAATAATTTTCTAAAGCTCTCTTGATTTGGGAATTGAGCCTTTGGATTAGAAAACTCCAAATGTCACTTTATTATTTAAGAAGGGAGGGCGAAAATAATCAAGTAACTACGGACCTATCGGTCTAACGTCAGTTGTGGGGAAGTTACTGGATCTGTAATCAGGGACAGAGCGATTGAGCACTTGGACAATTCTGAGTTATCAGAGAGTCAGTGTGGATTTGTGAAGGGTAGGTCATGTCTGACTAAGCAAGTTGAATTTTTTTAAGGAGGCCACTAACATGGTGGGCAGGGGAGTGTCTGTGGATGTTACCTATACGGACTTTAAGAAGGCATTTGATAAAGTTCCGCACAAGAGATTATTAGCAAAAATGAAAGCGGAATTGGAAGCAATCTTGCGACAGGTTGGAAACTGGTTATGAGGTAGGAGACGAGAGTAGAGATAAAGAGAACATACTCTGATTATCAGGGTGTGGCAAATGGTGTTCCCCAAGAATCTTTACAAGGTACAATGCTTTTCACCATAGATATCAATGCCTTGGATGAAGGAATAGAGAGTTCTTTATCCAAATTTTCAAATGACACTAAGTTAGGAAGCACAGTAAGTTGTGCAGATGGGAGCAGGAAGTTACAAAGGGACATAGACAGAGTAGGCAAAACTGCTAAATGGAGTTCAATGTGGGGATGTGTGTAGTCATCCACTTTGGATCCAAGAAAGACAAATCAGAATATTTTCTTAATGATGGGAAAACTAGGGACTGTGAAGGAGCAAAGGCCGTGGAATTCGGGGGTGTAATGCCGATCATTAAGGCCGATTTTGCTGGAAAAATAGCGGTCATCTCGCTTCTGCCCGCTTCCGGCGCGGAACACGGCCGCCATTTTGGAAAGGTTGTTAGCGCTGCCGTTGCCTGCACTCGCTTCTCTCGTGTAAATATACAGATCGTGACGTCAAAAGGCATGCAACGCCTGAATTGACGCATGACTGCGATTTTGCCGCACTGCATACCGCCCTCTCCAAACCATGCACGGAAGAACGTTGGTGCAGCAGTACTATAGAGACGCTGCCAACGCTTCTTGAAGGGACACACACATCTTTCAGGTAAGTTTCGATTTCAGCTTTCGGACTGTTTTTTACATTTTATTGGAGTAGTGGCTTGATGCAATACATTTAAAAAGTTGTTAAAGTATTCAGAGAGGGCTGCTGCACGCTTGCAAGGCTTTTGATGTTAAAAGAAGGCCTCTGAGAACGCCACTTGCTCCAGTCCTGGGGGCTCTAGTTGCAACATCACATGGAGATGAAGCAGAGGCAGCAAAGGGGAGAAGCTGCTCACAGAGGGAAGAGGAAGAAGCAGAAGGAATCAGGCAACCCAGACAGCCGCTTTCTGGCTGGGATATCCCGGATCGAATCATCTGCCTGCGGTACCAGTGAACACAACCAATGTTCCCTTTAAGCTGCGCAGTCACGCAGTGCCCTGGCGCTTCTGCATAGCCGGTTCACCGGCTTTTAAATGGGAAAAACCGTGCATGCACTGTATTTTGAATGGGCCTCACAGCCCTTTAATAGGGGCCGCACACACACACACAAAAATTAAAGGGAACATTGAACACAACCCCAAATCCCCTTTCAACATTTGTCCCACACTTTACCTTCACTCTATTACTGACCATCTTGGCCACAATGCTGAAATAAAAGCCAATACAAAGCAAACTTTCCAGTCCAACTTTATCCATCTATGCATCCAGTATTACATCAAAAAATCAACTGATCACCCTTGTGCATTCCCTTAGTGAGTGTCTTACATCTGCTTTTGCCTATCCTAATTATGTTACGCAGTGCTACCCCAGTAGCTGCAGCATAGCTGGTGGAAGGCTGCTGACTTTCAGTGGGGGACACTGCAGCTGGTTTTGCAAGATGACCTTGAGGAGCTGGTGGCTGGGAGTGTGAAATCGAGTGACGTGTTTCTTCTTCACTCTCCTCTCCCTCTTCTTGGTCAACCACTGGCTGGACAGGCTAGATTTCTTGGGTGTCTGAAATGAGGAAGTCACAAGGGTAGGGTTGTGGTGAGGGGCGGACGGGAACGCAAGAGGTGCATGTTTACACTGTGCAGCTTTTACATCAGAAGAGATTGTGGGATGAGGGGGAAGTGGGATGTGAGGAGAATAACATATGAGAATACCGTCATCTTGTATTCTTTCAGCCCCGCTGCTGTCCAAGGACTCAGCTATGCCCCTACCAAGAATGGCCAGCATCATCTCCTCTAAGGGGGTGAGGTGAAGTTAGGAATGTGAGGTGTGCCTTGTGTTTGGTAGAGATTGTTGGTAGGGGAGTGATGGGGGGAGTGTGGTCGTGCATTGAGTAGTGTGAGAGACTAGTGGTGCAGTTGGTAGGAGATGACTTTTGAAGATGCATTCGCTGACCTTGATCACTTGTCTGAGGTCATGAAACTTCTTTGGGCACTGGAGCCAGGTCCTGGGGGCGACACTGCTGGCCTTGGCAATCTGGTCCCACATCCTTCTTTCTGGAGGGCCTCTTGGCCCCCTGTGGGTTGAGGACATCTCTTCCAGTGTTGACTCACTGCACAAAGTTCGAGTGCAGTGTCCAAGACTCTGTGTGTCTTTTCCCTGGCCCGTTGAGCCATTTTTGTGGTAGTGCTGAAGCACTTTTACCATTTTGAATGTGCAGAAGGCAGTTCAGCTTTAAGGGCTAGAGGCTGCCTTGAAAACTAACAGCCTAGCTTTAAGGAAATGCACCGTCGATCTTGGGCCTCCTGCTGAGCGCACAACCTGTTAGCAGCGCGATAGTCACTGGGCTGTGCGCTTAAAATCATTTAAACTAGCAGGCAGCGCCAAATTGACTTGCTGCCTGCGCTTTCTAAACGGGCCTTGCAGTGCTTATGCCCGTTTTCGAGCCTCATCGAATTTCCCGGCCAAAGTGTCCATGCACACAAATTACTAAAGGCTAGTGGACGGGTACAAAAAGTAATCAAAAAGACTAATGGAATGTTGACCTTCATCCCAAGCGGCTGGAATACAACGGGGAGGAAATGATGCTTCAGTTGTACAGAGCCTTGGCCAGATCCCCTCTAGAGTACTGTGTTCAGTTCTGGGCACCGCACCTCAGGAAAGATATGTCGGACTTAGGTTAATTTATTTTTGGAAAGAACATTAGAGTAGATGTGTAAGTAAGGATAACAAAATATGAGTATCATAGTTACAACTGGATCAATGGACATCAATGGAGGGCAGGAGTAATTAAATAACAAATGTGATTATGGTGCAAGGCAAAAATGAGGTGATGCTGAGACAAGTTTAGAAGCAAAAGATGGGCCCAGTGGAGGTGTAAAACTAAAAACAGATCTAGATCAAAAATGGTTAAAAATAATTTTAAATCATTTAAATTTTGCAATGAGTAGTCCATTTTCAGCAGTTAAAGAAGTATTCTGACATTACATTTTAATCTGATGACAGCTATGCTTAAAACACTAAGCAATTCTAGTGAGAACTCAATGGAGTTTATATGATATTTAAAACCGTGACTGAGGTAAGCATCCCTTTTTAAGTGGATAAATTCTATTTTTGAAGCATGAGGCATGGGTGCTGATGCATTGTGCCTCACAGTGTAAGGCACTGTTTTCTCTATTCTATTCAGCACTCCAAAGAACTGCTGAATGAATAGCCGTGACCTAATTTGTATCTTCTTCCAAGAATTCCAGAAGGGCATCGAGAAGGAAATGGTCTTGCACAGCACAATAAAAGTGCTGAGCACATTTCCACCCAGCTTCGAAAATTAAGCCCTTTATTTCAAAATAGCGGGGTGGGGAAGGGGCTAGATAAGTGGGTAAGTACAAAACCCTCACGCTGGCCCAGACTCAGAGTATTTTAACTCCAGGGCCTCATTATAATTCCCCTGGCGGGTTTCCCACCCGATTCGCTGACTTGCTGGGAATTTCTAGAGCGCAATTTCCAGTGAGTCAGCCAGAGACCTATTTTAAGCGAGAATCCATCTCTTAAAGCGAGGTTGTATTCCCGTCTGCAAGATTTTGCTGTTGGAATGGGTCAGCAAAACTCTTAAGACAGCATAAATCGCAGGCAAAGCCCCAGGTTCTCTATGGCCTCCCTGGACAGTAAACACACAGTAAACCACTATCGTACAGGACATTCTCCGTGGGCTGTATTAAAGAAAACCAACAGACCTGACCAGGCAGTGGGAATGTTTCTTGAGGACTTCAATGGTCTGCTCAATGAGGGCTGTAGTTGAGTCATGGATCTAATTGTAGCGCAGTTCGGCAGTGAGTGTAGGTTCTTGTAAGAAATCATAAGCCAGGTTTGCAGGGAATAGTTCTTGTCCCCAAGCAGCCAGCCTCTCACTTGTTGTGGAGCCAAAGCGTGGGAGATGGAGGATGGGGGCAAGATCAAAGTATTATAGCAGCTGCAAGGAAAGCAGCCACAGACCTGCATGATGCGCTGTTAGTGATTACATGCCAATTGTACATTAATGGAGTGGAAGCCCTTGTGATTCTTGATGGCAGCGGGATCATGTGAAGGAGCCCCAAAGGATGACATGGATGCGTCAATGACGCTGTGGATTTGGGAGAAACCTGTAATCTGTGTGAACCCCAGATCCCTTTCCTGCTGCTTCTAGTTGTCCTGGGGAAAAATGATGAAAGTGTTTGTTCTAGCAAACATGGCATCAATCACCTACTTAATGTAAGCATGCACTGCAGGTTGACTGATATTGCTGATATCCTGTGTGGCAACTTGGAAGGAGCTGGAGGCAAAGAAGTTGAGAGCTGTAGTGACCTTGACTGCAACAGGCAATGCAGCACTAGCTGTGGGATTTGGTTGTAGATCTTGTTCAGGAGGTGATACAGCTGTATGACAACCTCCCTAGATAAACGTAGCCTCCTGAGCACTGCTCCTCAGGGAACTGCAGGTATGTTGTCCTAGACCTATACACTCTTATGAGGCTAAAGATTCATGCAAGCGTGCTTCCCTCTATTTGGTTTCCCTGCTTGCTCTTACCTCCTGCAGTTGCTCCTCCTTTTCTTTATCCTCCAGCCAGAGCGGAATTACCAAAAGGACTCGCATGAAGAAAAAAATGAAATGCCAGAAGTCCTTTAAGAGTTCAGAACATTGTATAACCACTACAAGTATTTAAAAATAGTCAAAGTAGAATCTAAACACTATCTAATACAAACAAAATATCTCCCAAAACTTTACAGCTTTTTAGAAGATCCCTTTCGATACCACCGGAAATGGCTGTCTTCCAACTAGTAGTGCCCATGGTTTGTGGAAATGTTGAGGAAGTGGCAGTAGCAATGCAGCTAGAGATTGAAAATGGTGCCTTAACAGTGTTTTTGGCTTTGATTTGCATATATTGAGGCACCTGCCTGTTTCTAGAGGGAGCTCTGACTGTCTAAATCAAGATCTGCCCAAAAATAGAGATGCTAAGAAACCAGTGGTAAATCAGTAGGGTGGATTTTAACTTACAGTGCCGGGCAGAAAACTGGCGGTGGCAGATTGGCTGCCTATTATACACTCCACCCGATTTTCCTTTCCGTTGAATTCAATTTTGGTTCCGCTACCATCCATTTGTAGGCGTAAATAGGCATTAGCGAGACGGAAATTGGCCCCAGGAAGTCAAGACCACATGTAGATTTCAGGTGAGGCAGGGTTTGACATCAAGCAATAATTGGACCAGGTGTATGCCGGATGTAATTCAGTTCCCATTTTAAACTTATGCATTCTGTCCTTATTTTTGTATATTTAATTTTATGCTATTAGTTAGTGTTAAATAGCAAAACCTAATACAAGCAAAATATCTCCCAAAACTTGCAGCTTTTTAGCTGAGAGCAGCGGAGCCAGGGCCCCTTTAATACAGGGGATTTATTTGATGAGTGCATTTGGATTGTTCAGCCATTACTATATCTCATGCAGCAAAGTCTATTGTTTTCAAAAGAGTAGCTTGTTTGCTTGTGTGGGTTAGTTCAAAGCATTTGCATTTTTACATTGACAAATCCAAACAATGATATAATAGATCATACTGCCCACTGTGTAAATGTCTGAAATGCCATGTTTTCAATTTAAGACTATAGCAGATACAGTGTTGAACAGCTATCCATGTTTTTGTTTAAACGTTAATGGATTTTTTTTTGCAATCACGATTGTAGTTTTAGAAGAACAACATAACAACAAAATATGTTAACATAGTTCTTTCCTCTTACTTTTTAAATTGTGTGCTCCGAAGAATAGTTTCATTTCACACAGTTGGATCCAGTGCAAAGCTACCTCTGTACACCAGCAATGTGTCTCAGCCCCAACCTCAGAAGAGCATCCTGAGTGCAGGGTTGTCCAATCTTTTTTGTCTTTGTGGGTTGCATAGGTGCATACAATGGAGCGACAGGAGCCACCTATAAAGTTTAAATCCATGTTCTTCTAATATATCTCACTGTTAACAGATCTTGACGTTCTGATCGAAGATTTCTGCACCAATGAGGCAATGCTGTTAAGAACAGCTCTCCTCAAACTCCAAGCGCACAAGATTCAAGTAGGACAAACCAGCAAGAAATATCTGCACATATAGGGCTGAGTTTCGAGGTGGATTGCCAGGTCTCGGGAGCTGCATGTGGTAGGAAAAATAATGGAATCCCTACTAAAGGAGAAAATAGAAGAACATCTAGCAACCAAAAATACAATAAGGAATAGTCAGCATGGATTTCAAAAGGGAAATTCTTGCTTGACCAACCTTATTGAATTTTTTGAAGAGGTAACAGAGAGAGTAGACAATAGTAATGCAGTAGATGTAATTTATCTAGATCTTCAAAAGGCATTCAATAAGGTACCCCATAATAGACTGATGAACAAGGTCAAAGAATGCAGAGTCAGGAGTCAAGTAGCAGAATGAATAGCTAGTTGGCTTCAAGACAGAAAGCAGAGAGTAGGGGTAAAGGGTAGCTATTCACAGTGGCAGAAGGTGGGTAGTGGTGTTTCACAAGGATCAGTGCTGGGACCACTGTTGTTTACAATTTACATCAATGATTTCGACTTTGGAATCAAAAACAATTTCTAAATTTGCGGATGACACCAAATTGGGGGGGGGGGGGATAGTCAATACTGAGGAGGACTGCAACAAATTACAGGAGGACATTAATAAACTTGCAGAATGGGCATATAATTGGCAAATGAAGTTCAACACAGATAAACATGGGGCATTACATTTTGGTAGGAAGAATAGGGAGGTCACATTACTTGGGGGTCTAGGTGGGGTAGAGGAACAAAGGGATCTCGGAGTACAAATGCACAAATCACTAAAAGTTGCGATACAGTTTAGCAAGGCCTTAAAAAAAGCAAACCTAGCACTAGGGTTTATTTCTAGAGGTATAGAATTGAAAAGTAGGGAAGTTATGCTAAACCTGTATCGAACCTTGGTTAGACCACACTTAAGAGTACGGCGTACAGTTCTGGTCACCATATTATAAAAAGGATATAGAGGCACTGGAGAGGGTGCAGAGAAGATTTACAAGGATGATACAGAAATACATATCAGGAAAGGATGAACAGGCTGGGTCTCTTTACTCTTGATAAAGAAGGCTGAGGAGTGACCTAATAGAGGTCTTTAAAATTATGAAAGGTTTTGATAGAGTGGATAGAGAGAGAATGTTTCCACTTGTGGGGAAGAGCATAACTAGAGGCCATCAATATAAGATAGTCACCAAGAAATCCAATAGGGAATTCAGAAGAAACTTCTTTGCCCAAAGAGTGGTGAGAATGTTATGCTGATAGATTTAGATGAGGAAAGACGAGAGGAGGCTCGAGTGGAGCATAAATGCCGGCATAGACTGGTTGGGCCGAACGACCTGTTTCTGTGCTGAATATCCTATGTAATTCTACAATTCCTCCCACCGCATGGCACCTGATATTCACATTGAAAAGCATCTGAGATTGGGATCTCAAAAGTGTGGGCATGGTGCCTGTGTAACCAACTGGCCTGATGCAGTTCTTTGGTATCCCAATGCATTGCAGCATTCAGCCCTATTCTTTTTAACTTTTAACCATACCACAGTCACACAAGAGTAATATATGTATGCTGCATAAATAGTATACTACATATGAAGTTTTTGAATACCATATTTATTGCACTTGTGAAAGACATCATAGAATCTTACACTACAGAAGCAGATCATTCAGCCCATCAAATTGCCACTACACCACTAAATAATGGGATACCCAAAACTGTAAAAGTACTCCAACTGTGGCTGAATTAAGGTCTCATACAAGTTAAACATTACCTCCGTAGTTTTGTATTCTATGCATCTGGATTCTGTTTGAATTTCTTTTATTGCCTTAGCTACTTTAATGATCTATGTGTTTTCACAATGAGATCCCTATACGCGATGTAAAACTTTGCCATTTAAGACGTATGGGTCTGAAAATTTGCAGCCCTTCTGGCTCACTTAGGTAAGAGAATGGTGGAAGGCCAGAGGTTAGATAAGGTGCCAGATACCAGTTTCCCTATCAGTTTTAACAGGGCCTTAAGAACATATCATCATAAGATTTAGGAGCAGGAGTTGGCCATGCGGCCCCTCGAGCCTGCTCCGCCATTCAATAAGATCATGGCTGATCATCGACCTCAACTCCACTTTCCCGCCCAATCTCCATATCCCTTGATTCCCCTCGAGTCCAAAAATCTATCTATTTCAGCCTTGAATATACTCAAAGATTCAGCATTCACAGCCCTCTGGGGCAGAGAATTCCAAAGATTCCCAACCCTCTGACTGAAGAAATTCTTCCTCATCTTGGTCTTAAATGGCCTACCCCTTATCCTGAGATGATGTCCCCGAGTTCTAGACACTCCAGCCAGAGGAAACAACCTCTCAGCATGTACCCTGTCAATCCCCTTCAGATTCTTGTATGTTTCAATGAGATCACCTCTCATTCTTCTAAACTACAGAGAGTATAGGCCCATTCTACACAATCTCTCATCATAGGACAGCCCTCTCATCCCAGGAATCAATCTAGTGAACCTTCATTGCACCACCTCCAAGGCAAGTATATCCTTCCTTAGATAAGGAGACCAAAGCTGCACAGTACTTCAGGTGTGGTCTCACCAAGGCCCTGTACAATTGTAGCAAGACTTCCTTACTCTTATACTCCAAACCCCTTGCAATAAAGGCCAACATGCCATTTGCCTTCCTTATTGCTTGCTGTACCTGCATGCTAGCTTTCTGTGTTTCTTGCACGAGGACACCCAAATATCTCTGAACACCAACATTTAAAAGTTTCTCACCATTTAAAAAATACAGGAAACTTTCGTTTATCCGGCACCGACGGGACCGGCGTGCTGCCGGTTGATCGAAAGTGCAGGATTACAGAGAGGTATACTTACCAAGGTACGAGAGCCCCGTACACGGCCACAGCCTTAACAATTGGGACCCGGAGAGGGAAAGTAAACGAGACTCCGGCTTTTTCCTCCGTGGCGGCGACAGGTCCGAGTCGGAAGAACGTTGACCCCCCTTTCGTGGGGGCGAAAGGTCAGAATCGGGGTCTTGTCTGTACAATAAAACTTACCTGATTTTTGCCGGTTAAGCGAGAATTCCGGATATTTGGGTGCCGGATAAACGAAAGTTTCCTGTATTCTGTTTTTCTATTCTTCCTACCAAAGTGAATAACCTCACATTTCCCTACATTATACTCCATCTGCCACCTTGCTGCCCTACCCACCTAGCTTTGTATCATCAGCACTCTTGGATATATTACACTCAGTTCCTTCATCTAGGTCATTTAATATAGATTGTAAATAGCGGAGGCCCCAGCACTGATCCTTGCGGCACTCCACTAGTTACAGCCTGCCAACCTGAAAAAGACCCGTTTATCCCTACTCTCCGTTTTCTGTCCGTTAACCAATCCTCTCTCCATGCTACTATATTACCCCCAACCCCATGAGCCCTTATCTTGTGTAATAACCTTTTATGTGGCACCTTAGTGAATGCCTTTTGAAAATCCAAATATACCACATCCACTGGTTCCCCTTTATCTACCCTGCTAGTTACATCCTCAAAAAACTAATAAATTTGTCAAATACGATTTCCCTTTCATAAAACCATGTTGACTCTGCCTAATCATGCTATAATTTTCTAAGTGCCCTGATACTACTTCCTGAACAATGGATTTCAGCATTTTCTCGACGACTGATGTCAGGCTAACTGGCCTGTAGTTCCCTGTTTTCTCTCTCCCTCCTTTCTTGAATAGAGGTGTTATATTTGCTACCTTCCAATCCGCTGGGACTGTTCTAAAATCTAGGGAAATTTTGGCAGATCAAAATCAATGCATCCACTATCTCTGCAGCCACCTCTTTTAGAACCCTAGGATGTAGGCCATCAGGTCGAGGGGATTTGTCGGTTTTTAGTCCCATTAGTTTCTCTAGTACTTTTTCTCTACTTATATTGGTTACATTAAGTTCCTCACCCTCATTAGACCCTTGGTTCCCCACCATTTTTGCTATGCTTTTTGTGTCTTCTACTGTGAAGACAGATACAAAATATTTGTTTAACGTTTCTGCCATTTCCTTATTCTGCATAATAATTTCTCCTGTCTCAGCCTCGAAGGAACCAACGCTTACTTTTGCTACTCTCTTCCTTTTTACATACTTGTAGAAACTCTTACAATCTGCTTTTATATTTCTTGCTAGTTTTCTCATTTCCCCCCCCCCACTTTTTATCAATTTTTTGGTCATTTTTTGCTGGTTTCTGAAACTCTCCCAATCCTCAGGCTTACTACTATTCTTCGCGACATTATAAGCTTCTTCTTTCAATCTAATGCTATCCTTAACTTCTTTGGTTAGCCTTGGATGGATCACTTTCCCATGGAGTTTTTGTTTCTCAATGGAATGTATTTATGTTGAGAATTATGAAACATTTCTTTAAATGCTAGCCACTGCTTATCTACCACCATACCTTTTAATTTATTTTTCCAAACTCGCCCCTCATACCTATGTAATTGGATTTATTTAAGTTTAAGACTCCAGTTTCGGACTTCAGCAAGTCACTCTCAAACTTAACGTGAAATTCTATCATATTATGATCACTCTACCCTAGAGGATCCTTTACTATGAGATTGCTAATTAGCCGTCTCATTACACAATACAAGATCTAAAATAGCCTGTTCCCTGGTTGGTTCCATGACATATTGTTCTAGGAAACTGTCCCGAATGCATTCCATGAACTTGTCCTCCAGACTACCTTTGCCAATTTGATTTCTCCAGTCTATATGAAGATTAAAGTCCCCCACGATTATTGCATTACCTTTGTTGCAAGCTCCTACTATTTCTAGATTGATATTCTGTCCAACGGTATAGCTTCTGTTAGGGGGCCTATATACTACTCCCACCAGTGTTTTCTGCTCCTGGTTATTCCTTATCTCCACCCATACTGATTCTACTTCCTGATCTTCCGAGCCAAGATCTTTTCTCCCGACTGTCCTTATGTCATCCTTTATTATCAGGGCTACTCCCCCCCCCCCCCCCGCCCTTTTCCATTCTGCCTGTCTTTTGGAAACGTCAAGTACCCTGGAACATTTCTCAACCTCCCTCTTTCCCCAGTACTGGTGCCAGTGTCCCATGAATTGAAACCCCTTCTTCCCAACCTTGGTCACCTTGCAACCACATCACTGTAATGGCTATTAGATCAAACCCATTTATCTCTATTTGTGCCACTAATTCATCTATCTTGTCACAAATGCTTCGTGCATTCAGATAAAGAGTCTTTAATGTAATTTTTTACCATTATTCCCTGCTTTGGCCTTATTCTCTGCTGCACTGCTACCATTGAACTCTCTGTCCGTTCCTGTCACACTGTTTATTTTTACCCAAATCGCTACGCTGGTCTATTGCCTTGACCTTTCTCTTTAGATTTCTACATTTCCCCTCGCCTGACCCCTCCCTTTTTTTATTTTAAAGCCCTATCTACAGACCTAGTTATTCGTTTCGCCAGGACGCTGGTCCCAGCCCGGTTTTAGTGGAGCCCATCCCGACGGAAGAGCTCCCTCTTTCCCCAATATTGGTGCCAGTGTCCCATGAATTGAAACCCCTTCTTCCCACACCACTCTTTGAGCCACGCATTTAACTCTCTGATCTGCTTGACCCTATGCCAATTTGCGCGTGGCTCAGGTAGTAATCCAGAGATTATTACCCTTGAAGTTCTGCTTATTAATTTAGACCCTAGATCCTCAAACACCTTCAGCAGAACCTCATTCGTAGTTCTACCTATGTCGTTGATTCCTACATGGATCACGACAACTGGATCCTCCCCCTTCCACTCCAAGTTCTTCTCCAACCACGAGGAGATATCCTTAACCCTGGCACTGGGCAGGCAACACAACCTTCGGGACTCTCTTTCGCGGCTGCAGAGAACAGTATCTATCCCCCTGACTATACTGTCCCCTACCACTACCACATTCCTTCCTTCTCCCCCACTTAGATGGCCCCTTGTACCACCGTGCTGTGGTCAGTTTACCCATCCTCCCTGCAATCGTTTCCCTCATCCATACAGGTAGCAAGTACCTTGTACCTGTTGGACAAGGTCAAGGGCTGAGGCTCCTCCATCACTACATCCTGGGTCCCCATACCTGCCTGACTCGCAGTCACACCCTCCACTGACCACTGACGAACTCTAAAGTACTACTTAACCTAAAGGGTGTGACTGCCTCCTGGAACAAAGTGTCCAGGTAACTCTCCCCCTCCCTGATGCATCGCAATGTCTGCAGCTCGTACTCCAGCTCAACAACTCTGAGCCGAAGTTCCTCGAGCTGCAGACACTTACTGCAGATGTGGTTGCTTGGGATCGCGATGCTCTCCACAAACTCCCACATGCTGCAGTTACGACACACCACCTGCCCTGCCCCCTCTAACCTTGTTTTATCTATTAATTAATTAGTTAAAGCTTTTATTCAATCGATATTTTAGTTTTATTGTTTGATTATTTTATCTAGTTTAAGATATTAATTTAATAAGTACTAGCAAGTTACTGTTTCTCAGCTCTTAAAAGACTAATACTCACCAACCAACCTGCTCTCCTGTGACAACACTCTTTGATTTTTTGTTGTTGTTTTTAAATCGGAGCCTTGCCACTGCCACTGCTTTAATTCAGGTCCGCTCTTTGTCCTCTCGCCACTGTTTTAATTCAGGTCTGCTCTCAGGCCGCTCTTTATCCTCTCGCCACTGCTGCTGCTTTAACTCAGGTCCGCTCTTTGTCCTCTCGCCGCTGCTTTAATTCAGGTCTGCTCTCGGGCCGCACTTTATCCTCTCGCCACTGCCGCTGCTTTAATTCAGGTCCGCTCTTGGGCCGCTTTTTATCCTCTCGCTGATACTGCTGCTTTAATTCAGGTCCGCTCTCGGGCCGCTCTTTATCCTCTCGCCTTTAGGCTAGAACCTCCATCCATCCCAAACAAGGATACAGGCATCAGCGGGATTGTGGCTGGTGAAAAGGGACTACCATCTCCGAGGCCAGGGGTTTCCTCATCCTCAGAATCCACTGCCAGGGTAGAATAAGTGAAGGCAGATGTACTGGCCTGCTGGCCAGCATATGTTTGACCCTCTTAGGGGTCCTTAACCCCTAAAGATCTTTAAAAAGAATTTAGCAAACAGCTTGGTACCTCTTTCCCCGGGATTCCTGGCCTCCACTGGTGGGTGCCCGAGATGCATCCCTAATGTTATTGACATTTAAATGAGCGAACTACCCCTGACCCACCGGCCAGAACCAGAGGTTCCTGGTAGGTGTATTGCGCCACTTAGGCTGAGATGCCACCACAGCAGATTTTCGGGGCCTGTTTCCTCTCCCTGTTCTTACTTCCAAAATGTATTACTTCAAAAAATTTTTTTTTTTTTTTTTACACTGAATTCCATCGGCTTCCTATCTGCTATCCTGAAAGCCTGTCTATATTCTCCTGCACAGATTGTTTTTCTCAATCTTCAATTGCGCATACCACCCAATTTGGTTTCATTAGCTGGTTTTAATATTGTTTCACAATTCCTATTTTAACAGATAACATTAACAGTATAACACATGAATGTTATCACTCACAACTATGATACGTGTCAGTTGAGCAATCTTCTTCACTCAAGATTTAAGCATTGTATTCATAATCTGGATCTGTTTTTAATTTAAGACTGAAACTAGTTTTTAGTTGGTAAATGGAATAAAAAGGGTATCTGTTCTTTCTGAAGGATCACTTGACTTTGTTCTTTATAGAAAATTAGATCAGTTAACGCATTTTAAAGCATTAAATCACCAAGAGTGGCTCGGTAGCACCACTACTGAGTGAGCTGGCCGAGTTCTGAAGGACATAGCTGCCAGACTGGGCCTGTGGCTGCTGGTGAGAGAGCCAACACGAGGGAAAAACCTACTTGACCTCGTCCTCACCAATCTATCTTCCGCAGACGCATCTGTCCATGACAGTGTTGGTAGGAGTGACTACCGCACAGTCCTTGTGGAAACTAAGTCCCGTCTTCACACTGAGGACACCCTCCATCGTGTTGTGTGGCACTACCACCGTGCTAAATGGGATAGATTCAGAACAGATCTAGCAGCTCAAAATTGGGCATCCCTGAGGCACTGTGGGCCATCAGCAGCAGAATTGTATTCCTCCACAATCTGTAACCTCATGGCCCGGCATATTTCTCACTCTACCATTACCATCAAGCTCAATGAGGAGTGTAGAAGAGGGAGCCAGGAGCAGCACCAGGCATACCTAAAAATGAGATGCCAACCTGGGGAAGCAGCAACTCAGGACTACATGCATGTTAAACAGCAGAAGCAGCATGCTATAGACAGGACTAAGCGATCCCACAATCAATGGATCAGATCAAAGCTCTGCAGTCCTGCCACATCCATAGAGTCATAACGGCACAGAAGGAGGCCATTCGGCCCATCGAGTCTATGCCAGCACTCTGTAGAGCAATCCAGTCAGTCCCATTCCCCTGCTCTATCCCCGTAGCTCTGCAAGTTTATTTCCCTCAAGTGCCTATCCAGTCTCCCCTTGAAAACATTGAGTGTCTCCGCTTCCACCACTTCCGTCGGTAACGAATTCCAGGTCATCACCACTCGCCGTGTAAAAAAGTTTTTCCTCACATCTCCCCTGTATCTCTTGCCCAAAACCTTAAATCTGTGTCCCCTAGTCCTTGTACCATCAACTAGTAGGAACAGCTTTTCCCCGTCTAGCCTATCCAAACCTGTCATAATCTTGTACACCTCTATCAAATCACCCCTCAACCTCCTTTGCTCTAATGAAAACAAATCCAGCTTCTCCAACCTGTCCTTGTAGCTAAGATCCCCCATCCCCAGAACCATTCTGGTAAATCTCCTCTGCATCCTCTCAAGGGCCTTCACATCCTTCCTAAAGTGTGGTGACCAGAACTGGACGCAATACTCCAGTTGTGGCCTAACCAGCACTTTATAAAGGTTCAGCATAACTTCTCTACTTTTGTACTCAATACCTCTGTTTATGAAGCCCAAGATCCCATATGATTTGTTAACCACTCTCTCAATATGTCCTGCCACCTTCAGGGACCTATGCACATTAACTCCCAGGTCCCTCTGTCCCTGCACACTCTTTAAAACTGTGTCATTAAGTCTATATTGCCTCTCCCTGTTCCTTCTGCCAACATGCATCCCCTCACACTTCTCTGTATTAAATTCCATCTGCCACTTGTCTGCCCATTCTGCTAGCCTTTCTATGTCTTGTTGCAGTCGATTGGTATCATCCTCACTGTTTGCCACACCCCCAGGTTTGGTGTCATCAGCAAATTTAGAAATTCTACTCTGTATTCCAATATCCAGGTCATTTAGATATATTAAAAAAAGCAGTGGCCCCAGCCTTGGGGAACACCACTGTCTACCATCCTCCAGTCTGAAAAACAGCCATTTACCACAACTCGCTGTTTTCTGTCCTTAAGCCAATTCCTTATCCAAGCTGCCACTGACCCACCTATTCCATGAGCCTCAATTTTGTTAATCAGCCTTCTATTTGGTACTTTGTCAAACGCCTTCCGAAAATTCATGTAGACAACATCCACTGCATTCCCTTCATCAATCCTCTTTGTTACTTCATCAAAAAATTCAATTAGATTAGTCAAACACGATCTGCCTTTTACAAATCTGTGTTGGCCCTCCTTAATTTTTTCCTTGATTATTGTTTCTAAAACTTTACCCACCACTGATATTAAACTGACCGGCCTGTAGTTACTAGGATTGTCCTTACACCCTTTCTTGAACAATGGTGTCACATTTGCCACTTTCCAATCCTCAGACACCTCCCCCACATCTAAGGAAGATTGGAAAATTATGGCAAGCCCTTCCGCTATCTCCTCCCCCAATTCCCTTAGCTACCTGGGATGCAAGCCATCTGGACCAGGCGACTTGTCCACTCTAAGCATACCCAGCCTTTCTAGTACATCCTGTCTATCAATTTTCACCCCTTCCATTGCTTCTACCTTTTCCACTTCTACCGATATTTTGTCAGCATCCACCTCCTTAGTAAACACCGATACAAAGTGCTCATTGAGTATTCTAGCCTTGCCCTGCACCTCTAAGCATATATCACCTTCTTTGTCTCTAATAGACCCCACCCCACCTCTTACTACCCACTTACTGTTTACATGCCGGTAGAAGAGTTTTGGGTTCCCTTTTATGTTAACCACCATTCTACTCTCATTCTCTCTTTGCCAATCTTATTTTCATCTTCACTTCCCCTCTCAACTTATTGTATTTGGTCTGGTTCTCAGCTTGAAGAATTCACCTGACATGCATCATACACCCTCTTTTTTTGTTTCATCATCTTCTCTATCTCCCTCGTCATCCATGGAGCCCTTGCTTTGGTTCCCTTACCTTTCCCTCTTGTTGGAATGTACCTAGCCTGTACTTGGAACATCTCCTCTTTAAAGATCACCCATTGTTCCATTACAGTTTTTCCTGTCAGTCTTTGGTTCCATTTTATCCTGGCTAGATCCTTTTGCATCCCATTGAAGTTAGCCCTATTCCAGTTTAGAAGTTCCATTCTAGATTGTTCCTTGCTCCTCTCAATTGCTAATCTAAATCTTATGATACGATGATCACTCGTAGCCAAGTGTTCTCCCACAGATACTTGGTCGACCTGGCCCATCTCGTTCCCCAGCACCAGATCCAGCAATGCCTCCTTCCTAGTTGGGCCAAGAACATACTGGTCAAGGAAATTCTCCTGAACGCATTTCAGAAATTCCTCCCCCTCCTTTCCCTTTACCCTAGCATTATCCCAATTGATATTTAGGTAATTAAAGTCCCCCAATATCACCACTCTTTAGCTCTTGCATATCTTTGCGATTTCCCTGCAGATTTGCTCCTCTACCTCCCTCTCACTATTTGGAGGCCTGTAGAATACCCCCAATAGCGTGATCATACCCTTTTTGCTCAACTCTAACCAAATGGACTCTGTCCTTGTCCCCTCAAGAACATCCTCCCTTTCCAACACTACAATGTCTTCCTTAATCAGCACTGCCACCTCACCTCCCTTTTTTCCTTCCCTATCTTTTTGAAAACCTTGTACCCTTGAAGTGCCCAGTTCTCACCATTTTTAAGCCATGTTTCCGTTATTGCCACACGGCTAATTGTGCTTGTAGCTCACCAACCTTATTCACCACACTTTGTGCGTTTACGTACATGCATTCTAAACCCATTTTTGAATTTTTCATAGTCTTTCTTAGTCTGCTGCTATCTAATATGGTACTACTGCCGCCTCCAGCACTACCTTCCCCTCCAGTACCATCCAACACACTCACTCTTCCATGCACCCCATTCCTCCCCTCCACTCCTACATGCTGGTGCCCATCCCCCTGCCAAGCTAGTTTAAACTCTCCCCAACAGCACAAGCAAACCTCCCCGCAAGAATATTGGTCCCGGCTCTGTTGAGGTGTAACCCATCTGGCTTGTACAGGTCCCACCTTCCCCAGAAATGGTCCCAATGCCTCAGGAATCTAAAGCCCTCCCCTCCTGCACCATCTCTCCAGCCACGCATTCATCTGTTCTATCCTCCTTTTCCTGTACTCACAAGCACGTGGCACTGGGAGTAATCCGGAGATTACTACCTTTGAGGTCCTACTTTTTAATCTCTTTCCTAGCTCCCTATAGTCTGCCTGCAGGACCTCATCCCTCTATCTGCCTATGTCGTTGGTACCAATATGGACAACGACCTCTGGCTGTTCACCCTCCCCCCTCAGAGTGTCCTGCAGCCGCTCAGTGACATCCTTGACTCTGGCACCAGGGAGGCAACATACCATCCTGGAGTCACGTCTGCGTCCACAGAAACGCCTATCTGTTCCCCTAACCAATGAATCCCCTATCACTATTGCTCTTCCACTCTTCTTCCCCTCCATGCAGCTGAGCCACCTGTGGTGCCGTGGGCTTGGCTCTGGCTGCTCTTCCCAGAGGAGCCATCACCCCCACCAGTTTCCAGAACTGTGAACCAGTTAGCGAGCGAGATGCACTCTGGGGATTCCTGCCCTACCTGCCTGGTCCTCCTTCTCTGTCTGGTGGTCACCCATTCCCTCTCTGCCTGCACATTCTGAGGCTGCGGGGTGACCACTTCTAGAAACGTGCTTTCCAAGTATTTCTCAGCCTCGCGGATGCACTGTAGTGACTCCAGCTGCTGCTCAAGCTCCAAAATCCGGAGCGCGAGTTGCTGTAGTTGGCGACACTTCCTGCACACCTGGTCGTCCAGGCCACAAGAAGCGTCCAGGATTTCCCACATGGTACAGGATGTGCAAATCACGGGACTGAGCTGCCCTGCCATGCCTCTATTTACCAGACTATGGAGGTAATTTAGCAGAAATAAACTTAAGAAACACTCAACAGCTACCCACCAATCAGCACTTCCCTCTATTAGATAGGCTATGAACTACTTAGCAGAAATATACTGAAAACAGAACAAAAAAAAACTTACCACAAATACTCACCATAGTATAAAAATTATGGAGTGAAATTAGGAAACACTTCTACACACAAAGGGTGGTAATAAGTTTGGAACTCTCTTCCGCAAACGGCAATGGATGCTAGATCAACTGTTAATTTTAAATCGGAGATTGACAGCTTTTTATTAACCAATGGTATTGAAGGATATGGGCTAAAAGCAGGTATATGGAGTTAGGCGGAATGGCCTACTCTTGTTCTTATGTTCCATTTAGGACAGGTGGATTTTCCAACAGGAGTTACTACATAGCGGTTAGGAGTAGGAACACCAGCCATTTTTTCTATCTTTCTCTCTCTCCTTCCCTCCCTGGATTAAGGATCCAGAGAGCTAAACTAACAACAGAAAACGCTGGAAAAACTCAGCAGGCCAGGCAGCATCCGTGGAGAGAGAAACAGAGTTAACGTTTCAGGTCAAAGACCTTTCGTCAGAACTGGAAAAAAGCAGGAAATGAAATAGATTTAAAGCAAGGATAAAGCTGAGGAAAGGGGAGCTGAGCTGTTACCCGGGTGAAATCAGTGAAAGGACCCAATCCTTGCAACGTTTCAATGCACCTGTCAGAGCCAATGCTGGGCGCGCTCTGAATTGAGCTCGATGTCACCACCCACCCTTGAACAGAGTCCTGCCCCCAAACGCCGCGCCGATAGGCTGTCTAACGCGACAGGCCGGATTCTGATTGGTTACACTAGACGTCAATCTAAGTAACCTCTTCCGGCGGGTTTCTGGCAAATTTAAATTGGACCAATTAGAAAGCCGGTTACGGATGTCGTTAGCGACCAATCGGGTTAGGCGTTATTTGTGGGGTGGGCGATAGAAATTTCAAATGCGCTCCTACAGTAACGGTTCAGATAAACGGCGAAAGGTCTTTTTTTTGAAAAAAAAAACGTTGCGAGGCTCCCTCTCGACACGGGCCGGACGGCGACATCAATAGTGGATGCGATCGCTGCGCCCTACGACTAACCGGATAGGTAAGCTCCAGTAATCGGTGGGGGAAGCTTGGTGTATATATAAATATTTATTATCTGAAACGTAATGGAGAAAGGTGAACTCCATTTTCCCCTCCTGTTGAAGCGGGCTGTGAACACAATGAAGCCCGAAGCCGGTTCTGGGCCCGGCGGCTGTCCGGATTCCCTGCCTTTCTCCGCAGTCACGAGTAGCGGAGAAGCCTCGAAGCTTCTTGCAGCGATTGCGTTGTTTAGCGCGCAGGGAGGGTGGATTTGGGTTTGCGGGGGGTGGGGGGGTTAGTTTGATATTTACGCTGCCGTCTAAGTATCTTTGGGCGGTTTGTGTTTCGGGGGGGAGGAGGAGGAGGAGGGGCCGGCGAGCGTTGCGAGGAAGGGGGCGCAGGTTCTGACAGCGGTGTTTACTGGACGGTTTATTTTTTATTTACACACACACACACACCGACGGCAGCTGAATTACCGGAGAAAATGATGGTTGGCCGCCCCCCGTGGGGGGGCTGATGGCCGGGGACGGATGGTGGTGGAAAGAGTGTCTGGGATTGTTCAACCGGTGAAGGTGTGTGTGAGAACCCCAGCCCTCGGCGCCTCCCTTTTAAACGGAGACTGCCAGTCGCTGTGGGGAGCGGCTGTGTCGGTGCCACCTGGTGGACCAGCCTCTGACGCCTTGGCTGCTGCGTGCGGACGTTCGCGGCGTCAGGTCACCGGGCTGGAAGAAAGGGAAGCTGAGGCGGCTTTTCACCCTGACGGGTTTGCTGTTATGGGTGAGTTTGGCGCGGCCCGCCCGGCTCTTTGATTATCCCCTGACACTGCTTTCCTGCTGTTTTTGTATCTTCCCAAACCGCGGCGGTTCCCTTTTGTGGGCGGCTCTTTTATTGTTTTAAAAGGCCGGGATCAGGACCGACTTGCGCGTTACCAGGCCTGCTCCTGGCTAACAGCAACGCAGTCAACGCCGTTTCCAACGTTTTTATATATACAATGGTTTAGTTGCTCTCGATCGTTTTTTTTAAAAAAAACATGTTTACGTTGTAGCCAGGTAGTTCTTGCCGCACCTCCGCCTGCCTATTGGTAGTTCATATTTGACAGCCGGCTAGGAATGTGACAAAAGGCGATGCATTTTAAATGCCTCCTGCACAGATCTGATTGGTGTAAACTGCAGCCGCTTTACATTTTATTTGCTCTTGTTTTGGTTTGGATCATGTTGCTTTTTTATTGTATGGTTAAACAAGAGGTGAGCGACGTTTGCTCTGGGTCAGTGTTTGGTCGACATGAGCTTTCCTCTGATGTAACTTTTTGGGGAAATTCCTTAATTGTATCGGCTTTAACAGATAAATATTGTGATTGGCAAGTCTTGAGACCTTCTGAATCAAGCCTTGATGCATAAATGATAAAAACTTAACCGGTTAGACTTTTTCTTTAAAGCAATTTCATTAATGGGCTGGATTTTGTTCTGAGCAGTGAATGAATGTTGCTAGCTGGACTTGGAATGTTGGACTTCCACTTGCCCATAGACCTTCTATGGGCTATTACACAGAAAGTTCCTGCCATCCAAAAAGCACCGCACCGTCTACATCTGGGACCTGTGTGAACAGGACAAGCAACTGTGTGGGTCTTTAACGAATGAGATTGAAGAATTGTTAATGAGTAGTGCAGGGCATGAACCAGGAAGTGTATGTTGGAATGTAGATTTCAATGTCAAATCAGGTACAGAAAGTGCAGAGGGAAAGAACGATTGGATTAAGAGAAATAAGAGACAGTTTAAAAAATAAATCTCCAACAACAATTGAAGGAATGAGACTCCACACTTGTAAAAGTGGATTTTCAGTGCTTAAGAGGTTGTTTGACAGTAATTAAGACTTATCACGACGCTAAAAGATACTTGGACTGGAATGGACACGCCCTAACCTTGGCAAGTTTAGTCCGTATCTAATGCGGTAAGTACAGCAACTTGATGCTGTTCAATAGATTTGAATGGTGTCAGACGGCGAGATTCCGTGTTTGAGAAGCTTTTGGAGGAGCAGGGCACCTCGGATAGCAGCTTCCCGATTTCCACGTTTAACAGTGCATGTGTGTTCGCAGGAAGTTGCTGTTGGATTTGCACATAAGTTACGGTGAGCGCCATTAACCTCACCATTAATTTTTATAGCAAAATCTGCCCCATCGTTTCAGTTCTGTAGATCAGTAGTTAACACTTCAGAACCAAAACTGCTGTTTTGCGGCAGGATGCATGAAATGGGTGCAACATATAATGATGTTGCGTGGAAGGGCGAGGCTTGTCCAAGTACACAGGAATGCAAAACCCTCATTCACTTGACCCTTTTTAAGGTTAGTGTTTGATTTTTTTTTTTTAATTTCTGGTCGTGAATGTTAGCCAGATTTGAAATTGTGCACAACGAAAATAAATGAATATGTAGTTTCTCGTACACAATTTAAATTTCCCATCCTCATGAGCAATAACTTTATTTGTTTTCTCTATGCTTTATTTCTGATGGGAAGGCATTGTGCATGTGTATTTCAATATGCTTCTAATTTTTTTTGTATTAAGTATTAAAATGCAACTTCTATCACATTTTGATTCTGCTGTGAGGGTCATCTCTTTTTCTATTCTGATTTTAGGAGTAAATAAGCAAGTGCCAGGCTAGATGTTTAGCAACCGAAAGCATTGTACTATGCTAATACACTTTTTAAGCTTCTTGTTTCATCATGTTTTCTTAGATAATAGCAAGTATTAAAGTTTTTTTTAAAGAAGCCATGAACCTTGAATATTATATAAAAGCACAATTACAGCTTCATTATATTTGGGTAAATAAGGAATTGTGCAGAATTTCTATATTAAAGTTCACTTGTGTAATGTATTGGAAACGAGGTTGGAATACTGTGCTGCTGATGGAACCACACTAATCCACAAAATAATGTGTTGGCGAATTTCATCTTGATGAACTAAATGTTACTGAACTCTGTTGTCTTTACTGGACACTTTCTTTATGTATGCAACAGTTCCTCTTGGTTTCTAGCCCACTATCATATTGTGTACAACTGGCGCGGCCATCCCCCTAAAGGAACCATGTACCACCCTGCAAACATTTGAGAGATTTCATAAATTCCAATGTTACTGTTCAAGCTTTCTCTCAACACCTTTAACTTGTGCTCACAGTAAAAAGATGGTTCCCATAAGTACACCAAGACCACTATGACGTGCAACCTAAGACATTATATTGGCTAGTATTTAAAATTATTCTCTTTATTGTTCATGTTCTTCACAAAGAACAATCGACATGTGGAATGGACTGCCAGTTACAGTAATGGAGATAAAAATCCTGGACCTTTTTAAGAAACAAATGCAGCAAGTGGGTGGGGGAGGGGGTGGACTGGACTGGACTGTAGGTTCTTTCTGGATGAATAAAGATGGGCTGAATGGCCTTCCTAATTGCAAGTATTTTGTGATCTTGAGTGGCTTACTCACAAATAAGGAATGTTACATATTTAACAACATAGTTAAATTTCCCCATTAAAAGTGTATTTTGCCATTTAATACCTTCAATAAAATTTTTACTTCTAGGCCTCAGCCTGTCTCATAAGCCTGGGTTTTTAACTGGGTATATTAACCTTATGACTATTTGAAAGAGCTTTCACCCACATCTGCATAGTTTTCAGAACAACTACTACTTGCATTTATATAGTGCCTGTAACGTAGTAAAACGTCCCACATAGGGTTGCGAAGGGGTGGAAAGTTTCCGGGAAATTTCCGGAAATTTTCCACTGGAAGTTTAGCTTGGGAATTTTGCCCAAAAAAGCACATGCTAGCATAATATTGTCTCTTTTTTGTATTTTTTTTCCCACAGGTCCTCTCTTAAAATTACTAACAGAGATGGAATCTTAATTATTAAGGAATTTCTTAATCAATATATGTTTATCTTCTTACTTGGCTTGTTTTAATAAGTTTTGTGTGTGACTGAACAAGTGTGTCCTGATTGGGTGGATGAGCGATTAGCTCCCTCTGTTGGTGATGTAGTGTCATGCTTCCATCACATGGAGCATCAGGAAAAATTTACTCGCCCTGTTGCAATCGTGCTGATCGACCGCAGTTTGACACAGATGAATGCCCTTTATTTCTCTGCATAGAACAATGCCACGTTTACTGTCGGATGTGTGGAAGCATTTTACCCCAGGCATTAAAGATGGAAAGACTGTGTACATGTGCAAACACTGTACAAAGCCATATGTAAAGAATGCCACAAAGATGCAGCAGCATTTATCCAAATGCAACAACTTCACTCAAAGCTTACAGCAGTCAGCCCAGAGTTCCTCTGCTTCCATTCAAGAAGATGATGGTTCACATTCAGCATCAGGCTGCTTATCAGCAACTCCTGGCCCACTTGGAAGGTTCTTTGATACAACGGATAGCCATAGCCAGAAGAATGCAGATGAGTGCCTTGCTCGAGCTGTATATGCGACAGGCTCACCCCTCATGCTCACAGCCAATGTGTACTGGAAGAGATTTTTCAATGTTATTCGCCCTGCATACTGTCCTCCCACCAGACATGCTTTGTCTACTTATTTGCTGGAGGCTGAGTATAACAGAGTCCAAGGAAAGCTCAAAGAAACGATAGAGATGGCAGACTATGTTGCAGTTATCTCAGATGGGTGGTCAAATGTACGAGGGGAGGGCATCATAAACTACATTGTCTCCACTCCTCTCCCAGTGTTCTTCAAGAGCACAGACACGAAGGATAACAGACACACAGGCACATACATTGCTGATGAGCTGAAAGCGGTCATCAACGATCTTGGATCACAAAAGATCTTTGCAGTAGTTACTGACAATGCTGCGAATATGAAGGCTGCTTGGGCTCAAGTGGAGGAGGCCTACCCTCATATTACGTCTATTGGGTGCGCAGCTCATGGGCTCAACCTGCTCCTCAAGGACACCATGGAAACACTGTACAAGAGAGCCAAGCAAGTTGTTAAGTATGTCAGGGGAAAACAGGTAGTTGCAGCAACCTACAACTCCAAGCAAACGACAAAGAACAGGAACACCACACTGAAGCTGCCCAGCAACACTAGATGGGGTGGCATTGTCATAATGTACAACAGCCTTCTGGAGGGTAAGGAGTCACTGCAAGAAATGGCAATATCCCAGTCTGGGGATATGGAAACCACCATCAAGAAAATACTGCTGGATGATGTGTTTTGGGAGAGAGTGGTTAGCAGCCTTAAACTACTCACCAGTAGCATCTGCAATTGCTCAGATTGAAGGAGATGACGCTGTCTTGTCAGATGTTCTCGGGCTTTTTGCTGATTTAAAAGAACAAATCAGCATTGCCCTACCCACATCCCTGCTGCTCAAAGCAGAGAAGGCAATTGTTCAATTCATACAGACGCGTCAAGAATTTTGTGTCAAGCTGATTCATGCTGCAGCATACATGCCGGACCTAAAGCATGTTGGGAGACCAATACTTTCTGGAGAACAGATCAACAGCGCTTATAGTGTGATTTCTACCCTCTCACGCCACCTCAATCTGGACGTGGGCGAAGTCTGGCAAAGTTCTCTACCAAGCAAGGTCTTTGGAATGGGGATGGGATATGGGAATCATGCAAGCATATCGGTGCACATACCTGGTGGAAGGGACTTTGTGCATCTGAGGCCCTTTCACCCATTGCATCGGTGATACTGCAAATCCCACCTTCATCAGCGGCCTCTGAACGAAACTGGTCACTTTTTGGGAATACGCATACAAAGGTGCGCAACAGGCTGACTATCGAGAGTTGAGAAACTGGTGGCTATCCGGGCGAACCTACAACTTATTGAGCCAGATACAGAAGTGTCCACCACACAGCTAGACCGAGGAGGAAATGGACACGCCAGAGCCAGAGAATCAGCAATGATGAGTAGAAGACTCAAAGGGACAAAATAAGGACAAATTACAGGCTAAATAAGCTGTTTTTAATTGTATGGAACAGTATGTCTATTTTGATGACAAAGATAATATAAGGATCAGAGACAAAAACTATCAGTGTGCAAAAAAAACCTCTAAATTCCCATGGAAAGTTTCCTCTTTTAAAAATTCCCGGAATTTTGCAACCCTAGTTTTCACAGGAATGTAATCAGACAAAAATTTGACACTGAGCCTAAGCCATCAGGATAGATGACTAAACGCTTAGTCAAAGTGAGGTTTTGAGCAGCATCTTAAAGGAGTCGCGAGAGAGAGAGAGAGAGGAAAGTGGATTGGAGTGAGAATTCCAGAGCTTGGGGCTTAGATGGCTGAAGGCACAGCCATCAATGGTGGAACGAAGGAAGTGGAGGTGGTTACAGAGATAGGGAGGTATGAGACCATTGAAGGATTTAAACACAAGGATGAGAATTTTAAATTTGAGGCGTTGGTGGACTGGGAGCCAGTGTAGGTTAGTGAGCCCAAGGGTGATGTGTGAAAGGGATTTGATATGGGCAGCAGAGTTCAAGTTTAAGGAGGGTGGAAGATGGGAGGCCAGCTTGGAGAGCATTGGAATAGTTGAGTCTGGAGATAACAAAAGCATGGATGAGGGTTTCAGCAGCGGGTGGGCTATATTATAGAGGTGGAAGTAGGCTGTCTTTGTGATGGAGATGCAATGGGTTGGAAGCTCCGCCCCAGGTCAAATAGGATGCCGAGATTGACAATAGTTTGGTTCAACCAGACAGTGGCTAGGGAGGGAGAGTGGAATCGGTGACTAGAGAACAGAGATTATGACGGAGAATTCCCAATGTTTAATTGGAGGAAATTTTGGCTCATCTAAGACTGGATGTTTGACACTCAGTCTGACAACACAGAAAGGGGGAGTGCGTGCGGGGGAGGTTTGAGATAGGTAGTGATGAGCTAGAGCTGGGTATCGTCGGCATACTTGAGGAATCTGACCTTGTCTTTGGATAATCTTGCTGAGGGGTAGCATGTAGATGAGAAATAGGGGGTGGTTGATTGCCTCTGGAGTACCCCAAGAATCTATGGTGCGGGGGCAGGAAGAGGAGCCATTGCTGGATAGGTGAGAGTGGAACCAGACGAGGACATTCCCACTCAACTGGACAACTGAGAGAGGTGTTGGAGGAGGATGGTGTGGTCAACCATGTCTCAAGGCTGCAGACAGGTTGAGAAGGATGAGAAGTGATCGTGCAGCACGATCACAGTCACAGAGATGTAATTTGCGACTTTAGAACTTTCCAACATAAAGTCCTGTGCCGCCATATGTTATGGTTGCCTCGTCATGTGAAGATTTGAGTTTCTTTGCTTTTTCCAAAAGAATTTCACAAACTGGCACTTGAATTCTGCAAGTTTTGTTTTATTTACTTGGTGACAGGATGGGGATGATGATGCTGGCAAGATTGCATTTATTTCTCATCCTTAGTTGCCATGAGATGAGGTTGGGCCATCTCCTTGCTACAGTTCTTGTGATGCTAGAATATTGGCCCAGCAGTGATGAAAGAATGGTGATGTATGTCCAAGTCAGGCTACACAGACTGGAACTTGAAGTTGATGGTATTTCTGTGATGTTGCCTGTCTAAAGAGCTGGGGAGGTGCTGTTAAAGTAATCTTGGTGAGTGTCTGCAGTACATCCTGTAGATAATACTGCAGCCCAAATGTGTTTGGTCTATAAGAGGTGGATATTGATTTCAGTGGATGGGATGCCAATTAGGTGGCCTGCTATGTCCTGAATGGTCTTGTGCTTCTTGAGTGTTACAGCTGCACGTATCCATGTGTGTGGTGAGTTATAGAACTTGAGCCTTATAGATAGTAGAGACATTGAGGGGCCATGGGTAATGTTCCCTTTAACTGGTCCATTCACATTTTCGCACATGTGCGGTTTCTTCCCTGTAGAAGCCAGTGAGTGGCTTGCGTGGGACCTCCAGATCTCCGTGCAGCTTAGCGGGAACGTTGGTCAGGAGGTGAACCAGCCATTTTAGTGATTTTTAGGAGACAACAACAACTTGTATTTATATAGCGCCTTTAACGTAGTAAAACGTCCCAAGGCGCTGCACAGGAGTATTGTAAGACAAATTTGACACCGAGCCACATAGGATAAATTAGGGCAGGTGACCAAAAGCTTGGTCAAAGAGGTAGGTTTTAAGGAGCGTCTTAAAGGAGGAAAGAGAGGTAGCGAGACGGGGGTGGGGGCTGAAGGAGATTAAAGATAGGAAGCATTTAATGAAGTAGCTAATGAACAGTTAACCCCTCTGCCTCCCAGAAGAGGGATTTGATAACCCATGCTTCTGAGTTGTACTCCCCAGATAAGGTTATAAGCACCTTTTTATCAGTAAAATTGTTGTCTTAATTTCAATAAAACCAATTATTTAGAAAAGTGTTTCGGTCTTGGTTTAATCTTGCCTCTCGTACCCTAAAAAGTTTAATATTCTAGTGGTCAGGACGTGGACCACTCATTGTAATGTACCCGGCCTCTATCCTCCTGTAGCTATGGTGTTGATGGGGCTGACCCACTTAAGCTTCTGGCCATGGAGACTTCCATGATATTGACGGTGGGAGACTTGGCATTGATGGGGCTGTTGAAGGTCTGGGAGAGGTTATTGGAACGTGTTGGACAATATCATTGACTGACACTTGCGTGGTACAAATTCTGCTGCTCATAGACAATACCTGTGATTGCAGTTCTCAAGTCCTCGAACGTGTTGCCTCCCAAATCCGTGCCCATCTTTCCCACAATTCCATGTTTGAATCCCTCCAATCAGGTTTCCGCCCTTGCCACAGTACAGAAACGGCTCCCCTCAACGTCATAAATGACATCCTTTGTGACTGTGACAAAGGTAAACTATCCCTCCTCGTCCTTCTTGACTTGTCTGCAGCCTTTGACACGGTTGACCACTCCATCCTTCTCCAACGCCTCTCCACCGTCGTCCAGCTGGGTGGGACTGCACTCACCTGGTTCCATTCTTATCTAGCAATCATAATCCCGCATTGTTACCTCTGGTGTCCCCCAAGGATCTATCCTTGGCCCCCTCCTATTTCTCATCTACATGTTGCCCCTTGACGACATCATCAAAAAACACAGCATCAGTTTCCACATGTACACTGACGACACCCAGCTCTACCTCACTACCTCTTCTCTCAACCCCTCCATGGTGTCAAAATTGTCAGACTGCTGGTCCGACATCCAGTTCTGGATGAGCAAAAATGTTCTCCAATTAAACATTGGGAAGACCGAAGCCATTGTTTTTGGTCCCCGCCACAAACTCCGTTCCCTAGCCACTGACTCCACCCCTCTCGCTAACATCTGTCTGAGGCTGAACCACACTGTTCGCAACCTTGGTGCCATATTTATAGAGTCATAACGGCACAGAGGGAGACCATTCGGCCCATCTAGTCCATGCCGGCTCTCTAGAGCAATGCAGTCAGTCCCATTCCCCTGCTCTATCCCCGTAGCCCTGCAAGTTTATTTCCCTCAAGTGCCTATCCAGTCTCCCCTTGAAAACATTGAGTGTCTCCGCTTCCACCACTTCTGTCGGCAGCGAGTTCCAGGTCCTCCCCACTCACTGCGTAAAAAAGTTTTTCCTCACATCCTCCTTGTATCTCTTGCCCAAAACCTAAAATCTGTGTCCCCTAGTCCTTGTACCATCAACTAGTGGGAACAGCCTTTCCCTGTCTAACCTAGCCAAACCTGTCATAATCTTTGACCCTGAAATGAGCTTCCAACCACATATCCGCAGCATAACAAAGACCGCCTACTTCCACCTCCGTAACATCGCCCGTCTCCGCCCTTGCCTCAGCTCATCTGCTGCTGAAACCCTCATCCATGCCTTTGGTACCTCCTAGACTTGACTATTCCAACACACTCCTGGCTGGCCTCCCACATTCCACCCTACATAAACTTGGGTCATCCAAAACTCGGTTGCCTGTGTCCTAACTCACACCAAATCCTGTTCGCCCATCACCCCTGTGCTCGCTGACCTACATTGGCTCCCGGTTAAGCAGCGCCTTGATTTCAAAATCCTCATCCTTGTTTTCAAATCCCTCCATGGCTTCGCCCCTTCCTATCTCTAATCTCCTTCAGCCCCATAACCGCCGCCCCCCCCCCCCCCCCCCCAGAGATATCTGTGCTCCTCTAATTCTGCCCTCTTGAGCATCCCTGATTATAATCGCTCCAACTTTGGTGGCCGTGCCTTCTGTTGCCTCGGCATAAAGCTCTGGAATTCCCTCCCTAAACCTGTCCGCCTCGCTACCTCTCTTTCCTCCTTTAAGACGCTCCTTAAAACCTAACTCTTTGATCAAGCTTTTGGTCACCTGCCCTAATTTATCCTTATGTGGATTGGTGTCAAATTTTTTGTCCTAAAATACTCCTGTGCAGCGCCTTGGAACATTTTACTACGTTAAAGGTGCTATATAAACACGTTGTTGTTGTTCTAATCAACCAAAAATGTTCAATGATAATGCATTTCTCTTCGTCGCTTTTTTATTGCTGCTGAAAATTCAAGTTTAAAACAAATTAAGTTTGAGGTTTAAAGAATTTTTTAATAATGTAAACTGTGTACATGAGCTTTTGAGCATTCTATGAGGCAATTTTTGTTTATGGAAATGTTGATTTAAAGATTGTATATTAAGAAATTCTCATAGTACACTAAAGGATAAGTTTTCTGCTTCTGTGCTCCTGGTACATCTTTGGGCCACGTCAGCAAAATGCACATTTTTGCATGATTCTTAGTTAATTAATTTTAAGTGGGAATTTTACCTTTTAAATGCTTTAAGGCAAGAATGTAAAGACCAAAGCCAGTAAACCATGGGCACAGCAGGGTGCGGGAGATGGAATACTTGAGGCACAAAAAGGGTAGCGGACAGGTTGGGGAGGTTTGGGTCCCATTCTTCTGGGTCGCTCTCTCTCCAGACTGCACCTCCCCAATATCCCTTCAACTCCAGTATTGTAAACTAGCTTTTTTTTCTTCCCTCGTGCTGAGAAACCCCTTTGTAGCCTTGCTTTCGCTCTACCTTTCCCTTTTGGTGCTCTCAATCCCTAGATCACATTCACAGTGCTCCTTGATCCCAGAGCCTCCCTCTCCAGATTTCCTGTTACCCTGCTGTGCCATCCTAGACCCTGAAACACCCCTTGAAAACACTGCTGTGATCTGAGACCCCCATCCAGTACTGCCAGAATCAGTTCCCCACCTTCTGGATTCTTCCGATCCCAATGCTGACAAGTCAGTGTCCTCTGTATTATCATGTGCATAATGCCCCTGTTCTTTATATTTAAAAAAAAATCCTCTGAGTAATGCCATAAAAGATCTGCTAGTAACTATATAAATTGCTTCTAGTCACTTAAAATGGGTACCAGTTACTGCAGAAGTAAACTGTTTCAAGTCAGTTATATAGTTATATTTTAAACTTCTGATCTGTGGTTTGACTGAGAATGTGTTGCATAAAAGTACATGTAGAATTGAGAACCCATATTGCTTTGCAGTTGTCCTGCAACTGGATCACACAGGAACCAGATCATGGCAGATTTTGTGCTGATTTCTAGTATTTCGGGAATATAGCTGGGTAGTTATACACTACTTTTGAACTGTGGCTAAATGGAGGAGGGGGGGAAAGTATAATCGGTTTTATCCCAGGGAAAACAGTGGGAGTCCGCTGGTGTTAATGCTGTTTTGGATAGTAATGTTTGTTTATTTCTCCAGGTTGCTGTTTAGTGAGCACATTACACAAGCACCATGGGGGATGAATGCGAGTGGATGAAATTGCCGATTGACCAGAAGTGTGAGCATAAGGTATGTGTAAGATGTTATTTTAAGTTGCAAGTATAATTGGAAAGATTATTGGTAAATATTTGTAGAGGAATAATTTAAAGCTCATCAACTTTAACCAGATCTGAGGTAAATAATCGAGCACAAGTTTTCATTGAAAGCATAAAAAATAAATGTTTACTGGGCTCCACATAACTTGGGAGCATCAAACTTTCATACAGATAATTCATGGTTTGCTTTACTCACAGCATTTTGAGATATCTGTACACTTCATCCTAACTGTTGCAATTTGTTGGCTGTGTCATGCTAGTGAATCACAACAGAATTTTTGGGCATCCTTGATTGCTGCTGCCTCAGACACATAGCGCTATGTAATGGTGTTACTTTGATAAAGGTTTGCTTGCAGAGAAATTGGAGCTTTTTTGGTTACTGACTTGCCAAGTGAATGTAACAATCCAGTAATTTAAATTGCTGTTCCTCTTCACTTGTTCAATCCTCTATTTCATGGGACAACTTAGATGGAACTCTTCAATCCAACAACCGCTTGCATTTATATAATGCCTTTAACATGGAAAAAAGGCGATTTATATAAATGCAGACTGGAGTGGCAATAGATTGGAGTTAGAGAAGGGATTTGGTGATGAGATGGGCTTGTTGGTTTTTCTTGCCTTGCCAGTTCCCAGACTCTTTTTTAGGTTCCCAACCCCATTGTCTTTTCAAAGCAAAATGATTGGTCTGTCCAATAACCGAAAATCTCCTTATTACTTCAGTCAGCGCTAGTTGAAGCTAATGCTGAAGTTCCAGTGAAATTGTCAATTTGTTGGTTTGAAATAGAAAGTGAAAATTAACTGAGCTGCTCTATAAACCTTTGAGTGTTGGTGGGAAATGAGCAATTATCCTGCACACTCAACAATGGAGCTTTTAAATGGTGCAGCCCTCTGTTAAAATCTTTCTCCTGAAGAAACTTCAAAACAGGTCAAAATAAAGTTGGGCTGAGCTAACTGTTCAGCTCCCCAAATGCTTAATTTTTGAAACACTTTTGGTAATATGCCAAAGAGATAAGAAGGTTTGATGTAATGCGTGCACTGAGTTATCTGATATTAGCACTCATTTTTAATGTGGAAGCAAGTCATCCTCAGTTCCGAGGGACTGCCTAAGAAGAAGATGATTAGCACTTGAGGCACTGAGATCGATTGACCCGGGGGAGGGGGGAAGAATTAGCCACTGTCTAGCTCCTGATTGTTCTGTATGATTTGCAAGCATGACTTTAATTGCCAATATAAACTGGAATTTTGTAATGAAATTTAGGCAAAGAAATTGGAACTAGGGAATTTCATACAAGATTGCTTTTTGATCTGATTTAAATCTAGGACTTCACTAAGGGTAACTCGCATTTAAATCTGGTCACAAGTTATCAGACATTTATTAAGCATGGATACAAAATTGGCTACGGGACAGAAAGCAGAGAGTAGTGGCGAACAGTTTTTAGACTGGAGGGAGGTATGCGGAGGTGTTCCCCATGAGTCGGTATTCGGACCACTACTCTTTTTGATATATAATAATGACCTGGACTTGGGTATAAGGGGCATAATTTCAAAGTTTGCAGATGACAGACTGGTGAAATGGGCAGACACATGGCAACTAAAATTTAACGCAGAGAAGTGTGAAGTGATGCATTTTGGTAGGAAGAAAGTGGAGAGGCAATGTGAACTAAATGGTACAATTTTAAAGGGGGTGCAGGAACAGAGACCTGGGTGTATGTACACAAATCTTTGAAGGTAGCAGGACAAGTTCAAAATAAAGTTAGACAAGAAGGCTGTATTAAAAAAAAAACAAGGCTTATGGGATCCTTGGCTTTATTAATAGAGTACAAAAGCAAGGAAGTCATGCTAAACCTTACACTAGTTAGGTCCCAGCTGGAGTATTATGGGCACACTTTAGGAAGGATGTTGAAGCCTTAGAGAGGGTACTGAAGAGATTTGCTAGAATTGTACAAGGAATGAGGGACTCCTTTATAACAAAGAAGGTTAAGAGGAGATTTGATGGTGGTGGTCAAAATCTTGAACAGCTTCAAAAGAGTGTGTAAGGTGAATCTATTTTTAGTGGCAGAAGGGCTGGTAACCAGAGGACACATATTTGAAGTGATTGGCAAAAGAACTAGAGGCGACATGAGAAAACATTTTTAACACAGCGAGTTGGATAATACTTGAAGTGGAAAGATTTGCTGAGCTATGGGAAAGAGCAGGGGAGTGGGGCTAATTGGCTATCTCTACCAAAGCCACGATAGACTAGAATGATACAGCACAGGAGGCCATTCAGATTAGTGATATCTAGAAACGGCTGAGCACACTGGATACAGCAAAGGCTGTGGGCCCCGACAACATCCCGGCTATCGTGCTGAAGACTTGTGCTTCAGAACTAGCCGCACCTCTAGCCAAGCTGTTCCAGTACAGCTACAACACTGGCATCTATCCGACAAGGTGGAAAACTGCCCAGGTATGTCCTGTCCACAAAAAGCAGGACAAATCCAACCCAGCCAATTACCACCCCATCAGTCTACTCTCAATCATCAGCAAAGTGATGGAAGGTGTCATCGAAAGTGCGATCAAGCGGCACTTACTCACCAATAACCTGCTCACTGATGCCCAGTTTGGGTTCCGCCAAGACCACTCGGCTCCCGACCTCATTACAGCCTTGGTCCAAACATGGACAAAGGAGCTGAATTCCAGAGGTGAGGTAAGAGTAACTGCCCTTGACATCAAGGCAGATTTGACTGAGTGTGGCATCAAGGAGCCCTAGTAAAACTGAAGTCAATGGGAACCGAAGGGAAAATGCTCCACTGGCTGCAGTCAGACCTAGCACAAAGGAAGATGGTTGTGGTGGTTGAAGGTCAATCATCACCGCCCCAGGACATCGCTGCAGGAGTTCCTCAGGACAGTGTCCTAGGCCCAACCATCTTCAGCTGCTTCATCAATGACCTTCCCTCTAACATAAGGTCAGAAATGGGGATGTTCGCTGATGACTGCAGTGTTCAGCGCCATTCACAACTCCTCAAATAATGAAGCAGTCCATGGCCGCGTGCAACAAGACCTGGACGACCTTCAGGCTTGGGCTGATAAGTGGCAGGTAACATTCGCGCCACAGAAGTGCCAGGCAATGACTACCTCCAACAAGCGAGCGTCTAACCACCTTCCCATGTCATTCAACGGCATTACCATCGCCAAATCCCCCACGATCAACATCCTGGGGGTCACCATTAACCAGAAACTTAACTGGACCAGCCACATAAATACTGTGGCAACAAGAGCAGGTCAGAGGCTAGGTATTCTGCGGCGAGTGTCTCACCTCCTGACTCCCCAAAGCCTTTCCACCATCTACAAGGCACAAGTAAGGAGTGTGATGGAATACTCTCCACTTGCCTGGATGAGTGCAGCTCCAACAACACTCGAAGCTTGACACCATCCAGGACAAAGCAGCTCGCTTGATTGGCACCCCATCCACCACCTTAAACATTCACTCCCTCCACCACCGGCGTACTGTGGCTGCAGTGTGTAACATCTACAAGATGCACTGCAGCAACTCGCCAAGGCTTCTTCGGCAGCACCTCCCAAACCCACGACCTCTTCCACCTAGAAGGACAAGGGCAGCAGGCGCATGGAAATACCACCACCTCCAAGTTCCCTTGCAAGTCACACACCATCCTGACTTAGAAGTATATCGCCGATCCTTCATCGTCGCCGAGTCAAAAATCCTGGAACTCCTTCCCTAACAGCACTGTGGGAGTACCTCACCACACTAACTGCAGCAGTTCAAGAAGGCGGCTCACCACCACCTTCTCAAGGGCAATTAAGGATGGGCAATCAATGCTGGCCTTGCCAGCGACTCCCATAGCCCATAAAACAAATAAATTTTAAAAATTAGTGGTGATGTGATTTGGCAATCAGCACTGGTAAGGACCAGGACTTTTTTTTTGAAAAGGTAGAATTTAAAAGAATGAGCGAGAAATTAAATGAAACTAACTGGGAATATTGTTGAAAGATCTATAAAAATGGACCACCATTAAGAAAAAGACTTTTAAACTATAATGTTGAGTATCTAAGATGACAACTGTAGATTGGAAAAAATACCATTTGTTAACTGAGTTTTGCTATATTAGGGCAAGACTAAGCCCCTGTGATTTTATTTGCAGTATTTAAAAGCTGATCAAAATCACCAGATGGCCTGAAATTTCTGTTACCTATGCCACCCTATATGTAAATTTGAAACCTATTTCTATGAATTTGCCTGATGACTCTGTACAAGGTGTGAACTTTACCTGCTCCAGTTGTGCTGTAATGAGCTGTTTCAACAACTGTCTGATGAATTGGGAGTTCCCAGTTGGAAAGTCTCTTGGGTTAATTTTGCGCACAATTTTGGGGACATTTGGTCAAAATGTTCTTGTTTTTTTTTTAGTTGAATTAAGAAACAAATCAGCAGATAGTGGATGAATTAAGTAGGAGTTTGAAAAGCTATATAAAGCCTATGGGGGAGGGGTGAAAGGGAGGGGTGTGAAACTGTTGAGGGAATATAAGCATTTTGTGTAAGGGGTCAAAGATGGTTTCTGTCTGTCCAATGCTGGAAATCGCTGCTCATCCAAAATTGGACAGTCTGACGACACAGGCAGTGGAGGGGTTGAGAGCGGTGGTGGGGAAGTTAGAGCTGGGTGCTGTCAGCATATATGTGGAAACTGATGTCGCCAACATGCAAGGGATGAGGCGGCCAAGGATAGATCCATGGGGGATTCCAGAGATAATAGGTGGAAAGTACCCTCCCTATCTCTGTAATCTCCTTCAGCCCCCCCCCCCCACCTGAGATATCTGCTCTTCTCTAATTTTGGTGGTGGTGATTATGGATGAGAGTTTCTATGGAGAGGTTTAGGGATGACCGGAGGGCAGTGAAATCCGAGGCAAGAGGGTAAGGTGAGTTGAGGTGAAGATTAAAATCAGAGGATAACGAGTTGTTCATGCAGAGGCTGAGGGAGGATATGATGAGATGCTTGGGGAAAGGTGAGGTAGAGAACAAGAATTTTAAAGAAGCAAGAGGGGTAGATCAAAGTGAGGTGAATAAAGAAGGTACTATAATGGTGGGGGAAGAGACCACGGTTTGATTTAGTGATGAGGACCACAATGTCACTGTGGGTACATGGTATGGCAGAGATTAGGATGGATATATCCTTGTTGTAAACTGAGGACAGGGAGGAGATTATATAAGTGTTCCAAGTTAAAGTCTGATGCTCAGTTTGGATGAAGTTGACTTTTAGATGGGGTGGAGGCAGCTTGGAGCATCGATGAATCAATGTCCAGATTTGGAGAGGCAGTGAATCCAGGAGGTGTTCAAGAGGCAAAGCATCAGTCTGCATGCTGCTGTCTGTCCAGTGGAAAGTGGGCCAAGTAGAAGTGAAGAGATGATCATGAAAAGGTTGATCAGGGGTCCAGTGGAGTTGTCTAGTGGCCTTGGGTGTTTGGTGCCCTTCAGTGGATGTCTGCAGAGGAGCAAGGGGTAATGGGAGTCAAGTCCAGGGAGCCATGGGAAGGTGGAAGGCAAGTGCACAGGATCAGTGCAAATGAGGGAACTGGTCTGAGAAATGGCTGTATGGAGCACTCCAGATCGGGACCAGTGGTAGGAGATTGAGGAGCCGATCCAACCAGTACAGCGAAGGGTGATTGTGCGAGTTCTGATCTGAGTGGAGTCAGTGGCCATGGAAAGCAGTAAGGCATACATCGTTCAGCAAGGGAGCAGAATCCAGAGATTGTTAAGGGAACAGGAACAGATCAAAGCTAGTTCAGTGTAAGAGTGAAAAATTCCTAGCAGAACAGGTTAAAGAGCCTTCGGAAGCAGACCAGGTACTGGAATACTGGGCAACACGGTGGCATAGTGGTTAGCACTGTTGCCTCACAGCGCCAGGGACCCGGGTTCGAATCCGGCCCCGGGTGACTGTCTGTGTGGAGTTTGCACATTCTCCCCGTGTCTGCGTGGCTTTCCTCCCGGTTTCCTCCCACAGTCCAAAGATGTGCGGGTTAGGTTGATTTGGCTATGATAAATTGACCCTTAGTGTTAGGGGGGGATTAAATACGTGGGGTTACGGGGATAGGGTGGGATATGTGTCGGTGCAGGCTCGATGGGCCGAAATAAGAACATAAGAACATAAGAAATAGGAGCAGGAGTAGGCCAATCGGCCCCTCGAGCCTGCTCCGCCATTCAATAAGATCATGGCTGATCTGATCCTAACCGCCAATCTACTATCTATCACAGAACCATCTCCTGCATCTAACAGAATTGCACACACAAAATAGGAGCAGAATCAGGCTACACAGTCCCTGGGCCCGCTCCACTACCCACAGGGCCATGACCGATCCGAACCTAGACTCATGTCCAAATTCCTGCCCGCTCCCCGTAACCCTTAATGCCCTTTACTTCTAGGAAACTGTCTATTTCTGTTTTAAATTTAATTAATGTTGTAGCTTCTACAGCTTTTTGTGGCAGCATATTCCATGGACCTACCACCCTCTGAGTGAAGTAGTTCCTCCTCATCTCAGTTTTGAAAGAGCAGCCCCTTATTCTAAGACTATGTCCCCTAGTTCTCGTCTCACCCGTCATCGGGAACATCCTCCCCGCATCCACCCGATCCAACCCCTTCACAATCTTATATGTTTCAATAAGATCGCCTCTCATTCTTCTGAACTCCAATGAGTAGAGTCCCAATCTACCCAACCTCTCCTCATATGACCACCCCCTCATCCCCGGGATTAACCGAGTGAACCTTTTTTGCACTGCCTCGAGAGCAAGGATGTCTTTCCTTAAGTAAGGACACCAAAACTGTATGCAGTATTCCAGGTGCGGTCTCACCAATACCTTGTACAACTGAAGCAATACCTCCCTATTTTTATATTCTATCCCCCTAGCAATGAAAGCCAACATTCCATTTGCCTTCTTAATCACTTGCTGCACCTGCATACTAACCTTTTGAGTTTCGTGCACCAGGACCCCTAGATCCCTTTGCACTTCAGTACTCTCCAGTTTCTTGCCATTAAGATAATAAATTGCTCTAGGATTTTTCCTGCCAAAGTGCATCACCTCACACTTTCCAGTGTTATATTCCATCTGCCAAATCTCTGCCCACTTACTTAGCCTGTCTATGTCCCCTTGCAGGTTTTTTATGTCCTCCTCACTCACTACTTTCCCTCCCATCTTAGTATCATCTGCAAATTTTGATATGTTACACTTGGTCCCTTCCTCCAAATCGTTAATATAGATTGTGAAGAGTTGGGGACCCAGCACTGACCCCTGTGGAACACCACTAGTTACTGATTGCCAGTCTGAGAATGAACCATTTATCCCAACTCTTTGCTTTCTGTTAGATAGCCAATCCTCTATCCATGCCAGAATATTACCCCCAATCCCGTGATTTTTTACCTTAAGCAATAATCTTTTGTGTGGCACCTTGTCAAATGCCTTTTGGAAGTCTAAATACACTACGTCCACTGGTTCCCCTTTATCCACTCTATATGTTACTTCCTCAAAGAACTCCAGCAAATTTGTCAAACATGACTTCCCCTTCGTAAAACCATGCTGACTTTGTCCTATTAAATTATGATTATCCAAATGTCCTGTTACTGTTTCCTTAATAATGGACTCCAAAATTTTACCTACCACAGATGTTAGGCTAACCGGTCTATAGTTACCAGCCTTCTGTCTACTGCCCTTTTTAAATAAGGGTGTTACATTAGCAGTTTTCCAGTCTGCCGGGACCTTAGCGGAATCCAGGGAGTTTTGAAAAATTATTACCAATGCATCTACAATCCCTACCGCCACTTCCTTCAAGACTCTAGGATGTAAGCCATCAGGTCCAGGTGATTTATCCGCCTTGAGTCCCATTATTTTACCGAGTCTATCGGCCTCTATCTGCACTGTGGGGATTCTGTGATAAAGGCAGTCCAGCAGAAAATGTATGAGAAAACTTGTAATTAAAATCCTCAGAAGCTGAAAAGTTTAATGTCCGGCTGACCGGTTAGGGCGGGAGGAGGAGTGAGAGGGGGGAGCGAAAGAATGGAATGGTGCCTCAGACTTGGACCACATTTTCTAATCTACATAAATTAACTGGATACTGAAACTAACAGTAAACTTGTCATTTGTTGGCACTAAAATAAGGATAGTAGTAAAGAGGATACAAAAGGTATGGGGCGCATGAAGGATTTTAATAGAGTAGTTTAATCGAGATAGGTTCAGTTATACAATTGGACAGTCAAATAGCAAAAAATGTAATACTGATGTATGTAAAATATTGTTGAATCAAAAACAATGTGGGTGGTCACCGACGAATGGAATAGAGTTAAGACAAAAACTTGGAAAGGGATCTGGAGCTAATGGATGCTTTAACGTGTGTGTAAGTTTTGAGTTTACAATTTAGTTGTCAGGCCCCTCTGGAGTATTGTGTTCAGTTTCGTCACCAGGCTACCAAAAAAAGCACACATGCATTGAAAAAGTACCTATAGCAACAAGACTGATTCCTGTGTAAGGGGATGAACTACAAGGGAAGATTAGAGACGCTTAAAATGGGAAGGAGAACATGGGGAAATATTTTGTTCAAAGTACTGTCCCCTTATATAATAGAGGCCATGATGCGGAGATGCCGGTGTTGGACTGGGGTGGACAAAAATGAGAAGTCGCACAACACCAGGTTATAGTCCAACAGTTTTATTTGAAATCACGAGCTTTCGGAGCTGCTGCTCCTTCGTCAGGTTTACCTGACGAAGGAGCAGCGCTCCGAAAGCTCGTGATTTCAAATAAAACTGTTGGACTATAACCTGGTGTTGTGCGACTTCTCATTTTTTATATAATAGAAAGTAACAACAGATTTTTTTACAAAGATATTTTCATTACTGATTATGATGTGGTTTCCATCTGCTGTGATCAAAAAATAGTGAAAAACTGGCAGGAGGGTCGATAGCCAGGGGACACAGATTCAAGATAATTGGCAAAAAAGCCAGAGGGGCGATGATTTTTTTTACGTAACAAGTTATGATCTGGAATACACTACTTGAAAGGGTGGTGGAAATAGATTCAGTGGTAACTTACAAAAGGGAATTGGATATATACTTGAAATGGAGAAATTTGCATGGCTATGGGGAAAGAGCCGGGGAATGGGACTAATTGGATAGCTCTTCAAAGAGCCTGCACAGACAGGATTGACCAATACAGCATCTTCTGTGCTGTATGATTCCATGATTCAATCATGGGGAGTGTCTTTGAGTGGTTCTATTGCAAAGGGTGGGGTGTGAATGAGAGCAGGGGGATGGGACTGGACTGGACGGGTCGGTGGGAACAATGATCAGATCAACCAGCCTAATTGCTCCACGTCAGGAAATAACATTACAGGAGCAGCTGAACAGCATTTAAATGTTTTAAAGCAGTGAAATAGACAAGTCTTTTTCTACTAAAGAGATGTACTTTCAACACACTTTCCTTTCCTCTTGTGCTTTGCAGTCTAAAAAACAGTTGAGGGGCCTCATTGACATATTAAATGGTATAGATAATTAAACAGATTACCTCTTCAAAGTAAAACAGTAAAGTAGGTTTAGAGAGCATAAATTAGTGCAAAATTTAAAAATTGATTTCAGGAAGGACTTTTTAAAAATTAATGTTTGGAATGGCCTGCCAGTCAGTGTAGTACAAACAAAAACATTGGGATTCAAGTTGGTGGTAATGTAAGCATTAGATTAGAGGGTTGAATTTCAACGGACTAAATGACCTTTCCTGACCCATGTTCTTATGACCTGCTGGCAAGTACATGTGCATGAATGTTGAGTGAGAATAGGATATGTATGAGTCAACAGTGATGCTCATGAAAAACTTGTGGAGTGGCCACTTGGGTGAGGTACTGGAGTGCTCCTACAGGCTGTGGAACTATGGATAAAAGATAATGAGAAGGAGGTGGGTGGCAAGAGAAATGAGAGAGTACAATATATGTACAGGAAACTTTCGTTTATCCGGCACCCAAATATCCGGAATTCTCGCTTAACCGGCAAAAATCATCCTCCGAAAACTCCTCTCAAATAACCGGCAATGTTGCCGAGTCGCAGTCGAGTCTCCGCGAACGCCGAGTGCTCCGAAAAATCCTCTCAAATAACCGGCAATGTTGCCGATCCCGAGTCCGAGAACGCCGATTTAGTCAGTAGGGGTACTTTTCAAAAGTGCCACTACTCGGCCTCCTGGCGCAAGTCCGAAACATTGCAGTAGCAGGAGTAGATTCTCCTGTGCTGCTTGGAGTCTCTTTGTTAAAAATAGACTCGGTAGATATAACTCTCTGTTATCCGGTACTTTCGATAAACCGGCACCACGCCGGTCCCGTCGATGCCGGATAAACGAAAGTTTCCTGTAATATTGCTTATACTGTTGTGGATGCTAACTGAATATATGAAAACCAAAAATGTGTTTCAGGTGTGGAAAGCTAGATTCAATGGCTATGAAGAAGCTGCCAAGCTGTTTCAGAAGATTCAAGATGAAAAAAGCCCAGAATGGTCAAAATATTTAGGATTAATCAAAAAATTTGTAACTGATTCAAATGTAGTAGCTCAGCTGAAAGGACTGGAAGCAGCACTTGCTTATGTAGAAAATGCTCATGTAGCAGGAAGGTAAGTTCTTAAAAATCCATTGGAGTAGTTTTTAATCCTTAAATCGATAGTTTACAGAAACTCGCTGCAAATGCATGCTTACAAATGTTTGAGTTACATATTTACTTGTATGAGATTTTGTTACATAAAAAGATCCCAAAATGCAAGTATCATATTTAGGATGGGTTTGAACTTGGTAGATGAAACCTGCAGAATTAACCACATATTTAACTATCATGTCAACATACTTGCATAATGTGAGTTAAATTAGAGTATCAAAGGATGCAACCTCCAAGATATTTTGGAATAGTCCATATTTCTGCATCTGATGAACTTGTTAGCTACTTCCTGGCACTGTTCTATATGTGGAAAATGTTCATTCAAAGTGTTTTTTTCTCTCTCTCTTTGACAATGTTGAAGGCTTATCTAAGTTCAATTATAGTTAAGCATACCAATGCCTTTACAGTGGTCGGGTATCTTTTAAAATGTAATGTTCTAGCACGGCAGATCAAACACTGATCAACTTGTATTTTGTTTATTGATGTATTTTGCGGTAGGCATTATCTTTTCTGCTTGAAATAAACTGTTTGCCACACCATTTTCTACAGGGGGAGGGGGTGGAGTGGAGAGAATCTTGGGTAACCCCATTACAGAGTGACTTGGGTAGTATGCCTTGTGGTCTCCAGTTGGACCTACTAGAGAAAGGTAGAATGTATTGTTGTGCTTTAAAGAAAGAAAGTACTTCCATTTATACAAGTCTTTCAGAACCTCAGAATATTGCAAAGCACTTCCAAGTACCTTTTTGAAGTGTAGTCACTGTTGTAATGTAGGGAATGTGGCATCTAATTTGCACACTGCAAAATCCCACCAGGAGCAATAAAATAAATGACCAAATAATCTTGTTTATTATGGTGTTGATTGAAGGATAAGTGTTGGACAGGATAGGAGGGAACTTTCCTGCTCTTCTCTTGAATAGTGCATAAGTGTTTTTATGTCAAACTTAGTCTGTCCTCTCAGGTAAACTTCTCATCAGAAAGTTGGATCTGTGACTGTGTCGCACTCTCTCAGTGCTACCAATTGCGATTGTAAAGTTGTTTGGCTCCTTTTGAGAGTATCTAACTAATTACTGCCTCTTATAATTTCAGAACGGCTGGAGAAGTGGTGTCAGGAGTTGTAAATAAAGTATTTAACCAACCAAAAGCCAGAGCCAAGGAGCTGGGGATAGAAATATGTCTAATGTACATAGAAATAGAAAAGACTGAGCCTGTTCAAGAGGAGCTACTTAAAGGACTGGACAACAAAACCCCCAAGATTGTTGTGGCCTGCATAGAAACGATAAGGAAGGCACTTGGGTAACTATAGGATGTATTTTACTCTATGCTTTGGTTTATAACTGTAGAAATCTTTGTCCCAGGGAAAAGTGAACTTTTTTCCTGAAGGTACCCACTTGTTTAAAAGTCTTTAAATTCTCATTAAGTCTGCCTGTTGCCTTAAATCAGAAGTAGTCATTCTTTGCCTTGGTTCAGTCGTGCGACATATAATATCTAGGGATAAATGATGTAAAATCGTTACCAATCTAAACCACATTTTATCTGTCTTGATCAAAATCCAAGATAATTACACAAAAAATTTAACTTTTTCTATTTTTTTTTCTGTTTTAGTGAATTTGGTTCAAAAATAGTACAACTCAAGCCAATTGTCAAGGTCTTGCCAAAATTATTTGAATCCAGAGAAAAAGCGGTTCGAGATGAAGCCAAATTATTGGCAGTGGAAGTCTACAAGTGGATTCGTGATGCCTTACGACCACCACTGCAAAATATTAATTCTGTGCAGGTATATTGCATTCATGTATATTTTGTTAATTTTATACAGTAGCACTTATAATTGGTGCATCACAACTGCTCAATATTGAAGGAGATCAGAATTCAGACTTTTTTTCCCTCAGTTGAAAGAACTTGAAGAAGAATGGGTTAAATTGCCAACTACAGCTCCCAGACAGACCCGTTTTTTGCGCTCTCAACAAGATCTCAAAAGCAAGTTTGAGCAGCATCAAGCAGCAGGTGGTGATGAAGAAGGTCAGTGAAGTACATTGATCAAAGAAAATCTGAGTAAATTCATTACAAAACAAAGACTTGCATTTATATAGGGCCTTTCACGACCACCCGACGTCCCAAAGCGCTTTACAGCCAATGAAGTACTTTTTGAAGTGTAGTCACTGTTGTAATGTAGTAGTTTGCTCAAATTCAGGATCTTTTTTAAGCCTTTCACACTGCAGTTCTTGACTTTTCTAGACGAAACTGAAGCTTGGCATCAAAAGTTTCATTTGGTCAATAAAACAATCTAAGCTACACTGGTATAGCATCTAGGAAAGATCTGGAAAGTGCATGATATGTAGATGTTTGAAAAACCGCATCAGGCTCTGCTTTACACTGTCAACTGTCCACACTGTTAACTGTCCATAGCTTTCTGGCATTTAGTCTAGACTCGCAGGTAAAGATAAGCCACATGGATACTAGTAGCTGGATATTGCTTATGGAATCGCACTTCCAAAGTGTCTGCTTTTGAAAAGTAGGATTTGGGAGAAGGAAATATTCGGCCAATAGGAAACTGTTTTTGATGTCCCAGATGGCATATTTTCTTAATGTGCAAGAATTTGATTAGAAACTTTGGCAACAAATTGAGCAACGTTTAACTTATTACAAGGTTTTTGCAGAAATAAAAATGTATTTAACACATACCCCCAAAGAACATTTTAATGACCCATATATACTGTAGCCTGAAATAAGAGCAGGAGTAGGCCATACGGCCCCTCGAGCCTGCTCTGCCATTCAATAAGATTATAGCTGATCATCGACCTCAACTAAACTTTCCCGCCCAATCTCCATATCCCTTGATTCCAAAAATCTATCTCTCAGCCTTGAATATACTCAAAGTCTCAGCGTTCACAGCCCTCTGGGGCAGAGAATTCCAAAGATTCCCAACCCTCTGACTGAAGAAATTCTTCCTCATCTCGGTCTTAAATGGCCTACCCCTTATCCTGAGATGATGTCCCCGAGTTCTAGACACTCCAGCCAGAGGAAACAACCTCTCAGCATGTACCCTGTCAATCCCCTTCAGAATCTTGTATGTTTCAATGAGATCACCTCTCATTCTTCTAAACTACAGAGAGTATAGTTCCATTCTACACAATCTCTCATCATAGGACAGCCCTCTCAACCCAGGAATCAATCTAGTGGACCTTCATTGCACCACCTCCAAGGCAAGTATATCCTTCCTTAGATAAGGAGACCAAAACTGCACAGTACTTCAGGTGTGGTCTCACCAAGGCCCTGTACAATTGTAGCAAGACTTCCTTACTCTTATACTCCAACCCCCTTGCAATAAAGGCCAACATGCCATTTGCCTTCCTTATTGCTTGCTGTACCTGCATGCTAGCTTTCTGTGTTTCTTGCATGAGGACACCCAAATATCTCTGAACACCAACATTTAAAAGTTTCTCACCATTTAAAAAAATATTCTGTTTTTCTATTCTTCCTACCAAAGTGAATAACCTCACATTTCCCTACATTATACTCCATCTGCCACCTTGCTGCCCTACCCACCTAGCTTTGTATCATCAGCACTCTTGGATATATTACACTCAGTTCCTTCATCTAGGTAATTAATATAGATTGTAAATAGCTGAGGCCCCAGCACTGATCCTTGCGGCACTCCACTAGTTACAGCCTGCCAACCTGAAAATGACTCGTTTATTCTTACTCCCTTTTTTCTGTCTGTTAACCAGTCCTCTCTCCATGCTAATATATTACCCCAACCTCTTGAGCCCTTCTCTTGTGTAACAACCTTTTGTGTGCTACTTTATCGAATACCTTCTGAAAATCCAAATATACTACATCCACTGGTTCCCCTTTATCTACCCTGCTAGTTACATCCTCAAAAAACTAAAATTTGTCAAACACTATTTCCCTTTCATAAAACCATGTTGACTCTGCCTAATCATGTTATGATTTTCTAAGTGACTTGAACTGATGAACAAAACTAAATTTATACTCGTGACTTTATACTGATGCATGTCTAAATTCAGCTTGGGTGCCAAGCATTTTTAATTTGTGTCAGAGTTTAGAAAACTTGTTACGCATTTGCGCCAGCCTAAACTTTTGTGTTTGTTTGACAATGCAGCTGAGATGGAGGTGGAAAGTGTAACGGACAACAGCCAAGCAGTAAATTGTGAAGTTTCGATTGGGGGAGAGGGTGTATTCAAGGCCAGATATTCATTAGATTTGCCATGGCAAGTCGGGCTGTGTTTGGGCTGATAAAGAAGAGGAGTTAGAATGAGCTTTTGCAGGTGCATGTATGTGTGCTAGGTCACTTACTTTTTAGGGGTGTGCACTTTCAGTGGAGGAAGGGTAGAGAAGTGTCATGTTAGCTGTATCAGCAATTTTGCTGGAATGTGGGTAGAATTTTTGCCGTGATTTGGGGAGAGAGAATTTGTGCTTCAATATGAATAAAGGAAAATAGATAACCTATTGGAAGGAAAACAAATGCAGAAAGTTTATTACCTTGAGCAATAAAATGGAGTACGGTAGCATAGTGGTTATGTTACTGGAATAGTAATCCAGAGGCCTGGACTGATGATGCAGAGACGTGAGTTCAAATTCCACCATGGCAGTTGGGCAATTTAAATTCAGTTGATTAAATCAATCTCTGGAATAAAAGCTAGTGTCAGTAATGGTGACCATGAAACTGCTGGATTGTTGTAAAAACCCATCTGGTTCACTTGTCCTTGGGGAAGGAAATCTGCCATCCTTACCTGGTCTGACCTATATGTGACTCCAGACCCACAGCAATGTGGTTGCTCTCTGAAATGGCCAAGCAAGCCATTCGGTACTGCAGTGGTTCAAGAAGGTGGCTCACCACCACCTTCTCGAGGGCAATTACGGATGGCCAATAAATGCTGGCCTTGCCAGCTTGCCCACATCCCGTGAACGAATTTTTTTTTAAAAAAAAGTCCCAGTCGCAGCTTAGACGACAGATTTGACTTACTCAAAAGATGCAATAAATTTTAGTGTAAAAATGCCTTATGCTTTTCTTCACAGATGATGAGGAAGGTGAAGCCCCTGTTGTGGATGCTTATGAACTTTTAGAGCCCGTTGAGATTCTTTTAAAGCTTCCGAAAGATTTCTATGATAAAATTGTAAGTAAACTCAAATTGCTAGCTACACTTCTACATTGTCAGAATTGTAGCTTCCTTCATCAATAAGTGTAGTTTGAGTAATATGTGAGGGAGTATTTTCATTACAGTTTCTATTCCTGATATTAATCTGTTTTATATAAAGTCAGAAATCTATACAATTACAGTATTTTACAATTTAAAACATTTTAACTATCAAGTAAACTTTATAGTTTAATGAGAAGAGCAGAGTGATGGTGTTCAGTATTTTCTTTGTGGATTGATGTTTTACACACTTTTTTACTCTAGTCATCCTGTAAAGGGCGTTAACTTTTTTTTGTAATGCAGCTACTTTTTCTCCAACTGCCCCCCATCGAATCTAGCAATACTAGAGGACCACTGATCTTTTCTAAATTTATAGTATTTTATCTTCACTCATTCTTTCATCTTGAGGGCTATGAGCACTTTAACCTTTGCCTGACTTCAGGAGGAATAAAAGACTACTCAGCCTGGAGTATCTAGTTTTGCAGAGGAATGAAAGCTGCAGCCTCTACAGTGCGGTTCAAATTGGGGACTGAGCAGATTTGGGGAACTGTTGATGTGTCCTTCCACTTGGGGCTAATTCTCTTTCATGTGCACCTTGTAAATGGAGTCAAGTTGTAGTCTGCTTAGCAAATACATTTTAAAAGATTTGGCGGGTTAGTAGGTATAGTACTTTGCTTGAAATTAAATAAATTTATTGGTCACTATTTGTGATTTTAATATAGGTTATGGTTGAGGAATATTACTTCAAACTAATTTTTTTTTTAATGCCTTGTAAAAGCGAATTACAAAGTGTTCACAGAGATTTGTGAATTTCTTGGATATCTGATCAGTTGGAGAGAACCCGTGTCAGCATTTTGTTTAAACTAACTGGGGAACTTTTGGACCAAGTAGTTCTGAATGTTGAACCTTGAAACTGTTCGAACAGTTCAGAAAGTTATAACTGCATCCAACAACAATCTGACATTGATAACTGGCTATCAGTACATCTTAACAAATTGATTACTTTAATATGTTAGCTGTGTACTGATCAAGCTAAACTGGTTAATTTTTCCCCCCTTTTTAATTAAAATAGGAGGCCAAAAAGTGGCAGGAGCGGAAAGAAGCCCTGGAAGCACTTGAGGTGCTTGTGAAAAACCCTAAGCTAGAATCTGGAGATTATGCGGATGTTGTGAGAGCACTTAAAAAAGTAACTATATACTTGTCAAACTCAATTCAGTCTTGTGACAAATTGTGCATAAATGTTAACGGTGCTTCTGTGTACAACATTTCATATTTCTGTCGTCAGTATCTTGTTAATTCTGAAGAATTTGTACAAGTATATAAATCACCTCTTGCCCATACAATTTCTACTTCCTTCACTCATGCTGGTTTATTGGCAAGGAAAAGGACTTATTTTAGAATCTTGAGCTCCATGCCAGTGAACTCTAGTTATTGAACATGAACTTTGGAGGAGTAACATGATAGCCACAGTTTATTGGACTACGGTCCACCCACAGATGTGAGAATCATCTAGTACATTTTTGTTCAAAGGTTGCCCTTTTTACTCCGTTGTTTTTTTTCTTAAGTGATTTTAAATAGTTTTTTCGGTACCTTTTCAGGTCTTGCAAGCTCAAATTTTTATCCTGGGGAAATTTCTTTGGTAAGTCTGGTTTCTGCCAGGCGAATTTCAACTGGTTGAGCAACCTTATAGAAGTTCTTGTGGTGGGAGGGGGCAGGGCGGTGGGATTACAAATATTAGCTCAGTTTCACATTTTAACCTGTGGTAGGGGGCGTTGCTCCATACCTTTATTTGGCACTTTACCAGTCTGTTAATTTTCTTTCGTTACATAGGATATACGGCACAGAAACAGGCCATTTGCCCCAACCAGTCCATGCTGGTGTATATGCTCCATTCGAGCCTACTCCCATCTTTCCTCATCTAAATCTATTAGCATAACCCTCTATTCCCCCCTTCCTCATGTTTGTCCAGCCTCCACTTAAATGCATCTATACTATTCGCTTCAACCACTCCCTATAGTAGCGAGTTCCACATTCTCACCACTCTTTGGGTAAAGAAGTTTCTTCTGAATTCCCTATTGGCTTTCTTAGTGACTATCTTACATTGATGGCCTCTAGTTATGCTCTTCCCCACAAGTGGAAACATTCTCTCTATCCACTCTATCAAAATATTTCATAATTTTATAGACATCTATTAGGTCACCCTTCAGCCTTTTTTCAAGAGAAAAGAGACCCAGCCTGTTCATCCTTTCCTGATATGTATACCCTTGCATTTCTGGTATCATCCTTGTAAATCTTCTCAGCACCCTCTCCAGTGCCTCTATATCCTTTTTATAATATGGCGACCAGAACTGCACGCAGTATTCCAAGTGTGGTCCAACCAAGGTTCGATACAGGTTTAGCATAACTTCCCTACTTTTCAATTTTATCCCTCTAGTAATAAACCCTAGTGCTTGGTTTGCATTTTTAATGGCCTTGCTAACCTGTGTTGCAACTTTTAGTGATTTATGTATTTGTACTCCGAGATCCCTTTGTTCCTCTACCCCAACTAGACTCGCACCCTCCAAGTGACAAGTGACCTCCTTATTATTCCTACCAAAATGTAATACCTCACATTTGTCTGTGTTGGACTTCATTTGCCCATCCTGCAATTTTATTAATGTCCTCCTGTAATTTGTTGCAGTCCTCCTCAGTATTGACTATCTCTTTCTCCCCCCCCCCGCCCCAATTTGTTGTCATCTGCAAATTTAGAAATTGTGTTTTTGATTCCAAAGTTTAAATCGTTAATGTAAATTGTGAACAGCAGTGATCCCAGCACTGATCCTTGTGGAACACCACTACCCACCTTCTGCCACTGTGAATAACTACCCTTTACTCCCACTCTCTGCTTTCTGTCTTGAAGCCAGTTAGCAATCCATTCTACTTGTCCCCTGACTCTGCATTCTCTGTCCTTGTTCATCAGTCTATTATGGGGGTACCTTATCGAAGGCCTTTTGAAAATCTAGATAAATTGCGTTGTCTACTCTCTGTTACCTCCAAGAAATTCAATAAGATTGGTCAAGCGAGATTTTCCCTTTTGAAATCCATGCTGACTATTCACTATTACACTTTTCGTTTCTAGATGTTCTTCTGTTCTCTCCTTTTAGTAGAGATTCCATTATTTTTTCCTATCACCAATGTTAAGCTGACTGGTCTATAATTCCCTGGACATGTTCTATCCCCCTTGAATATAGGTATTACGTTAGCTATTTGCCAGTTTTCTGGCACTACACCTTTTTCTAACTAATTATTAAATATGTGTAGTAATGCCTCTGCTATCTCTTCCCTAATCTCTTCCCTTGATTCTTTTAAAATGTGTGGATGCAATCCATCTGGACCAGGGGTTTTATCTTTTTGAGTTTGATTAGTTCATTTAATGTATCCCCTCTTTTTATTTTAAATGCACTTATCTCATTACTCATCTCATCATTCAATGTCATGTCCACCTGTTCTATCTCCCTGGTAAATACCAAAGCGAAATAATGATTTAATATTTCTGCCATCTCCCTATCGTTACCTGTGGTATTGTCCAGTCCATCCCTTAATGGCACTATTCCCATCCCAACCTTTTTATTGATGTGCCTGTAAAATAGTTTACTATTTTGTTTTATGTTCCTTGATAATTTAATTTCATAGTTCCTCTTTGCCTTCCTAATTGTTTTTTTGACTTCTCTCCTAATCCCTTCCTATTCTCTCTCATCATGCACTTCTCTGCTGTCTACATACTTAATGTATACCTGTTTCCTTACCCTCAATTGTTTCCTTATGTCTTTATTCGTCCACGGAGTCTCATTAGTGTTTAGTTTGTTCTTTCCTTTTTGCGGAATATATTTTTCCTGCACTCTGTTGAACACCGTTTTAAATGTTTCCCATTGTCGTTCTACTTTGTTGTTTGCCAATATTGTTGCCCATTTTATCTTCAAGTTCTATTCTCAGCCCCTCAATCAGCTTTTCTCCAATCTATTAACTTGGTTTTTGTCATTCTTATGTCCTTCTCTATTATCTTAAAGCATATTATGGTCACTCTTGCCTATATGCTCCCCTACTTTTACTTCTCTTATCTGCTCTGGCTCATTCCCCATAACTAGATTCAATAGCGAATCCTCCCTTGTTGGGCTTTTTACATATTGGGTTAGAAAGGAGTCCTGTAGACATTGTAGGGACTCCATTCCCTTATCCCCTTTACCTACCTCTTCTCTCCAATTAATATCGGGGTAGTTGAAATCCCCTATGATTATTCTCCTATGTTTTTACTAATTTGTCTGTAGTTCTTCCTCCACCTCCCTTCCACTATTAGGTGGTCTGTATACTACACCTATTAGTGTGATTGATCCTTTATTATCTTTTATCGCTATTCATATGGATTCTATTTTTGTCTTGCTGATATCATGTCCCTTTTTTCTACTGCCACTGTTATCCCTAATAAATACAGCTACTCCACCTCCCCTTTTTCTTTCTCTAGCTTTTCTAAATATGTTGTACCCTGCAATGTTTAATTCCCAGTCCTGATTTTTCTGTAGCCATGTCTCAGTAATCCCTATGTCTGGTTCCTCCCAAAGCAAGATTGCCTCCAGCATTCAGACACTGCATTGCTGTACAGACAGTTTAACTCATTTTAATAGGATTTCTTCTCTCCTTGTTTAACCATTTTGTTTAGACTCCTGTTCTATAACTCTATTTGCTCCCTTGCTGTCAATGTCCTCCCTTACTTTATTCTTTCCAAAGCTCACTTTTCCTGTTTTGTTTATATTTAGGCTGCTTACGTTTCTTGTAGATTCCTCCCTCCTCCTTACTAGTTTAAAGCCTTTGCCACCTCCCTATTTACCCTTTCCACTAGGACATGGGTCCCAACCCGGTTCAGGTGGAGCCCGTCCCATCTTTCTTGCTTTCGTGCTTCCTTCCTTCCTTCTATGCCAATTTGCATGTGGCTCGGGCAATAACCCAGAGATTGTTACCCTCGAGGTCCTGCTTTTTAATTTAGAGCCTATCCAACATGAACCACGACAACTGGATTTAGCCCCTCCCTTTCCAAGTTCCCCTCCAGCTGCTGTGATATCTGTTACCCTGGTACCGGGTAGGCAACACACCCTTTGGGATTCTCGTTCATGGCTGCAGAGGATGCTATCTATCCCTCTAATTATAGAGTACCCCGGTACCTATTGGACAGGACCAGTGTCTGCGCGACCTCCTTCTCGACCTCTTGTAAATCCCCGCTACCAGGCTCCCTAACAGTCACACCCTCCCCTTCCTGAATCTGTGCTTTCCTCTGAGGTGTGACTGTATTCTGGGTAAACCTGTCCAGAAATTCCTCCCCCTCCCGTGTCGGTGTGTCTCCAACTCGCACTCCAGCTCAGTGACTCTGAGCCGGAGAGATTTGAGATGGAGACATCTCCTGCAGATGTGTTTGCTCGGGACAGTCTCACCGTCCACGAACTCCCACATACTGCAGTCCAGACACACAATCTGCCCTGCCATATCTTAGACTAGCCTTATTTTATTTATTTAATTAGTTCAAGTCTTTATTCAACGATTATTTATAGTTATATTAAATAGTTTAACTAGTTAAGCTATAAATTTAATAAAGTTATAGTTTCCCGCACCTAGTTTAAACCACTATCCTAGGTTAGAGAGGGAAAAAAAAACCTTTATACTCACCAACCAATCATCTACCTGCTGTCCTGTGACGTCACTCTTCGTTTTTTGGGGAAATCGTCGGCGGTTCCGCCGCTCCTGGTGTCTCCAATCAGGTCTGCGCTGTTTCCCCTGCTGCTTTATGCTCCGCTCATGGTGTCTCCTTGTGGGTAAGTTCACTGACCCTGGGCATTGTGGGTAAGTTTGTGGCTTATTGCTCAATGATAAGTACGTCCATCTCCCAATAGAGTCAAACTAAATGGATGGTCGTATGCATTCCCTATTGGTGCCTGTTACACACTAAGTCTTTTAAGCTTGGCCAAGGGCCACTCGACACAGTGTGCTTTTACCTCCTGGGCAGACTTAAAGCAAGCTTCAATTTTGAGTATATCAACAAAGCTGCAACATGGAGTTTTCCCTATATCTGTTCACAGCATTACTGCATATTTCTAAAAGGTGCAGATTTAAGGTATCAGGACCTCTGTCCATTGTTAATCTTTCAACCATTTGTGACCCATGAGGATCAGTAGGATAAGCTTTTCAAATGTGATCCCTCAAATACGAACATATGAAAATAAAAGACCGGGCAAGACCCAGCTGGTCCATTAAGCCTGTCCCATACAGTCATGTTGCAATTTATGCACACCATGATGCCCCACCTCCCAATCAGCCATCTAATCTCCTGGGAGAGGTATTTTCATCTTGGGCTGGAAGTAATCATGCTTGCTAGTAAATGAGTATATATTGTCTTATACAGTTCTGAATCCTGAAGTCTTTTTTATTTGAACTCTCCCTTCTAGGTTATTGGAAAGGACTCTAATGTACTGCTTGTGGCTCTGGGTGCAAAATGTCTTGCTGGTCTAGCTACTGGACTCCGGAAGAAGTTCCAGTCCAATGCTACACATGTAAGTTTCAAATAATGTGGAACTTCTGAACAAATATTAACTTTGTTACATGTAGAAAATGTACACTGGAATTTTGCTTGCTTGTTATGCTACTGTACAAAGAGTTTTATTGCTGATTCCTTAGGATTGAGAAAGATGCTGATGAGTGGCATTGAATTCTATGGAGGACGAAGGGTTTGATTAGGGCAGGGAAAATAAAATATGAAAGGAAGCTTGCGGAGAACATTAAAACGGACTGCAAAAGCTTCTATAAATATGTAAAAAGAAAGAGGTTAGTAAAAACAAACGTAGGTCCCCTGCAGTCAGAAACAGGGGAAGTCATAATGGGGAACAAAGAAATGGCAGATCAATTGAACAAGTACTTTGGTTCGGTGTTTACTGTGGAGGACACAAACAACCTTCCGGAAATAAAAGAGATCAAAGGATCTGGTAAGAGGGAGGAGCTGAGGGAAATCCTTATCAGTCGGGAAAAGGTGTTGGGGAAATTGATGGGACTGAAGGCTGATAAATCCCCAGGGCCTGATGGTCTGCATCCCAGAGTACTTAAGGAGGTGGCCTTGGAGATAGTGGATGCATTGACGATCATTTTCCAACATTCCTTAGACTCTGGATCAGTTCCGAAGGAGTGGAGGGTGGCTAATGTAACCCCTCTTTTTAAAAAAAGGAGGGAGGGAGAAAGCAGGGAATTATAGACCGGTCAGCCTGACATCGGTGGTGGGTAAAATGATGGAATCAATTATTAAAGATGTCATAACAGACCATTTGGAAAGTGGCGACATGATAGGTCCAAGTCAGCATGGATTTGTGATAGGGAAATCATGCTTGACAAATCTTCTGGAATTTTTTGAGGATGTTTCCAATAGGGTGGATGGGGGGGAACCAGTAGATGTGGTGTATTTGGACTTTCAGAAGGCCTTCGACAAGGTCCCACACAAGAGATTGGTGTGCAAAGTTAAAGCACATGGGATTGGGGGTAATGTGTTGACGTGGATTGAGAACTGGTTGGCACACAGGAAACAGAGTAGGAGTAAATGGGTACTTTTCAGAATGGCAGGCAGTGACCAGCGGGGTACCGCAGGGTTCGGTGCTGGGGCCCCAGCTGTTTACATTATATATTAATGATTTGGACGAAGGGATTAATTGTAATATCTCCAAATTTGCGGATGACACTAAATTGGGAGGCAGTGTGAACAATGAGGAGGATGCTAGGAGGCTACAGAGTGACTTGGACAGGTTGGGTGAATGGGCAAATGTATGGCAGATGAAGTACAATGTGAGGTTATCCACTTTGGTGGTAAAAATAGGGAGGCAGACTATTACCTGAATGGTGGCAGATTAGGGAAAGGGGAGGTGCAACGAGACCTGGGCGTCATGGTACATCAGTCACTGAAGGTGGGAAGGCAAGTGCAGCAGGCAGTCAAGAAAGCAAATGGCATGATGGCCTTCATAGCAAGGGGATTTGAGTACAGGAGTAGGGAGGTGATGCTACAGTTGTACAGGGCCTTGGTGAGGCCACACCTGGAGTATTGTGTGCAGTTTTGGTCTCCTAACTTGAGGAAGGACATTCTTGCTATTGAGCGAGTGCAACGAAGGTTCACTAGATTGATTCCTGGAATGGCCAGACTGACATATCAAGAAAGACTGGATCAACTGAACTTGTATCCTCTGGAGTTCAGAAGAATGAGGGGGGATCTTATAGAGACGTTTAAAATCCTGACTGGTTTAGACAAATTAGATGCGGGCAGAATGTTTCCAATGTTAGGGAAAACTAAAACCAGGGGTCACAGTCTAAGGATAAAGGGGAAGCCATTTAAGACTGAGATGAGGAGGAACTTCTTCACCCAGAGAGTGGTGAATCTGTGGAATTCTCTACCACAGAAGGTTGTTGAGGCCAGTTCGCTAAATATATTCAAAAGGGAGTTAGATATAATACTCACAACTAGGGGGATCAAGGGGTATGGCGAGAAAGCAGGAATGGGGTACTGAGGTAGCATGTTCAGCTATGAACGCATTGAATGGCGGTGCAGGCTCGAAGACCGAATGGTCTACTCCTGCACCTATTTTCTATGTTTCTATGTTTCTGGTGATGTTTGATGGAGGAATGTTGGTTAGGACCCTAGAAGAGTTTCCTGCTCTTCGTATAGTGCCATGGGATCTTTAATATCCATCTGAACATGCATTTTCCAGTCAGATAGAGATTAGGAATCGATCTTGTGACTGACTTTCCTTCCACCCACCCCCACCAAATCCACCGTACCTCCTCCTTTTCACCCTAGTGTCCCTCCTGCCACATTGGTTGACATCAGCTGACTCCATATAAGTCCAGAATTGAATTTGGAACATTACTGGCTCAAAATGATGCATATTGATTCATTTTAAGTTGCATTATTTTAAAAAAAGAAACTTTATTACTAATGTTCAAACCTCTGAGTTGTGTATTATATGGATTTATTCAATCTTTTCAGGTGGTGCCAACACTTCTGGAAAAGTTTAAAGAGAAGAAACCTCAAGTAGTTCAGGCTTTGCAAGAAGCTATTGATGCTGTTTTTCTCACAGTAAGCTCAGAATTGGTACTCAAGTTTGGAATTTTGCTTTTGAAGCACTTGTGGCAAAATGTTTAAAAATTGATAATTTCAGTGGCGAATTAGACTAAAATGTGTATTCAGGTTTGATGCTAAAATATAGCATATAATAGTGTCTGTAGAACTTGTCTTTTGGTTGGTTGCATCAATTGACAAATGTCAGTGCATAATGAGATCACTTGCCCGATTCCTGTGTTGCTGCTAGTTCCACATTGGAGGTATCTTTCCCTATCCTTCTTCTGTACTGTATCTTTTTCTATGAATGTTTTTATGCCCCAGGTTACTGATTCACTGATCAGTGGAGATAATCTTTGTATGTACACTCCAACCCTTTTGAGACCGGGTTGATGCGACCAGGGAAATCTTGAGTTCTTTTGCATGATCTATACCGTTACTTTCTAGACCAATAGTTTTTTATCTTTTCCCCGCCTGGAGCAAACTATATCTCTGCACTATGGAGGATTTCTGTAGTTACATTTTTATTCTGCATGCTCTGAAAACAATAGAGAAAGAAAGACTTGCATTTATATCACGTCTTTCTTGACCTCCGGATGTCCTAAAGTGTTTTACAGCCAAGTAAGTACTTTTGAAATGTAGTCACTTGTAATATAGGAAACATAGCAGCCAATTTACACACAGCAAGGTCCCACAAACAGCAACGTGATAATGACCAGATATTGTGTTTAGTGATGGTTGAGGGATAAATATTGGCCAGGACATCAGGGAGAACTCCCTTGCTGCTCTTCGGATAATGCAGTGGGATCTTTTATGTCCACCTGAGAGGGCAGGCGGGCCTCGGTTTAACATCTCACCTGAAAGATGGCACCTTCGACAGTGCAGCGCTCCCTCAGTACTGCACTGAGGTGTCAGCCTAGACTTTGTGTACAAGTCTCTGGAGTGGGACTTGAACTGACAACCTTCTGACACAGTGGCGAGAGCGCTACCCACTGAGGCACAGCTGACATTTCGGAGCTTAACTGGGTCTGGGAGAGAAGCGTTGCTGACATAAGAGATTGGAATTAAGCCATCAAATGCAGCAAGGCCAACTTAATTATTTACTGTGCATATTACGCCCTATAAAACTCGATAAATGCTAGACCTCTGATTGCTTGCCAAAAGTGAGTCTGATGTACACATTCTGGTTACGGCCACATCCCTGTGGACAATCTGTGGCCACAAAAGCATGATTGCCGTGCAAATTCTAAAGGCCTAGTCTTGCACCTGATGAGTCTGTTCATGAGCAGATGCTTTTGCTATATGCATGCCAGCACTCTTGTCTCTATTAGCTGCAAGGAAGCACATGTCTACTGCAGACTTCCTCTTTTTTCCCCCTTCCCCTCCTCAACCCATCTTAAACAAAATAAACAAGTAAAAATGCTATGGGACACATCATTCGGAATGGGTGATTTGTTTTGGGGGGACCTATAAAACTTGAGCCTCCCAGGAAAAACAGGCAGACCACCTTTGTTGATCTAGCACATTTGATGTAGTTTACATGGATTTTAGCAAGGCTTTTGACAAGGTCCCACATGGCAGACCGGTCAGAAAAGTAAAAACCTATGGGATCCAAGCAATGTTCCTGGGAAGCTTTGTTCTGCAGAGTCTGTTCCTTTTAATGCGTGGTCCCTTTAAATTTCTGTGCATGCATGGTATTTACAGAGTTGAGTAATCTGGGCATACATTTAAAGTAATTGGTAGAAGGATTAGAGGGGAGTAGAGAACTTTTTTCACTCGGAGGGTGGTGGAGGTCTGGAACTCACTGCCTGAAAGGGTGGTAGAGGTGGAAACCTTCGCATTTAAAAAGTACTTGGATATGCCCTTGAAGTGCCGTAACCTACGAGGTTACAGACCAAGAGCTGGAAAGTGGGATTAGGCTGGATGGTTCTTTTTCGGCCGGCGCGGACATAATGGGTCAAATGACCTCCTTCTGTGCCGTAAACTTCTATGATTTCTGTGATGATGTTTGGATTAGGACATTCAATTAATCCAGCATCACCACAAATCAAGGTAGATAGGACCCCTACAACTGCTAGCCCAACAGAAACCCAGGGGACACAAATTTAATAGACTTGGTTATTGAGCGTTCACTAATTCCCTCAAGGTGCTAGTGCATCAAATGTATTCTGCATGTGCCATGCAAATTTATAAATTAATCCCAAAACTTTCTGAAAAATGTGAATGTTTGCTTTCTCTGCGCCCCCCCCCCCCCCCCAAAAAAAAACTTGGGGTATGGCCATTGTTCCCTTTAAGTTGCAGGGCCGCGTAGCGCACTGGAGCTCCCTCACAGCAGGCTCACCGGCTTTTAAATGGGAAACACAGTGCATGTGCCGTATCTTGAATGGGCAGCGCAGCCCCTTAAAGGGACCACGCACCCAACAAATTAAAGGCAACATTGGTTATGGCTGTCCAATTGGGTGTCACTGCAACATTAACTGGCTAACGGGATTCTCTTAGTCGTAGACTTCTTCTCCATTATGTACTTGATATTGTCTCTTTTTTTAAAAAACTATGCTTCTGTGCAGTGTTATTTGGAGCTAGCCTAGATTGGGATTGAAAGTTTTAAGTAAAGAGAGTTGGGTCGTTTCAGTGCAATTCTAATTTAGAACAGTAATTACCAATTTAAGGCAACAAGCATGACTAATGTGAAAAAAATTATGCCTATGCAGTAGGGTGCTTTTTCAGAATTTGTATCACGTTACATTAAGAGCACCTTACTCCTATGTGCTAATTGACCTTGAAGTGCTTGATCATGACACTAAATGAAAAATGGGCTCTGTCTAACACTTGTGTGTCCACCTTGAGCATAGATTCAACCCCATAAATCCAAACTTCAAAGGTCCACTTACACAGAAATTGTCATCTACATTCCAGTATCAGTGGCTTTACAAATCCAAAAATTCCTACAGTACGGTGATAATGACATTCAAGTTTTGCTAGCATAGTGAAACCACTTGTCCATTGCATTTGCTCCATCATAATTTTCATGGGTCGTTTAACTTAATTTTCAAAGTTTACAGCTGGTGACTATATTAGAGCAGAACTCTTAACACTAAATGTAGTGCTGTCTGCATTACTGAAATTACTATACTTGGTGCTAGTAAAAGGTATTCTGTTCACCAAATTCTATTCAAATTTGAGATGAGAGAAATATTCTACTAAAATGGGTTTTTAAGAATTTAATTGCAGTAATAAGTAATTATTTAACGATGCTTCGATTCAGACCACATTACAGAACCTAAGTGAGGATGTGCTGGCTGTAATGGATAACAAAAACCCATCAATCAAGCAACAAGCATCACTCTTCTTGGCAAGAAGTTTCCGTTGCTGTACTCCCTCCACATTGTCAAAAGGTCTTTTAAAACCACTTTGTGCTGCACTGCTTAAGGTACGTAAGTGAGGATTGTGATGCTTATGGATCTACACTGTCAGATATGTGGTTTGAATTTGTGTTTCCGGCTGCCTGTGTCCTAACTCGCACCAAGTCTCGTTCACCCATTACCCTTGTGCTCACTGACCTACATTGGCTCCCGGTTAAGCAACGCCTCGATTTCAAAATTCTCATCCTTGTTTTCAAATCCTTCCGTGGCCTCGCCCCCTCCCTATCTCTGTAATCTCCTTCAGCCCCACAACCCCCCCCGAGATATCTGCGCTCCTCGAATTCTGGCCTCTTGAGCAGCCCTGATTATAATTGCTCAACCATTCTCTCCCATAACCTCTCTACCTATCTTTGCTCCTTTTAAGACGCTCCTTAAAACCTACCTCTTTGACCAAGCTTTTGGTTATCTGCCCTAATTTCTCCTTATGTGGCTCAGTGTCAAATTTTTGTCTTATAATACTCCTGTGAAGCGCCTTGGGACGTTTTACTACGTTAAAGGTGCTATATAAATACAAGTTGTTGTTGTTTCAAATCCCTGCTTAATTGTTTGGTTAAGCAAACAAATAGAATGTTTTAATAATTAGAAAAGATTTGTGAGCCTACAAGACTAATGTAATCTAATTCTTTACAGCAAATTAATGATTCTGCACTTGAGGTGAGGGATGCTGCCTTTGAAGCACTAGGTACTGCTCTAAAGGTTGTTGGCGAGAGATTAATGAATCCTTTCCTTGTTGATGTTGATAAACTGAAACTTGACAAGGTGAGTCATTAAATAGGGGACTGAACTTGCAACTTGTTTTTCACATTTTGAAGTAAAAATCTTGTATTCCAAAGATGAACTTCTAAACATCAGATGTAAAACATTTGAAATTCTAATCTAATTTGGTTTCCATGGTTTACCTCTCTTGTTTGAAACTTAGTCTGTAATGTTAAGTCTCTGTGATTTGGCGATGTGTGTAGTAACCCGTTCAGTTTTGTGCATTGAGGACATCTAATCTTGCACTTCAATCAACGGCTATAGTTAGCCTCTGTGTGCGCGCACACGCTTCAATGCAAAGCCTCCCTTTTTTTATGCAGATTGTAGAAATATTCCATGGGGAGGCTCTGGGAAACACCTAATGGTGCCTGTCTCAATTTCTTTTTAGCATGTTCTTCATGCAGTCTATTCTAGGTGTTAGTATTTATTTGATAATTTCTTGCTTCTTCAACTGTTACTGATTTAAATCTGATCTTTTCTTACATTTTGGGTAAAGAAAACAAAGCAATTATATGTTTGCTTGCAGTTGACACTTTTAAAATTTGAATTAAGGGAAAAAAATGCTGCAATCTAGAAGGCCTACCTATAATATGAGCATTGCTAAAATATATTTGGCTTTCCAACTGTCTCTTGCTATTCTAAAGTAATAAGCATGACTTCTACACTTAATTCCTTAAACATTTGCTCTAATTCAAGGAACACTTTATTTAGAATTAATCAGGTATGTTCCAAATTCTTTTGTTGTACCAATTTTTTTCGAAATGTTGTTCTGCTAGGGCAAAAGAAGAATGTTGGCGTTTTAATTCCAAAAGATATTATAAAAAATTAAATTAGTGAGTAAATAATTCAATAAACAATAACTTAAAAAATCTCTTGGGTTAAATAGATAAATAATTATGACAGGATCAGAGTCTAGAGTGATACGTTTCACATGCATGATGTGAACCTGCCTGGACTCGCATGCCATGCAGGATGAATACATATGTATGAAGGTTACACTCCTCGAGCAGAAAGTTGCACAGCTTGAGAGTCAACTGGACGCACTCTGCACCATTTGGGAGGGAGGAGGTTTTCTGGATTTATTCTAAGTTTAAAAAAAAATGGTAATGGAGAAAATAATGGGGCTTAAAATACACAAATCTCCAGGATCTGATGGTTTCTACCCCAGAAGTGAAGAAATTATAAAATGCATTAGTTATAATTTTCCAAAGCGCTCTAGATTCAGGAATTGTGCCTTTTTTAGATTGGAAATTTTCAAATGTAAATTTATTGTTTAAGGACGGAAGGAGAGAGAAACCAGATTACTATAGACCTATTTGTTTAATGTCAATTGTGGGGGAAGTTACTGGAATATGAGTTATTGAGCACTCGGACAAGTATGATCTTATCAAAGATTCAGCATGGTTTCCTGATGGGTAGGTCATGTAGTTTAAGGTAGTCATGGAAAAGGACAAAGATGGACCGGAAATAAAGGTTCTAAATTGGAGGGAAGGCCGATTTTAATATGATAAGGCAGGATCTGGCCAAAGTGGACTGGGATCAGCTACTTGTAGGAAAATCCACATCAGAGCAGTGGGAGTCTTTCAGAAAGGAAAGAGAGAGAGTACAACGCCAACATGTTCCCGTAAAGGTCAAGGGTGGGACCAACAAGCCCAGGGAACCCTGGATGTCAAGGGATATACAAGAATGGATTAGGAAAAAAAGGGAGGCTTTTGGCAGATACAAAGGACTAAAAACAGTGGAAGCCCTAGAGGAGTATAGAAAGTGCAGGGGGGTACTTAAAGAAATTGAGAGCGAAGAGGGGGCATGAAAAAGCACTGGCGGGCAAAATAAAGGAAAATCCCAAGGTGTTTTATAAGTATATTAAGGGCAAGAGGATAACCAGGGAAAGAGTAGGGACCAAAGTGGCAATCTGTGTGTAGAGCCGGAAGATGTCGGTGAGGTTTTAAATGAATATTTTACATCTGTGTTCACTATGGAGAAGGACAATGTAGGCATAGAAATCAGGCAGGGGGATTGTGATATACTTGAACAAATTAGTATTGAGAGGGAGGAGGTTTTAGCGGGCTTAAAAGTGGATAAATCCCCAGGCCCAGACGAGATGTATCCCAGGCTGCTGTGTGAGGCAAGGGAGGAGATTGCAGGGGCTCTGACACACACTTTCAGAATCTCTCTGGCCACGGGAGGTGCCAGAGGACTGGAGGACAGCTAACGTAGTGCCATTATTCAAGAAGGGTAGTAGGGATAAACCAGGGAATTACAGGCCAGTGAGCCTAACATCAGTGGCAGGGAAATTATTGGAAAAAATTCTGAGGGACAGAATTAGTCTCCACTTGGAGAGGCAAGGATTAATCAAGGATAGTCAGCATGGCTTTGTCAGGGGGAGATCATGTCTAACCAATTTGATTGAATCTTTCAAGAGGGTGACTAGGTGTGTGGATGAGGGTAGTGCAGTTGATGTAGTCTACATGGACTTCAGTAAGGCTTTTGACAAAGTCCCACATGGGAGACTGGTCAAGAAGGTAAGAGCCCATGGGATCCAGGGCAATTTGGCACATTGGATCCAAAATTGGCTTAGTGGCAGGAGGCAGAGGGTGATGGTCGAAGGTTGTTTTTGTGACTGGAAGCCTGTGTCCAGTGATATACCGCAGGGATCGGTGCTGGGTCCTTTGCTGTTTGTAGTGTACATTAATGATTTAGATATGAATGTAGGAGGTATGATCAGTAAGTTCGCAGATGACGACACGAAAATTGGTGGAGTGGTAAATAGCGAGGAGGGAAGCCTCCGGCTACAGGACGATATAGACGGGTTGGTCAGATGGGCAGAACAGTGGCAAATAGAATTTAACCCTGAAAAGTGTGAGGTGCTGCATTTTGGGAGGACTAACGAGGCAAGGGAATACAAGCACCCTAGGAAGGACAGAGGATCAGAGGGACCTTGGTGTGCATGTACATAGATCCCTGAAGGCAGCAGGACAGGTAGATAAGGTGGTTAAAAAGGCATATGGGATACTTGCCTTCATTAGCCGAGGCATAGAATATAAGAGCAGGGAGGTTATGATGGAGCTGTACAAAACGCTAGTTAGGCCACAGCTGGAATACTGTGTGCAGTTCTGGTCGCCACACTATAGGAGGGATGTGATTGCATTGGAGAGGGTGCAGAGGAGATTCACCAGGATGTTACCTGGGCTGGAGTGCTTCAGCTATGAAGAGAGACTGGACAGGCTGGGGTTGTTTTCCTTAGAGCAGAGAAGGCTGAGGGGGGGACCTGATTGAGGTGTACAAAATTGAGGGGCGTAGATAGAAAGGAACTTTTCCCCTTAGTAGAGGGGTCAATAACCAGGGGGCATAGTTTCAAGATAAGGGGCAGGAGGTTTAATGGGGATTTGAGGAAAAACTTTTTCACCCAGAGGGTGGTTGGAATCTGGAACTCACTGCCAGAAAGGGTGGTAGAGGCAGGAACCCTCAACATTCAAGAAGCATTTAGATGAGCACTTGAAACACCATAGCATAGAAGGCTACGGACCAAGTGCTGGAAAATAGGATTAGAATAGATGGGGCTTGATGGCTGGCGCGGACACGATGGGCCGAAGGGTCTTTTTCTGTGCTGTATAACTTTGTCTGACTAATATAGATAAATTATTTGAGTAAGCTATTGACATGGTTGAAAGGGGAGTATCAATGATATCTATATGAACTTCCAGAAGGCATTTGATAAGGTTCCGCATAAGAAATCTTTTTTAGCAAATCTATTTAATTATATGTAAAAATGAAGTGCACAGAATTGGAGATAACCTTGTAACATGGGTTGGCTATTGGTTGGGCGAGGGAGAGGGATAATGGGTTTGTTTTCTGATCGGTGGGATGTAACCGGATGGTGTTTCCCAGGGATCTGTACTGAGGCCTCAGCTTTTTATGATTCATATTAATGACTTGGATGAAGGAATAGAGAGTTGCAAGTTTTCAGGAGGCACAGTAAGTTGTGTAGATGGGAGCAGGTAACTGCAAAGAGACATCCACAAGCTAAATGGGACAATCTATGGCAAATGGAGTTAATCACGGGGATGTGTGAGGTTATCCACATTGGCTCCAAGAAAGAGAGATCAGAATATTTTCTTAATGGTGGGGGAACTAGGAACGGTGGGGAAGCAAAGTCATTTGGGTATCCATGTACATAGTTTTCTAAAAGCTGGTGCACAAGTACAAAAAGTACTCAAAATGCTAATGCAATGTTGACTGTTTTCTTGAGGGAATTGGAATAGTGAAGTGATGCTTCAGTTGTACAGAGCCTTGGTCAGACTGGAGTATTGAGTTCAGGTTTGGAGATCTTGGGGGAAAAATTTGGTGGCGCCCTTTGGTACGCTAACTTCGCCCAGGCGCTACTCCTCCTCCTGCCTGGGGCGCTACCGTTGAATATCGCGGCGCTACGTGCAACAGCGCCATGCGCGTCGGCATGTAGCTCCGCGGTATTGCAGGCCTCCCTCCCCTGATTAAAGCGGAGTGGCCTAGCGCTGCGCGCACTGGGGCCCTGTTGGACCACCGGGGTGCTGGGCTAGCTCAGCCCGAGGAGTGCCGGGCTTAGCAATCGAGGCTGGCACCCCGAATGAAAGAGGGGAAGGGGGCAGGTACTGGCAGGCGACCAGAAAAAAAAATGGCAGCCCGACACCGCGGCTGCACAAACTCCACCCTGACCCTGTTGGTCATATTGGGGGCGAGTTGGAGGCGGGGACTGCTGCTTGTCTGGTCAATGTCCTGCCTCCAGCGATTTATGGCCAACCCACGCTATTTTCCCTTGATTGACCTTGTTAAGCCCGCCCAGCGGGCTTGGCTTAGGCCAATCAAGGGAAAGCCAGTTGCAGAGCATGTCAACGTATGACGTTTCATCCGTCACAAATTGTCAGATGAATTGTCATCGTTTGACAGCTCTGTGAAGCTGTCAAACAGTGACGATCTCTGCAGTTTGATGAGGTCTTGCATACAAGACCTCGTCAACCTTCTTTCTTTTACAGAAATGAGATGTTGCATTTGAGAATGTATCGGCCATTTCTCATCTTCAACACGGAGGTGCGCGATTCTCCGCCTGGAAACCGACTGAAGCCTGCAGGAAGAAACAAAGGTAATTACACCTTTTAAAAACACTTGGCACTTACTTCAGATACTCACCTCTACACTCTTGCACCCATCACTTACCTTCACACCACACTTTTGCACCCCCCCCCCCCCCCCCCCCGACTCCCGCAGACCCAGTACTCTCCTCGCTGAGCTGGCGGGTTATGGAGCCTTCAGGAAGCCAGCACTTGTGAGGGCAAAAAGGGGATAATCCTATTTTCTACCTGTTAACTACCTGTTAATAGGCAGTTAATAGGCTTTAATCCCTTCCCGTCTCCAAGGAGACTGGACCCGGCGTGGGACAGCTACCTGCCTCCTGGGAAGATGGCGTGGAGGCAGGTTGAGGGCGGGTTTGCCACCCGCCCCCAAATTCTGCCATTTTCCCGGTAGTCCCGCCTCCCCAGGGCTGGCAAAATCACCCCATCGTTTGGCGATAGGTCAGGGGGCGCAGCCGAAGTTTGCTGCCTAGGCGCTACCGACTACCGCCGCCGCTAACCTCATGCTGAATTTCGCTGGAGGCGTCAGCGGCGTCGCGCCCGGGCGCTAGGGGCTTTGCACCCCTTTAGAACCCTCCGGGGGGTGCTAACAGGAGACGCAAAGCAACCCAATTTTCTCCCCCATAACTCCTGAAAGATATTAGCCTTGTAGGGAGTACAGTGCAGATTCACCAGAATGAAATCCGGGCTTAAAGGGTTAAATTATAGGTTACATAAACTTGGTCTATATTCCCATGAGTTTAGAAGGTTGTGGGGTAATCTAATTGAGGGGTTTAAAATTATAGTGATAAAGGGATTCAGTAGGTAGATAGAGAAACTATTTCCTGTGGTGGGGGAATCCAGAACTTAATCTTAAAATTAGAGCTCGGCATTTAGGAGTGAGATCAGGAAGCACTTTGTCCACACAAAAGGTAATGGAAATCTGGAACACACTCTTTCTTCCATTTAATTCTTCATTTGATGTGCTAAAACTATTTGAGTTGTGCCGTTGTTGGGAATAGGGTCTTCTCTGGTGCTACATTGTGTATCTTAAACTTTGTGCTTCTTGATGTTGCAACATAACTGTTGTCATTTCAGATTAAAGAATGTTCAGAAAAGGTAGAACTGGTTTATGGGAAGAAAGGTGGAGCTGGTGCATCAAAAGAAGTAAAGTCTGGACTGCCAGGAAAAGTTGGGCCATCTTCAGGCACTGGTGACAAAGTAGATGCTCCTACAACCAGAGCTGGTGGGCCGTCAAAGAAAACTCCTGCAGGCAAGGTAGGGTGTTTTAAAGGTTCGAACATGCTGTGTTTACCTGTACTAGCTATGTTAATTGTGTAATTAATTAAAATATATGTTGCACTTCTGATGTCCATGACATTTAGTGACTGTAACCAGATTTTGTGTATCTGTAAGAGTGCATCCTCATTTTGTACTCCTGCTTATTGGATAGAGCTTGAATTTGAGTGTTTATCTTGCATGCAGTAAACTTCAATGTGAAGAATGTGTTCATTTACTCTCTGCCATCCAGTTTTTATGTTTAAAAATGCTAGTGTAGTTTACAAGAACCTGTTTAGAATGAAGACGAGTCACCTTATTTAATTAACTAGCCATGCCTGCATCTCTGACTAGTGACTGTTAAATATGAAGGAATAGCTGAATATTTTAGTATAATGTTTAGTAATTTGTAACTGCTGCTTAAATAAACAAATTTAGCTATTTTAGGATGGACTGTAGTTATTTAAGAATAATGTACCCTTTTGTGTTCTGCAGCCTGTTGGGCCAACTAAAAAATCGAAAGCAACAGGGCCTGCTTCTACTGGAGGTGGGAAAGGAAGAAAAGGAACAGAAGTTAAAGAGGTGGAGCCAGAGCTTACTGTAAGTATTAACTTCTGAATATATTTACACTTAAAATTTTGCTGTCTTGCCATAGTTGCTCTACAGTTTAACGTGGGAGAATGTTTTTAAATTTATGCAGAAAGCTAAATCAATTAAAGATACTTTAATTGACAGTCAAATCCGATCTTGGTCAGATCTGGTCTCAAATGTTGCTTATTTTTGTTGAGAGGTAACTATTCCGTTCCACAAATAAGTAAAACTGCAAACTCTGAAAAGCAGATTCAGGGTTTGCTTTACAAGATCTGACAGTTATTTTACAAGGACTAAGTGTGACCAACAGCTGTGGGACTTTTGCTGTGGCCTCCAGGACCCTATTATGCTCACTGAAATGCAATTAAGAGCTGTACCTCAAAATCCTTTGGATATAGGGATTGGGATAGCGTGTCAAGAATGAGGTTATTTAGTTATCCTATCAACAACAGAAACAGCTTTTGGAGTTGCCTTTTCTTGGAATGGGACTCTTGAACAAATGATTGCCAATAGGAAAGTTTTTAAGAGGCCCCAGCAAAAGACTTCCTGCTACACAGAAAGGGGCCTATTCCCAGGAGTCCAATAGGAAATGAAGTACAGGGTCCCAGGGCTAATGTATCCTCAATGCAGAGAATGGTATTTGTCCAATGGACATGACTTAAGTTGGTTTTTATTTTGTGATGCTGTGCAGCATAGTACCAAAAAACAATGACTATTTTCATGATAGGTCTGTGACTGCACAGAATCAAAAAGTGCCGTACTTTAGACAAGTACTACACTAGACCTGTATTAGTTTGTGTTGATGTATTGTCATCCAGAGTTGTTCCCTTGTTTTTGTTTGTCCCCATAATCCAGGATTCTCAAAGGATTTCCAAAAATCTGCTCTAAATATTTTTGACCTTTACAGTTAAAGTTGCTCCATCTCTTTTTTTTAAAGATTGAAGTGTGTGAAGAGAGAGCTGCAGCTGTGCTACCAGCCTCCTGCCTACAGCAGCTCGACAGTAGCAATTGGAAGGAAAGGTTAGCCAGTATGGAGGAGTTCCAGAAGGTACCTAATATCAGTATTTAACAGACTTGAAATATGTTTTGTGTAAACTGAGGCAATGCCTAATTTTAACCAGGGCTTAATATTTGAAAAAAAATATAACCATTGTGAGAAATCAAGCTACATATACTATGTATTAATGGATATAGTGTTGCCACTGTTCCATGTTCAGTTTTCACTTTTTTGATCCTGACATGCTAGGTCTGCAATTTGCCAACTTAACTATCTCCTTCTTATATTCAGTGACTTGGCCTCCACAGCATTCTGTGGTAGAGAATTCCATAGGTTCACCACCCTCTGAGTGAAGAAATTTCTCCTCATCTCAGTCCTAAATGTCCGACCCCATATCCTGAGACCGTGACCCCTCGTTCTAGAGCCCCCAGTCAGGGGAAACATCCTCCCTGCATCCAGTCTGTCTAGCCCTGTCAGAATTTTATACGTTTCAGTGAGATCCCCTCTCATTCTTCTAAACACTAGTGAATACAGGCCTAGTCGACCCAATCTCTCCTCATACGACAGTCCTGCCATCCCAGGAATCATTCTGGTGAACCTTCGCTGCACTCCCTCTATGGCAAGTATATCCTTTTTATTAGGTAAGGAGACCAGAACTGCACACAGTACTCCAGGTGTGGTCTCACCAAGGCCCTGTATAACACTAGTAAGACATCCTTGCTCCTGTACTCAATTCCTCTTGCAATGAAGGCCAACATACCATTTGCCTTCCTAACTGCTTGCTGTACCTGCATGTTTGCTTTCAGTGACTGGTGTACAAGGACACCCAGGTCCCTTTGTACATCAACATTTCCCAATCTCTCACCATTTAAATAATACTCTGCCTTTCTGTTTTTCATGAAACAGAATGTTTGTAAAGTCTTCCAATGGTAGTACGTTGGTGTTCCTTCATTTTTTTGTAATAGTTAATGGAAATTGGATTTGCTTTATAGTCAACATGTTTGTTCGGACGTTTGAAATTAAGTTTTAGGGACTCCGTGCCTTGTATTAAAAGCTGCACGTTACAAATAAATTATGTGCATTTTTAAAGTAACTCGGCATACCCAATTACAACACTTGACAAGTTGTATCACATTTTGGGGATGGGTAGGATGCAGAAGTTTAATAGAGGCAAATAAAGGTGAAGATTCTGAATGGTGTGCATAATATTGAATAGGTTCCAAGTTTAATTATTGGAGGTGCGGTGTCATGACAAGCGCCCAGGTACATTTGCTGTGCTATTGCACAGTGGTTTGTGAGCTATGAATTTAATACTTTGCAGGAAGGATTAGGAGATAAAATCATATTAGCAACATTGTTAAACAATTTGACCCTTTTTAATTGGACACACAACTAATTTGTTTCTGTCTAGTCTATTACCAGCTTTGAAACAAACATGTAGATGTGACTAAGTTATTGGGGGTGGGGGGGTGTGTCATGAGGAGGTTGCTAGCTGTAACTCAGTAACAGGTAATGCCTGCAATATGTATTGGCGCTGTAGCACTACCCACAACTCTCGGGCGGATCCCAACTTTGCTCCCTCTAAAGCTCAGGCATTTTCTACTTCAAGGTATTTTCAATATTCTTCAAATGCTTCTTTCAGTTTAAGAAAAAATTCTTTGCCTTTTGGCTGGTACCTCTGCAGCATAAATTTGTTTTTTGAAGCTCGAGGTATGGAATCCCCGCTGCCATAGGGAAATAAATAAATAGCAGCATGTCGGTGCCCTAACCACCCACCCTCGACTGCTTCAAAAATCCACTGTACTCCTGGCAATGTAACATCAGTGAAGTGGGAGTAGATCTGAGTCATTTGCCAGCCAGTGAGTGCTAATGATATGATTGAACTTTATATTAAAATCAAAAGTGTGAGGGAGTGGAATTAAAACGGCTAAAGTAACAGTATTCTGGGCTACCAGCTATATCTACACTATTAATTAAGCAAAATTTCTGTTTCTTAGAGGTGTGCATAGCTTTGGTAGCTCAAAAAATACTTATGGGAGATGTCTTGTAGGTAATTATTGTACATGAATATTTTTAGGATGAACACTTAATTTAGATGGCTACAATATTTTAGTTCTCTCTAAGAATAATTGCTCATTTTGTAGATGCCACCATAAAACAGTCTTGTACTAATATTTTGGTTACTTTTTTTGAAATGTTAGAACGCTGTTTTCCCACCTTGTATGTCTAATCGGAAAAGCACCAAATGGGAATGATTAGTGTATTTTTGGTTGTATAAGACAAAGGATGCAGGACTGTTACAAATGGTAGTAGCAGGACTGTTACAAATGGTGGTAGAAGCAATTTGAGCCAAAGAATTTAGTACAGAAGGGCAATATTTGCAAGCTTAAGATGGATGAGGAAGGCCACTTCGTGCTTTTGTTCAACCAGAAGGTTCCTACAATTTTCCTCTTCCTTTTCTTGACCCCCTTCCCTGGGTTATAGCATTGAATTGTTAAATAATTCCTGGGATCTTGACTCCATGATTTACTGTGAAGTCCATTTCATGTGGTGGTCACTTTTTGTGGAAGAACTTCCTTACATGAGTGTTAAATTTGCCTTTCATTGGCTTAAACCTAAATCCCCATGTCCTACTATTGCAATTTGGCTTGATATAACTTTTGTTTCATACTGTTTACTGTCTTGTATACCTCAAAGGTTGCCTCTTGGTTGTCACCTTTCAAAGCTGAAAATCCCAACTTTCTCTAGCCATTCATCATTCCACGGGCCTCTCGCACGAGGGATCAGCCTTGGACTCTTCTCTGAACTGCTTCTAGTATTTGAATATCTCCCTTGTGTTTCTGTGACCAGAACTAGACTCTACTCTGTGTGGTCTGGCCAGAGCACTATACAGTTTGACTATTATCTCCTTTGGTTTGTAGTCTTTCAACTTCATCCGTGGTTATTTCAAGTCATTCATGGTGTATGTGTTGCCCATTTTTGTTTCTGTTCTATATGCAATCTGTATATGCCATTGTTCTGTCTATTTACATATTCTGTCCAATTCATTTTCAAATTTAACACATTTTTGAATCCAAATAATGTAAATCTGAAACGATAGTAGTCCCAGCACTGATGCCTGGGGTTACCCCATTTAGAATTATTTTCTCTCACCCCTGCCCCCTTTCCCCCCCCCCCCCACCCCACTTTAATTTACCCTGATTACCCACTGTATTGAGTTTAACTAGTAGATTTTCACATTGCCTTGACTGGATATTTTTCTTGTAGTACATTGGTGACCTGCTTAATGTTCCTAGAAATATGTCTGGGCACTTTGTGGGAATTTTTATTTCATAGTTCTGAATATTGCAACTAAGCAGCTTGGGGCAGAGCCTTGGAAGATGTCTTTTTTTAAAGTATAACTTGTGCGTGTCTAGTTGAATTACCATTGGTGCTGATACCTTTTACATTCTGCAGGGAGTAGAAGTTACTGAGAAGAGAGAGATGCCTTGTCAGGCACTAGTGCGGATGCTAGCTAAAAAACCAGGCTGGAAGGAAACTAATTTCCAGGTATGATTACTTAAAATGCACGCTGTATGTTGAATGAGTTGTGAATCTGTTTTTCTTTTCAGAAAATATTCGAGGAAGTATTTGCATTTTTGGGTAAATTAATGGAAGAGAAAATTCATACTGCAGAACATATATTTTTGTTTCTAATCTAGGCTGATACATAATTGCAGTACTGAGGGAGTGCTGCACTGCATGAGGTACTGTCATACAGAGACGTTCAAGCAAGGCCTTTAGTCTGCTCCCTCAGGTGGACATAAAAGATTTCCTGGCACTGTTTGTAGAGCAGTGGAGTTCTCCCAGTGTCCTGGCCAACATTGCTCAAGTAACATTGCCAAAACCAATTACTGTATCTTCTGCCATTTAATCATATCATGGCTGGCCTGTACATCAACTCCATTTATCCACCTTTAATCCATATCCCTTGATACCTTTACCTAACAACAAATCTCAGTGTTGAAATTTTCAATTGACCCAGAGAGTTACAGATTTCCACTACCCTTTAAAATCAGAGCCAGGCCATTCAAGCGAGAAGTTAGGAAATATTTCTTCAGAGTGGTAGAAGTGTGGAACTCTCTCCCACAAAAAGCAGTAGATGTAAATAGTAAATTTAATAATTTTAAATCTGAGATTGATTTTTTTTGTTAGACAAGGGTATAAAAGGATATGGAGCCAAGGCAGGTGGATGGAGTTGCGATACAGATCAACCATGATCTCCGTGAATGGCGGAACAGGTTCGAGAGGCTGACTGGCTTGCTCCTGTCCGTATGTTCCTTTGTGGAATAAGTGCTTCCTAATTTCACTCCTAACTGGCCTAGCACTAATTTTAAGATTATGCTCGCCTGTTCTGGATTCTGCCACTAGAGGAAGTAGCTTCTTTGCATCTACCCTATCGAATCTATCATTTTAAAGACCTCAATTAGGTCATCCCATAGCATCTGTTTTGCGCATGCTCTCCTGAAACCAGTAACTTCTTCCTACAGTTCCACAACTGGCAATCATCCTCCAGTACTTTACCCATGATGCTATTGTTCATTTGTGAGACTACATAGTTGGTGTTGGGTATTACAATTGAGCCCCTTACTGTCTCTGCTCAAAGCTGTCTAGTCGGTGTTGCTGGGTAGTGATCAGGGGCTGAAAGCCTAGCTCTCTTTCCCATTTTTCTCTTCTCTCCCCATCCCTTATCCATAAGTGTTAATTTAGGTACTGAAAGATTACTCTGTCAGCTATGAAACTTTGACTTTAACTGATGTATTTTGATAACTGAAACTATAAACAATTTCACTTTTTTTAGGTGATGCAAATGAAATTGTATATTGTTGCACTGATTGCCCAAAAAGGGAACTTTTCTAGAACATCTGCTGAGGTTGTGCTAGATGGGCTGGTTGACAAAATAGGAGATGTAAAATGTGGAATGAAAGCAAAAGAAGCACTCACTGCGATAGCAGGAGCATGTTCCCTTCCCTGGACTGCTGAACAGGTTAGTAAAGACTGTAGTGTTCCTGACTAGTTTCAAGTAACTAATCTAATCAAGTCAAAAGCAACATCAGAAATAAAAACACAAAATGCTGGAAACACTGAGCAGGTCAGGCAGCATGTGTGGAGAGAAAGAGAGTTAACGTTTCAGGCCAATAACCTTTCAATTGAATTGGGAGATGCTGGCGATCAACAGCTTTTAATCAAGTACAGAGCCACGGAAAAGAACAAAAGGGCAAACACGAGAAGGGATACAGAAATTGATGGTGAACAGTAAAAGAGACAAACGCATATCCCATCGGAGAGAAGAGCAGAACCTCTTCAAGGTGGGCATTCCTGGAAGAGAAGTGGCAGTGCATTAAACACTCAAACTAAAGCAAAATACTGTGGATGCTGGAAAGTATAATTTGTGTATTGGGAGCTCCTTTTCAGCTGGAAACCTAGAAAGGGATGGGGCCAGAGTAAGAATAATCCCAGCTAGTATAGGACCTGAGTGAAGTTCTAATAAAGAACATACAGTTTAATTACTCTAGGTTTACAGGATCATTCACATACAAAGCTCCTGCCGAGCCAACACTTTAATTCTTACTTAGCTGTGCAAGTTTTTCTTGGCATTGTTTCACCTAATTCTCAATTTCTGCTGCTTCCTCTGGTTATTAACGGTACACCTTCGGATAGAGTGGGGAATATTTCTTGACACTGTAAGGTTATAATTTTTTAAAAGGGACATTGCCTAGTTTTCTTAATGGATGACACCAAATCATAATTACTTGTGGGGAATGAACATTTAAAGAATAAGTAAGATCTAATGTTTAATACTCATACAAAAAGTTACATTTATATTGACTTTGTAATGTAAGTAATAGTCTACTTAAGATGACATTTAAATGCACATTTAAATGTAAATTGGATCTACTATCACCTGATTTAATGTGCAGAGTTGAAAATAAGTCCCTGACAGTTATGTTTAAATTGTCTGCAGGTTGTTACTATGGCTTTTGCACAAAAAAATCCCAAAAATCAATCTGAAGTTCTAAACTGGTTGGCAAGTGCTATCAAGGAGTTTGGATTTGCTGGGTAAGTTTCTTGAACTCTTAAGCTGCTTTGAGTAGATTTGCTTTGGCTGTTTCAACTGCTTGATCAATTTTTGAATTTTAGACTTGTCTGAGTACATTGTTCAATTTTTGAACACATCAAGTCAGATGATTGAATTTAACAATACTTAAAAAAAAAATTATAGCTACGCTTTAATATTTGAGGCTATAAGTATTTTGATATTACAATTCATTAGGAGCTTCAATAAGAAGGCTTTAATTCAAATATGAAGTATTTGTGGAAAATCCTAACTTGTAGATTGCCAGTTCTTTTTTGGAATTGCTAAATCTTTTGTCAGTTTCAGTTAATTTTATTTATTTTTTGCAGGCTAAATGTGAAAGCCTTCATCAGTAATGTGAAAACTGCTTTGGCTGCAACAAACCCTGTAAGTAGGGCTGTGTTCCTGACCTGTGGCGGGGGTGGGGGTGGGGGTGTGTGTGTGGCAACACCTTGCTTCTGAATTCTGACTCCTTTTACTATTTCTGTAGGCTGTACGAACATCTGCAGTCACTTTGTTGGGTGTGATGTACTTGTACATGGGAGCACCCTTACGAATGTTTTTTGAAGATGAGAAGCCAGCTTTGTTATCTCAAATTGATGCTGAGTTTGAGAAGGTAAATGTCACTTAATTATGGAGTCTTCCCATACTTTATATACTTGGTTTGCTGTCCTGCCTTATTCACTTGACTCTTATCTAAAGCAAGTTGAACACTCTTGATTGCAGTATACTAATTTAACATTGTGAATTGACATTGCGTTAATAACATGTTTTGTTTTTTGGTTAGATAATTAAACAAGCTGTTGTTTTAGTAGCAGCATCTAAAAGGTCAACTAAATACTAACTTTAAAAAAAAGATTTGGGCTGTTCAGAGGTCCTACATAGCATTTGCAAATCCTTTGTATTCACAGATGCAGGGGCAAACTCCTCCTGCTCCCATTAGAAGAATTATTAAGCGTGATGCTGATGAAGATGAAGCAGCTGAAGAACAGGATGAGGAAGAAAATGGAAATGTTCAGGATCTCTTGCCAAGAACAGATATAAGGTCAGTTCATCATTATGGAGCTTCCTTTTTTTGCCATACTCCATTAGCTCTGGTCAAATTACATCTAGTAATCTGCTTCTTAAAGGCTTGATAGATTTTTATCCTGTTGATCTCTGGGGTGGCTTTTCTGTGTGGATATAGATAATGTGAGGGGGAAGAACTTGATGCTAAGACATTCTAATTGAACTTCATTTTTAAATATACAGTGACAAGATTACTTCAGACCTTGTAGAAAAGCTGGGAGATAAAAACTGGAAGATCAGAAAGGAAGGATTGGATGAATTAAGTATAATTCTAAATGAGGCGAAACTTATTCAGCCAAATATTGGAGAACTTCCTGGAGTACTGAAAGGGCGGCTAAATGATTCAAATAAAATTCTGGTAAGTGGTACGCCATGAGTAAATAATCATCATGTCCTTTGTGTTAGAAAGATGGATGTATTTGGCCATTATGAAGTTTAAAACCGACTGCTAATTTTGCATTGTGTTTCCAGCTATAATAATCTCCTGAGCTGGGAGGTTATTGTGATCAGTTTGGAGTATTGCCTAAACAATCTTGAGAAACTTATTGTGTGGGGTAAGATGGGATGGAAATTTTCATTTTGAGCAGACTTCCTACTTTTTAAACTTGGGTGTAATATCTAGTGAAGATGTTCCTAACAAATATGCAACTGTCTGTGGAGGTGCTGTTGGCTTGCACTAATACTGCATCTGCTAAATCTGTAATTGGAGGGCAAGGGACAGATTTCTGTTAAACTTGCTGTAGAGGTAACCCAGTGCTGCAGGGAAGTCTTCAGTTTTTTTTTCCCTGATTCCCTCCATTCATTCCTGTCCTCAAGGCTGAGAATCCTGTACGGATGTTGGCAGTCTTCTGATAGTTTCAAAAGTGACCACTATTCATGTAAGCTTGGACCTTCGGCAATTTGAGAGTAGGCTTCACACATGTACACTTTCCTGGAATGATCACCGGATAAACAAGATTTTGAAATTAAATTTCTCAATCAAGAATAGAATATGCTCTTTAGATTGGCTTCTGCATTCTTCCAATAACCCTGCAAGTTTGTTGAGATGAAAAATATTTCAAGTTTACTACAGGAATCCAACAAGATGCAGCATTTAAAATGTGCAGGATAAAAGGGAATTTTGACAACAATAACTATTGTTACTCTCTCCATGCGTAAACCATCTGTGTTCTCTGCATTTCTCCAGTGATGTTGCTGAGACATGTAACTTGGCAATGTGATGATGAGTACTTATCAGTGTGTGGATAAATTTTGATTTAAGTTAGAATATTCAACGCTGAATGAAACTGAAGTTGCAACAAAAGCTTGCGTTTTAGATCTTTTGAATGAAGGGCAACCTATATACTATGGTAAATGCAGAGCTGTTTTAATACTGCCACTGAGGATTCAGAATGAACAATGACCTTAGCTGTAGATAGATTTCACATCAATGAATGAATTTTTTTTGTTGCAAAAGCTTCGCAGATCTGAATTTGTTGCTTGATTCTCTTCAGGTTCAGCAAACGCTTGCAATCTTACAGCTGATGGCCACGGCTATGGGGCCTAATATTCGGCAACATGTAAAAATCCTGGGTATACCAATTATAACGGTGCTTGGTGACAGCAAGGTAAGAATTTAAAGATTAAATAAAAGCAGTTGTGACTATTCTGTTTTAAAATGCACTATGTTTATAACATTTACCAAAGTATTTTAGACCAGTTACATAGAATACACAGCACAGAAACAGGCCATTCTGCCCAACAGTCCATGCTGGTGTTTATGCTCCACTCGAGCCTCCTCCTATTCTTTCTCATCTAACTCTATCAGCATTAACCCTTTATTCCCTTCTCCCTCATATGCTCATATAGCCTCCCCTTAAATGCATCTGTACTATTTGCCTCAACCACTCCAGTGGTAACAAGTTCCACATTCTCGCCACTCTCTAGGTAAAGAAGTTTCTCTGAATTCCCTATTTGATTTCTTGGTGACTATCCTATATGGATGACAGAGTTTTACTCCTATATTCCTATATTGGGAATTGTTAGATCATGCAGTTATGTATATTAGTGATAAAGCTGCATGTATTGTTGCATGACAAATAGTACATTGTAGGGACCAATTGTGTGACAACTCACCAGATAATTGAAATCTGGTTTATATTCCATGCTCTCATTTTATTTTTAATTTTGTTATTCTGATTATACTTGCGTTCACATCGCAACTTTGAAGTTTATAGAATTTATTTTGTTGCAGTTCAGGTTTCTGCCCACCGCCCGCTATTACTGTTACAATTCTGTTGTTAACTTGACTTGAATGCAAATTAATACTAATAATTTTGCAGCAATAATTTGCCTTTGCTGCAGGTTATGTTTACAGATTTTACATAAGCAAATTCTTAAGGTACTCCTTGTTTGTGCCAGAAAGATACAAATTACTGAACATACAATGATTTATTCTAGTATATAGCAAACTATTGGTAATCAATAGTGAACCTGGAATGAGAAATTACAACCATCTGAATGGCAGTCTATGGCAGTGTGATTTACTCACTGCACTTTTTAAGAGAGCTTGTTTTTTTAACTGAATGTGGATCAGGTTTTCCAAACAGTTTCTCTTCCAACCAATTTGTATTAGTCGTTATAATTTCTCAATGTCCATTTGTACTCTGTACTTTTGCATGGTAAAAACCTCATTGTCATGAACAAATAAAAAAGGCCTTACAATATAGAAATGTCTTGGCTAATATTTATCCCTCAATCAACATCGCTAAAACAGATTAACTGATTATCACATTGCCATTTGTGGGAGCTTGCTGTGTGCAAATTGGCTGCCGCGTTTCCTACATTACAACTGTGACTACACTTCAAAAAGTACTTCATTGGCTGTAAAGTGCTTTGGGACGGTCTGAGGTCGTGAAAGGTGCTATTTAAATGAAAGTCTTACTTTTTCTTTTCTCCTTTATGGGATCTAAACCAGATTTAAAATAAATGGGTTACCACTAGTGTTAAATAAAGCTAGTCAGTAAATCTATAATATGGCAAACAGAAATGTACACTGTACTCCAAATTGTGGGCTAACCAAGCTTTGATACAAGTTTAGCATAACTTCTCTACTTTTCAATTCTCTCCCTCTAGAAATAAACCCTAGTCCTTGGTTTGCTTTTGTTATGGCCTTATTAACCTGCATTGCTATTTTTAGTGATTTGTGTATTTCTATTCTCAGGTTCCTTTGCTTCTCTGCCCCATTTAGATTCTTATTTTCCAAGTAATATGTGACCTCTTTATTTTTCTTACTAAAATGCAATACCTCACTTAGTGTTGAAATTCATTTGCCAATTATATACCCATTCTGCAAGTTTATTAATGTCGTCTTGTAATTTGTTGCAGTCCTCTTCAGTATTGACTAGCCCCCCCCCCGCCCCCCCAAAAAAATTGGTGTTCTCTGCAAATATAAAAATTGTGTTTTGATACCAAAGTCTAAATCGTTAATATAAATTGTTAACGGTGGTCCCAGCACTGTGGGACCTCACTTTCCACCTTCTGCCACTCTGAATAGGTCCCTTTACCCCTACTCTTTGCTTCCTGTCTTGCAGCCAGCTAGCTATCCATACTGCTACTTGTCCCCTGACTCCGCATGCTCTGACCTATTCATTATTCTATTATGTGGTACCTTATCGAAGGCCTTTTAGAAATCTAGATAAATTACATCCACTGTATTACCCTTGTCTATTCTTTGTTACCTCATCAAAAAATTCAATGAGGTTGGTCAAGCAAGACTTGCCCTTTTGAAATACATGCTGACTATTCATTATTGTATTTTTGGTTTCTAGATGTTTTACTATTTTCTCCTTTAGTAGGGATTCCATTAATTTTCCTACCACTGATGTTAAACTGATTGGTCTATAGTTCCCTGAACATGTTCTATCTTCCTTATATATAGGTATAACATTTGCTATCTGCCACTCCTATGGCACCGCACCCTTTTCTAATGAATTATTAAATATGTGTAATAGTGCCTCTGCTATTTCTTCTAGATTCTTTTAAAATGCATGGATGCAATCTGTATGGACCAGGGGTTATATCCTGAGTTTGATTAGTTTATTTAATATTTCTCCTCTTAATTTAAATGCTGTTATATCCTTTCTAATCACATCTTCCGATGTCATGTCCACCTGATCTGTGTCCCTGGTAAATACTGAAGCAAAGTAATTTTTTAATATTTCTGCCATTTTGCTATCGCTGCCTGTGATTTTTATCCTGTCTATTCCTTAATGGCCCTATTCCCATCCTGACTTTATTTATGTGCCTGTAGAATATTTTACTATTTTGTTTTAATGTTCCTTGATAATTCCATTTCATAGTTCTTTGCCCTCCTAATCTCTTCGTACTCTCCCTTGTCATGCTCTCCCCTGCTGTCCTGCACTTAGTGTATGCCTCTTTACATGCCATAATTTTTTCCCTCATGTCTTTATTCATCCATGGTGTTTCATTAGTATTTAGCTTGATCTTGTTTTTTTAGCGGAATATATTTTTCATGGACTCTGTTCAACACAGTTTTAAATGTTTCCCATTTGCCATTCTACATCATTGTTTGCCAATATTGTCCATTTTATTTTCCCAAGTTCTATTCTCAGCCCCATAAAATCTGCTTTTCTCCAATCTATTACTCTGGTCTTTGTCATACTGGTGTACTTTTGAGATTAGTTTGAATGATGCATTTTTGTAGCTGAAATATTTGAATTTTCCAATGATGGAAGCTCTTCATTTAAATCAATGAAATCAGTAACAATTTACATCAAGTAAATTGCTCCTTTTCATTTTGCTTCTAAACCTGCCAATGCTTTCTGGATATTGCTAACCTATTACAGGGGTTGAGTTTGAGTGTCAGTTTGAGGTTTGCCCATTTCTAACAAGTATTTTCATGAATTGCGTTTCCTTTTTCGAGTTTACAGGCCAACTTTCTATTGGTGCAAAGGTGTTGGCTACTATTTGAGGGTCAATAAACACAAGTTGCAGAATTTATACCAGTTATGTTTGAGATCAATTATTTTCAGGAAACAGTACTGTAGTTTGGCTAATTCTGAATGCAAGTTTGTACCATGACTTGAAGGATTATTTGTTTCATCCAGAGTAATGTTCGAGCGGCAGCTCTCGCAACTTTGAATTCTTGGGTTGAGAAAACTGGTATGAAGGAATGGCTGGATGGCGAGGACCTTTCTGAGGAGTTGAAGAAGGAAAACCCTTTCCTCAGGCAGGAGGCAAGTTCAGGCTAGCTATTACCTTTTTAATAAAACATTTATTTGACCAGAATACTTACGTTTTGTTTACTGGTTAGTTGTTAGGTTGGCTGGCAGAGAAGTTACCAGCACTACGATCTGCGCCCTCTGACCTCGTGCTTTGTTTGCCTCACCTGTATTATTGCTTGGAAGACAGAAATGGAGATGTCCGAAAGAAGGCCCAAGATGCACTGCCAACTTTCATGATGCATCTTGGCTATGAAAAAATGGTTAAGGCTGCTGGCAAGTTAAAGGTATTGTATGCAATTCTTTAAAATGTAAATTGTGTGTATTTTCATGTGGGATTTATTCTGAAAATGCAACTCAACTGATCTAATACCCTTAGGCACTTAAACTTGCCCAAAGAATCAGGTGGCCATGTCTTTCATTTCTATCACTCATAAGCAGAGCTTTTGGGTAATTGAAACTGCTACCTCTACTATTCCAATGCTCTCCTGGCTGACCCTCCCACCTTGTACCCACCGTAAACTTGAGCTCATCCAAAACTCTGCTGTCCATATCCTAACTCACATCAAGTCTTGCGCATCCCCGATTTTCATTGTTCCACCAGTGGTGGCCGTGCCTTCAGCTGCCTAAGCCCTAAGTGCTGGAATTCCCTCCCTAAACCTCTCCGCCTTGCTACCTCTCCTTTTTAAGATGCTCCTTAAACCTCCTACCTCTGACCAAGCTTTTGGTCACCATCCTAATATCTCCTTGCGTGGTTCCGTGTCAGATTTTGTCTGATTACACTCCTGTGAAGAGTCGTGGGATGTTTTACTGTGTTAAAGGTGGTATATAAATGCAAGTTGTTATTAAACTACCACAATCTAAATGTTTCTTGTAGGAATTCCCTTTTATGGAAGCCCATGTTCGATCTGTCCTTTATTGTTCAGTTTCCAGATGGATCTAAATTGGTGGGGGGAAGGGAACAAATATGAATACTATCCTTTGAGTTTTGTGCCATGGCTCATTTCCTGCCATTAGCAGTAGTTCTGTTGCTGGCTCACTAGGGCAAGAAATATAGTTCCGTTAGATAGTTTAAGGTAATCCTTTCTTCAAGATCTTGAGTGTTCGCCATTCTGTTCAGTTGTTGGCACAGAAGTTTCAAACTATATATTCATACTAATTTTGTTTGAGCATCACCTGATGTTGCTTTGCACAGGGTCTGTGGATTTCATGAATACATGCACTTGAGATCAAAATTTGTACATCTTGAGTGTCTCTTTCAGTAATGAATAGCCACAAATGGATCTGTGTTGTGTACTGCAGTAGGTTCATGAATGGTTATGGCTGAAAAAATATCTGGGAAGATAGGTGGCATTGCTGAAAGTCTGAGAGCTTAAGTTAATTCCTTCATGAAATTATCTCCACACTAGAGAATTTCTTGGGAGATTGTGAAGGGGGTTTTGAAGAGACTAAATATGTAGTACTGATGCATTGCCAGTTGGTGTCAGAGTAACTTGCTGAAAATAACCAGAATGCCTTTTGGGATCATTGACCAGGAACTTGTAGAGGATTACTGTGCAGTGCAGACAATACCACAGTGGTCTTTGTGGCACCAGTTGAGTGCTGTAATTCTTGAGTCAAAGTTTTATATTGGAATTTATTCCTCTAATTTTAAAAAGTAACCTTATGACTTCTATAATATTTAAACTAAGTCTTATAAAAGGCTTTCAAAGATTGCTCAGCTGGTCGACCAGTTAAGCACTGATATGAAAGTTACCAAACGCTTCCCCTGTGGTACAGTAAATGGTCTCCATTAGTTGAGATCAGAAGTTCTGGTTATATATTTCTAATGTGTCATGACAGCAAGTACTTATTTCAAAACTGAAAACAGTTGCAAAGAATTTGTTAACCTTTTTGCTTTTGTTGAGATTTACTTCCATTTCATAGTTGAATTAAAGTTCAAATTTGGCTAATATCTTAGTTGATTTTTGCTCAGAGTACAGTAAGTCGTCCAAATTTGGCTCTTAATCAATGCAGTTTAAGTCATTTGAAATAGTTAATAGCAATGTTTTTCTGTAATTTTTTTTTATATTTAAGTGTGAAATTCTGGGAGGAATGTAACTTGATCTTGTATTTAATGAACATTCTCTTTTCTAGCCTCTCTGTCCCATCCGCTACTATTTTACATACTGTTAAATATGTTGTTTAGTTTGTAGTATCGGTATAACTATACACCGTACTTTCTTGCTTTCTACCTAAGCCTGCCTCAAAAGACCAAGTAATGGCAGCACTTGAGAAGGCCCAAGCCATCATGCCAGCTAAACCAGCAGCACCAGCTAAAGTGTCTTCAAAATCCAGTGCAGGTGCAGCCAGGCCACCTAGTGCAGGTAACAAACACTCGCTCCACCAATTATTTGTTGCTGAATTTAATAGTACTTTGGGTTCCTATGCAAAATGTAACTTGATCTTGAATTTTAATGAACATTCTCTTTTCTAGCCTCTGCCCCATCCACTACTATTTTGCATACTGTTAAATATATTGTTTAGCGTGTAAACTCAATACATGCTTTTATTATTCCCTTTAAACACAGGGAATGACTTGTATGCATTGTGATAAATAGGATTTTAAATAAAAATTGTAATATCAGGAAGGGCCTTATTCTGATTTTTATAGCCATTAAACTTCATATTCTGTAGTTCAGTGCATGTCTTAAGTTTCCCAACCCCCGCCCCTATCATTTTTGAGAATATAAGAAAATATCAAGAACAAGGAAAACTATTTGTCCTGTTGATCTCGCTCTCTTGTATTCTAAGGCATCAGCTTAGTATCCAACACCATTTTAAATTTTCCTGATGGTTTTTTATTCCACAACCTTGCCTAATAGATTACGTGTTTTCACCCTTTGAATAATTGTTTTTCCCAAGATTGGTTCTTGTTTCTTGCTAATAAATTTATCGGCTCTTGTCCTAGTTACCTTGAAGTAATATTGTGGGCCGTCTTATGCCACTTAAATACGTTAACTTCAGTGAGGTTCCCCTTAATCTTCTGCATAGAGCTTAAGCTTCTCTAAATCTTTCCTTATTGCTTGTCTCCTTTGCAGCTGGGATTGTTCTTGGTACTCCCCTGTGTACTCTCACCAATGCATGTTATGCCCCTATTGAAATGTTTTGAGATTAGTCATTTAAACTGTCACCTCATTCTTCCTGTATCTAAACAGAATAAATATCACTAATTTGGCATAGCCTCTTCATTCAAATTTTGCAGTATGTTCTAAATATTTTGATTTGTTCAGGTTGCTGTACTATTAACTCGCACATTAAACTGTTAACTGTATAATTTTATACATGTGTGTATCAACTTACTTTGCTAGCCTCCATGCGTGCACAGAGTGCCACCACAAATGATGAGACAGATGTTGGTGTACTTAAAGCTGATAAGAAGATCAAAGCAACTGGAGCTACTGCCAAAGCCAAGGTAACTTTGTTTTTTAAATTAAATGTTGTATTAAGTATTTTTGTTTTTATTAATTGGGAGCCAGTTGACTTCCCCCACTGGTGACTTCTTCCCCTCCTCCCCTTCCTGCTCTTTCATGCACCCCCACATTTCCCCCCCCACCAAACAAGAAAAAATACTGGTGTTGAGTTGCATGTTCACTGTGGGAAGCACTATGCTGTGGTGCGACTAGACTTCTGTCAAAGGCACTTGACAGAAGTTCCACAAAAAAGGCAATTAGTTAAACTTGAAGCATTAGAAATTCATGGTAAACAATGGGAATGGATAAGAAAGTGTAGAAACACCATAAATTAATTTGTGGGGGGAGGAAGTACTGAGTAGGGTGCCCAAGTTTTACAAACTTTTACCAACGATCAGCTTTAAGTTCAATATTACAAATGCTAGAATTAGGACTGCGACTGTTCTAATTGACACAAATGATCTAGATTCAGATAACTTGTTTTGACATCCCCTTGAGATGCATCCCTTTTTTGATTTACCTTCAAGTTTTCCATTTAATGGATACTTTCAGTGGTCAATTGTACCCTCTTCCCCATGTAGATCTGTTTTTGTTGCAATCTGTATTGTTTTGCATTTATATTCCATTAAAATCCATCTGCCTTTCTTTAGCCTATTTGTTTAATTGGCTTAGGTTCTTTCAATGTCCTTGAGCTTGGACCAGTATTTATGATCCTAAAACTAATTGGAACCTCATGATCCATTCCTGGAGGATTTATTTAATTCCTTCTCTGTGAAAGCAGACCTCTACGTATTAATTGAACCCAAAATGGCAGAATCTGGAATTTGCTCAGTATTGAATACATTTAACATAACCACTATTTCCTGCTCTTACTCCATTTCCATTAAGGAGCTGTATAATTTGTTATACTGTTTTTAAACAGCACCCTATGTGACTTAAAATGTGTTTGTATCCTGCTAACTAGTATCTACAATACTTTCCTGTAATAATTTTCTTATTAACTAACTTCTCCTATTGATCTCTTACGGCTACTAGTGTAAGGTCTTAAATAGTTCGGTTTTCCTGCTGTTACATTTTCTAGTTCTGCATCCCACTTCGTTTCAAGAACACACTTCAACCTTCTTCCATGTAATGTGGCAGTGATCCTTATATATCTGCACATGCTCTAGTTACTGAGCCTGAATCCACTTTCAACTCTTACCTGCTGCTGGTGAGTGCAGTGATGAGGGAGCAGAAACTCTTAACTCCAAATCCAAATTGTAGGTGGAAGTTGAACTTCAATAAATGAAGATTCCAGTAATTATGCCTTTTTATCAGAAATAGGCATCCTGTTCCATGAGACTTAATTGATATGAATCCACTGACTTCACTTTTCTCTTCCCAAAAAACATAGGTGGTTTGATAAGTTGATTTTGTACTTTTCAGACAGTACTGGTATCTATAGTGTTTTCCATTGCTAAACTTGTCCAAGATAGAGAGAATTTTACAGGGAATAAATGGGCATGTTGTGACAATGTTAGTATTTTAAAATTTAATTGAAGCACATTTGTTCCCCTATTCATTACTTGTTGGATTTTCAAAATTCCTTCTTTTACTGTTAGGGAAAACAACATTGTTCACGCTAAACATTTAAGTTGCTAAGCGGGGTGGAGCACTAGTGTCTTAATTCCATTATTGCACCAAGTGTAATGTTATCCCATGCCTTAATTCCAAGTATGTTTTGTTTGTACAAGGGTCAGTGGATATAATGCTTTTGTTATGAATTGATCTTTACTTTTCCAGTCTGCACTTGGTAAGAAAGTGCCAAGTAAGCCAAATCTTAAGGATGATGATGATAAATCGGGACCAATCTTTATAATTATTCCCAATGCAAAAGAGCAAAGAATAAAGGATGAGAGAGCTTTAAAGGTGAGAGTTAGCACTATCTTTGTCTCCTTAATTTGAAATTACTTTTGGGTATTGTACTTTAACAATTCAAAATTACTTGCTCAGCTGTGTTGAACAGAATTGGCTTTGTAGAACATTCATGTGGATTGTTTTGAAACACAATTTTTTGCATGACATACAAAATTCTACTTGGATATATGCCTAATAAAAGCTTACATCACTTGTTGAAATGTATGCTTGTTTACATTAGGTGTTGAAGTGGAACTTCACAACTCCCCGAGATGAGTATACAGAGCAGTTGAAAACTCAGATGTCTAGCTGTGTGGCTAAGTGGTTGCAAGATGAAATGTTTCATCCAGATTTTCATCATCACATTAAAGCTTTAACAGCCTTGCTGGAGGTAAGCAATTTTTTTTTTTAAAAAGTTTGATTTCAATATTAAATGTCAAACCAAATTTTGAGTATATTTACATGCAGCATTTGGAAGCTAGCTCAAGGAAGAAAATGTATTAATTTCAATTGGGGTTTGATCAGATGTTAAAGAACAACATTACAATGGCTTTCATTTTAAGGCTTTATTAAAGGAGTCGTGTTCAGGAATTGCCATTGTCCATTTTAGCATTGATTTGCTGACTTAAAAGGAAGGAAGTTTCTAGCAGATTAATGTTGCTTTTGTACTAGTACATAGTCATTTTAAATGTGCTCGTGCTGAGCAACGTGTAGATGTAGTTCCCATCTAAACATAGCCTGAGCTAGTTTCACAGTCACTTTTAGACCACCTCGCTCCAGATCAGAGTCACTTGAGTTAGGAGGTGCTAAAGCAATCTTTCAAATTACTTGTTGGAACCTATTTAAAAAAAAAAAAATTAAATACACTTTTTTCCCCACTCCATTTCCCCCCCTCCAGAAGGTGGTCATTTTTTGGTTACAGATTCATGGATGCTGCTGTGACTGATATCACCTAGTTCTCCATATCTGCCCCCTGGTTGAGTAATATATTTTTGAACTATGCATGGGTTATTCCCAAAGCCTCGTTAACATCCATTAGTGGCAACCATGTGGGGAGCTAGCATTTTTTGAGTAATAAAAGTATCGTTGATGGTGCTTGTTAGAATGATCAGGTGCTGTGTGTTTGTTTCATGCAAATAGAGTATGTTGGCTTTGTTATAATTCGGGCTACATTTATTTTTTTCCTTGTGTTCACTGCAAAAGTCATTCAAGTATACTTAGTCGTCTAGAACAAAGTTAATTTTCAATGCCAGAGAGGTTGTTTGGCAGTAATTAAGGTTTATCAGGCTGTTAAAAGGGGTACTTTGACTGATATGGACAAGCCCATACTTTCTGTGGTGAACAAAAGTGAGAAGTCGCACAACACCAGGTTATAGTCCAACAGTTTTATTTGAAATCACAAGCTTTCGGAGCTGCTGCCCCTTCGTCAGGTGAAGTAAAGGAATACGAATCGACAAAGCATATATAGACAGAGAACAATGCATGTGTAGCGTACAATGTCAGACGACTACAGTTAATCCTCCTGACTGCCTTTCGTCACACCTCGGCAGAGAAACAATCAGGTCAGCCAGGAAGGCACCACATCAAAGATCTAGCAAGATACAACTGAGACAATGATGTGGGGTCACAGGGGGTCTAATGTGTCAAATGCTGCAGTCTGTATGGAAAACCATAAACTTTAAAATTTTTACTTTTTTTTACTGGAAATCGCATCTGTGAACAAGCCAACGACGACTCGAGTCTGGATGACTCTACGTCATATAGCGTGACATGAACCCTAGATCCCGGTTGAGGCCGTCCTCATGAGTGCGGAACTTGGCTATCCGTTTCTGCTCGATGATTTTGCGTTGTCGTGTGTCTCGAAGGCCGCCTTGGAGAACGCTTACCCGCAGATCCGAGGCTGAATGTCCTTGACTGCTGAAGTGTTCCCCGACTGGGAGGGAACACTCCTACCTGGCGATTGTTGCGCGGTGTCCGTTCATACGTTGTCTCAGTGTCTGCATGGTCTCGCCGATGTACCATGCTCTGGGGCATCCTTTCCTGCAATGTATCAGGTAGCGTCATCCAGACTCGAGTCGTCGTTGGCTTGTTCACAGATGTGATTTCCAGTAAAAAAAAAAGTAAAAATTTTAAAGTTTATCATTTTCCATACAGACTGCAGCATTTGACACATTAGACCCCCTGTGACCCCACATCATTGTCTCAGTTGTATCTTGCCATGTCTTTGATGTGGTGCCTTCCTGGCTGACCTAATTGTTTCTCTGCCGAGGTGTGACGAAAGGCAGTCAGGAGGATTAAATGTAGTCGTCTGACATTGTACGCTACACATGCATTGTTCTCTGTCTATATATGCTTTGTCGATTCGTATTCCTTTACTTCACCTGACGAAGGGGCAGCAGCTCCGAAAGCTTGTGATTTCAAATAAAACTGTTGGACTATAACCTGGTGTTGTGCGACTTCTCACTTTTGTCCACCCCAGTCCAACACCGGCATCTCCGCATCATTTCTGTGGTGAGTTTAGTTCATATCTATCCTGCAAATACAAGAACTTCATGCTGTTCAAACATTTGAATGGGGAGCCAGACTGTGAGATGCCGTTTTTGCGCATCTCTGACAGCAACTTCCGGATTTTCACATTTATCTGCGCTCGTCTGAAGTTGCTGCCCAATTTGCGCACAAATAATGGTGAGAGCCATTAGCCTTACTGTTACTTTTACAGTAAATTCTGGCCCAATAATTCGGCCGTGTAAAGGAAGCTTTACTTTGTATTTGAATAAGCTGTACTGGATCTGAAAATTTGTACTATATTCAGCATTGACTTTTCTCCCTTGAGCGCAAACATTCAAAGAAATATCTTCGGCAACTTGGTATAGATGAATGTGGTAACGGAGGGCTTCAGGAGGGAACAAACCACTTGGTTGTCGAAGAAGCCGCATTGGATGTTGAGGGGATTGAATGTGCATAATGTTTCAGTTTGGCAAAGCCAAGTGAACAGGATCACCCTATGGTAAATGGTGCATAAAATGTAACTTATTTTCTCTTAGCATTTGGAAAATGAAACAGAGGGGACTGTTGCTTGCCTGGATCTCATTCTGAAGTGGCTAACCCTACGGTTTTTTGACACCAACACAACTGTATTGATGAAAGTCCTGGAATACTTGAAACTAATATTTACAGTGCTGAGCAAAGAGGATTATCATTTAACTGAAAATGAGGCATCTTCGTTCATCCCGTACCTAATTAACAAGGTAAATTGCTGTCTAATTTTTAAATGGAATAAACCTCCATTGAAGATGGGCATTGACTAAAACAGTGATGTAGGATAAGGCTTTATAACGGTTTTGTCAGATAATTAAGTAGTCCGTGTCCTCATGCAGCAGGGCCTGGACAACATTCAGGCTTGGGCTGATAAGTGGCAAGTAACTTTCACCCAACACAAGTGCCAGGCAATGACTATCTCCAAGAGACAGTCTAACCACCTCCCCATGACATTCAATTTGTATTACCATCGTTGAATCCCCCACCATCAACATCCTAGGGGTCACCATTGACCAGAAACTTAACTGAACCAGCCACATAAATACTGTGGCTACAACAGCAGGTAAGAGGCTGGGTATTCTTGAGTGACTCACCTGACTCCACAAAGCCTTTCCACAACCTACAAGGCACAAGTCAGGAGTGTGATGGAATTACTTTCCACTTGCCTGGATGAGTGCAGCTCCAACACTCGAAGCTCAACACCATCCAGGACAAAGCAGCCCGCTTGATTGGCACCCCATCCACACCTTAAACTTTCACTCCCTCCACCATCAGCGCACCATAGCTGCAGTGTGTACCATCTACAAGATGCACTGCAGCAACTCTCCAAGGCTTCTTCGACAATACCTCGGAAACCGGTGACCGCTACCACCTAGAAGGACGAGCAGCAGGCGCATGGGAACGCCACCACCTCCAAGTTTCCCTCCAAGTCGCACACTATCCTGACTTGGAAAGATATTGCCATTCCTTCATCGTCTCTGGGTCAAAATCCTGAAACGCCCTACCTAACAGCACTGTGGGAGTACCTTCGCCACACAACAACAACTTGCATTTATATAGCTCTTTTAACGTAGTAAAACGTCCCAAGGCACTTCACACGGACTGCAGCGTTCAAGAAGGTGGCTCGCTCACCCACCATCTTGAGGGCAATTACGGATGGGTAATAAATGATGGTCTTGCCAATGATACCTGCATCCCGTGAATGAGTAACAAAAATTAAAAATTCAACAGTTCTTGGGCAGGAGGGACCTGTTGAAGGTGGATCGGTTGCACCTCAACAGAGCTGGGTAAATGTCCTCGTGGGGAGGTTAACTAGTGCCCATCCCTCTGCCAAACTAATCTGGCAGAGGGATGAGCACCAGGATAAAACATTTGAGAGGGGAGACAAATAGCACTGGTGTAAAGAATAGTTCAGAAATGGGAGGGATCAGGGGCAAATGCAGGGCAGTCTAAGATGGGTTTGGAGTGCAAGTGCGTAAATGCACATAACGTGGTAAATAAAGTTAGTGAGTTGCAGGCACAAGTCGCCTCATGGGCCTATTATCTAGAGGAAATAGAAAGACCTGGCTGAAAGATGGGGAAGATTTGGAACTTAATATTCCTGGCTGCAAAGTATTCAGAAAAGACTGGGGGTGGGGGGCGGGCAGTATTGATCAAAGAAACTATTACAGCACTGGAAGGGATGATGTAGTTGCGGGGTCAAAGAATCTATTTGGTTAGAATTAAGGAACAATAGAGGAGCTCTTACGCTACTGGGTGTATACTTTAGGCCACCAAATAGTGTGTAGGAAATATAGCAGCAAATTGCAGAAAGTTGCAAGAATTACAGAGTAGTAATAATGGGCGATTTCTATTATGCTAATATAAACGAGAGTAGTAACCAATGTTATCTAATTTTTTTTTCTCTACTGAGCGGGCCACGAACTCATTGGAGTGCGACCATTTTGTCCGTGGGCAAATTTTCCTTTAACAACATCTTTTACAACAACGGCAGCAACAGCAACCACTTAAAAGCATATAGTAATGCCATTATTGCCACCCCACCATCTCAAATTATGAGACAATCAGACAAGGTTCTATACAAGTTTAACATAACTTCTCTGCTTTTGAATTCTATTCCTCTAGAAATGAACCCCAGTGCTTTATTTGTGCTTTTTTTTAACCTGTGTTGCTACTTTTAATGATTTGTGAATCTATACCCCTTGATCCCTTTGCACCTCTACTCCATTTAGACTCTTATTTTCCAAGGAGTAGGTAGCCTCCTTTATTCCTCCTACCAAAGTGCACCACCTCACACTTATGTATATTGAAATTCATTGCCCATTCTGCAAGTTTGTTTACAGTAGAATTAATTAAGTTTTTACAAACATGTACAAACTCTCTTTATAAAAAAAAAAAATTACTTGTCAGACTGACTGGGATATAAAAGAACTGCATAATAATGCATTAGCACTTCAGAAACGTCACTCAGTTACACGGTTGTGCATCGACAAACAATCCAAAAGCTCAAGGTGAGCTGAAAGAGGCATATCTATTCGTGCAATTTGTATTAATTTTAAAGTTTTCAACGTATTGGCCCATCCCTCATGTCACTATAGCAATGGCCACGTGAGCAGCGGCTTTCCTATGGCGCTGACGTGCTAGACGCCCACATAAGTAATCAGAATATTCACAATGCAACCAGACACCCAACAAATATAAAGTGCTATAGTTCTTTGTTCTTTTCTTTTTAATACTGTGAACTAAATGGGTATTTTCAACTTCAATCACTTCCATTAATAAACGTCATCTTGAACCAGCAACCCCCCCCTCATGTTACATGTCAGAAATGCAGCACTTATTCACAAGTGCAGAAATACGCATACACAATTTGTGTTACCAAATTAAAAACAAAAAGCAGGAAAAGCTATGATTTAACAGAAATAAACATTCATCTTTCTTCTTGGATAGAAGAACCAATCAGACTGACTTGGAAATGTTTAATAAATAGTATGGTGACAAAGATGTTAATTTATGAATTTTGCTTCTAATGTTTTGCTCTCATATTCTCCACAATATTAATCTCAGCTGTTGAGTATGGAAGCCTTACTGCGATTGTACAGGGCTTTGATGAGACCACATCTGGAGTACTCTGCACAGTTTTGGTCTCCTTTATCTAAGGAAGGCTATACTTGCCTCAGAGGCAGTACAACAAAGGTTCACTAGATTGATTCCTGGGATGAGAGGGTTATCCTATGAGGAGAGATTGACTAGATTGGGCCTATGCTCTTGATCAGAAGAATATGAGGTGATCTCATTGAAACATACAAGATTCTGAGGGGGATTGACGGTAGATGCTGAGAGATTGTTTCCCCTGGCTGGAGAGTCTAGCACTAGGAGGCATAGTCTCAGGTAAGGGGTCGGCCATTTAGTACTGAGATGAGGAGGAATTTCTTCACTCTGAGGGTTGTGAGTGAATCTTTGGAATTCTCTACCCCAGAGGGCTGTGGATGCTCAGTCGTTGAGTATATTAGATTTTTGGATTCTTGGGGAATCGAGGAATATGGATCAGGCGGGAAAGTGGAGTTGAGGTCGAAGATCAGCTATGATATTGAATGGTGGAGCAGGCTCAAGGGGCCATATGGCCTACTCCTGCTCCTAACTTTTTTGTTCGTATGTTCTTAAGCGAAGTGTTTCAGCCTTTGCATGTTAAAATTGGGGACCAAAGTAAATTGCCCAAAAACTGGAGTCAAATCAAACAGTTGATCCAAAAGCATTTGAGCCATAAACAAAGGTGTAGAGATTCACGTATCTCTGGTAAACGGGATCGAGTGCAAACCAATATGGTGGGTCCTGCCTTCGCTTTGCACTGATTGGCCAGGGAACCCTGGTGTTGAGAGCCTGCAAACTCACGTCAATGGCTGGACAGGCCTGCCAATCACATGGCTGCCATTGAGGTGTGGCTACCGTGCAGCTGCCTGCCCAATCAAGAGTGCTGCGCGGCCGTGCACGCATGCAGCTTGGGGAACAGTGGTAGTAACAGTGTAAAGTACAAAGGGGGGCGGAATTCCTGAAATATGTACAAGAGAACTTTCTTGATCAGTGTGTTTACAGCCCAACGAGGAAGGAAGCAGTGCTGGATCTAGTTCTGGGGAATGAAGAGGGCAAGTGGGGGAGCATTTGGGGAACAGTGATCATATGTTTAAAATAGTTATAGAAAAGGACAAGGAACAATAGAGCATAAAAATGTTTAACTGGTGGCGGGCTAACTTCAGTGAGTTGAAAAGGAATCTGGTGCACGTGGGTTGGAATCAAAAAAATTGGTAGGTAAGACAGTAATTGAACAATGGGAGGCCTTCAAAGAGGAGATCATTTGGGTGCAGAGTAGACACATTCCCATGAGCGGAAAAGGAAGTGCATCCAAAGCTAGAGCTCCCTGGATGACTAAAGATATAGAGATTAAAATGAAATAGTAAAAGGAGGCTTATGACAAATGTAAGGTTCATAATACAGTAGAGAACCAAGTAGGATGAGGATGTTGCCAGGACTGGAGAATTTGAGTTATGAGGAAAGATTGGATAGGCTGGGTTTGTTTTTTTTGGAACAGAGGAGGCTGAGGGGAAACTTAATTGAAGTGGATAGGAAGGACCTATTTCCTTTAGCAGAGCTCAGTAATCAGGGGGCATAGATTTAAGGTAATTGGTAGAAGGATTAGAGGGGAGTTGAGAACTTTTCACCGAGGTTGGTGGGGATCTGCAACTTGCTGCCAGAAAGGGTGGTAGAGACAGAAACCCTCATCATATTTAAAAAGTACTTGGATAGGCACTTGTAGTGCCGTAACCTACAGGGTTATGGGCCAAGAGCTGGAAAGTGGGATTAGGCTAGATAGCCCTTTTTGGCCGGCACAGACATAATGGGCCGAATGACCTCCTTCTGTGCCATAAATTTCTATGAAGCAACGTTGTAGAACCTGTGAAGTGAAGGAATATTGACGATACAGGAAACTCTTTATTAACCGGCACCCAAATATCCGGAAATCTCTCTTAACCGGCAAAATTCTTGAGTAGGTAACCGGGGTTTTCCTTCATCTCTCGTTTAAAATTAACTTGCAAGGCAAACGCCTCAGGGTTTTTTTTTATCGGAGCGTGTAGATTGGGAGGGGAATGTGCAGCCCGGGTAGGCAGCGGACACGACAGATGGTCAGCTGGCGGTCCCCGGGGAGACGGAGCTCCGAATGCAGGCGCATGTCAATGTGTATGGGGCTCTCGTACGTTGGGAGATATAACTCTCCGTTATCCGGACTTTTTGATTAACCGGCACCACGCCGGTCCTGTCGGTGCCGGTTAATAAAGAGTTTCTTGTAATTAGTGAAGCTGAAAGATAAAGCTCAGAGATTATACAGTATAGGTGAAAGTACAGTAGTCTGGCTAGAACCATAGTTATTGGAGCAAAAATACATTACTCATCAACTGTTAGTTCTTAAATAATTGAGAACAAAAACTGAACATATTTAAGGGGAATTGACCCAGATCTTGAGGATCAAACTAGTTGAGAAGATTCATAATCAGAAATTCAAAGTGGAACTCTTTAGGGTTTGAAGTCATGTTTGGAGTGGCAGGTCCTGTTGAAGAAACAAAGTATATCATCAATTGGAACAAGTGTCTTCAGCGTATACCACAGTAAGATACATAACCAAGAAAGAAGTTATTTTATACCCCATGCATTGAACTTGGCTTCGTTTTTCTGCTGCAGTATGTGGTGCTGAATATGTCGGGCAGGAACAAGTTTCAACTGACAGCTGGGATTAGGAGGAGATGAATTTTGTGGCAACTTTTCAGAATAAGGGTGTACTGAGATTTTGTTGTGGAAATTAGGATGGTGGTGGTTATAGCTCCTGTGGTATTACAGCTCCTCTAATTCTGGCCTCTTGAGCATCCCTGATTTATAATCGCTCAACCATTGGTGGCCGTGCCTTCTGTTGCCTAGGCCCTAAGCTCTGGAATTCCCTCCCTAAACCTCTCTGTGCCTCTCTCCTCTAAGACCTCCTTAAAACCAAGCTGTTGGTCATCTGCCCTAATTTCTCCTTGTGTCTTGGTGTCAAATTTTTTGTCTTGTAATACTCCTGTGAAGTGCCTTGGGACATTTTACTATGTTAAAGTCGCTATACAAATACAAGTTGTTGTTGTTGTCAGAAATATTTGTTTATTTTCTCCATGTTTAAAGGCTTTTCTGTCTTGGCGAAACTAAAAAAAACAAAAACAAATGGCTCCTTTTCACCTAAAGAGCGAGTTTGAATAGGACTGGCAGATGATTGTTGAAACTGAATATTTCATTTTGAAAATTCATCATCTTTAATCTCCCAGTTAAATCAAGAGGTGCATGGAGTCAAACAATAGGCTCCTTATTACACTTTGTTTAGATTAGCAGGATAGAGAATAGCCTGTGGATAATGTTTTTTTAAATTTTAGGTTGGAGAACCAAAAGACCTCATTCGTAAAGATGTTCGATCCATTCTGAACATTATTTGCAAGGTCTATCCAGCTAGTAAAATGTTTAGTTTTATTATGGAAGGACTGAAATCCAAAAATTCAAAACAACGAGCGGGTGAGTGTATATTATGCATTTTACTGTAGACAGTTTTTTTTTCCTGTTCATTCCCCCTCCTTAAAACTGATGCTGAAGTAGGGTTCATGGGTTGCCAGCACCCATGTTTCTTCTTGAGCCTGGAGTGTTGGCAGTCTATTTCCCCACCAATGTGAATATCAAAGGGAGGGGAGGAAGAATATCCCAGCCAAAGCTATTTCCGTGTCCAACCCCCCAAAAAAAACCAGGTGGCTCGGTGTGGTTCCTGGTCCACTTTATTTAAATTGCTTGGCCTCGTGAATCTCGACAGGGTCAGTCTCTTAAATTACCGGCACAGAGGAAGTTCTGTTCCCAGAGGGTGATAATGGATTTTTGGGATACTTGAAGCTCGGTGGCAGGTGTAAATCGTACTAGCTAATTTTTTGGTTAACTCTTTGCTGCTTTATTTTTCAGAATGTTTGGAAGAGCTGGGTGCTTTAATTGAAGTTTATGATTTGAATGTTTGCCAGCCAACTCCAGCCAAAGCGCTCAAAGAAATTGCAAGTCAGATTGGAGACCGAGACACATCTGTCCGTAACGCTGCCTTAAATACAGTGGTTACTGTCTACAATATCTGTGGTGATCAAGTTTTTAAATTGATTGGGAATGTAAGTTTTTTTTTGCCATTAGTGAGGAAGGACTCTTGAGTCTGGTTAAATAGCTTATACTGCTACTAAGTGCAGAAAGTAAAAACAAAATGAAAGTGAATGATGCAGTGTTGTACAAATTTAAATGTTTCAAAATGAAACCAAATTTTTGATCCAAGCAATAAAGAAAGGTCAGTATGTACACTATCCTACAAAAGAATATTTGCTCCCATCAGAAGTTCCAGCCATTGGGGTTTTGCTCCTGACTGTGCTATCATTATCTGGGGGGCAGGGGCGGGGTGCACGCAACTCTGAGATAGAGAAACCCCAGCATATATTCTGCTATAGCCCTTTATTATATGATGATTAGCAGTCCACCTCTGTGCCTTCTCTATCCCTTAATTCTTTTAATCATCGGCCCTCATTCCCAGCCTTAAGAATCTCCCCACCCATGATGCCACAAATCCTGACACTGTACTTGATTTTTCTACCCCATATGCCTACATTCAGCCAATATTTGTGATTTCAGCAGCCTTTTTTTACGTTTCTTGCTTAACTTTAACTCCATCTCCCATGCATCATCAGATCTGCTATGTACACACCATCCATTCTGATCGCTGCACTGTATCTGACTCCTAATTGGTGCACTGGAAAAGAGGTATTCTATCCACTTCTAACCATTTTTTGAACTGATCAATGATTTACCTTCCCCCCCCCCCCCCCCCCCCCAAACTTCTTCCCCGGCCACTGTATCTACTGCTACTTCAAAGTGAATTGCTGCTGCCTTTTTTTCAATTACTGTCACTTATTTATTTTATGTCCTGCATCCTTAAACTCCAGTATCTGATCGTGGTGCCATTTGTACACACTTGGTGAAGCACTTACTGAATGTTCTCCATTAGTCACTCTCTCACTTGCATACTGTGTAATGAATGGAACTCACTACTCCCAGCCTAAAAGGTTCACTCTAGTTAGCACATGTCAGAGATCTCCATTTATCAAAGTTGGCTCCATGATGCACTCCTTCTCCACAGTTTTCCACTCTATTAATGCTCGACTCTGTTGAGTAGTGATTATAATCCAACTCTCTTCATTGGCATGTTTTTAATGTTTCCAGTTTTTGACCGTTTAATTTCAGCATGCTGCACCATCTTGTCCACCTATAAGATCCCCCAAAATTCTACCCCTTGTGGCTATTTGTTAGTAAATATGTATAATAGACCAAACTGAATATTAACCAGTCTGTTGAATAGCAGCTTTAATCAAGAGTTGGATAGGACTGCGAGAATACAGATGGTGGTCGATGGACAACCAAGACAAACCAAAATGGTCTTTTCAGGTCCTGGACATTCTTGTGTATGTATGAATGATTTGTGGAATCATGCCAAGGATTCAGTGAGGATTGATAAAAGAACAAACTTGTGCATAAATACATCTGCAAATATTATAGTGTCTTTTGCCCTCCAGATGTTAAAATAATTAATTGGTTATGTAGCAAATAGGGTGGAAGACCAGTTGACCTGTTTTTAGTGTTGCTTTATTATTGGCTAGGGCACCAGGCAAATGCTGTGTTCCTCTTTAATTTAATGCCTGGGATTTTTTTAATGTCTAGCTATGGGTCTTCCATTTAATGTCCTGTATCCAAAAAGTGACAACAATGCAGTGCACTCTCTACTGCATAGAAGTGTCAGCCTCGAAGTGTTCAAGTCCTGTAGTGGTGCTTGGAGTCCACAATTTTTGAACTCTGGAGAGCTAAGGCTCAGATCGTAACCACATCGCAACATAAACGGAGTGCATCGTAGAGTGGGAAGTTGAGAATTTAGTGAGTGGAGAAAGGAGGTGCTCCTTTTTAGCTAAATTATTTAAAATAAACCAAGGGAATTAATTATATAAAACTTTAAATATATAAAACAAGGTTAGATAGAGATGGCAGTGCAGGACGTGTGCAGCATGTGGGAGTTTGTGGAGAGCAGCATGATCCTCGGCAACCACATCTGCAGTAAGTGTCTGCAACTCATTGAACTTCGGCTCAGTTGATAAGCTCGAGTCCAAGGTGCAGACATTGTGATGGAGGGGGAGAGAGAGTTACCTGGACATTTTGACCCAGGAGGCAGTCACACCCCTTGGATTAGGCAGTGGTTTAGATTTGGTTGGTGGTCAGGGATAGGAGGTTGTGACTGTGACTCAGGCAGGTAAGGGGACCGCAGATGATGTGGTGGAGGAGCCTCAAGCATTTGGCGTTGTCCAACAGTACGAGGTACTTGCTACCAATGTTCCCCCTAATTATAGATTTGGGTGCGCGGTCTCTAACGGGCTGTGCGACCCATTCAAAGTTTTGTGCATGTGCAAAATTTTACATTGGAGATACAGATTTTTGAATGGTAAGGGAGTCAAGGGTTATGGGGAGCGGGCAGGGAAGTGGAGTTGAGGCCAAGATCAGATCAGCCATGATCTTCTTGAATGGCAGAGCAGGCTCGAGGGGCCAAATGACCTACTCCTGCTCATCCACGTAGGAACCAACGACAAATAGAACTAGTAATGAGCTTCTGCTGAGGAGTTTGAGGCGGTAGGGTACAAATTAAAAAACACAACCTCAAAGGTAATAATCTCTGGATTACTACCTGAGCTGCGTGCAAATTGGCATAGGGATAAACCGATTAGAGGTCTAAATGCGTGGCTGAGAGTGGTGTGGGAGGCAGGGGTTTCCGCTCATGGGGAAAGAGGGAGCTGTTCCGTTGGGATGGACTCCACTTAAACTGAACTGGGACCAGTGTCCTGGCGAATCGAATAACTAAGGTGGTAGATGGGGCTTTAAACTAATGAGGGAGGGTTCAGATAAGCGTAAATTTATAAGTCTGAAGAGAAAAGTCAAGGCTGTAGAGCAGAGCAGTGATTTGGGTAAAATCAAGCAGATTGTGTCAGGAAGGGACAGAGTTTAATAAAGTTATTAGGGCATTAATGACTAAAGCCACATCAAGGAAAAATAGAAAAAAGTTAAAATTAAAGGTGCTGTATCTAAATGCACGAAGCATTCGTAACTAGATAGATTTAATTAATGGCACAAACAGATGAATAGGTTTGATTTAGTCGCCATTACTGAGATGTGGTTGCAGGGTGACCAAGGTTGAGAACTAAATACTCCAGGGTATTTGACTTTTGGAAAAGATAGTCAAAACGGAAAAGGAGATGGGGTAAACCCTGAGAAAGGATCAGATAAAGGCAGTAGGGAGAAGGGTTCTTAGCCCAGAAAATCAGGATGTAGAATCCGTATGGGTGGAACTAAGAAATAACAAAGGGCCGAAAACACTGGTGGGAGTAGTTTATCGGCCTCCTGTTGGACAGGGTATACATCAGGAAATTAGAGGAGCATGTAACAAGGAGGAAAAGTTCATGGAATGCATTCAAGACAGTTTACTAGAACAATATCTCGAGGAACCAATAAGGGAACAGGCTATTTTAGATCTAATATTGTGTGATGAGTTAGTTAGTAATCTTATAGTAAAGGATCCTCTGGGGAAGTGTGATCATAATATGATAGAATTTCATATTTAAGTGTGAGTGACGTTAAGTACGAAACTATTATGAAGGTATATGAGGTGAGTTGGCTGAGGTAGATTGGGAAATTAAATTAAAAGATATGATGGTAGATAAGCAATGGCAAGCATTTAAAGAAATAATTCACAATGCTGAACGAATATACATTCCCTTGAACAAAAACTCCACTGTAAAAGTGGTACAGCCATGGCTAGCTAGATAAGTTGAGGATAGTGTTATATTAAAATATTGCCAAAAAGAGTAATAACTAAGGGATTGGACGGGTTTTAAAAAATCAGCAAAGGATAACCAAGAAATTGATAGGAGAAAACAGAATGAGTGTAAACTAGCAAGAAATATAAAAACAGGTTGTAAGAGCGTTTACAAGTATATAAAAAGGAAGCCATTAATGATGTGGGTCCCTTGGAGCCAGGGGCTGGAGAAATTATAATGGCAAATAGAAAATTGCAGAGACGTTAAACAAATAGTGTTGTCTGTCTTCACAGTAGAAGACAAAAAACATACTGGAAATTGTGGGGAACCAAGGATCTAACGAGAGTGAGGAACTTAAAGTAACTAATATTAGTAAAGGAAATTAGATTAACCAGTATGACTAGATAAGCAGTGGCAAACATTTAAAGAAATATTACAAATTCTCAAAGAATATACATTACATTGAGAAATAAAAACTCCACTGGAAAAGTGATCCATCTGTGGCTAACTAAAGAAGTTAAGGATAGTATTAGATTAAAAGAAGAGGCTCTTAATGTTGCAAAGACTAGCATTAAGCCTGAGGATTGGGAGAGCTTTAGAAACCAGCAAAGGATGACAAAAAAAGATTTAAAAGGGAGAAAATAGAACACGAGAGTAAAGTAGCAAGAAATATAAAAACAGATTGTAAGAGCTTCTACAAGTATGTAAAAAGAAGAGTAGCAAAAGTACAATTTGGTCCCTTAGAGGCTGAGACAGGAGAAATTGTAAGGGTGAATAAGGAAGTGGCAGAGTCTCTAAACAAATATTTTGTATCTGTCTTCACAGTAGAAGACACACAAAGCATATCAGAAATAGTGGGGAACCAAGGGGCTAATAAGAGTGAGGAACTTAAAGTAATTAATATCAGTAGAGGAAAAGTACTTGAGAAACTAATGGGACTAAAAGCCAACAAATCCCCTGGAGCTGATGGCCTAGGGTTCTAAAAGAGGTGAATGCGGCGATAGTGAATGCATTGGTTGTGATCTTCCAAAATTCCCTAGATTCTAGAACGGTCTCTGTGGATTGGAAGGTAGCAAATGTAACCCCACTTTCAAGAAACAGAACTACAGGTGAGTTAGCCTGACATCAGTCATTGGGAAAATGCTGGAATCCATTATTAAGGAAGTGGTAATAGGGCACTTAAATCATAATATGATTAGGCAGAGTCAACATGGTTTTATGAAAAGGAAATGATGTTTAATAAATTTATGTAACTAGCAGGGTAGCTAAAGGGGAACCAGTGGACGTAGTATATATGGATTTCCAAAAGGCTTTCGCTAAGGTGCCACGTAAAAGGTTGCTACACAAGTAAGGACTCATGGGGTTGCGGGTAATATATTGACATAGATAGAGGATTGATTAACGGACAGAAAACAGAGTAGCGATAAAGGGGTAATTTTTCAGGTTGGCAGGCTGTAACTAGTGGGGTCAGTGCTTGGGCATCAGCTATTTGTAATCTATATTAATGACTTGGATGAAGGGGCCGAGTGTAATGTATCCAAGTTTGCTGATGATACAAAGCTAGGTGGGAAAGTAAGCTGTGAGGAGGACACAGACTGCAAAGGATATAGACAGATTAAGTGAGTGGGCAGTAAGGTGGCAGATGGCATATAATGTACAGAAATGTGATATTCAATTTGGTAGGAAGAATAGAAAAACATTTTTTTTTAAAGGCTGAGGAAATATTAAGTGTTGGTGTTCAGAGATTTAGGCGTCCTCGTACAGGAAACAGTTAACATGCAGGGAGAGCACTCCATTAGGAAGGCAAATGGCATGTTGGCTTTTATTGCAAGGAGGGGGTTGGAGTGTAAGAGTAAGGAAGTCATGCTGCAATTGTACAGGGCTTTGGTGAGACCACACCTTGAGTACTGTGCACAGTTTTGGTCCCCTTATGAGGAAGGATATACTTGCCTTTAGGGGCGGTGCAACAAAAGTTCACTAGGTTGATTCCTGCGGTAATAGGGTTATTCTATAAGGAGAGGTTGCGTAGATTGGGCCTATACTTTCTGGCGTTTAGAAAAATGAGCGGTGAACTCATTAAAACATACAAGATTCTGAGGGGGATTGACAGGGTAGATGCTGAGAGGTTGTTTCCCCTGACTGGGGAGTCTAGAACTAGAGGGCATAGTCTCAGGATAAGAGGTCAGCCATTTAAGACTGAGTTAAGAAATTTCTTCACTGAGGGTTGTGAATCTTTGGAATTCTCTACCCCAAAGGGCTGTGGAGGCTCATCGTTGAGTATATTCAAGACAGAGTTCGATAGATTTTTGAGCACGAAGGGAATCAAGGGATATGGGGATCGGGTGGGGAAGTGGAGTTGGCGTAGAATTTCAGCCATGATCTTTTGAACGGCGGAGCAGGCTCGATGGGCCGTATGGCCTTCTCCTGCTCCTATTTCTTAGTGTCTTTATAACTCCCAGGACAAGAGTGCTACCAACTAAGCTTTGAAGCACTTTTACCCTAGACCTCAAGTGGGTTGGATAGAATTCATGATATGGTTTGTACTTGTTCTGTGGAATGATTATGCTGGATGGGTTGATAACTTATTTTTGTTTTAAGATGGTACCTCCATTCACATTTTACCTTATGATGTCAAATCATCGTAGAATAATGTATATTTTTAGTGTTGAGCAGTTGAGAATCACAAGTCAGTCCAAACTGATTAGGGTATATTTAATCTTGGTAGAAGTGTCCAGTTTGTAACCCAGAAGTCTGATCCGGTATCTGTATACTTGATTAGTTAATACTGGAGCAGCCAAATATTGCTGATAAGAACATAAGAACATAAGAAATAGGAGCAGGAGTAGGCCAATCGGCCCCTCGAGCCTGCTCCGCCATTCAATAAGATCATGGCTGATCTGATCCTAACCGCCAATCTACTATCTGTCACAGAACCATCTCCTGCATCTAACAGAATTGCACACACGAAATAGGAGCAGAATCAGGCTACACGGTCCCTGGGCCCGCTCCACTACCCACAGGGCCATGACCGATCCGAACCTAGACTCATGTCCAAATTCCTGCCCGCTCCCCGTAACCCTTAATGCCCTTTACTTCTAGGAAACTGTCTATTTCTGTTTTAAATTTAATTAATGATGTAGCTTCTACAGCTTTTTGTGGCAGCATATTCCATGGACCTACCACCCTCCTGAGTGAAGTAGTTCCTCCTCATCTCAGTTTTGAAAGAGCAGCCCCTTATTCTAAGACTATGTCCCCTAGTTCTAGTCTCACCCGTCATCGGGAACATCCTCCCCGCATCCACCCGATCCAACCCCTTCACAAACTTATATGTTTCAATAAGATCGCCTCTCATTCTTCTGAACTCCAATGAGTAGAGTCCCAATCTACCCAACCTCTCCTCATATGACCACCCCCTCATCCCCGGGATTAACCGAGTGAACCTTTTTTGCACTGCCTCGAGAGCAAGGATGTCTTTCCTTAAGTAAGGACACCAAAACTGTATGCAGTATTCCAGGTGCGGTCTCACCAATACCTTGTACAACTGAAGCAATACCTCCCTATTTTTATATTCTATCCCCCTAGCAATGAAAGCCAACATTCCATTTGCCTTCTTAATCACTTGCTGCACCTGCATACTAACCTTTTGAGTTTCATGCACCAGGACCCCCAGATCCCTTTGCACTTCAGTACTCTCCAGTTTCTTGCCATTAAGATAATAAATTGCTCTAGGATTTTTCCTGCCAAAGTGCATCACCTCACACTTTCCAGTGTTGTATTCCATCTGCCAATTCTCTGCCCACTTACTTAGCCTGTCTATGTCCCCTTGCAGGTTTTTTATGTCCTCCTCACTCACTACTTTCCCTCCCATCTTTGTATCATCTGCAAATTTTGATATGTTACACTTGGTCCCTTTCTCCAAATCATTAATATAGATTGTAAAGAGTTGGGGACCCAGCACTGACCCCTGTGGAACACCACTAGTTACTGATTGCCAGTCTGAGAATGAACCATTTATCCCAACTCTTTGCTTTCTGTTAGATAGCCAATCCTCTATCCATGCCAGAATATTACCCCCAATCCCGTGATTTTTTACCTTAAGCAATAATCTTTTGTGTGGCACCTTGTCAAATGCCTTTTGGAAGTCTAAATACACTACGTCCACTGGTTCCCCTTTATCCACTCTATATGTTACTTCCTCAAAGAACTCCAGCAAATTTGTCAAACATGACTTCCCCTTCGTAAAACCATGCTGACTTTGTCCTATTAAATTATGATTATCCAAATGTCCTGTTACTGTTTCCTTAATAATGGACTCCAAAATTTTACCTACCACAGATGTTAGGCTAACCGGTCTATAGTTACCAGCCTTCTGTCTACTGCCCTTTTTAAATAAGGGTGTTACATTAGCAGTTTTCCAGTCTGCCGGGACCTTAGCGGAATCCAGGGAGTTTTGAAAAATTATTACCAATGCATCTACAATCCCTACCGCCACTTCCTTCAAGACTCTAGGATGTAAGCCATCAGGTCCAGGTGATTTATCCGCCTTGAGTCCCATTATTTTACCGAGTACCACTTCCTTAGTGATTTTGATCGTGTTTAGCTCCTCTCCCCCTATAGCCCCCTGTTTGTCCAGTGTTGGGATATTCTTAGTGTCCTCTACTGTAAAGACTGATACAAAATATTCATTCAGTGTTTTTGCCATCTCCATATTTCCCACCATTAATTTCCCGGTCTCATCCTCTAAGGGACCAACATTTACTTTAGCCACCCTTTTTCTTTTTATATAACTATAAAAACTCTTACTATCTGTTTTTATATTTTTTGCTAATTTACTTTCATAATCTATCTTCCCTTTCTTAATCAATCTTTTTGTTATTTTTTGCTGCCTTTTAAAGTTTTCCCAATCCTCTGTCCTCCCACTAGATTTCGCTACCTTATATGCCCTTGTTTTTAGCCGAATACTATCCTTAATTTCTTTACTTAGCCACGGATGACTGTCCTTTCTTTTACACCCTTTTCTTTTCAGTGGAATATATTTTTTTTGGAAGTTGTAAAATAACTCCTTGAATGTACACCACTGATCATGTGTCGTCTTACCCTTTAATCTATTTTCCCAATCCACTCTACTCAATTCTGCTCGCATACCTTCATAGTCTCCTTTATTCAAGCTTAGCACGCTTGTTTGAGATCCAACCTTCTCACCCTCTAATTGAATATGGAATTCAACCATGTTATGGTCACTCATTCCAAGGGGATCCTTTACTAGGACATTTTTAATTAATCCTGTCTCGTTACACAGGACCAGATCTAAGGTTGCTTGCCCCCTGGTCGGTTCAGTTACATACTGCTCAAGAAACCCATCCCTAATACACTCAATGAACTCATCCTCAAGGCAGCCCTGCCCCATTTGATTTGTCCAATTAATATGATAGTTAAAATCCCCCATAATTATAGATGTTCCCTTATTACATGCCTCAACTATTTCCTGATTGATACTCCGTCCAACAGAGTTGCAACTGTTCGGAGGCCTATAGACTACGCCCACTAGTGTTTTTTTCCCCTTATTATTCCTTATCTCCACCCAAACTGTTTCATTATCATGATTTTTTGACCCAATATCATTACTCTGTATTACAGTGATTCCTTCCTTTTATTAACATAGCCACCCCACCTCCCCTTCCTTCCTGATCGTTAAATAACCTGGTATGTTTAATTCCCAGGCATTGTCACCCTGCAGCCATGTTTCTGTAATGGCCACAATATCATAACCATATGTAGTTATTTGTGCCATTAACTCGTCTATTTTGTTACGAATGCTACGTGCATTCAGATAGAGAACTTTCAAATATGCTTTGTGGCACTTAGTTCCTGCTTTTTCACTTTTTACCACTTTACCTTTTACTCCACACACTCTGTCCCTTCCTGCCACGCTCTGATTTGTGATTTCCCTACTGCTACCTATGTCTATGACCCTCTCTGTTGTCATTTTTATTTTTTGCTCTCTTGAAACCTCCCCCCGATGATCATTGGATAAGATATCGGCAACAATTTGGGTTTTTCCTGAGGTTGCTTCATTGCCCTTATTGGATGATTGGCTGCTGGCACAAGCAGGGCATTACAGTCTAGTCCCACAGTTTGTTTTTTGTCAACTTTCAAATGGTATCAAATTGACCAAATAGTTTTGAAGAGCATAACCGCTTTCATTTAGTGCTGATGGAGGTCTTCAAAATTTTCTCTTTCCTTCTCTGCTCCATACAGTTCTTCACTATAGAAAGATTTATTTCTGTCCTTCCTACTATAAGTTTTTGCTTTTGAGTTTTACTCTCTTAACTTGAGTCGTCATCATTGTTGACAAAACCTCAAGTTTATTTGTACTGGTCGTAAGGTTCTTTGCAATGCCTATTCTAATTATCGTGCAGATTTTGTATTTATAAGTATAGGATTATTTATACTCTAGACATCGAGTAATAAATTTATGGCAAGGAAAAGGCTATGGAACTGATTTTTGTAGATCTTTTTCTTGGACTTCATCTCTGCTTTTTAATCCTAGCTTTCCGAGAAAGAGATGAGCATGTTAGAGGAAAGAATTAAACGATCTGCTAAGAAATCCTCAACAGTATCTGCAAAACAAGTGGAGGAGAAGACTCAGCGGCCACAAGGACTAAATCCAAATGCTACTGTGCCACGCAAGGGCTGTGAGGAAGTGCCATCCAAATTGAAGTATGTTTACAATCACTACTGTGTAATCTAAGTAGCACTGTTTGCATGATTTCAGTCAGACTGAGTAATGGGGGTGATTACTAAGTGAGTGTGGTTTTAGGTCAATGTACCTTGGGCAGAAAGCCAACCTAATAAGGAAAATCGAATGGCTATTTGGCCTTTTCAGAGCTTTTAACAACTACGTGGCCTTCTCTACTTGAATAAACATACAAAGGTGCCTCCAAGCAGCTGCAGTTTTGTCATTAGGCATTCATAGTTGTATGTTGCCCTCCATTAATCAGTTTTTAATGTAACATGATTTTTTATCCCCTTTTTACTTCATAGATACTATGGATTTAAAGCTGCCTGCATGGTAAAGTTTAGCTCTCAATTCCAATTCTTCAGATGTGATCCAAATTCATAAGTACTTAAGAATTAGGAGCAGGTCTAGGCCATATGGCCTTTCGAGCCTACTCTGCCATTCAATAAGATCATGGCTGATCTTCGACCTCCATTCCACTTTCCCGCCTGATCCCCATGTCCCTTGATTTCAAAAATCTATCTATCTCAGCCTTGAATATACTCGGTGACCGAGCATCCACAGCCTTTGGGGTAGAGAATTCCAAAGATTCACAACCCTCTGAGTGAAGAAATTCCTCCTCATCTCAGTCTTAAATGGTCGACCCCTTATCCTGAGCCTATGCCCCCTAGTTCTAAATTCTCCAGCCATGGGAAACAACCACTCGGCATCTATCCTGTCAATACCCCTCAGAATCGTCTATGTTTCAATGAGATCACCTCTCATTCTTCTAAACTTCAGAGAGTATAGACTCATCTCTCCTCATAGGACAACTCTCTCAACCCAGGGATCAATCTAGTGAAATAACAGAAAATGCTGGAAACACTCAACAGGCCAGGCACCATCTGTGGAGAGAAAAACAGAGTTAACGTTTCAGGTCTGTGACCCTTCGTCAGACCTGAAACATTAACCTGTCTATATCCCTTTGCAGGCTCTTTGCGTCCTCCTCACAGCTTACTTTCTCACCTAGCTTTGTATCGTCAGCAAACTTGGATAAATTGCACTCTGCCCTTTCATCTAAGTCATTAATATAGATTGTAAATAGCTGAGGCCCAAGCACTGAGCCTTGCGGCACACCTCTAGTTACAGCCTGCCAACCGGAAAATGATGTGTTTATCCCTACTCTATTTTCTGTCTGTTAACCAATCCTCTACCACGCTAATATATTGCTCCCAACCCCATGAGTCCTTATCTTGCATAGCAACCTTTTATGTGGCCCCTTATTGCATGCCTTTTGGAAATCCAAATACACTACATCCGCTGTTTCCCATTTTATCTAACCTGCTAGTTACATCCTCAAAACTCTAATAAATTTGTTAAACATGATTTCCTTTCATAAAACCATGTTGACTGCCTAATCATATGATTTTCTAAGTGCCCTGTTACCACTTCCTTAATAATGGATTCCAGCATTTTCCCGATGACTGATGTCAGACTAACTGGCCTGTAGTTCCCTGTTTTCTCGCTCCCTCCTTTCTTGAATAGTAAGGTTACATTTGGTACCTTCCAATCCGCTGAGAAGGTTCTAGAATCTAGGGAATTTTGGAAGGTCACAACCAATGCATCCAATATCTCCGCAGCCACCTCTTTTAGAACCCTAGGATGTCGACCAACACTCCAGGGGATTTGTCGGCTTTTAATCCCATTAGTTTCTCGTACTTTTTCTCTACTGATAATTACTTTAAGTTCCTCACTCTTATTAGCCTCTTGGTTCCCCACTATTTTTGGTATGCTTTTTGTGTCTTCTACTGTGAAGACAGATACTAAATATTTGTTTAAAGTCTGCTATTTCCTTATGCCCCATTATAATTTTTCCTGTCTCAGCCACTAAGAGGCCAACGCTTACTTTTGCTACTCTTTTTTTATGAAGCTCTTACAATCTGTTTTTATTTCTTGCTAGTTTACTCTCATTCTATTGTCTCCCTTTTAATTTTTTTTGTCATCCTTTGCTGGTTTCTAAAGCTCTCCCAATCCTCGGGCTTACTACTATTCTTCAACATTATAAGCCTCTTTTAATCTAATACTATCCTTAACTTCTTTAGTTAGCCATGGATGGATCACTTTTGCCGTGGAGTTTTTATTTCTGAATGTAATGTATATTCGTTGAAAATTTGGAATATTCCTTTAAATGTTTGCCACTGCTTATCCACGGTTTAAAGTGTCGCTAGAATTTAATCTGAAGTTACTGCTTCTCTTTCCAGCATTGACAAAGGTTAGGAGTGATTGTTCTACCATGTGGGTGTCAAATAGGTCACCTTCTGGATCCAAGATCTGTCTTCTAGTCAGGTGGGCGCTACTGAATTTACTGGCCACTACAAGATGTCCACAATTACAAGGTGGAATGAATAATCCAGGCACTCTTTATTGCATTGACCTTATCAAGGAGAATGCTTCTGTTTTGTTGAGCTGAGGCATCTTGAAGTATGATGAAATATTTTTTTTTCTTATTCATCATTCATATAACTGAATAAAAGTGGTCATCTGGTTTCCCACTATCTTAGTGTGTCCTTTATTAAAGTTGTAAATTCTCCAATTTTCAGTTCTGACTTCTGTCTATGCAGGTAGGTCATTTTGTATTTAACTAGTGTTTGATGCTTTGCAGAAGCATTGAATTTTAGCAATAAGTATCAAGACTCATTCTTGCTTTACATTCCCAATCATCTTAATTATGGATTTTTTAATGGAAGTCCTTGATAACCCAGTAATCTAGTAAAGGTATAAAGGTGGTTGGCTGGAGTTATCTTTGCATTGTACTGAAAGGGAAGATTACATGGTTTCATTTAAGATGTCATTGCTCATCCCTGACTACCATTTCAAAAAATGCTTGATTTGCTATTGGAATATATATTCATTTGAAAAGTAACACTATTTAGCGGTATGTGCTTTTTTTTCCCCTTCTCTTCCCCACCCCATTATTGCCAGTTTTCTCCTCTACCTTTGAAACTGTTGATTTCTTGCCATGTTATGGTTCCATGGGGATTGGTTGACCTCAAGTACTTTGCAAAGAGGCAACCTTCTTGTCAGCCTTAACTGTATCTCCAGGATATTAACTATGGCTGGATATATTGGGTGGAGAAAATGAACTTTAGCAGATTGGCTTTTTCCCCTTAACCTCCCTCCCAACCTAGAGGTGCTGATGCCAATTGTAGCACCCCAACTGTTGCTCTGGCTGAGATTACCCAATGCAGCACAAATCTGGATCAAACCTAGGACCTTCGTGGTTTGAAGGCGCGCACTTTTCATCCAAACATCTAGCACTTATGCCACCTTTTTATGGCTTACAAGCATCATCTGCGGTAAGTGTCTGCGGCTTGAGGAACTTCGGGTCCGAGCTGCAGACATTACGAGACGTCAGGGAGGGAGTGAGTTACCTGGACCTTTTTGCTCCAGGAGGCAGCCACACCCCCTTAGATTAAATACTTTAGAATTGACACGTGGTCAGGGACAGGAGGGTGTGACTGCGAGTGAGGCAGGTACGGGGGTCCAGGAGGTAGTATTACAGGAGCCTCAGTCCCTGCACTTGTTCAATAGATTCGAGGTTCTTGCAACCCTTGTGGACAATTGCGGGGAGGATGAGCAAATTGACCTCGGCACTGTGGTACAGGAAGCCGTTCAAGTGGGGGGGAGTAAAAAGGAAGGTGGTTGTAGTAGGTAACAGTATAGTTAGGGGGATAGACACTGTTCTCTGCAGCCAGGAGCGTGAGTCCCGAAGGCTATGTTGCCTACCCGGGTAAAGGACGTCTCCTCCAGGCTGGAGAAGAACTTGGAGTGGGAGGGGGAAGATCCAGTTGTCGTGGTCCACGTAGGTACCAACGACATAGGTAGGACAAAGAAAGAGGTTCTGCTGAGAGTTTGAGCAGCTAGGGACTAAATTAAAAAGCAGAACCACAAAGGTCATAATCTCTGGATTATTACCGGCACCACGAGCAAATTGACATAGGGTCAAAAGGATCAGAGAGATTAATGTGTGGCTCAAAGATTGGTGTGGGAGAAGTGGGTCTCGATTTGTGGGGCACTAGCTCCAGTACTGGGGAAAGAGAGCTATTCCGTTGGGACGGACTACACCTGAACCATGCTGGGACCAGAGTTCTAGCGAATCGAATAACTAGGGAGGTAGATAGGGCTTTAAATTAAATAAGGTGGGGGGAGGAGGGTCACGGTGGAGAGAAATCTAGAATGCTAAAGATGGGAGCAGTTTAGAATTCAGCAAAAAAGGACTGAGATTGATTAAGAGTGGAAAAATAGAGTATGAGAGTAAACGTTCAAGGAACGTAAAAGTTTCTACAAGTATGTAAAAAGAAAAAGATTAGTGAAGACAAATGTAGGTCCCTTACAGTCAGGAACGGGAGAATTTATAAGGGGAACAAGGAAATGGCAGAGCAATTGAACAAATACTTTGGTTCTGTCTTCACGGAAGAGGACACAAATAACTTCCCAGAAATGCTAGGGAACCAAGGGTCTAGTGAGAAGGAGGAATTAAAGGAAATTAGTATTAGTAAAAAAAAAAAATAGTGCTGGAGAAATTAATGGGACTGAAAGCTGATAAATCCCCAGGGCCTGATAATCTGCATCCCAGAGTACTAAGAGGTAGCCATGGAAATGGTGGATGCATTGGTTGTCATCTTCCAAAATTCTATAGATTATGGAACAGTTTCTGTAGATTGGAGGGTGGCAAATGTAACCCCACTATTTAAAAAAGGAGGGAGAGAGAAAATGGGGAACTACAGACCGGTTAGCCTAACATCAGTAGTAGGGAAAATGCTAGAGTCTATTATAAAGGATGTGATAACGGGACACTTAGAAAATATCAACGGGATTAGACAAAGTCAACATGGATTTATGAAAGGGAAATGGTGTTTGACAAACCTCCTGGAGTTTTTTGAGGATGTAACTGGTAGAATATGGGAGAACCAGTGGATGTGGTGTATTTGGATTTTCAGAAGGCCTTTGATAAAGTCCCACAGAAGAGGTTAGTGTGCAAAATTAAAGCACATGGGATTGGGGGTAATATACTGGCATGGATTGAAAATTGGTTAACAGACAGGAAACAGAGTAGGAATAAATGGGTCTTTTTCGGGCTGGCAGGCGGTGACTAGTGGGGTACCGCAGGGATCAGAGCTTGGGCCCCAGCTATTCACACTATATATCAATGATTTGGATGTGGGAACCAAATGTAATATTTCCAAGTTTGCTGACGACACAAAACTAGGTGGGACAGTGAGTTGTGAGGAGGATGCAAAGAGGCTTCAAGGCGATTTAGACAAGTTGAGTGAGTGGGCAAATACATGGCAGATGCAGTATAACGTGGATAAATGTGAAGTTATCCACTTCGGTAGGAAAAACAGAAAGGCAGAGTATTATTTAAATGGTGATAGATTGGGAACTGTTGATGTACAAAGGGACCTGGGTGTCCTTGTATACCAGTAATTGAAAGCAAACATGCAGGTGCAGCAAGCAGTTAGGAAGGCAAATGGTATGTTGGCCTTCATTGCAAGAGGAATTGAGTACAGGAGCAAGGATGTCTTACTACAGTTATACAGGGCCTTGGTGAGACCACACCTGGAGTACTGTGTGCAGTTTTGGTCTCCTTACCTAATACAGGATATACTTGCCATAGAGGGAGTGCAGCGGAGGTTCACCAGACTGATTCCTGGGATGGCAGGACTGTCTTATGAGGAGAGATTGGGTTGACTAGGCCTGTATTCACTAGAGTTTAGAAGAATGAGGGGGGATCTCATTGAAACGTATAAAATTCTGACAGGGCTAGACAGACTGGATGCAGGGAGGATGTTTCCCCTGGCTGGGGGGTCTAGAAGGAGGGGTCACAGTCTCAGGATATCGGGTAGGACATTCAGGACTGAGATGAGGAGAAATTTCTTCACTCAGGGTGGTGAACCTGTGGAATTCTCTACCACAGAAGGCTGTGGAGTCCAAGTCACTGAATATATTTAAGAAGGAGATAGATAGATTTCTAGACACAAAAGGCATCAAGGGGTATGGGGAGAGAGCAGGAATATGGTATTGAGATAGAGGATCAGCCATAATCATATTGAATGGCGGAGCAGGCTCGAAGGGCCTTATGGCCTACTCCTGCTCCTATTTTTCTATGTTTCTATATTCAAAAAGGGAGGGAGACAGAAAGCAGGGGAAACTACAGGCCAGTTAGCTTAACATCTGTCATAGGTAAGAAGTTAGAAGCTATTATTAAAGACGTTATAGCAGGGCACTTAGAAAGGTTCAAGGTAATCAGGCAGAGTCGACATGGTTTTGTGAGGGGGAACTCATGTTTAACCAATTTATTGGAGCTCTATGAGGAAGTAACGTGCTGTGGATAAAGGGGAACCAGTGGATGTACTGTACTTAGATTTCCAGAAGGAATTTGATAAGGTGCCACATCAAAGGTTATTGCGGAAAATAAAAGCTCATGGTGTAGGGGGTAACATATTGGCATGGATAGAAGATTGGCTAGCTAACAGGAAACAGAGAGTAGGCATAAATGGGTCATTTTCTGGTTGGCAAGATGTAATGAGTGGTGTGCCACAGGGATCAGTGCTGGGGCCTCAACTTTTTACAATTTATATAAATGACTTTGATGAAGGGACCGAAGGTATGGTTGCTAAATTTGCTGATGACACAAAGATAGGTAGGAAAGTAAATTGTGAAGAGGACATAAGGAGGCTACAAAGGGATATAGATAGGTTAAGTGAGTGGGCAAAGATCTGGCAAATGGAGTATAATGTGGGAAAATGTGCAATTGTCCATTTTGGCAGGAAGAATAAAAAAGAAGCATATCTAAATGGTGAGAGATTGCAGAGCTCTGAGATGCAGAGGGATCTGGGTGTCCTAGTGCATGAATCGCAAAAGTTTAGTATGCAGGTACAGCAAGTAATTGGGAAAGCTAATGAATGTTTGTTGTTTATTGCAAGGGGAATTGAATACAAAAGTAGGGAGGTTATGCTTCAGTTATACAGGGCATTGGTGAGACCACATCTCTGGAGTACTGTGTACAGTATTGGTCTCCTTTATTTAAGGAAGGATGTAAATGCATTGGAAGCAGTTCAGCGAAGGTTTACTAGACTAATACCTGGAATGGGCGGGTTGTCTTATGAGGAAAGGCTGGACAGGCTAGGCTTGTATCCGCTGGAGTTTAGAAGAGTAAGAGGTGACTTGATTGAAACGTATACGATCCTGAGGGGTCTGGACAGGGTGGATGTAGAGAGAATGTTTCCTCTTGTGGGAGAATCTAGAACTAGGGGTCACTGTTTAAAAATAAGGGGTCACCCATTTAAGACAGAGATGAGATGAGAAATTTCTTCTCAGAGGGTTGAGTGTCTTTGGAACTCTCTTCCTCAGAGGGCGATGGAAGCAGAGTCTTTGAATATTTTTAAGGCAGAGGTAGATAGATTCTTGATAAGCAAGGGGGTGAAAGGTTATCGGGGGTAGGCAGGAATGTGGAGTAATCCGATCAGCCATGATCTCGTTGAATGGCGGAGCAGGCTCGAGGGGCCGAGTGGTTTACTCTTGCTCCTAATTCGTATGTCAGTTGACATCTGTAGAGAGCAGAATCTAGGGTTAATGTTCCAGGTCTTGTGATCCTTCATCTGAACTAGGATAATGACCAGATAGTCTGGGTTTTTTTCCAGTGAAGTTGGTTGAGCTTTAAGTATTGGTCAGGACACCAGAAGAACTTCCCTGCTGCTCTTAAAAGTAGTGCCATGGGATCTTTTCCGCCCACCTGAGAAATTTAACATCTCACCCGAAAGACAGCACCTCACACAGTGCAGCACCCCTCAGTACTGCAGTGAAGTGTCAACCTAGATTTTGTGCTTATCTCTGGAATGGGACTTAAATGCGCATCCTTCTGATTCAGAGGTGCAAGTGTTACCAACTGAGCCACAGCTGACATTTTGATTCTTTGTAGTCCCTTTTGAGCAGCCACAAATGAGCAGCTACAAACTGGTCTTATACTTGGCTTCTGCATTCAGCATGATAGTTCTTCTGAAACCAACAGAAATAGAAGATCGAGGTAATGGATAGCCACATAACCAGTAAAGGAACAGTGCTTTCAAGGGAGGTCACTTATCACTTGGAGGGTGCGAGTCTAGGTGGGGTAAAGGAACAAAGGGATCTCTGAGTACAGTGAAGATTCACCAGACTGATACCTGGGATGGCAGGAATGACGTATGAAGAGAGATTGGGTCGATTAGGCTTATTTGCTAGAGTCTAGAAGAATGAGAGGGGATCTCATTGAAACTTATAATTCTAACAGGACTAGACAGACTAGATGCAGGAAGGCTGTTCCTGATGGCGGGGGAGTTCAGAACCAGGAGTCACAGTCTAAGGATAAGGGGTAAGCCATTTAGGACTGAGATGAGGAGGAATTTCTTCACCCAGAGTGGTGAACCTGTGGAATTCTCTACCACAGAAGGCAGTTGAGACCAATTCATTAAATATATTCAAGAAGGAGTTAGATATATTTCTTAAGGCTAAGGGGATCAAGGGATATGGGGAGAAAGCAGGGACAGGGTACTGAATTTGGATGATCAGCCATGATCGCATTGAATGGCGGAGCAGGCTCGAGGGGCCGAATGGCCTACTCCTGCTCCTATCGTCTATGTTTCTATGTTAACACAAATCACTAAAAGTTGTGCCACAGGTTAGCAAGGCCATTAAAAATACAAACCAAGCACTAGGGTTTATTTCTAGAGGGATAGAATTGAAAAGTAGGGAAATTATGCTAAACCTGTATCGAAACTTGGTTGGGCCACACTTGGAATACTGCGTGCAGTTCTGGTCGCCATATTTTAAAAAGGATATAGAGGCACTGGAGAGGGTGCTGAGAAGATTTACAAGGATGATACCAGAAATGCAAAGGTATACATATCAGGAAAGGATGAACCGGCTGGGTCTCTTCTCTTGAAAAAAGGCTGAGGGGTGACCTAGTAGAGATCTATAAATTTATGAAAGGTTTTGATAGAGTGGATACAGAGAATGTTTCCACTTGTGAGGAAGAGCATAACTAGAGGCCATCAATATAAGATAGTCACCAAGAAAGCCAATAGGGAATTCAGAAGAAACTTCTTTACCCAAAGAGTGGTAAGAATGTGGAACTCGCTACCACAGGGAGTGGTTGAAGCGAATAGTATAGATGCATTTAAGGGGAGGCTGGACAAACATGAGTGAGAAGGAAATAGAGAGTTATGCTGATGGATTTAGATGAGGAAAGACGGGAGGAGGCTCGAGTGGAGCATAAACACCGGCATGGACTGGTTGGGCCGAATGGCCTGTTTCTTTGCCGTATATCCTATGTAATGTAATTTTAAAGGTTAGTGCAAAGAAGTGTCTTATTTTGATTGAAACATAGGGACAGGATTAAGCCATTCAGCCCCTTGAGCCTGCTCCACTGTTCTATTAGGTCATGGCTGATCTGTACCTCTGCTCCATGTCCCTTGATAACCTGACCTAACAAAAATCTATCGATCTTAGTCTTCACCGCTCCAATTATCCCAACATCCACAGTCTTTTGGGGGAAGAGAATTCCAGATTTCTGCTACTCCAATTGTTGAGGGTCTAATTGAGATTAGAGACGTATAACTTTTTGCAATTACTTTTTTTTAAAGAATAATGCTCAATAAAATTTGTCTAGTGGTTTATTGCCAAGCAGACATTCTTCCTCTTACCAAAGAGGAGATCATGTAATGGCACGTGCTATATTTCAGTCTTTTTGCTTCACTCCTGTTACAGTGGCTGTCTTCTGGGTTCTATGGAGGAATCTTTCACTTTAGGATTACTGTTGCAAGTTTTGCACATGAAATGTTATGGACAGTTTATTCACTTAGAAAAGTATAATATGTTGAAGCCTAATGTTGAATAATTTAGAATTCTACTTTTATTAACAATACACTGAAGCAGTTACTGCAAACCAGTGTGAAGGGCAGGATGCTGTTTCCTTTGCTTCACTTTTTTTTGTGCTTCATGTCTGTTGTTTTTATAATTGTGCTTAAACCTTTATTTTGTCTAAATCTGTCTTCTGACTTCTTTCACTGCATTTCCTTGGAAAGAATAATGTATCGAACCTATCGAATGTAAGTAAAACTTGTTCTTGGTTGACTGTGTACTGCTGTTGAACCAGCATACCGACCTTCATTCACAACTATTATGGCAGTTCCTAAATTCTGTAAATTATTTTTATACAAGGGCAAAAAGTAGCTTGCATTTCCCAGAAACTTTCAGAAATATTAAAATTGTCCCGATATGTGCTGTATGTAAGTTCCAAGTACTAAATAAACAACGAATGCACAATCTGGTGTAATGCAGTGCTTCATCCAGCAGCAGAGCTAGTTGACCAGTATTATTTAAAGCCACTTTGACAGATTTAACTTGCTTTTAGAATTTATTTTTTAAACACATAGCAAGGCAGTCTATGAAATGCACTTAATTCCTACAATGCTTATTTTGGATTTCTTCGTGTTGGGGTGGCTTGTATTCAGTCAATATTATGGCTTAATTTTACTAAAGGGAGTGTATAGCTAAGCCGTATAGACCAGAAGTTCCCAGGTTTGCTTCCTAATCTGTGCTGCGCTAGCTGATCTCGGCCAGAATGTTTGTTTGAGTGCTACAATTTGCTTCCGTGTCCCTGGGTGAAGGAGGAGAAAAATTAGCTGGTGGTCCTGCTGCCACTTGCTGGAAGGTACTTGTGCATGGAAATTGCGTGAGGTCACTCAAGAGTCTACCAGTACATGCCTGAAAGTGGCCTCTTGGGCAAGGTACCGGAAAGGTGTTAACATATGCGTGAAGACAGGATAGAAGAAATTAAGTTTTTATAAAAGAAATGAGCTTTGTTCCAAATAGGTTGCGAAGTCTAAATTGGAGGAGTTTCCTGTTGTAAGGAAAATATTGATGATTATTAGCAATTTTTGCATTAAAATATTTATTTCTTGCAGTCAAGCACGTTCCAATAATGCACACTCCACCTCTGAATCTACTCACACGATTCCAAGAGAGTTCCAGTTGGATCTCGATGAAATTGAAAATGACAACAATGCTGGTGGATGCGAATTACCAGATCTGGTGCAACATAAACTTGATGAGCTCTATGAACCAGTTTGCATTCCAGAACCAAAGTAAGTCACCGATATAGTGTAAGGGAATTAAAACATAATTTGAAAGAATTAATAACTAACTGAGGATTTTGGTGGTGTTATGCTCTTTTTGGTATCTGTACTCGGTCCATTAAATTCCATATTTTTCATTTGTTCATCCTTCTCCGATGAACAGATCATCACCTAAACAGTTGAATGTATCCTTCAGTCCAAAGATGTGCGGGTTAGGTTGATTTGGCTATGATAAATTGACCCTTAGTGTTAGGGGGATTAAATACGTGGGGTTATGGGGATAGGGTGGGATATGTGTCGGTGCAGGCTCGATGGGCCGAAATGGTCTCTATCTGCACTGTGGGGATTCTGTGATTCTGTGATTCAGCCCTTACTAGCTTGTCCAGATCTTCCATCTCATTTACATCAGCCATTAATTCGATTTGGATTATCACTATTTAATGGAGGACATTTTGTTCAAGCCCTTTCTTGTGCATACTTGAAGCAATCATTCAGAATGCTATCTTTTTATCTTGCAGTAATCGTCTCAGCACCATTTTCATCTTTTTAAAAGCTTACACCTCTTATTTTATGCTCTTACTAGTGTGACACTAGAAAAATAAATCTTGCTCTTCATGTTGAGCATATGCTTTTTCCTCCTCTGTCTCTGTTTGCCTCTTTGGCCACCATTTTAACATTGTAAGTTCATATATTCATCCCAGTAACCCCCTTCAGCTACCTCTACATGTGTTTGTTGTTTTTTCCTCATTTCTGCTTTTTTTTTGATCATCTGTTTAGGGTCATGTATGTTCAGTATAGGCTTGCTGATCCTAGGCATGCATTTATCTTGCGTGCTCAAGATTACGCTTTTAAGTGTGTTCTCTACTGAACTGTTGTACAATAAACCCTGCCAATCATCTTAAATTGTTCCATCTAAAATTAGTTCTTTTAAACATAGACACTGGCTCCTGGCCTTTAATAATACTTACTAATTCTGACTCTGAGCTGCTTGACTATTCCCAATTTATATTTGATTGCTTGCAGTTGCACGTTAAAATAGCGCTTTTTTGTTTACACATGCATTCACAGAGTAAGCTGACTGACTTCCTTGTTCTGACTTGATGGTCTGTAACATAAGTCCTAGTGTTAGTTTTGTCCTTTCAGAAAGAAAGAACTTGCATTTATATGGTCTTTCAGAATCCCGGAACGTCCCAAATGCTTCACACCCATATTAAAGATATCCAACCTGATCAGTTTATTGTGTGTCTTTACTCCTCATACTGAAATGACTTTTAATCTCGTGTGTCTGACATATATAGGGCTTTCCTGTGTTATTTTCTGAACACACTATATGACCACTATATTGTATTTATTACCATTCTCTGGTGTAACCTATGTTTCAGATATTTAATACATTGTCTTTACCTACTGCCACAACAACTCTGGTTTCTACATCTTATTTTTAATGCTTCTAGCATTCATGTATATACATTTTATTGCAGATTTTGCCTCCTTCTATGCCCCTTTATCCATGTTCCTGGTATCTTGTTACCGTATGTTTGAGTTTGCATCCATGCCTGCCTGTTAACTATCTTTCCCTCCACACACTTATCTGTGATCTGTTGTTCCCCCTGTCGTCCTCCTTCCACTATCCACCTGTCTGGTTTATGATTCTTAATTGGCTACCACTCATTGTTCCTGCTTTGTTTAGATGCAGCCTGTCTCTCCTGTAGTTTTTTTTTTGTTGTGAAAATATTCCCAGTTATCTTCCTGTCCAGTCATTCTCTCTTCTACACTGAGTCTCTGATCACTCTTTATCTATACCATATCTCCATATCCATGCACACAAAACAAATTTCTTGCCTGCTAGAAAATTACTATCTAGTGATTTCAACACACTGGTACTACCATACCAGCTTTGAGTAAAGCAAAAGATGGAATTGTTTGCACCATTGTCGACCACTTATTTACATCCATCATTTTTGAGGGAACTCCTCTCTCTTACCCAAAACTGGAAGTATACCTGAGAATGTTACTTTGCATTCCATATGTTTAAGTTTTAAAAGAATCCTTGCACTTGAGATAACCATATCTTATTTCTCCTTGTGTAAAATGCCTCTATGTAAACCACCAGCCACTGAGTCCCTTCCTGTCTCCTTCAGTAATCCTTCTAACCTTCCCTTAGTGTGCACTGTGACTCCAGGATGGTATGTTGCCGCCTTGGTGCCAGGGTCAAGGATGTCACTGCAGGACATTGAGGGGGGAGGGTGAACAGCCAGAGGTCGTGGTCCATATCGGTACCAACAACATAGGTAGAAAGAGGGATGAGGTCCTGCAGGCAGATTTTAGGGAGCTAGGAAAGAGATTGAAAAGCAGGACCTCAAAGGTAGTAATCTCCGGATTACTCCCGGTGCCATGTGCTAGTGAGTACAGAAATTGGAGGATAGAGCAGATGAATGCGTGGCTGGAGAGATGGTGCAGGCTGGAGGGCTTTAGATTCCTGAGGCTTGGGACCGTTTCTGTGGGAGGTGGGATCTGTACAAGCCGGACGAGTTGCACCTCCACAGGACCGGGATCAATATCCTCGCGGAGGGGGGCGGGGTTTGCTGGTATTGTTGGGGAGGGTTTAAACTGGCTTGGCAGGGGGATGGGAACCAGAGAGTAGATTCAGAAGGGAGAGAAGCAAAGCTGGAAATGGAAGGCAGAAAATTAGTAAGCGAGTTTGGAAGGCAGAGGAAACAAAGGCTATAAAATAAACAACAAGGGAGTTTGGCAGTGCTAAATGGGATATACTTCCAACGCAAGGAGTCTAGGGAATAAAGCAGACGAGCTGAGGGCACAGATAAACACGGAGTATGATATAGCTATTACTGAGACATGACTGAAAGAAGGGCCGGAATGGCAACTGAACATTCCTACTTACAGGGTTTCAGACGAGAGAGCGGGGGGATAAAAAAGATTGGGGGGGGGGGGTTGCAATATTAATGCAAGAAACAATTACAGCTGTGAGGAGGGATGATATCTTAAGGATCATCCAATGAGGCCATATGGGTTGAACTGAAAAACAAAAAAAGGGGCGATCACACTGCTGGGATTGTACTATAGACCCCCAAAAGTCAGAGGGAGATAGAAGAGCAAATATGTAGGCAAATTTCTGAGATGAGCAAAAACAGGGCAGTAATAGTAGGGGATTTCAACTTCCCCAATATTAACTGGGATAAAATTAGTGTGAAAGGTATAGAGGGAGCAGAATTCTTAAAATGCATTCAGGAGGATTTTTTTAGCCAGTACGTAGCAAGCCCAACAAGAGAGGGGACGGTTCTGCACATAGTTTTAGGGAATGAAGCTGGGCAGGTGGAAAAGGTATCCGTGGGAGAGCATATTGGTGGTAGTGATCATAATTCAGTTAGATTTAGGGTAGTTATGGAAAAGGACCAGGATAGACCAGGAATAAAAGTTCTCAATTGGGGAAAAGCTAATTTTACTAAGCTGAGATGGGATTTAGCCAAAGTGGACTGGAGACAGAAACTTGAAGGTAAATCAGTGTCAGAGCAGTGGGAGGCATTCAAAGAGGAGATGGTAAGGGTTCAGAGCAAGTATGTTCCCTTAAAGAAAAAGGGTGGGACGAACAAATTTCGAGCTCCATGGATGTCGAGGGGCATACAGGGTCAGATAAAGGGAAAAAAAGGAAGCTTATGACCGATACTGAAGGCTCAATACTGCAGAAACCCTAGAAGAATATAAAGTGCAGGGGTGAAATTAAAAAGGAAATTAGGAAAGCAAAGAGGGCATGAAAAAATATTGGCAAGTAAAATCTAGGAAAACCCAAAGATGTTTTATAAATACATTAAGAGCAAGAGGATAACTAAAGTAAGAGTAGGGCCAATTAGGGACCATAAAGGTAACCTGTGTGTGGAGGCAGAAGACTAGGGTATGGTTCTTAATGAATACTTTGCATCTGTTTTCACAAGAGAGGGACGATGCAGACACTGCAATCAGGGAAGAGGAGTGTGAAGTATGAGATGAAATAAACATAGTGAAAGAGGAAGTATTAAGGAGTTTAGCATCTTTTGAAAGTGGATAAATCCCCAGGCCCGGTTGAAATGTATCCCAGACTGTTAAGAGAACATAAAAAATAGGAGCAGGAGTAGGTCATTTGGCCCTTCGAGCCTGCTCTGCCATTCAGTAAGATCATGGCTGATCTTCTACCTCAGCTCCACTTTCCTGCACTATCCCCATATCCCTTGATTCCCTTAATATTCAAAAATCTATCGATCTCTGTCTTGAATATAATCAACGACTGAGCCTCCACAGCCCTCTGCGGTAGAGAATTCCAAAGATTCACCACCCTCTGAGTGAAGATATTTCTCCTTATCTCAGTCCTAAATGGCCGACCCCTTATACTGAGACTGTGACTCCTGGTTCTAGACTCCCCAGCCAGAGGAAACATCCTCCCTGTATCTACCCTGTCAAGCCCTGTAAGAATTTTGTATGTTTCAATGAGATTACCTCTTCTTCTGAACTCCAGAGAATATAGGCCTAGTCTACTCAATCTCTCCTCCATAGGACAATCCCCCCCATCCCAGGAACCAGTCTGGTGAACCTTCGTTGCACTTCCCTCTATGGCAAGTACAGGAAACTCTTTATTAACCGGGACCGGCGTGGTGCCGGTTTATCAAAAAGTCCAGATAACGGAGAGTTATATCTACCAACGTACGAGAGCCCCGTACACATTGACATGCGCCTGCATTCGGAGCTCCGTCTCCCCGGGGACCGCCAGCTGACCATCTGTCGTGTCCGCTGCCTACCCGGGCTGCACATTCCCCTCCCAATCTACACGCTCCGATACAAGGCAAACGCCTCGGGGTTTTTTTTAAAGTTAATCTTAAACGAGAGATGAAGGAAAACCCCGGTTACCTACTCAAGAATTTTGCCGGTTAAGAGAGATTTCCGGATATTTGTGTGCCGGTTAATAAAGAGTTTCCTGTATATCCTTCCTTAGGTAAGGAGACCAAAACTGTACATAATCCTCCAGGTGTGGTCTCACTAGGGCCCTATATAATTGCAGTAAGACGTCTTTACTCTTGTACTCAAATCCTTCTGTAATAAAGGCCAACATACCATTTGCTTTCCTAATTGCTTGCTGTACCTGCATGTTAATTTTCAGTGATTCGTGTACAAGGACACCCAGGTCCCTCTGAACACCAACAATTTCCCAATCGCTCACCATTTAAACAATACTCCGCTTTTCTATTTTTCCTACCAAAGTGGATAACTTCACATTTCTCCACATTGTATTCCATTTGCCATGCTCTTGCCCACTCACTTAGCTTGTCTATATCCCCTTGAAGCCTCCTTGCATCCTCCTCACGACTTACATTCCCACCCAGCTTTGTATCATCAGCAAACTTGGATATATTACATTTGGTCCCCTCATCCAAATCATTGATGTAGATTGTGAATAGCTGAGGCCCAAGCACTGATCCTTGCGGTACCCCACTAGTTATAGCCTGCCAACCTAAAAATGACCCGTTTATTCCTACTCTGTTTTCTGTCCGTTAACCAATCCTCAATCCATGCTAGTATATTACCCCCAATCCCATGAGCTCTAATTTTGTTTAATAACTTCTTGTGTAGCACCTTATCGAATGCCTTCTGAAAATCCAAATACATCACATCCACTGGTTCCCCCTTATCTATTCTGCTAGTTACAACCTCAAAAAACTCCAACAGATTTGTCAAACACGATTTCCCTTTCATAAATCCGTGTTGACTCTGCCCAATCCTATTATTTTCTTAGTGCCCTGTTACCATGTCCTTAATAATAGATTCTAGCATTTTCCCTACTACTGATGTCAGGCTAACTGGTCTGTAGTTCCCTGTTTTCTCTCTTCCCTCCTTTAAGTAGTGGGGTTACATTTGCTGCCTTCCAATCTGCGGGAACTGTTCTAGAATCTCTGGAATTTTGGAAAATGACAACCAATGCATCCACGATCTCTATAGCCACCTCTTTCAAAACCCTATGATGTAGGCCATCAGGTCCAGGGGATTTATTGGCTTTCAGTCCCATTAATTTCTCCAGTACTATTTTTTTTACTAATACTCATTTCTTTCAGTTCCTTTGGTTCTCCACTATTTCCGGGAATTTTTTTGCGTCGTCTTCCATGAAGACAGACACGCAGTATTTGTTTTAATTTCTCGTCATTTCCTTATTCTCCGTTATAATTTCTCCTGTCTCAGCCTATAAGGGACCCACATTTGCTTTTGCTAATCTTTTCCTTTTTACGTACCTATAGAAGCTTTTACAGTCTGTTTTTATGTCTCTCGCTAGTTTACTCTCCTATTCTATTTTCCCTTTGTTTATCAATTTCTTAGTCCTCCTTTGCTGAATTCTAAAATCCGCCCAGTCCTCAGACTTACTATTTTTGGCAACATTATAAGCCTCTTCCTTTGATCTGATGCTATCTTTAACTTCTCTTGTTAGCCATGGTTGGACCACGTTTCCTGTAGGTGTTTTTGTGCCTTAAAGGAATGTATATTTGTTGTAAATTATGTATTCTTTAAATGCTAGCCATTGCTTCTCTACCATCTTACCTTTTAATGTAATTTCCCAATCTACCTTAGCCAACTCGCCCCTCATACCTACATAGTTTGCTTTGTTTAGATTTAAGACCCGAGTTTCGAATTTAACTAAATGCCTTGGTGCCTGCTGCTTTTGGTCAAAGAACTGTGGGTTTAGAATGATGCCCTGCATATGGTGGGATTTGGGTAGCTCCGTAGGTTTAGTGCCCAAGTTGGGGCCATACGATCTTGGTTTGAATACTAATGGATGTCATGCATCCTTCCTTCCAAGAAGGATAAAATGAGAACCGTGCATTAGAATGTGTGGTGAAAACTGCAGAGTTTATGAAATAAAAACAGAAAATGCTGGAAAAACTGAGCAGCTGAGGCAGAATCTGGAGAGAGAAACCGTTAACGTTTTAGGTCGATGACCTTTAGTCAGAACTGGAAAAAGTTAGAGATGTTACCGATTTTTAAGCACTGGTAGGGAAAGGGAGGCGGGGAGGAAAGAACAAAAGGGAAGGTCTGTGATAGAATGGAAGGCAGGAGAGATTAAAAGACAAACAGGAGGATGGTGCAAAGCAAAAGGAGATGGTAATGGAACAAGTTAAGAAACCAATGATAAGTCAAGATGAGTTGTGAATGGGAATCATAGAATCATAGAAATTTACAGCACAGGAGACCATTTGGCCCAACTTGTCCGTGCTGGCCGACAGAGCGATCCACCCTAATCCCACTTTCCAGCTCTTGGTCCGTAGCCTTGTAGGTTACAGCACTTCAAGTGCATATCCCTTCAAGTGCATATCCAAGTACTTTTTCAAAGCGATGAGGGATTCTGCCTCGACCACCCTTTCAGGCAGTGAGTTCCAGACCCCCACCACCCTCTGGGTGAAAAAAATTCTCCAAGTCCCCTCTAAACCTCCTACCAATTACTTTAAATCTATGCCCCCTGGTTATTGACCCTTCTGTCAATGGAAGTAGGTCCTTCCTATCCACTCTATCTAGATCCTTCCTAATTTTATACACCTCAATTAAATCTCCCATCAGTCTCTCTCTTCCAAAGAAAACAACCCCAGCCTATCCAATCTTTCCTCATAGCTAAAATTCCCCAGCCCAGGCAACATCCTCGTAAATCTCCTCTGCACCCTCTAGTGCAATCACATCCTTCCTGTAATGTGGTGACCAGAACTGCATGCAGTATTTTAGCTGCGGCCTAACTAGTATTTTATACAGTTCAAGCATAACCTCCCTGCTCTTGTATTCTATGCCTTGGCTAATAAAGGAAAGCATCCCATGTGCCGCCTTAATCACCTTATCTACCTGTCCTGCTACCTTTAGGGATCTGTGGACATGCACTCCAAGGTCCCACTGATCCTCTGCACTTCTCAGTGTCCTACCATTTATAGTGTATTCCCTTGCCTTGTTAGCCCTCCCCAAATGCATTACCGCACACTTCTCCGGGTTGAATTCCATTTGCCACTGTTCTGCCCACCAGACCAGTCCATTGATATCTTCCTGAAGTTTACAGCTTTCTTCTTCATTATCAACCACATGGCCAATTTTTGTATTATCTGCAAACTTCTTAATCATACTTCCTACTTTCAAGTCCAAATCATTGATGTATACCAGAAAAAGAATGGCCGAATCATCAACAGCTGCCATGTGGAAAAAAAAATAGGGGCAGAGGTTATGGTCTGAAATTGTTGAACTCGATGTTAAGTCCAGAAGGCTGTGAAGTGCCTAATCGAAAGATGAGGTGCTGTTCCTCGAGCTACGTTGAGCTTCGTTCGAACAGTGTAAGAGCCTTCGGACGGAGAGGTCAGAGTGGGAGTGGAGTAGAGAATTAAAGTGACAGGCAACCGGAAGTTCAAGGTCACGCTTATGGACCGAACGGAGATGTTCCGCAAAGCGGTCCCCCAATCTGCGTTTGGCCTCACCAATGTAGAGGCGACCGCATCATGAGTAGTGAATACAGTATACTAAATTGCAAGTAATACAAGTAAATTGCTGTTTCACCTGGAAGGAGTGTTTGGGGCCCTGGACAGTGGGAAGGGAGGAGATAAAAGGGCAGGTGTTGCATTTCCTGAAAAGATACGATGAATGTGGAGGCTGGTGGGGTGAAAGGTGAGGACGGGGTAACCCTGTCGTGGCTCTGGGAGGGAGGAGAAGGGGTGGGAGCAGAAGTGCGGGAAATAGAACGGACACGGTCGAGGGCCAGGCCAACCATGGTGGTAGAGGGGAATCTTCGGTTGAGGAAAAAGGAAGGCATATCGGAAGCACTAGTATGGAAGGTGACATCGTCTGAGCAGATGCGACGGAGAGTTTATACAGTGCTTATCACATTGTTTCCCTTAACTGGCAATTGAAATGGAAATAGTGCTATTTTATGTAACCTTAGCATGTGATTTCACAGACTATACCAAATTAGACTATACTGCTACTGTGTGTGGATAACTTGTATCATTCGAAGAGCGAAGACCCTACCAGGTAAATTCTTTCCAGTTTAATATCTGGAATTATGTACTACTCTAGTAATGCAGTCATTCTATCCTGGCTCTCTAAATCAATTCTTACGTGCTGCTGAGACTTCTTGACTGCCCGTTACTACCTAGCAAGCTGAGGACCTTGGACAATACTGGGGACACTTTGCTACATCAATGGCAGCAAATTGATCTAAACTTGCACAGTCATTTAATTAAAGCAAGCTGCACCACTGCCAAAACCCAATTGTTAGGAATGCTGTGCAATTTTGATAGCATTGTGATTGGCTTTCTTTTTGAACTTCTTGCTGCTGCTTTGCCACCTTCATCAAATGCCACTGAAGCCTATTAAAGATTTTTGAAGTGGGAAATGAATGTCAAAATATGAAAACACCTTCAGGAGGCAGACACCCTTGGTGCCTTGCATTCCATTGACCTGACTGTATTGGTAGTGCTCATAGGGTAACTATAATGTGAAAATTAAAGCATCGTGTACGTAAAGGTGATAAGTGGTGAGTGCAATTGCCAGCCACAAATAGCACACCAGATGTTCAGCTTGTTTGCAACTGTGCAATCTTATTTTGGGGTTGATGTGCAACATGAAAATTTTGATAATTTTTTAAGCTTCATCTTGAATTTTCTTAAATGTTTTCAGAAACCGCTCCGTTTCTCCACACTTTGATGAGATACATGGCAGCACTGATTCTACTATCAATTTTGTTGTGTCGCAGGTGGCAAGTGGTGATATTAACACCAGCATCCAGGCTCTTGCCCAGGTAAGAAATCAGTGTTTCCTGTGGGGGTGGCTATGTAACCATGCGAATATATGTAACATTCTTGCACTTGTTTATCTTTATTAATATCCATGCTGTTGGATAAAATGTTAAATTAAAATTCCGTCTGCATATTTGGATTTTAAAACTGTAATTGGATTACTGTCCTCCTCGACAGATGAGATCAAATGGGCCAAAGGCTATATAAACTGCCTTCATCAATATCTTGTCACCTAAAGAATTTAGTACAATTGAAGTATGAAATCTTAAAGGGATTGACTGAAAGAGGAAGCTGTGGGTGATCGGGGAGTGATGTCAAGCTGAGGAGCTGTATTGAGAGGAGTGCCTAAGAAATTAATGGAAGGGCCTCTTCGGTTTCTAATCTGCATAAATAATCTGAATTCAGCAATTCAGTTCAATACAAGTTGGCCAAATTTGCAAAGGTACTAAACAGGGCAGGAGAGAGGGAAAGAGTACAATAGAGTCTGAAGCAGAACTACAGAAAAAATTACAAGTGGACTAAACATGGCAGAAGAATTTTTTAGACAAATACAAGTTTTAAGGTGTTGCATGTAGGAAGAAAAAAATGGAGCATAATGATTGGTGTAGAACTTACTGGGGGAAGTGACTGAGAATTATGGGAACAATGATAAACAACACTTAACTTCAGTCATTCAGAACAGCACTCAACAAAGTGAACAATGCTAAACTATATTGTCAGCTCAATAGAGTACAATTCTGAGACTATTCTGAACTTATATATCTCATCAGGTCACACCTTGAGCACTACATTCAGTTCTGGTCACCTGAGGCACAAGGGAAAATCCAAGGACTGAATTATGAAGAAGCAGTTGGGAAAACTTGGGGCTCTTAGTCTTGCAAGGAGGCAAATAAGGGGGATGTTGGAGGTATACAAGATATTAAGTAGAATAGAAAAGATTAAGTCCTAGAGAGGGTACAGAGTAGGTTTACTGGGACGATACCAGGGATGAGAGTTCAGTTATGTGAGAGACTGGAGAAGTTGGGATTGTTCTCCTTTAGAGCAGTGAGGATTAAGGGAAGACCAATTAGAGGTATTCAAAATAATGAGGTGCTTTGATGAGCAAGTAGGGAGAAACTATTTCTTCTGGTAAGTGGGTTGGTAACCAGAGGTCGTAGATTTAAAATAATTGGCAAAAGAGCTGGAGGGGAAATAAGGAAATTTCTTCACACAGAGGACTGTTGAGATCTGGATCACACTACCTGAAAGTGGTGGAATCTGATTCCATAGTAACTTTCAATGGGCAATTGGACATGTACTTGAAGAGGACTAATTTGCAGGGTTATGGGGGAAAAAGCTGGGGAGTGGGACTAATTGGACAGCTCTTTCAAAGAAAGATGGGCCAAATAGCAGCCTTCTGTACTGTAGGATTCTGTGGTTCTATAAGTCATGTTGGTAAAGTGAGGATGCATTGTCTGTTGTATTCAGTTTCTTCTGCACAAATTAAGTACTCTTGCCTGGTTTTCAGATTGACGAAGTTTTGCGACAGGAGGATAAAGCTGATACCATGTCTGGTCACATTGACCAGTTTCTCATTGCAACCTTCATGCAACTTCGATTAATTTATAACACGCACATGGCTGATGAAAAACTTAACAAGACTGAAATCCTGAAGCTTTATAGCTGTATCATTGGGAATATGATTACGGTATGGTTTCTAATGCCATTTTAAAATATTGTATTATGTTGTAAGACATTCATTTAATATGTCAAAACTATGATTTTTTTTGTGTGATAAATCTGATTCTAAATTTATATTCTACAATTTTTTTATTGGACAGACTAGATGTTTGTTTGACTAGCAGTGGGTAATATGCACACAGCAAAAGCTAGGAATAAAAAATTGACAAATATGTAAAAACATTAGTCAGCAAAGTAGTGAACATTATTGCAATAATAAACCTAAATCCCTAAAATCTAATGGGAATGAATATTCCAGTGGGGTATAGATCTGCTATATTTTAATTTTTTTTAATGAATCCGGGCCTAGCGTATGTCTAGAATAAGAGTCTATTTAAATAGGAAATATATCACTTTTTTTTGTCTAGTCTTTAATGGAGAACATGTGAGAGTGATGAGTTGCACCAATAAAGGAGTAGTTGTGCAGTGACATAGCTGCTCCTTTCTGAACCCTGAGGACTAAACTATGTGCACAGGGGCCATCTGACTCACAAATTGACGCACTATAGAAACATTTCTACACAAAGTAGCAGGTTGGGTAGGTTAAACGTGTCCCGTTAAATTTAGTGCAAGATATATACCACTAGACTCTTGATGTGTTAACAATTTGGGGGTTGTGGGAAAGAGGAACACTTTCAGTTAACATCTTTTTCCTCCTCTTGGCCTAGACAAAGGCAATAGCATTAGTCTGACTTAATCAGAAATTAGACTAGGGATCCAAAGAAAAATTGAAGCACATGCATTTATTTTTAAAAGTATGGCATCCGCAGCAGAACAGGGATTTAGACCAACGATGAGGGGAAAAATTGAAATGAACACGAGAACCCTGGAAATGCCCAACAACATTGTCAATATCAAGTGAAAATCTTTTTCCTTAGGATAGATACTGTCTGAATGGGAGAAAAAGTAATGCTGACTTTTTTATAAGACTTTTCTAAGATGAAAGGAAGGTGACTGTACCAGAAACTAACATATTTGACTTGCCAAAGAAAGAGTGGGGGGGAGATGCTGCAAAGTGAAATGTGCTGGATGTTATACAAAAGTCCTTTTCAGCCAGCCTCGGAAAAGGAATTCGACAAAAAGGTGAGTTTAAAAAAAAAAAAAAAAAAAGTGCATTCTTATATTATGATTGTACTGCTCACCATGCTGTCAGTGAGGAACTGATACCTGCTGTCTGCTGAGCGTGGACTCAAACCCATGCTTATAGTTGTCTTATGACTAGTGGCTGTCTTCCTGCACAAGGAGGAGAGGGAGGAGGTGGGATAATTAAGGTCTCTGGCATTGAGATGACAAGCTTGGTGGTGGAAATTTTAAACTACAGGGGTAATTTTCACCTCCCCCATCCGTTGTGGAATTGATTGGATTGGATCGGATCGGCCTCCTGTTTTACACCCACACGATTTTATTTTCCATTGACACAATTGAATCAGTTTCCCATGGATGTGTTCGGTGACCGACTTGGTGGTCTGTTGCCTAAGCCAATCATCTATAGTACTCCAGAATATCGTTCACCTTTAACACCCTTTTGGTTTGGTCAGTAAGCTAAGGCTCTGCTGATCTATATCTAAGCTTTCTGGACTTGGATAAATGGGGTGTGTTCCGAAAAGGGGGTGGGAGAGAATATACATTTCATTAGGCTAACAAAAATTTAGTCAAAATAACAGGTGTCAGTTATCCCCCACCGATCCCCACTTCCTTCCCGATCTGTCCACATGTTAGAGCAGGACACCCTGCAGGAAGGAAGTGGTATCCTGTCATAAATATGCAGATAGGACCCGCTCTGCAGTATCAACCAGAAGCTTGAGCAGTGGGGTAGTTTCGGCTCCCCCATCAAGCAAAACCTGCCGGGAGCTGGATCCTTGGCCAGAATAGGCCCATAAGGTACGTTTTAAAGTTTATTCTTCGGGTTTGTTTGTGGGGCAGTAGTGTTTCTCCAGGCCTCGCAAGGAAGCAAAGGGTCTCCCTTGAACAGGGCTACCACTCCAGCCCCGATCGCAGCAAGACCCGGCACTGATTGCAGCTCTGTTCACAGCCCTCAAGCGTGGCCACATTTACAGCCCTTTTCCTCATCCTGATCGCGGCCCTGAACTCACTAACTGTCAGAGACCGTCACTACGGTCCCCGGTTATGGCCATTGGTTGCTTGTCTGTGCTGCAACCTGCCTGTCAGCCAGGCTGCCAATCTGGCTGGCTGTCAGGCGGGTGACTGCATCATTTTATTTAAATGAGGCCCTGCTGTTGATCGGTAAGGCCTCCATGTCCCCGGCCTTGCCGTGTTCTTAGGCCGATTACGGCCCCCATCCACCCCTCCCCCAACATCCTCCTCACCTCCCCATAAATACTGGGGCCATAATTTCTCAGTAGCTTGGTTTAGATCTACAAAACATGGCAACTGCTTCCCATGTATGTCAGAAACACAGCTCCAGATGGAATGCTGGACTTCAAGAAGTATAGAATATAAAAGCAAGGAAGTGAAACTGCAGTGACCTAGAGCACAAGTTAGACCTCATTTGGAGTGTTGTGTTCAGTTTTGGGTGAAGAAAGTAACCTTGGAGAAAGTTCAGTAATAGTTCACTTGAGTGATACCTGGAATGATGAGAATGGGTAAGTGGGTTTTAAAATTAAATTTTTCAGATGTGTCTCACTATTATTAAGAGTCTAACATTAGGGGAACAGAACATTGTAAGTGATTTTGAAAATTTAAGTTTAATTCTTAATTATACCATCCTCCACATAGAAGGTTGTTTAATGTAACATTTTGTGTACTTAGCTGATGATCTCCGGTATATCAAAGAGAAGCAATCGTTTTACACAATCACTTTCTTTCCCCATATCCGCTCAGAATTTTTTGTCTTTTTTCAGTTGTTCCAAATAGAAACCTTGGCCAAGGAGGCTTCTATGGGAGTTTTGAAGGATCTGATGCATGGATTAATATTATTGATGCTGGATTCACGCTTAGAAGACTTGGATGAAGGTCCACAGGTTATACGATCAGTCAATCTGCTGATGGTAAAAGTCTTGGAAAAATCAGATCCAACCAACATCTTGAGGTAAAGGGGAAAAGCTGAGTTGATTATGTGGCTACATTAAATTATGGACACTTAAGAATATCTTGAAGCCTGTCTCTTTTGGAACTTGCTTTAGGAATTGTCACAAGGTGGTGTTGCATCTGATTGTGCTGGAACATATGCCACCTTTCACTCATGGTAAAGTTTAACGTTAAACTTTAACTAACTTTTTATACAGTGATGAAATTTCAGTTTTAGTGAAGGACATCTGCAGAGGGACCCATTCTGGATAAAAGACTTTTTGAAGTTTTAAGTGTTTTGTGAATGTTAGTGGAGGCCTTTCTGGAACATGGTAGTAACCTTAGGAAAATTTCATTGGTAGAAATGGCTTGAGTTACTACCAATGATCTTGCCACATCATGAAGTTCTAGATGAGTGCCACATGCTTTCTTATGGAGACTGCAAGAAATCTAGGTCAGTTATAGATCTACAGCAACACTGATTTGGCATAGGCTGTCTGGCCCCTGGGGAAATGGGATTGAAAATGGTTGCTCATGACTAATTCAGAACAATGATGAAACTACTTAAGCTTTTAAACCAAACCATTTTTGATCAACAATTCTGAAATGCAAATATCTTTGATAAATCAAATATGACTGGACAAGTTTTACTATATATTGACCATTTCTCAGGTAATGTAAAATCACAGCAATTACATCAATGGTCCCTCAATCTATATGTCCATTGCACACAAGTGTTGAGCATACTGTCCATCTCAGTCCATGACATCCACTGCTTACAAAACTGCACGGTTTGCTGCAGTTCAGACTTTTCCCCTAACATTTTACTCCTTTTAAATACTAGACGGTTGCCATAAATGAAGTCTCCCATGAACTGAAACGCTGCTGTGTTCTGTCATAGTTGGATCAGTGGAAGGTCTAACAGTTAACCCCAGATCACCAATGATCACTGGAGAATGTAAAAGATCCTGTCTCATACTCCTTTCACTTCAGAAGTCAACAAATATCGCACCACTAGACCCCTGCATACAGGCTAAATTTGTCTATTTATTTAAAGATAAAATACAAAAACACTGGCAAGATACTTCAGTGGAATAACCCAACTTCTACATCTTAAACCAAGTTAGTGGTTCTTTCAGCTTCTCTGAGCATGCTCTTAAAACGATTTGTTTCTGATACGCCACACAAGATTTTACTGAGCTCTAACCATAAAGAGGAAATTGAAAAATGGCTAGGTGACTTGCCATCAATACACTTGGTTTCTGCTGTGGAAAGAGCCACTTTGAAGATCTGTTTCAACAAATAGTGTCTAACTAGATGAACATTACAGTTCTTCAACTTTCTCTCAACTACAGCTGATCTATTCTTAAATGTTGACATGTTGTCTGCTTCAATCATGAACTCTGCATTTCACTGTCTCAATACTTTTTTTGAAAAAAAGTTTCTTCTCTGTTTTAAATCTTTAATCTTAAAAATGTTTCCTTGTTCTAGACCTCATCCACTGAAAACAATTGTATTTTGGGTGCATGAACTTAACTTTGTATATTGAGTAATAGCTACTAGTCATGATTACAAGGTACTGTAGTCTTAGAATCAGAGTTATACAGCACAGAAAGAGGCCCTTCGGCCCATCGTGTCCGCGCCGGCCATCAAACCCCGTCTATTCTAATCCCATTTTCCAGCACTTGGTCCGTAGCCTTGTATGCTATGGCATTTCAAGTGCTCATCTAAATGCTTCTTGAATGTTGAGGGTTCCTGCCTCTACCACCCTTTCAGGCAATGAGTTCCAGATTCCAACCACCCTCTGGGTGAAAAAGTTTTTCCTCAAATCCCCTCTAAACCTCCTGCCCCTTACCTTGAAACTATGCCCCCTGGTTATTGACCCCTCTACTAAGGGGAAAAGTTTCTTTCTATCTACCCTATCTATGCCCCTCATAATTTTGTACACCTCAATCCGGTCCCCCCTCAGCTTTCTCTGCTCTAAGGAAAACAACCCCAGCCTGTCCAGTCTCTCTTCATAGCTGAAGCGCTCCAGCCCAGGTAACATCCTGGTGAATCTCCTCTGCACCCTCTCCAATGCAATCACATCCCTCCTAGTGTGGTGACCAGAACTGCACACAGTATTCCAGCTGTGGCCTAACTAGCGTTTTGTACAGCTCCATCATAACCTCCCTGCTCTTATATTCTATGCCTCGGCTAATGAAGGCAAGTATCCCAGATGCCTTTTTAACCACCTTATCTACCTGTCCTGTTGCCTTCAGGGATCTATGTACACCAAGGTCTCTCTGATCCTCTGTCCTTCCTAGGGTCCTACCATTCATTGTGTATTCCCTTGCCTTGTTAGTCCTCCCAAAATGCATCACCTCACACTTTTCAGGGTTAAATTCCATTTGCCACTGTTCTGCCCATCTAACCATCCCGTCTATATCGTCCTGTAGCCTGAGGCTTCCCTCATTATTTACCACTCCACCAATTTTCGTGTCATCTGCGAACTTACTGATCATACCTCCTACATTCATATCTAAATCATTAATGTACACTACAAACAGCAAAGGACCCAGCACCGGTACATCACTGGACACAGGCTTCCAGTCACAAAAACAACCTTCGACCATCACCCTCTGCCTCCTGCCACTAAGCCAATTTTGGATCCCATGGGTTCTTACCTTCTTGACCAGTCTCCCATGTGGGACTTTGCCAAAAGCCTTACTGACGTCCATGTACACTACATCAACTGCACTACCCTCATCCACACACCAAGTCACCCCCTCAAAATTCAATCAAATTGGTCAGACATGATCTCCCCCTGACAAAGCCATGCTGACTATCCCTGATTAATCTCTGCCTCTCCAAGTGGAGACTAATTCTGTCCCTCAGAATTTTTTCCAATAATTTCCCTACCACTGATGTTAGGCTCACTGGCCTGTAATTCCCTGGTTTATCCCTACTACCCTTCTTGAACAATGGTACTACGTTAGCTTTTCTCCAATCCTCTGGCACCTCCCCTGTGGCCAGAGAGGTTCTGAAAATTTGTGTCGGAGCCCCTGCAATCTCCTCCTTGCCTCACACAGCAGCCTGGGATACATCCCGTCAGGGCCTGGGGATTTATCCACTTTTAAGCCCGCTAAAACCGCTAGTACCTCCTCCCTCTCAATACTAATTTGTTCAAGTATATCACAATCCCCCTGCCTGATTTCTATGCCTACATCGTCCTTCTCCATAGTGAACACAGATGCAAAATATTCATTTAAAACCTCACCTACATCTTCCAGCTCAACACACAGATTGCCACTTTGGTCCCTAATGGGCCCTACTCTTTCTCTGGTTATCCTCTTGCCCTTAATATACTTAAAAAACACCTTGGGATTTTCCTTTATTTTGCCCGCCAGTGTTTTTTCATGCCCCCTCTTCGCTCTCCTAATTTCTTTTTTAAGTACCCCCCGCCACTTTCTATACTCCTCTAGGGCTTCCACTGTTTTTAGTCCTTTTGTATCTGCCAAAAGCCTCCTTTCTTTTCCTAATCCATTCTTGTATATCCCTTGACATCCAGGGTTCCCTGGGTTTGATGGTCCCACCCTTGACCTTTACGGGAACATGTTGGCGTTGTACTCTCTCTCTTTCCTTTCTGAAAGACTCCCACTGCTCTGATGTGGATTTTCCTACAAGTAGCTGATCCCAGTCGATTTGGCCAGATCCTGCCTTATCATATTAAAATCGGCCTTCGTTCAATTTAGAACCTTTATTTCCGGTCCGTATTTGTCCTTTTCCATGACTACCTTAAATCTCACCGAATTATGGTCTCCGTCACCAAAATGCTCTCCTGCTGACACTTCTACCACTTGCCCGGCTACATTCCCTAGAATTAGGTCCAGTACCGCCCCCTCTCTTGTAGGACTTTCTACATGCTGGCTCAAAAAGCTCTCTGGATGCACTTTAAGAATTCCGCACCCTCCTAAGCCTTTCACACTCTGACTATCCCAGTTAATATTGGGGGAAGTTGAAATCCCCTACTATTATTTCTACACTTCTCTGAGATTTGCCTACATATCTGTTCCTCTATCTCCCTCTTACTGTTTGGGGGCCTATAGTACACTCCCAGCAAAGTGCTTGCCCCCTTTTTGTTTTTAAGTTCTACCCATATGGCCTCATTAGAGGAACCTGCTAAGATATCATCCCTCCTTACAGCAGTAATTGACTCCTTTGATTAATATTGCGACACCCCCTCCTCTCTTACACCATGCTCTGTCTCGCCTGAAGATTCTATACCCCGGAATATTGAGCTGCCAGTCCTGCCCCTCCCTCAACCATGTCTCTGTGATAGCAACAATATCATACTCCCATGTGTTCATCAACACCTTCAATTCATCTGCCTTACTCGCAAGACTCCTTGCATTAAAATAAATGCCATCCAGCCTTGCCGTACTCCCTTGTGCCATTACATATTTGCTCTGCCTTCCAGGCTGACTTGTTTTTTCCTCTCTATTTGGCTGTGCATCACCCCCCTACTATAACGCCACTCCATATCCCATCCTCCTGCCAAGTTAGTTTTAAACCCCCCCCCCCACAAACAGTACTAGCAAACCTCCCCGCAAGGATGTTGGTCCGGTTCCGATTCAGGTGCAACCCGTCCGACTTGTACAGGTCCCACCTTCCCAAGAAGCAGACCCAGTGATCCAGGAAACTAAAGCCCTCCCTCCTGCGCCAACTCTTTAGCCACGCATTCATCTGCTCTATCCTCCTAGTCCTATACTCACTAGCACGTGGCACCGGGAGTAATCCAGAGATTACAACCTTTGAGGTCCTGCTTTTTAATCTGCTACCTAGCTCCCTAAATTCTTGTTGCAGGACCTCATCCCTCTTTCTACCCATGTCGTTGGTACCAATGTGAACCACGATCTGACTGTTCGCCCTCCCCCTTCAGAATGCCCTGCAGCCGTTCAGTGACATCCTTGACCCTGGCACCAGGGAGGCAACATACCATCCTGGAGTCACGTCTGCGGCCACAGAAACGTCTATCTGTTCCCCTTACGATAGAATCCCCTATCACTATTGCTCTCCCACTCTTTTTCCTCCCCTCCTGTGCAGCTGAGCCACTCGTAGTGCCACGGACTTGGCTCTTGTTGCATTCCCCTGAGAAACCATCTCCCCCATCAGTATCCAAAAATCTGTTGGGGAGATGGACCCAGGGGACTCCTGCACTACCTTCCTAGTTCTTTTACTCGGTCACCCATTTCCTGTCTGCCTGTGCACTCTTTACCTGCGGTGTGACCACCTCGTTAACGTGCTATCCTCGACGATCTCAGCTTCGCGGATTCTCCACAGTGACTCCAGCTGCAGCTCCAGCTCCGAAACGTGGATTTCGAGTAGCTGCAGCTGGAGACACTTCCTGCACATGTGTTCGCCCTGGACACCTAAAGTGTCCCCGACTTCCCACATAGCAAAGGAGGAGCACTCCAAGCAGCCGAGCTGCCCTGCCATGTCCTACCCTTAATTTACTCCCTTCCTTTAAATTAAAGAATATTAAATACACTAGGGACCCTACTTACTCTAAACTAGAGACCTTACTTTGACTTTTAATGACTGGACTGTAGAAATACTCACCAGGTCCTACTTACCAATCAGCTCCTTCCCTGGTTGTGACGTCACGTCGCAGTTGTTGTTTGACTGCTCCCGCTCTCGGACTCTTTCCTTGGTGTAAAGTAAGAACCAATTTCCAACTCGCAGCGCTCTGTTTAAACCGCACTCATTCTCTTATTATTTTGGAATTGAAATCTCTCTGCAAAGCTCCCTACCCTTTATCATCCATATCTGGCATATTGTTTGAGGAGCAATGATGACGATTGCTATGCTGTTCTACTTTATTGGGTAAATAGAAATGAATAATCAAGGAAGTCTAATTTGCACGTGGAAAAACTGGAAGGTCATTTACTTGTGCCAAGGTTTGAAAGGGAAGAAACAATCCACTCATTTTGGAAACATTGATGACTTCTATGATGGGGGCAACTAAATAATAAAGAGCACCCTAATAATTAATGTAACATTTGTTGGAGGCAGGGGAAAGAAGGGTTAAACCATTGAAGCATGGCTGTCCATTCAGATACTTTGGTTTTTTTTTAAATAACATTTTTGCTATGTGCATTATATAAATTATAGAATTTACTACAGTTTTGTGCATGATCATGCAGACTTTTAAAGGAAAACTTTCCTTTGCAGTTCCTTGATTGTGCTTCTACAGGATAGTCTTCTGGCTACAACAAATAACTCTCCAAAGTTTTCAGAGCTAGTTCTGAAGGTAATATGTTCTATTGGGTAACATCTTTCAAACATAAATTTGAACTTTCCATTGCTGTTTTTGCTTTTAAAATTCTACATTCAAATTGGTTGAGTTCTGCCCATTACATTTTTACAGTGTTTGTGGCGCATGATACGCCTTCTCCCGAGTAATGTGAACATTATCAATGTTGACCGAATACTTTTGGACATACACAACTTCATGCGGGTTTTCCCAAAGGAGAGATTAAAACAGATGAAGAGTGATCTTCCCATGAGAACACAGAAGACATTGCTCCATACGCTTTGCAAGCTATTGGGATTGAAGGTTTGCTGACTGATTCACTATTTACTGTTTAATGAAGTGATGCAGTTGCTGATCTCTCTCAATATAGAGGTCATGTATTGCCTAGAGGTTTCCTGACCTGTAAGCTAGAGTCTCTTTAGTTGTATGACTTACCATGGGTAAGATGGTGAGAAAATCAGACAAGGGAATCCTATTTGATTTCAGTTGGAGATGATGTGAACTTTCCTGCTTGTATATTATTTTCAGTTTTTAGAATGGACAGATGTTATGTGGTTCAGTGTAGACCTGTTTGTTCTTGAGTTTTTTTCCTATAAGTAGTCATTAAGGTAGTTTGAAGACCAACCGTACAGCAGCATTAGACACCACCACCTGGAGAAAGAGAAAAAAACACTCCCTCACTTGTAATGGATATGCTATTTTTGCAGTTGAACTCTTCCCTTGTCCCATGGAATGAGACTTTTTTTAAAAAAGTATAGTTTGTGCATCGAGAAATGGGTTTCAACAATTTTAAAAGCTGAAGTTGAGCAGCTACAGTCTTCAATTTGTTAGCTAACGAGAGCATGCTCTTTTTATTCCGAGTAGTTTGTTGTGACTAGACAATTAAATATTAACTCGAAGCACAGAATAACCAGATTTAGACGTGCACAAAATTCCGTGGTGGTCAGTTACCTAAATCAGGGTAATGTTTTTTCCAGAAATGTGGGACAGTGCAGAGTTGAGTATCTGAGTGTAGACTTAATTTCTTTTCTGTCTCTAAGCAGAAATATAATTATATCCACAACTGGGCTTTTTAAAACAACAACTTGTATTGATATAGCACCTTTAACGTAGTAAAATGCCCTAAGGTGCTTCACGGGAGCATTGTGAAACAAAATTTGACAGCTAGCAATGTAAAGAAATATTAGGACATATGACCAAAAAATTGGTCAAAGAAAGAAAGACTTGCACTTATATAGTGCCTTTCACGACGACCGGATGTCTCAAAGTGCTTTACAGCCAATTAAGCACTTTTGAAGTGGAGTCACTGTTGTAATGTGTGAAACATGGCAGCCAATTTGCACACGGCAAGATCCCACAAACAGCAGTGTGATAATGACCAGATAATCTGTTTTTGTTATGTTGGTTGAGGGATAAGTATTAGCCAGGACACCGGGGATAACTCCCCTGCTCTTCGAAATAGTGCCATGGGATCTTTTACGTCCACCTGAGAGCAGACGGGTCCTCTGTTTAACGCCTCATCCGAAAGACGGCACCTCCGACAGTGCAGCACTCCCTCAGCACTGCACTGGAGTGTCAGCCTAGCTTTATGTGCTCAAGTCCCTGGAGTGGGACTTGAACCCACAACCTTCTGACTCAGGCGAGTGTGCTACCAACTGAGCCACAGCTGACAGAGGTAGGTTTTAAGGAACATCTTAAAGGAAGAGGGGGGGTTTAGGGAGGGAATTCCAGAGCTTGGGGCCCAGGCAGCTGAAGGCACGGCCGCCAGTGGTGGAGCGATTAAAATTAGGGATGTGCAAGTGGCCAGAATTGGAGAGCGCAGAGATAGGGAGGGCCAAGTCCATGGAGGGATTTTAAAATGAGAATTTTTTTAATTAAGGTGTTGCCAGACCAGGAACCAATGTAGGTTAGCGAGCACAGGGGTGATGGGTGAATGGGTGCGAGTTAGGATACGGGCAGCAGAGTTTTGGATGAGCTCAAGTGTATGGAGGGTGGAAGATGGGAGGCTGGCCAGGAGAGCATTGGAATAATCAAGTCTGGAGGTAACAAAGGCATGGATGAGGGTTTCAACAGCAAATGAGCTGAGGCAGGTGATGTTGGAAGTGGAAGTAGGTGGTCTTGGTGATGGAGTGGACATATGGTCGGAAGGTAATCTCGGGGTCAAATACGACACCAAGGTTGCAAATGGTCTGGTTCAGTGTCAGATTGTGGATAGGGACTGAAGACGATGGCTTCGGTCTTCCCAATATTTAGCTGGAGGAAATTTTTGCTCATCTGACGAGTAGTGATAAATCAGAGGCAGTGGCGGGGTCGAGAGAGGTGGTGGTGGGGTAGAGCTGGGTGTCGTCAGCGTACATGTGGAATCTGGCGTGTTTTCGGATGATGTCGCCGCAGTGACTCTCCAAGAAGCGAGAGTCTAACCACTACCTCTTGACATTCAACAGCATTACCATCGCTGAATTCCCTCACCATCAATATCCTGGGGGGTAACCATTGACCAGAAACTTAACTGGACCAGCCACATAAATACTGAGGTGACAAGAGCAGGTCAGAGGCTGGGTATTCTGTAGCGAGTGTCTCACCTCCTTACTCCCAAAGCCTTTCCACCATCTACAAGACACAAGTAAGGAGTGTAATGGAATACTCTCCACTTGCCTGGATGAGTGCAGCTCCAACAACACTCAAGAAGCTCAACCATCCAGGACAAAGCAGCCCGCTTGATTGGCACCCCATCCATCACCGGCGCACCGTGGCTGCAGTGTGAACCATCTACAAGATGCACTGCAGCAACTCGCCAAGGCTTCTTTGGCAGCACCTCCCAAACCCGCGATCTCTACCACCTAGAAGCGCAAGGGAAGCGGGCGCATGGGAACACCTTCACCTGCAAGTTCCCCTCCAAGTTACACACCATCCTGACTTGGAAATATATCGCCGTTCCTAGCTGGGTCAAAATCCTGGAACTCACTCCCTAACAGCACTGTGGGAGTACCTTCACCACACGGACTGCAGTGGTTTGGGGCAGTGACTCACCACCACCTTCTCGATGGCAATTAGGATGGGCAATAAATGCTGGCTTTGCCAGCGACGCCCACACTCATGAACGAATACAAAAAAAAAACTGCAGCATGTAGATGAGAAATAGGAATTCTTTGGGAGGCAAGGGAGGAGATTGCAGAGCCTTTGGCTTTGATCTTTGGGTCCTCACTGTCCACGGGGATGGTGCCAGAGGACTGGAGAGTGGCGAATGTTGTTCCTCTCCAAGAAAGGAAATAGGACTGACCCTGGTAATTATAGGCCGGTTAGTCTTACTTCGGTGGTTGGTAAGATAATGGAAAAGGTCCTGAGGGATAGGATTTATGACCATTTGGGAAGAGGCAACTTAATCAGGGATAGTCAACACGGATTCGTGAAGGGTAAGTCTTGCCTAACAATTTGATTGAATTCTTTGAGGAGGTAACTAAGTGTGTAGATGAAGGTAGAGCAGTTGATGTCGTATACATGGATTTTAGTAAGGCGTTTGATAAGGTTCCCCATGGTCGGCTCATGAAGAAAGTAAGGAGTTGTGGGATAGAGGGAAATTTGGCCGATTGGATAAGTAACTGGCTATCTCATAGAAGGCAGAGGGTGGTGGTGGATGGAAAATTTTCGGACTGGAGACCAGTTACCAGCGGTGTGCCACGGGTCGGTGCTGGGTCCTCTGCTGTTTGTGATTTTTATCAATGACTTGGAGGAGGGGACTGAAGGGTGGATCAGTAAATTTGCTGATGACACCAAGATTGATGGAGTAGTGGATGAGGTGGAGGGCTGTTGTAGGCTGCAAAGAGACATTGATAGGATGCAGAGCTGGGCCGAAAAATGGCAGATGGAATTTAACCCTGATAAGTGCGAGGTGATTCATTTTGGTAGGGCAAATTTGAATAAGGATTACAGGGTCAACGGCAGGGTTCTGAGGAACGTGGAGGAACAGAGGGATCTGGGGGTTCATATCCACAGATCTCTGAAGGTTGCCACTCAAGTGGATAGAGCAGTAAAGAAGGCCTGTAGTGTGTTAGCGTTTATTAACAAGGGGTTTGAGTTTAAGAACCGTGAGGTTATGCTACAACTGTACAGGACCTTGGTGAGACCACATTTGGAATATTGTGTGCAGTTCTGGTCACCTCACTATAGGAAGGACGTGGAAGCATTGGAAAGAGTGCAAAGGAGATTTACCAGGATGCTGCCTGGTTTGGGGGGGGAGGTCTTATGAGGAAAGATTGAGGGAGTTGGGGCTTTTCTCTTTGGAGCGGAGGAGGATGAGAGGCGACTTAATAGAGGTTTATAAGATGATGAGGGGGATAGATAGAGTGGATGTTCAGAGACTATTTCCTCGGGTAGAGGCAGCTGTTACAAGGGGGCATAACTATAAGGTGCATGGGGGGAGATATAGAAGGGATGTCCGAGGTAGATTCTTTACTCAGAGAGTGGTTGGGGTGTGGAATGGACTGCCTGCTGTGATAGTGGAGTCGGACACTTTAGGAACTTTCAAGCGGTTATTGGATAAGCACATGGAGCACGCCAGAATGATAGGGAGTGGGATAGCTTGATCTTGGTTTCGGACAATGCTCGGCACAACATCGAGGGCCGAAGGGCCTGTACTGTTCTATGTATGTATCTATGTAGGAAAGGGCCAAGGATTGCTCCTTGGGGGACTCCAGAGGTAACAGAGTGGGAAGAAAAGCCATTGCAGGTTACTTATTTTCTTCTGGTTATGACTGGGTAGATAAGAATGGAAGCAGGTGAGGGCAGTCCCGCCCAGTTGGATGACGGAGGTGAGGTGTTGGAGGATGGTGTGGTCAACCGTGTCAAAGACTGCAGACAGGTAGAGAAGGATGAGGAGGGATAGTTTACCACTGTCAGTCACATAGGATGTCATTTGTAATTTTGGTAATAGCTGCTGTGATTTTAACTAGTGGAGAATGCCACAACTCCAGATATTTACTGCTTATATCTGGCAGACCTGTTTCAGTTTATTTAGGTGTAGCAAATGATCTTTTGCTGTGAGTAAGCCCCTTTTTTTTACTTCACCTGTCGTGATGAATGTAAAAGTCCCTGCTCCCCAGGAGTGGAAAATCCAAAAGGTTAGATATCTTGCTGATGGATCTTGAGGTAATGGGTGGTGGATTGGATTTGTATATTGTCATTTCACCTCTGGAAGTCATGTTTCGATGCTGCTTGGACTGATGGTATGAAAATCAAGTAGCTGGAAGGGTCCTATATGAAATGGATTTAAAATATCTTATAGTAGATGCAGGTCTTTAGCACAAGCTGTCCATAATTTGGCACTAAACTGACAATCTCAGTCAAAATGTAAGACTATTGGTGTGAGGCATCTGAGTTTATAGGGAATAACACCAGTGTAAACTGAAATAGGAGCTACATTTCAGGAAGGCATAATTTCACAGCGATTGGATGCTTCATGCAGCTAATTGCTTTTTCAATGCAGGGTACTGGATTCTGGCTCATTCCTAGTTGTAGTTCCTAGAACTGACAATTAAGTTGCAACAAAACTCCTAAACAACTTTGTGGGATTTGTGATGCACGCTTAGCTTGGATTGCTGATCAACTAGCAGGCTGCAGTGTGTTGAGATGGAGGCAGGCTTGTGGAACATAGTGTGATTGCAAACTCTGCTGTTTTTGCCTTCAAATGTAGCATCCATTCTTCAGGGACTGTGAACTTAGGCACGTATCATCATGCAAACTGGCCAGAGCCAAATTTTCTTTAAGTCTGACATGTTGAAAATCTGTTTTTTGATCTGCTGGCATCATGGAGCTGTCATGTCAAGGAGGACAAGTGGGCTAGGATATAATGGTATTTTGAAGAGTTTGACTTTGGAGAGGTCAAGGAAAAATCTGCGTAATCTTGCTCCAAGATGTGTTGGGTAGTGTGACTTGTACGTGGACTGTGGAGGAATGAGATTTCCTGTGCCATACTTTGTTGTGCACTTTTTCATAGTTGCCATTTGATCTGAACTCAAGGGCATAGCACCACTTTGTGTAAGGAATGAATGCATTACTTGCAGCTGAAAAGTTTCTTAAAAGGAAACATTCCAGTGTGTATCATTTATCTCCAATATAACCTTCATTCAGAGCAAGACTATGCCTAAAAGTGAAGAATTTCCTTTCTTAAACTGGTTCATCTTTTTGTGATGTAATGGTTCTGGCACTAAAATCAGACTCTTTTTGTTAATTTCTTTTCAATCCTACTGAAGGAAAGGATTATGGTGCTAACAGTCTCTCTGGACAGGTGCTGAGAATTCAAACATCGACACTGTTAATGCATTCTCATTGTGCAGGCAATATTTATTAGAATGAACAAGATAAAGGAAGGATTTGAACACTTCATATTTAGTATTACAAATTGAAAAGATTATGCAACACTTGTATTAGTGTGGGTAGAATTGGGAACTGGCAAGTTAAAATTATGCATAATGTTTAACATGTCTCATATTCTTTATACCAGATTATGGATCATCTGACGCTGATTGAGAACAAGAATGAATCTGAGCTTGAGGCTTACCTGCGACGTGTCACTAAACAGTCAATGCCTTTGTCAGGTGGAAAGATTGATTTCGGAAACACAAAAGGGTGGTTCTACAATAGTATGTATCAAACTGGGAATAGGTAAAACTTGAGCAATTAAAACTTGATTATTATGAATCTTACAGTTTTTACAGGCAATTGAATTTAATTCTGCTCTATTTGAATGTGTAGGAAGAATATTATAGCTGTATTGTAGAATATTTGAATTCTTCCTTCATTCACCTGCTGAGTACATATTGGAGTTGCTGTTATCTTGGGGGTGGGAGAGGGGTGGAAGGAAAGTCATGGAATTGTTTAAGAAATTCATAGCTTTCCTTTGCCATTTTGGCCAGGTGATATTACCTCATTCTATTATGCAAGGCCTTGTTCTTAAAATTATTCAAGTATCTGACAATTGGGTGATACAGGCACCCACCCAATTGTCAGATACTTGAATAATTTCCTGTGTAGGTGTGTGTCTCTCAATCTTTGGGGGAGCCCTGGTTTTCAGTGGTTTCCCAAAGAATTAAGAAAAATGTGGAGATCAGGAAAATGTTTTTGATCATTTATCTGTGCTGGGTTAGTTGATTTCAACCCATGTGCTGTGGTTAACCTCTGCGCCCATGTTAGGGAAAATCGTTCAGTGTTCCAACCTCGTCTGGCACCATGCCTGTGTGGAGAACATCAGCTTTGGCTCTGATGCTCTTTCTTTCTCTTCCCCCAACTCTAAATAGTTGATTTCCTGCCCATCTCTACTGCTAAGCATCACATGAAGATTGGCTACTTGGATGAGTGTCCAGTCTGCTTGACATCCCATGGAACTTCAGGAGCGTATATAATTGGTGTGGGGGGGCGGGGGGAAGCAAACCATATGTGCCCAATGCCCCTGTAGAACATATTCTTTGTTGAAATAACAACAGAAAACGCTGGAAAAACTCAGCAGGCGAGGCAGCATCCGTGGAGAGAGAAACAGTTAACGTTTCAGGTCAATGACCTTTCGTCAGAACCGGAAATCAAAGAACATATTCTTTGTTGATGTAGTTTACATTTTCAGAATGAGCCTTTTGCAAAAGTGAGGAAATATTAACTGACCAAAATAGCAGCATAACACTGGAAACAATTTGCTGTTCACCCATAACCTGGGAAGATTTTACTATCAAGAAATTTGTAGAGGTTGAACTTTCAGAATAAGGAAGATGTATCTACCTATAGGTAATACAACATTCCCCAACAGTTCAGAACTTCAGTTGCATACATCTACAACATGGTCCTTTTTATTTTCTAATTTATTGATGAAAGGAACTGTTGAGCAGTGAATAATGCTCAAATTTTAACCAATAACTATACTAATAGAACTTCAGTTTATAAAATCTAATTGATAAGCAAATATCAAGCAGCTGATCTGTAGAATGCAGAAAAAAATGATCCTTGGAATTGAGAGGGTATCCATTTCTGCAGAATTAATTTATATGGTAAATTCCACAACTACTGAATCCTAAATTCCAAGTGCAACACACATGTACTTAGAATTTAGATTTTTAAAAGAAATGTTCTATGGTCAGTGTTGTAATTTCATATATTTCTTGTAGGAAGATAAAGAATCAAAAGCAAAGATAAGTGAAACCTTGGCAGAAATATTCAAGAAAATTGGATCCAAAGAAAACACAAGGGAGGCAAGTTTGAATTTTTTTTGAATGTTCAAAAAAATGCATAGATTTATTTCTTAATGCTGTAGTTAGTCTTCACATGAGCCTGAGTCATGAAAGAAGTCTTTGACACTGCTGAAATGTTTCAGGACAAATCTGTGCTTCTGACTGTGCCATCTTCGGTCCTTGCTAACTTTGTCCAAGATGAGCACTGATTAGTCAGAACTTGAAAATGGAAGAAGAGGTTGAAGGATGAATTGTCCTTTGTTGTGCCTGGGCAGTACTTCGTTCCAAGACCGAGCCAGAAGGAAAGAAGGGCAGAGATGGTATTTCCTGGGGCTTCCCAAAGTATGTTGTTGGGCCAGCATTACAATGGAATTGAGGCAGGCTGGAGAGTTTCTAGCCCCGTGTTTCATTTTCCTCCTGTATGATTCTTAGTGCCCTAATAGAGGGGCACATTTATAAAAGAAAAAAAAAAACGGTTTTGCAGCTTGCACTGGGTCCTTCACAGGTTGTAAGGTTTGTGGGGGGCAGGAATCTGAAGATCAAATGCAGGATTGTCCTGCTCGGGCACTACCAGGCACCTATTCCTTCCCCAGCCTCTAATATGCTCCAATTGGAGCCTCTGAGGAAAATCTATCCTAGATGCTGCCCTTTGGTACTGAAATGCAACTTATTTTGCTTAGGGAGAGCCAGCCTTTGGGTTTTGCATCTCATCATTGATGGGTCTTTAATCCCATTTTAAGGTGAACTTTACCTACTTTAGCATATGCTGCCCTGTTGAACTTTATTCCCCTGGCAATCACAATCTTAGGTGAAACACTTGGTGTCATGCATGATGTGGGTGGCTGCTTAACCCATGCAATGGGATGTCTGCTCAGGTGTAATGTCTTTTGGCCATGTATGCATCCAAGTAAAATCTGGCAGAATGTCAAGTTTTTTAATGTTCACTTTGTCTCTTGCAGTCAACCAGGCAGATGTTAATGGAGCCTGACAGCCGTTTAATTTTTTTGGTTCATGTTTTGAGGCCTTCAGAAATGAGCAGGCATTGTTGGGTAGCATTAGCAGATGTCTTGGTGACCTGCCTGCACCCTCAGCATACTATGAAGAAAAATGTAGTGTCCCCATTGGGATGGTACCAAAAAACCTATACCACATATTTATGGTCTACAGTTCTGCTATGTTGTCTGAAGTGTGTTTAATGACCGTTGTAGAACTGGGAACTTGCAAGAGAGATTTTGTGGTATGTGGCGATAATGTTGAAATAATAATGAAGGTACAAGCTTTTTAGGTCCTTTACTTAAGTCACAACATCCCTGATTCATTTCATGGAAACTACATATTACTGTCTTCTAACTCGCTGCGTTATAAGCCCTCAAAATGCACTTTGCATGCACAAAGGGCTGAATTTTGATACTGGGGCGGGTTGGGATCGTGTTATCCACCCGACTGCAATTGGATGTGGGAGATTGATGCAATTTTCACCTAATTAGGGCAATTGAGTTCCAGCATATGGGAACCCATGAACCAATTAGTGTTTTCAGTCTGAAAGTCGCCTCTGATGATGTCATCATTGCTGCTGCATTGAAGGTCTTCAGAGACTGCCTGGCCTTTGCTATGAGAGGACCTGGATGCAAAATGAGCAGCAGCAGCCTCAAGTCTGCTCCCAGATATTTTTACACCACCACTCCCAGATATGTCTCCTCCCCATCCATCCATATATGCATCCATCCACATATGCATCCCCATAGCCAGCCAGCCATCCAAATGTGCTCCCGCCAGGTTTCACATTTGTGGTTCAGAACCGGCGTGCTTCACGTAGAAAAGGGGTTAAAATCACAAAGGCCTTTCAAAATGGCATTATAGAGGCAATTTAGTACTTGTTAAGGGCCTTAACAGCCTATCCCACCTCTTAGAGGCGGGACGGAGTTGGGACCAGCAGACACGATTTAATGAAAATTGCGTGGAGGCAGGCTTGTGCCCACCCGCCAATTTTCGCAATTTTAACCCCCCACACGCCTCCAAACCCACCTCCACGGGTCAATGAAAATCTAGCCCTATGAGTTTAATGTGCCATTTACACTGAATGTGAGCTGGCTGCAAAAATTTGGAAAATGAATAAGTGCCTATTATCTTGAGGAAATGGAAATTCTGGCTCCTTGTGTAGAATAATTTATGAATGTATGGCTTTTGAGGGTATAACTTTTAATGGGTGCAGATGCCTGCTACAAAATATTTCTAATGTGGTTTGTTGCCTTGAAATATCAAACCTGGTAAGTGAAGGCAACTTTATTATCTGACCAAATCTACATAGTATTAGATAATATTTACAATACAGAAATGGGCCATTCAGCCCAACCGGTCCACGCTGTGTTTATGCACCACACTGGCCTCCCTCCCCCCATGCTTCTTTATCTAACGCCATCGACTAATTCTTCTATTCCTTTCGCCCTCTTGTGTTTATCTAGCTTCCCCTTAAATGCATCTATGCTAGTCGCCTCAGCTACTCCTTGTGGTAACGAGTTCCACATTCTAACCACTCTCTGGATAAAGATGTTTCTCCTGAATTTCCTATTGGATTTATTAGTGGCTATCTTATATTTATGGTGTCTAGTTCTGGTCTCCCCACAAGTGGCAACATCTTCTCTACATCTACCCTATCAAACCTGTTCATAATCTTAAAGATCTCTATCAGGTCACCCCTCATCTTTCCCAAGAGAAAAAAGTCCCACCCTGTTCAATCTTTCCTGATAGGTATAACCTTTCAGTTCTGGTATCATCATAGGAAATCTTTTTGCACCTTCACCAGTGTTGTCCTTTTTATAATTGAGACCAGAATTATTCACAGTACTCCAAGTGTGGTCTAACCAAGGTTCTATACAAGTTTAACAAAACTTCTTTGTTTTCAATTTATTCCTTTAGAAATGAACCACTATGCTTTGTTTGCTTTTTTTTATGGCCTTATTAACCTGCGTTGCTACTTTCAGTAATTTGTGTATCTGTACTCTCCAATCCCCCTGCACCTCTACCCCATTTAGACACTTAATTTCCATGGTGCAGGTGGCCTCTTTATTCTTCCTACCAAAATGTACCACCTCACACTTGTCTATATTGAAGTTCATTTGGCAATTACACCCCTATTCAAGTTTATTAATGTCTTCCTGTACTTTGTCGCAGTCCTCTGTATTAACTATACCCCCCAATTTGAGGTCATCTGCAAATTTTGAAATTCTGCTTCCGATTGCAGAGTCCAGTTTATGTAAATAGTAAACAACAGTGGACCCAGCACTGATCTTTGTGGAACATCACTTCCCACCTTTTGCCAGTCTGAGCAACTACCCTTAATCCTATCTCTACTGCAGAGCTAACATTGTTCCTCTCTCTGCACAGGGGTTAGCGGAGCTTTATGAGTACAGAAAGAAGTATTCAGATGCGGACATCGAGCCATTCTTGAGGAAATCGTCTCCGTTCTTTCAGAATTACATTGAAAGAGGTCTGCGGCTTGTGGAAAATGAGAGAGAAGGGAAAGGAAGGATATCTTCGTCGTCCAGTTCTGGTAGGACTAAAGATTGAATGCAGTAAAAATCTGTGTTCACTTATTAAACAAGGAAGAAATGATTAAGTAGTATGAGCAATCAATTTACCACCTTAATGCTAATTAACTTGGCTCAAACTTTGACATTCCTTCACTTATTTTTTTTAAATATGCATCTGTGAAACGGGTTATGGTCCTGTAGTTTTTCAGGTGAGGATTCAGATTTCATGTTCTAGCCTACTTTTTGGCTGGTTAGTAACTAAACTTTGAAATCTCTATCTGACTGCCACCTTTGTGAATTTAGGGTTGATTAAGGCAGATGTTACTCAATAAAGTCCCTCATTTATTATTGGAGAAAAGAAAGGTCTTTTAAGCTTATTACTGTACAATTGTAGTATAACACAAATGTTCCATGCTCCAAATTCAAATTTTGGGACCTTTCACCATAATCACAACTTCTAAGTCTTGAACATTGAATTGGAAATTTTAAAAGCTGACAATCAAATGGTGAATGCATTCACTAATTACTACAAACATTAACTATTTTAACTTCAAGGATTATTTCTTGGAGTCATCTCTTAGGATTTTTGAATGGCAATCTCTCATGTATACTATATATCCACCCATCCAGCTAAGTCTGTTTCTGTTGCCTTGTGGATAAGTCAATTATGCATATATAATACTTGGTTTAACATTTAAATGCAATTGATCACTGCAATTCTGTACTGACTGCTGTTTGGGTAGAAGGGGAGGAGGGTTACAGAAAAGCAGAATATCATATGGGCAATGGTCAATGAATCTGATTTAGGTTCATGCCACTCGAGCTGTGCATTTAAAAAAAAAAAGAAAGAGCCCTATTGATAGTAATTAGTCACTACATGTAACCCTTCAACCAGCTAATTAGAGGTCTCTTTTTCCCCCCCCCCCCCCCCATATAAGAGGGGAAAATCCTGAGGGGAAGCCATCGGTGGGTTGTTTTAATGCATCAACTGGCTAATTTGAGCATCATTGGCAGAGGCCAGGGAACAGGTTGGTGTCCCCCTCCTGTAGTTAGTGTATGGCTGGTGAGATCTGAACAGGACAAGAGAAGAAAATTATTTAGAGGTGGTAATTTCATCAGAGAAGTGTACATGCTTCCATTTAATATCTTGATATCTGCTCCCCTCTCTCGATCTCTGCTTCCCCCCCCCCCCCCTTGATCTCTGCTCGCTCTTCCTGAACCCCCCCCCCCCTGCTCACGTTCAGGGGTCTTCATTCCCTTCACCAATTGAGATCTGTTTTTATCCCTAGTTCAGAGATGCACTCTCCTTGATGTTTGTTTGCCTGGTTTCAGCTGCTGTCTGAAGTTACCGCTACACTTCCTGACTCGTGCTTCTGCCATTCCAAGCTTTTGGCTTATTCACACTGGCGCGATTGAAACCCATCAGAAAATGGATTGGTGATGAGCTTGCTAATTAGGAAGAGGCATTAAGGAGCAGAGCAGTAGCACTGTTGTCTTGCCTACCAAATACAGTAGTGCTCGGGGAGGGGGGGGGGTGGATTTCCAACCCATACCTTGAACGGACACGGTAGATTATCTCATTTTGTTTTGATCCTTGTTAATTTAATGGGTACTTGATTTATGTATTTAGCAGGGTTTTCATCACCTCCAGATGAGTTATCATATGTGGCAAGTTCCACTTCCATCCCTTCTGCAGGTAGTACTAATGGAGAAGAAGTCGGTCCAGCCGTTTACTTGGAAAGGTTAAAAATTCTGCGGCAACGTTGTGGCTTAGAAAATAATTCTAAGGTAATATGCATCTTTTTGACTAGCTTCTTCAGGTGTTTTAATACGTGTATGTTGTAGAATGATCTATGAACAGTTGTTCTGGGACCTATATTTTACCAATTTAGATTAGCACTAGTGTGCACCTTATATTCCTATTGGTGCTGTAAGGCTCTTGTTTTCTGCTCCTTAAAGCCAAACGACATCCTATGCCTTAATCAACTCTTGTGTGCAAAATTAATGCACCATTGTGTCAATGTGGCCTCAAATTCCTGCCACAGGATCTATGCAAAACTCCCCAAAAGAAGCTGTAGCCTACCAAGTAAGATGGTTTGTCCCGCTACAGGCTGGTCCCCAAATACTGTGTGGAGCATGTAACCAATCTGATTCCAGCGCTTGATAAAACTCCCAACTTTTTTAGATCTTATGAATAGATTGTATATTATGCTTCAATTATTATCCATCCTGTACTGTCATTGTAGTAGTACCAGTATTCAGTTGAGTGTCACATGCTGTGGTATAAACATAAGTCATTTACTACTGTTCTGAGGTTTTTTTTGGCTTATCAGATCTTGCTGTCTAAGGATTGTAGAATTTTACAACATAAATAGGCATTTGGTCCATTGAGTCTGTACTAGCAAATATCCTTGTGATGTTGTATTTTTGATTTGTTCTTGATCACTTCCATCATTTTGTCTGTTATGCCATCTGAATCCCCTGTCCTTGTGTAGTTTAATTAGTACCCAAGAACATGTTTCTCATGAGCTGCCTTGTGCTTGCCCTATTTAAGTGCAGCCCCATTGCTCCTGTACCAGGTCATTTTATCCCACCAAAAAATGTTATTGGCTAACTCTGTTTTGTTTCTCTTGTGCAAATAAAAGTAGATTTAATCTCTTTCAATGCCATGATGGACATGGAGGAATGTTAAATGGTGAGAATAAGATGAGAGAAATTGGGAAAGAAGCTGAGCAACTGAAAGGGTGGAGTGGGGTGAAAGACAAATGTAAAATAGTGAATGATATTAAGGAAGGGGGGAAAAAGTAAAAAAAACCATCTCCGATGCACCTCTTTTTAGGTCTTTGCAGTATTTGACATAGAGGATACTACCCCAGTTAATGCTGGTGTTATAATAGCTAACTCAAAGAGGAAGCGGCAGCTAATATGGGCACAGCTGTGTTGATAGCAATTAAGTTTTCCAGTTGTTCTGTAAGCAACTGCTTCAGAATTGTGAACAATACTTTGCAGACTCCCACTGTCATAGGCAGAGTGGATATATCCTACAACCCTGAGATCCACTTCAGATCTCTTTGCTCTCTCCTTTTGATTTTGTTTTCCGGTTTTACTTGAATGACGAGGTCTCCCAATGCATCCATTGAGGGTATTATAAAAACCAATGAACAGCCTGAGACAGTGGGAGGGGGGGATTTACTGGGTTTATGGTGGGGGTTTCGATCTTCCCAATGTTTAAGTATTTTGAACTTGGGGTGCATTTACACTACTTGCACCTGCGAACTCTAATAAGTTAGCTTATTTACTAATTAAGAAATGTCCAGTAACAAGTTATTAAGTGGGATAAAAGTCCTTAATTTGTGGTAATAAGCCAATCAGAGACCAGTTGGTGACTGAGAATGGTAGACTGACTTACTCTTGCGCTCTCCCCCCCCCCCCCCCCCCCCCCCCAAAAAAAAATATTGCTATGTGATGTGTTTGGGGAGAAGTAGCATGCGTTCAAATGCCACCTTGAGGGCATTCTGGTAGTGACTTGTAGCGCAGACTGATTTTTGGTGGTTGGGGGGGGTGGGGGAGAGAGAGAGAGAATCAGGTGAATTCAAGCTCACATTTATGCTCCTCATCTTCCTCCCTCTGTTCTTTCCAGAGAGAGAGAGAACGGCAATCTGTGTTTCGTAAATACAAATTTTAAACTGGCTAATATGTGCGCATAAGTTTTAGTCCGTTTTGCTTTGGGGATTATAGTAAAAATATAATTCGTTACACTTTCTTCCTCATCAAAAATGTAACTTGGTAGTTTAATGTTTCTATTTTCCTGTGTGTGTATTCCAATTAAATCTGAGTATGGCACTGACTACCATCCTTTTCTCATCTACCTTGGTGCAGCATGAAGAAAGACAGCCTGCAACCTCACTTCTGTCCAAACCAACAGTACCGACAGTTGCATCATCCTCTGAGCTGCTACACAATAAACTCACCCATCTTCGAGATTCACGAGAATACAACCAAGAACAGGAATCTCACCATCCACCAATGCAGACCAACAGTAACACGACCTCAGCAACTAATCTTGATGATCTGAAGAAAAGACTGGAACGAATAAAAAGCAGTCGCAAATAGATAGCCTGTGAATAGCGGTGCAATCATGAAGTTTCTTGAAATAGAAGGCCCCTTCATAACTGTTGGCCTCCTATTGACCTAGTATGTATAATTTTTTCTGTTTTATGTACAATACAGTGACTAACTATGTATTGTGACATAATTCATTCCTGTATATAGGCTTCTGGACTGCATTAACAACAAATACTAAGAACTGTTGTGCACTTGTGAACACTTTCAAACTGACACTTCTAGAACCAGTTAAACTTCTGTACTTCAGTTAGCTTCTCTAATATTCTCTACTTACTTTCAAACTGAAGAACATCTGGGTAGTATCAGAGTAACTTGTTGGCTACTGTGTATTGCTCATTTCTCCATTTGAAACTTTAATTGCATCAGGTGATAAGATTGAGGCTCCAATAGCTTATTTCAGACCATGCTGCCTGTATTTTCGTTTTGACTAATGCAGCACCATCTATTAAATATTGAGAAGAAAGTCTGTTATCTGACTAGCTCTGTCTGTTTAGTTCTTTCAGAAAGTTTAACTGTTGTTTGTTTTGTGTTTTTCCTCCCCTGTGATCAGCTCCACTTGAAATGTGTTGATTCTGTATGGAATCATGAAGCATGGCATGAGGTTATGAATATTTGAGTGTTTTTTTAAATAAAGACAATTTAAAAACAAAGATCTGTGTTACAATGTTAACCAAATTAAGCTGTATTTTAATTTAAAGAATTGTTAAAGCAATAACTTTTTCTTGTGGATAGTTGTAGCTTTTAAATTGGTACTTTTATAGCTAGGGCCCTGTGTAAGTCAAACTTTTTATAAATTTCATGGAAGGATCATGACCAGAAAGATTTCACAATTGGAAGACATTTTTCTCTCAAAGCACTGGGGAAGCATTACTAGAAACATAATAAATGATAAATATTTAAATCTGTTTGGGTTCCACTCATTGTTTTCCCACAAACCTGTTGAGATTTAATTTCCGGGGATTTGGGCCATTACTTTTGTGCAAGTCAATCAACTGATCACAATTCTACAAAGAATGGCAGAATCACAATCAACACTGTGAAGCCTCAATGCAACTAGGTAAGTTCATACAAATTTGTGCTTAAAAGATCAAATTTGTATTTTACAAGTGAGATTCATGTTTTTGATAACTTGTGTATCTGACTTACACTGGACCATACCTATAGCTACTAGCAATGTTTTAAAATGGGCATCTACAAATGGGCTTGGGAAGTTGATTTCCCAAAGAGCTTTGTATTTTGGAGTTTAAGGAATGTTATTTTTGAACTAGAACCTACTGGGATAGATAGACAGATCAATGGAAGCATGGAGACTTAAGTGGCCAGTACTTTTGTTGTAGGAGACAAAAAGTATGGTTGGATTTACTTTAATTTGCAGTACAGTTTGAATCTAATCAATCTGGATAATTACTGGTTGTGTTTTCTTTTGAAGTTGTGGAAGCACTTAAAATGGAATTGTTAAGATTTTAAAACATTTATTCTTTTCATCCACATCTCTCTCTGGCTTCTGGACATAGTACCCATTTTGTTCCTTGTTCTTGCTCTGTAGGGCATCACTCACTCATGCTTTCCACCCCCCCGCCCCGCCCCGCCCCGCCCCGCCCCAATTCTCTCCGATCATGTCCACTACCTCTTCCTACCCCTTTTATTACAATGCATGCCTCTTTCCCTTTAAACTATCCGTGTCATCCCTGTTTCTTACCTCCCCTTGCTCTGCTGTAACTTATCTCTCCATTCACTTTTTCCTCGAGCAGGGAACTAGAGAAACTAGGGATGTTCTCCTTAGAGCAGAGAAGGTTAAGAGGAGATTTGAGCGAGGTGTTCAAAATAATGAAGGGTTTTGATAGAGTAAATAAGGAGCAGCTGTTTCCAGTGACAGAAGGGTCAGTAACCAGAGGACACAGATTTAAGATCATTGGCAAAAGTTGACATGAGGGGGGGAAAATATGATCTGGAATGCACTGTCTGAAAGGGTGGTAGAAGCAGATTCAATAGTAACTATCAAAAGAGAATTGGATAAATACTTGAAAAGGAAAAATTTGCTGGGCCTATGGGGAAAGAGCAGGGGAGTGGGACTAATTGGATAGTTCTTTCAAAGAGCTGGCATAGGCATAATGGGTTGAATGGCTAGAGACAGCCAACTCTCAGTTTGCCCTCCCTCCCTGTCACTACCCCAAAACTGTTTTATTTTAAAATTAATTAGAATGAGTAAAGAAACTGCCTGCCTATCTTCTCGCTGTGCGCTCTCTTCCCTTTCTGTGCTCTCTTGTTAGAAATTAGAATCTCACAGGTGTAAGTGATTTGTGTTGACTTTTTCTGCATGTCAGCACAACACAAGTGATACTTGGTTGGCTTCAAGATTCAACTATTTACTCTTTAAAAATTGAAGTAAAATTAAATGATAGATGCACTCTTTCTGATTTGAAATCTCTCTCAGAACAGTCATTTCTTTTATCACCAAAGGAAGAAATACTGGCATCGTAAACCCCCAAATATCACTGTTCCCAAATAAGACTTTCACATCTGATACAGCAAAGGAAATCTCCACTCCCAAGTTGCACAGAAAATTGAACAGGATTAAGAAACATTTATAAGATTGGCTTTGTGTTCAACATCAGTATGATTTCAGGAAATATATTTTGGGGCCCTTCGGGATCTCCAGTATCGGCCATAACTTGGTAGGTTTGTTTGTAGGCTGATGTCGAAGTGATAGAGGACATCAGCCCACTTCTGCACAATGACATCTTGCAATGTACCTATAGGGACAAAAGATTGATCTTTGTGTTTTGAGCATTCCTATTCGGAGTGCAAAAAATCATCAGAACCCTTATTAGCAGTCAAGGTTTATATGCATACAATCACAGGTAATCTGAGGATAGCTTGTCTGCAACTTCCATATTTGACTTGGCTGGCAAGAATAATGAAAACTAGCAGAGCCCTCATGCTGTTGCTCACAGTGAAACAGGTTACATTGTTTGCAAATGGGGCTCTACTATTCTATTGGAAGCATTTAGAAGCAACTGGTAAATTCTTGCTAAAGATAATGCAAGTATTTTTTTAATTGGGTCCTGGAAAAAATATATTATCTTAGAAAGCACACTCATTTATGGGGTGTAAACTGGAGCAGAGCTGGAGGAACATATCTGGCAGATTTCCAATCCTTGTTTCCTGCACTGGCAACTTGGGGGTAAGTCTTGCTGCTTCTTACAGGAAGCAGGTGTATGTGCTTGATTGGTCTGTAGGTGGGCTCCACTATGCCTGATTCCAATAGTAATGGTGATTAAGAGATCCTGATGTCCCACCAGGTCTCTGGAGTTGATGTCCCAATAGTGCTGCTGCTGAAGGCATATGCCCCATATATGTAAATGCCCTAATCCCATGGATTTTGGATGGGATCATGCCGGGGGCAGACCAGCAGGTGTAAGATCTACCCTGTTGTACTTCCAATGGCACAATGGGACTTCTGAAATTCCTAGGCTATAGTATTTTCCTTAACAATCTGTGTAATGTGGGAATTTATTTACTGTCCTAAAATGTAGCTGTTTATAGCAAATACTTAAATGTATGAAAACTTTTTTTGATGTTTTTCCCTCTGCTAAATAATCTCTGCAACCTTGCCTGTGCATGTTGGATCTTTTTGGCGAAACATTTTAAATTCTGCACTTTTATTCAGAAACTCTACTATTAGTCATTCCATAGCTTGCCACCTATGAGGAAATTGCTTTGAGTACTATGTATAAAATTAAAAAAAGAAAAGCAGAGATCTAAGTATTTTGAATTGATCACAATGTAAAGATTACGCTATTCAATTTGACTTTGTTTGAAATTCAATTTCTTACACCTGTGTAAGAATATAGTAACGTTTTTCAGAAACATAGAAGATAGGAGCAGGAGTAGGCCATTCGACCCCTCTAGCCTGCTCCGCCATTCAATGCGATCATGGCTGATCATCCAAATTCAGAACCCTGTCCCTGGTTTCTCCCCATATCCCTTGATCCTTTTAGCCTTAAGAAATATATCCAACTCCTTCTTGAATATATTTAATGAATTGGCCTCTCCTGCCTTCTGTGGCAGAGAATTCCACAGGTTCACCACTCTCTGGGTGAAGAAATTCCTCCTCATTTCTGTCCTAAAATGGCTTGCCCCTTATCCTTAGACTGTGACCCCTGGTTCTGGACTCCCCGGCCATCGGGAACATCCTTCCTGCATCTAGTCTGTCCAGTCCTGTCAGAATTTTATGTTTCAATGAGATCCCTCTCATTCTTCTAAACTCCAGCGAGTATAAGCCCAGTCAACCCAATCTCTCTTCATATGTCATTCCTGCCATCCCAGGCATCAGCCTGGTGAATCTTCGCTGAACTCCTTCCATGGCAAGAACCTCCTTCCTCAGATAATTATCATTTTTTGACTGCTCTTTTATTAAAAAAAAAGGTTTTCCTGAAGGTTTTTATTCAGTAATTTTCTATTGATATGTCAGAATGGAGAAAGGTGAGTTAATAAACGGGGAGCCTTGGCATGCTTTTTGAATGGCCAGTCCTGTCAATAAGATATGCACGTACATGATGGGAGCTGTAGCCTACCAACTTGAATTTCTTCAATTAATGATCTGAAAACTTGCATAAATTTCAAGTTTGGGCTTCCAATGAAATATTCTTGTAGGCAATTCAATCACAAAAATTCTTCAAGTATAAGAGATTAATTTTCTTGTAAATAGTTATCTCTATTATGTTAAAACCTTTCCAGTTATGCTTCGATTACTGGAGAAACTAAACTGGTGGCCAAAAGATTAAATCGCTGTTATTTATGCGCAACTGCTGCAGCAACTTCAGGCAAGGACAGATGCATCATTAAAAATGCGGAAATAAAAAAGTTGCTGTTGGGAGATGCGTTGCTCCGCCATAAGCTTCATGAGAACGGCATCTCGCTGACTGGCTCCCCATTCAAATACATTGGCCCAGAAATTAGGCTCCCTGGCTTCCCGCGGGTGCAAGGATCCCGTGCGCACCTACCTACCGCGCCTGCCGTTGACCTCTGGGCCCACGGGGACTTCAGCTCCTGGGCCTGCCCCAACTGCCGGCGCGCAGTGCTTGCGTGTCCCAGGGGCGCAGTTAGTACAATGCGTCCCCTGGGATCACATGGGCCATGGAGAGCCAATGGCAGCAGACCATCTTTCATGCATAGATTTGACAGGAAGACCTGTCAAATCTATGAATTGAAATCAGCCCCAAAACAACACCAAAACTTCAAATAATTTTTTTTAAAAACCATCACATTTTTAAAATAACTAAGTTAAATAAATTAACTACTTTAAACAAAAATTTTAATTTTTGAAAAAATTTTAATACTTTTTAACAGTGCTAAAACTAAACTTACCTTTCTTTAAAGTTTCTAAAAAAGATAAACCTGTTGAAAAAATTTTAAATTATAATTAATTAACCACTTGTTGAAAACGGGTCTTGCGCCTCCTTTTTAAAAGCGCAGGTTCTTCAATACTTACCCTCCCGGAGAAACCTGAAAAAAAAACAAAGTTTGCTGCGTGCGCGCAGCCTCTACCGCGCACGCGGTTCACCTCTGAACCGCTCCCTTCACGAGACCAGAAGTTTCGGTTTCCCGTGCATGCAGGAAACCAGCACTTCAGGAGGCCTTACGGGTGAGTACACAGTGCGTACTCACCTGGCAAGTGCCGAATTTTTGGCCCCAAGATCCACCACCTCTCTTGACCCCTCCACTGTATTTAAATTGTCAGACTGCTTATCCGACAGCTAGTACTGGATGAGCAGAAATTTCCTAAATATTGGGAAGACCGAAACCATTGTTTTCAGTCCCTGCCACAAACTCAGTTCCCTAGCCACCAACTCCATCCCTCTCCCTGGCAAACTGTCTGAGGCTGAACTAGACTCTTCACGACCTTGGTGTTGTATTTGACCCAGAGATGAGTTTCCAACCACACACCCGTGCCATCACCAAGACTGCCTACTTCCACCTCTTAACATCGCCCGACTCTGACCCTGCCTCAGCTCGTGCTGCTGAAACATCCATCCATGCCTTTGTTACCTCTAGACTTGACTATCCCAACGCACTCCTGGCCAGCCTCCCATCTTCCACCCTCCATGAACTTGAGCTCATCCAAAATTCTGCTGCCTGTATCCTAACTCGCACCAAGTCCCGTTCACCCATCACCCCTGTACTCGCTGACTTACATTGGCCCCTAGTCCGGCAATGACTCAATTTAAAAAAATTTTCATCCTTGTTTTCAAATTGCTCCATGGCCTCACCCCTCCTTATCTCTAACCTTTTCCAGCTCTACAACCCTCTGAGATCTCTACGCTCCTCCAATTCTGGCCTCTTGCGCACCCCCTATTTTAAGTGCTCTGCCATTGGCAGCTGTGCTTTCAGCTGCCTTGGCCCTAAATTTAGAATTCCCTCCCTAAACCCCTCTGCCTCTGCATCCCTCTCTCCTTTAAAATACTCCTTAAAAGCTACCTCTGACCAAGTTCTGCCCTAATACCTCCTTTTGTCTTGGTGTCAAATTTTGTTTGATAACGCTCCTGTGAAGTGCCTTGGGACATTTTACGACAAAGGTGCTATATAAAGGCAAGTTGTTGAGCGGTGTGAATTTCCTATATTTGCACGGTAGATGTGAAGTGAACTCGCCACAAAGTTTAGTCAAGTCTAAGTGCCCTTTTAATGATGTGATATGTGTCAACTTCTGGCACTGAAAATGAACTATTACACGTGTGGAGACTCTGTCCTTCAGGTTTTCATTGTTGGAGATTTAAAATTACCTTTCTTGCCCTCACTTTATGTCTCTTTGGCTTCCTTCTCCATCCTTATGCTGTTAATTTCACAATTTTTGAAATTGGATTGAAATCGGTTTGGTTCAGGAGATGCACAGTTGGAGATAAACAGTTGCTTGCCAGATGCCTGTAGAAGGTGCCATATTGATTCTATCTCTCACTTCCAGCAACTTGCAGTACAAAATAGCGACGTTAAACAGAAAAAGGCAAGTCTAACGGTGGGCGCCATTCATTGCCCTGCCACAGGAAATTTTGGGCCATGGAGTGATTTTGCTTCATTTTGTTGGCTGTTGCCGCTTGTTCATTTTTGATTTAAAGTTCTTTTGAACTTCATGATTGGTTTTCATTTCCTGTTTTCTTTCTCTTTCTTGCATGTTGATATGCTCAATAATTTGATTTGTTGGTGTTTAATAAATAATGAAATTTCATTCAATTATGCCTGCATGCAAAATTTACATATTGAAATAACACACTTGGCAGATAAAACGTGCACGCTTGTGTGAAAGATGTTTGAGACACTCCTGTGTATGACCAATTCAAGCTATCATTAAGATGTCCTATTAGATGATAAACCAAGAAACTATTCTTTCATCCAGTGAAGTTTTCACTTTCCATTCTTGCTGTTCTTTTAGCCCTAACTCTACTGTTCTCCACTTAGTAGTAGAATATGAGAGCGCAACAGATGGTAGTTGTTTTTGAGCTTGTGATCAAAATTTGGAATTGCAGACTGTTTCACAAGAGGAACTAAGGATTCCAATTCCAAGATGGGAGAAAGTGAAGTAGCTTCACTTAAGGAAATAAAGCTTGGTAGTAGTGGTCTGGATGCATTTTTTTTTGTCAGCTTGCCATCCTCTATGCAACACTAAGTAATCTGTCTGATTGTAAGTATTTTGCAGGCATACAGAACAAACACTTCTTTGTTTGTCAGCCACAAGACATAGAGATGAGATTGAAATGCAAGCCCTGATTGTCAGTTTTTAAAGTCTTTTCCTCTTTGATGCATTTTACATTTCCGTGATGTAATTTGCATACAATTTGCTACAGATTGTGTAATGCAAGAAATTGAATTGTTTTATCGCATGTTGGGGGGGGGGGGGGGTAAATTTGCATAGCTGCTAGTATGTTGACTGAATATGTTGTCTTTTATGTGAAGCAACTTTCATTACTGAGAAATTTAATCCGTCATCTTGAAATGCTATTAATGAAATTTAGTTGGAATTTTTTGGTAAGTACATTATGCAGCCAGTTTAAACTTTTAGCTACCTGGCCTTTTGTAACTTACAAGACTACAGAAAAATTGTAATCTAAGCTTGTGGTTTTTCTAATAACTACTTGTAACAGGGGGAGACATTCTGCTCTAGTTCCTTCTCAAACTTCAAATTTTAAAATGTACTAGTTGATCTCCCACGTCATTGTGCATGGGAGTTAAGGCCAAGTGCATTATTCAAGTCGAGCTGGATTAGAAGGCAGGGGATAACTGCACCCAGGCAAGTGTGGGAGTGGTGGGGGTAAGAGGGAGAAACAGATCATGGGAAATTGGTGGGTGGCCCTGGGTCAGGGTGATTCTCTTCTCATTGGGGGCGAGGGGGGTGGGAGGGGTTTTTTTTCAGCTCAGTGGGGAGGGGGGAGGGGTGGAATGGGGATTCACAGCATTGCTGAGTCAGAGGAAAGGCTGGCAAATGTGCCTGGAGAAGATTGCTTGGTTATAGTGCAGGAAGACCATGGAAGGATCTGAAGATGAGGTTGAGAGCAGTGTACTGAGGAGCAGGTTGGAGCTTGGTGAGGATAGGGTGATGGGAATGTGTGACTTTGCGCAAAAGAGAGGCATGGTTCCAGGTTTGACTGTGTAACATTTTAGCTTTTCCCTTAACCATCAGTCCCTTGCTCGTCTCTTCCATGATCACTCCCGACTCTTACTCAGCTCTTGACCACTCTAAGACCCCCGTGACAGCCTAATGGTCACTGACACCCATCCACTGTTGGCTCTCGAGCACTTTTTTGACTCCCAAGCCCACTTTCAAAACTGCTGTAATTACCCCACACATTAACACATGTAGTCATCTTCCAATTACTGATCTGTCTCCAACTTCCTATTCTCAGGTACTGGAACATATTGCTGTCACACAATTCAGTGCTCACCTCTCAACATTCTGTTCAAATCGCTTTAACTGAGTTTCTGAGCTGCCCACAGCACTAAGATCGCCTTGATCAAAGTCACCAATGACTCTGACTGTGACTATTACATTATTCCTCCCTGACTCCTATACGGCCTTTGATATGATTGACCTAAATGTCCTTTACCAATGTTCCTTCATAGCACTTCTTTTGTGATTCCAGTCCTATTGATATTGGGGAAACAAGCATTAAATTTATTTTTGCACAAAGCACTTTCATGCATCTGCTCTCATCATTGATATACAGACAAACCTCTTTACTATAAGCTCTACCGTTTTCATTATTTCTCCTGTCTTGGATGGATATATCCAGTGTGCCCCTAATTTCCATCAATAGCCCCTCCTATTCCTGATCTATAAATGTCCCTTTATCATCCATAAGCCTGGGACTGGCTTTACCTCTCCATTACTACTCTCTCTCCCATGACAATCATTGTACTGTCTGCCTACTTGTCCAACATCAAATTGTGGATGAGCAAGAATTTGCTTAAACCCTGTATAAAACAAAACTATCCTGTTTGTCCTCTACACCCTAGCCTCTGATCCTCTGCCCACTCAATGCCAACCCAACAGTACATAGTCCCTAACTCCTATTCAACCATGAGCTGAGCTTCAAACCTCTCATCCAATCTATCATCAAAACAGTCAATTGCCCATCTCTGCCCCTACCTCAACCCAACTGCAGTTGAAACCCTCATTCATACCGTTGTTCCTTTTTGGATTTGACAGATTTTTTTTGAAAACCACGCAAGCTGGTAACATGCAGCCCAAATACAAAATAACTGAACTCTTACCTTCCACAGTTACAAGTTGTACGAAGGCTTTTTTGTTATCATAGAATCGTTACAGCACAGTAGGAGACCTGTCGAGCCCGTGCCGGCTTGCTGCAAGAGCACTTCAGCTAGTCCCACTCCCCCGCCCTTTCCCCATAGCCCAGCAAATTTTTTTCCTTCAAGTACTTCTCCAATTCCCTTTTGAAAGCCACGATTGAATCTGCCTCCACCACCCTTTCAGGCAGTGCATTCCAGATCCTAACCACTTGCTACGTAAAAAAGTTTTTTCTCATGTTGCCTTTGGACCTTCTGCCAATCACCTTAAATCTGTCTCCTCTGGTTCTCGACCCTTCCGCCAATGAGAACAGTTTCTCTCTACTGTCTGGACCCCTCATGATTTTGAACACCTATCAAATCTCCACTCAATCTTCTCTGCTCTTAAGGAGAACAGCCCTAGCTTCTCCAGTCTATCCACATAACTGATGTCCCTCATCCCTGGAACCATTCTCGTAAATCTTTTCTGCACCTTCTTTAAAACCTTCACATCCTTCCTAAAGTGCGGTGCCCAGAATTGGACATAATACTCCAGTTGAGGCCGAACAAGTATTTTATAAAGGTTCATCATAACTTCCTTACTTTTGTACTCTATGCCTCTATTTATGAAGTGGAGATGCCGGCGTTGGACTGGGGTGGACAAAAATGAGAAGTCGCACAACACCAGGTTATAGTCCAACAGATTTATTTAATTTTACAAGCTTTCGGAGCTATCGCTCCTTCGTCAGGTAAGCCCAGGATCCCATATGCTTTTTTAACTGCTTTCTCAACCTGGCCTGCCACCTTCAATGATTTGTGCACATATACCCCCAGGTCTCTCCTGCATCCCCCCTTTAGAATTGTACCCTTTAGTTTATATTGCCTCTCCTCGTTCTTCCTACCAAAATGTATCACTTCCCACTTTTCTGTGTTTTCATCTGCCACGTGTCTGCCTATTCCACCAGCCTGTCTGTCCTCTTGAAGTCTATCCCTATCCTCCTCTCTGTTCACTATACTTCCAAGTTTAATGTCATCTGCAAATTTTGAAATAGTCCAAGTCATTAATATATATCAAGAAAAGCAGTGGTCCTAGTACCGACCCCTGGGGAACACCGCTGTATACCTTCCTCCAGTCTGAAAAACAATCGTTCACCTCTACTCTCTGTTTCCTGTCACTTAGCCAATTTTGTATCCATGCTGCCACTGTCTCTTTAATCCATGGGCTTCAACTTTGCTGGCAAGCCTATTATGTGACACTTTATCAAACGCCTTTTGGAAGTCCATGTACACCACATCAACCGCATTAAGGGAGGTAAAAAGCATGGAGTCCAGTTCTATAGAGTATTGCTTCAACAGAGTACTAAACTCAGGAATTTGGTGAGTGAGGAAGTCGGTGAGGTGGGGGTGAGAGGTGCTGCTTGATACATAAAAGATATAAACAACTAGGGTTAAATTAGGACTGTGGGCTAAGTTAGAATTTTACTAAATTTAATAAATTAAACAAGGTTATTACAGGAAACTTTCGTTTATCCGGCACCGACGGGACCGGCGTGGTGCCGGTTGATCGAAAGTGCCGGATTACAGAGAGGTATACTTACCAAGGTACGAGAGCCCCGTACACGGCCACAGGCTGAACAATTGGGACCCGGAGAGGGAAGGTAAACGAGACTCCGGCTTTTTCCTCCGTGGCGGCGACAGGTCGGAGTCGGAAGAACGTTGACCCCCCTTTCGTGGGGGCGAAAGGTCAGAATCGGGGTCTTGTCTGTATAATAAAACTTACCTGATTTTTGCCGGTTAAGCGAGAATTCCGGATATTAGGGTGCCGGATAAACGAAAGTTTCCTGTACCTAGATTAAATACTATTAATAGACAATTGAGTATTTCAAAACTTGAAAACCTAATTAGTTAAATAAAATACAATAGAGATGCAGGGCAGGTGATGTGTTGCAGCTGTAGCATGTGGGAGCTAGTAGACCCCAGTGTGATCCACAGCAACCACATCTGTAGTAAGTGTCTGCAGCTCGAGGAGCTTTGGCTCAGAGTTGATGAGCTGGAGTCCGAGCTTCGGACACTGCAATACATCAGGGAGGGAGAAAGTTACCTGGACACTTTGTTCCAGGCGGCAGTCACATCCCTTAGGTTAAATACTTCAGATTTGGTCTGTGGTCAGGGACAGGAGGGTGTGACTACGAGTGAGGCAGGAATGGGGATCCAGAAGGTAGCACTGGAGGAGACTCGGCCCTTGCACTTGTCCAACAGGTACGAGGTTCTTGCAGTCTGTGTGGACGAGAGCAGGGACTGCAGGAAGGCTGAGCAAACTGACCACAGCACTGTGGTACAGAGGGCATTCAAGTTGGGGGAGTAAAAAGGAATGTAGTAGTGGTAGGGGACAGTATAGTTAGGGGGATAGATACTGGTCTCTGCAGCCGAGAGCATGAGTCCTGAAGGCTATATTGCCTGCCTGGTGCCAGGGTTAAGGATATCTCCTTGGGACTGGAGAGGAACTTGGAGTGGGAGGGGAAGGATCCAGTTGTCATGGTCCACGTAGGTACCACCAACATAGGAAGGACTAAGGTTCTGCTGAGGGAGTATGAGCAGCTAGGGGCTAAATTAAAGAGCATAACCACAAAGGTGGTAATCTCTGGATTACTACCTGAGCCACGAGCAAATTGGCATAGAGTCAATAAGAGCAGAGATTTGAAATCGTGGCTCGAGGATTGGTGTGGGAGAAATGGGTTTCGATTCATGGGGCACTGGCACCAATACTGGGGAAAGAGGGAGCCATTCCGTTGGGATGGGCTATACTTGAACCGTGCTGGGACCAGTGTCCTGGCGAATCGAATAACTAGGGCTTTAAACTAAATAGTTGGGGGGAGGGATATGCTGAGCGAAAATTTAAGAAGTCAATGAAAAATGAAAAGGCAAAAGTACAGGGTAGCGATAGGGGAATGATGACCAGAGTGTGACAGGAAGGGACAGAGCGTACAAGCATAAGAGTACACGAGCAAATAGGGTCAGAGTAGGGAAAAATGGTAAAATGACAAAATTATCTGAATGCATGCAGCATTCGTAACAAGATAGATGAATTGACGGCACAAATCGAAATAAATGGGTATGATCTGATGGCCATTACAGAGACGTGGTTGCAAGGTGACCAAGGCTGGGAACTGAATATTCAGGGGTATTTGACATTTCGGAAGGATAGGCAGAAAGGAAAAGGAGGTGGGGTAGCTCAGTTAATAAAAGATGAGATCAGTACAGTAGTGAGAAATGATCTTTGCTCGGAAGATCAAGATGTGGAATCAGTTTGGGTGGAGATAAGAAATAATAAGGGAAAGAAGTCACTGATGGGAGTAGTCTATAGGCCTTCTAACAGTAGCTACACTGTAGGACAGAGTATAAATCAAGAAATCATAGGGGCTTGTAAGAAAGGTACTGCAATAATTGTGGGCAATTTTAATCTTCATATAGATTGGATAAATAAAATTGGCAAAGGTAGCTTTGAGAACGAATTCATAGTGTATTCAGGGCAGTTTCTTAGAACAATACATTGTGGAACCAACCAGGGAACAGGCTATTTTAGATCTGGTAATGTGTAATGAGACAGGATTAATTAATCTCATACTAAAGGATCCTCCAGGGAAGAGTGATCATAACATGATGGAATTTCACATTCAGTTTGAGGGTGAGAAACTTGGGTCTGAAACTAATGTCTTACCCTTGTAATTGCCTTTTATTAAGTTTATGACGACAGAGTTGGCTAAAGTGGACTGGGAAAACAGATTAAAAGGTAAGATGGTAGATAAGCAGCGGCAGACTTTTAAGGAGATATTTCATAACTCTCAACAAAGATATATTCCAGGGAGAAAGAAAGACTCTGAGCAGGATGAACCATCTGTGGCTGACTAAGGAAATTAAGGAGGGTATCAAATTGAAAGACAAGGCATACAATGTTGGGAAGATTAGTGGTAGGCCAGAACATCAGGAGAATTTTAGATACCAGCAAAGGAAGACTAAAAAAATAATAGGGGGAGAAAATAGATTGAGAGTAAACTAGCAAGAAATCTAAAAACAGTAAGATCTTCTTCAAGTATATAAAAAGGAAGAGAGTAGCTAAAGTAAACATTGGTCCCTTAGAGGATGAGACTGGGGAATTAATAATGGGAAACAAGGAAATGGCAGAGACTTTGAACAAATATTTTGTATCTGCCTTCATGGTAGAAGACACTAAAAGCATCCCAATAAATGTAAAAAATCAAGGGGCAAAAGGGAGGGAGGAACTTATCACTAGAGAAAAAGTACAGGAAACTTTCGTTTATCCGGCACCCTAATATCCGGAATTCTCGCTTAACCGGCAAAAATCAGGTAAGTTTTATTATACAGACAAGACCCCGATTCTGACCTTTCGCCCCCACGAAAGGGGGGTCAACGTTCTTCCGACTCCGACCTGTCGCCGCCACGGAGGAAAAAGCCGGAGTCTCGTTTACCTTCCCTCTCCGGGTCCCAATTGTTCAGCCTGTGGCCGTGTACGGGGCTCTCGTACCTTGGTAAGTATACCTCTCTGTAATCCGGCACTTTCGATCAACCGGCACCACGCCGGTCCCGTCGGTGCCGGATAAACGAAAGTTTCCTGTACTAGGCAAACTAATGGGACTAAAGGCTGACAAGTCCCCTGGACCTGGTAGCCTGCATCCTAGGGTCTTAAAAGAAGTGGCTGCAGAGATAGTGAATGCATTGGTTGTAATCTTCCAAAATTCCCTAGATTCTGGAAAGGGCCCAGCGGATTGGAAAACCGCAAATGTAATGCCCCTATTCAAGGAAAGAGGGAGACAGAAAGCAGGAAACTATAGGCCAGTTAGCCTAACATCTGTCATTGGGAAAATGCTGGAATCCATTATTAAGGAAGTAGTAGCAGGACATTTAGAAAATCATAATACAAACAAGCAGAGTCAACATGGTTTTATGAAAGGGAAATAGTGTTTGACAAATTTATTAGAGTTCTTTTGAGGATGTAACGAGCAGGGTAGGTAAAGGGGAACCAGTAGATGTAGTGTATTTGGATTTCCAAAAGGTATTCGATGAGGTGCCACATAAAAGGTTACTGCACAAGATAAGAGCTCATGGTGTTGGGGGTAATATATTAACATGGATAGAGAATTGGTTAACTAACAGAAAACAGAGAGTCGGGATAAATGGGTAATTTTCAGATTGGCAAACTGTAACTAGTGGGGTGTCACAGGGATCAGTGCTGGAGTCGCAACTATTTACAATCTATATTAATGACTTCGATGAAGGGATCGAGTGTACTGTAGCCAAATTTGCTGACGATACAAAGATAGGTGAGAAAGCAAGTTGTGAGCAGGACACAGAGTCTGCAAAGGGATATAGATTGGTTAAGTGAGTGGGCAAAAATTTGGCAGATGGAGTATAATGTGAGAAAATGTGAGGTTATCCACTTTGGGAGGAAAAATAGAAAAGCAAAATATTATTTAAATGGAGAAACACTACAGAATGCTGTGGTACAGAGGGATTTGGGGGTCCTCGTACATGCAACACAAAAAGTTAGCATGCAGTTACAGCAAGTAATTAGGAAGGCAAATGGAATGTTGGCCTTTATTGCAAAGGGGATGGAGTATAAAAGTAGGGAAGTCTTGCTACAACTGTACAGGGCATTGGTGAGACCACACCTAGAGTACTGAGTACAGTTTTGGTCTCCTTATTTAAGGAGGGATATACTTGCATTGGAGGCAGTTCAGAGAAGATTCACGAGGTTGATTCCTGCGATGAAGGGGTTGCCTTATGAGGAAAGGTTGAGCAGGTTGGGCCTATGCTCATTGGAGTTTAGAAGAATGAGAGGTGATCTTATTGAAACATACAAGATTCTGAGGGGGCTTGAGATGCTGAGAGGATGTTTCCACTCATGGGGGAACCTAGAACTAGGGGGCATAGTTTCAGAATAAGGGGTTGCCTATTTAAGATGGAGATTAGGAGAATTTTCTTTGAGGGTCGTGAATCTTTGGGATTCTCTACCCTAGAGAGCTGTGGCAGCTGAGTCAGTGAATATATTCAAGGCTGAGATAGACAGATTTTTGAACTACGGGGAGTCTAGGGTTATGGGAACCGGGCAGAAAAGTGGAGTTGAGGCCAAGATCATATCTGCCATGATCTTATTGAATGGTGGAGCAGGCTCAAGGGGCCAAATGGCCTACTCCTGCTCCTATTTCTTATGTTCTTATTGCCCTCATCAAAAATTCAATCAAGTTAGTCAAACACAATTTGCCTTTAACAAATCCGTGCTGGCTTCCCTTAATTAATCCACACTTGTCCAAGTGACTGACTGACTTAATTTTGTCCCAGATTATCATTTCTAAAAGCTTCCCCACCACTGAGGTTAAACTGACTGGCCTGTAGTTGCTGGGTTTATCCTTGTACCTTTTTTGAACAAGGGTGTAACATTTGCAATTCTCCAGTTCTTTGGCACCACCCACATATCTAAGGAGGTTTGGAAGATTATGGCCAGTACCTCTGCAATTTCCACCTTTACTGCCCTCCGCATGCATCCCATCTGGTCCTGGTGACTTATCTACTTTAATTACAGCCAGCCTTTCTAGTACCTCCTCTATCAATTTTTAGCCCAACCAGTATATCAACGACCTCCTCTTTCACTATGACTTTGGCAGCATTTTCTTCCTTGGTAAAGACAGATGCAAAGTACTCAATTAGTACCTCAGCCATGCCCTCTGCCTCCATGCCTAGGTCTCCTTTTTGGTTTCTAATCGGCCCCACCCCTCCTCTTACTACCCGTTTACTATTTATATGCCTAAAGAAGACTTTTGAATTCCCTTTTGGTAGCTGCCAGTCTATTCTCATACTCTCTCTTTGCCCTTCTCATTTCTGTTTTCACTTCCCCTCTGAACTTTCTATATTCAGCCTGGTTGTCACTTGTATTCTCAACCTAATGTCTGTCATATGCCCCTTTTTTCTGCTTCATCTTACTCTCTATCTCTTTTGTCATCCAGAGAGCTCTCGCTTTGGTTGCCCTACATTTCCCCCTCGTGGGAATGTATCTCAACTGTACCCGAACCATCTCCTCTTTAAAGGCAGCCCATTGTTCAAAGTGTCAGTAATATCAGAAATAGGCTTTGTCATGGAAAATTTGGTACATAATTCTGTTTCTGGTGTTGCAAAATATCTGCCACATGTAAAATCGTATAACCTGTATTTTATTGTAATGAAGTTTCTAATGAGGGTACAACACATCAGTTAGGCCTCCTCGTGGCTCTGAGTAGTTGAGCTGTATAAATCGAAAGGTCCCAGGTTTGATCTGAGCTAGGTGATCGCAACAGGATGGTGTAAAGATGCTGTAATTCACTTCACTGCCCTTGGGCTAGATCAGCTATAGTTTCCTCTCCTGATCTGAAGTACCTCCTGTGGTTGCCAATTAAGGATAGTATTAGACTAGGTTGTGTTAACCCCAATGATAGAATAGTCTCTAAGTTTACGTGAATAATAGGCACTTGGGTATGGCACTGCAGGATAACTGGACTCTAGAAATTTACTCCAGTGGGGACTGAATGCCTTCATGAGAGGAGAAAAGACAATTTGAACTGCACATGAAATCAGCTTTTAGTGTTGAACTTTCACCCCTGAGACAAGATTATGGATTCAAGCCCCACTGCAGGATATGAACACAAAATCTAGTCTGACAAATCAGTACTGAGGGAGTGCCACATTCTTGCAGGTGTCGTCTTTAAGATGAGACACTAAACCCAAGCCCCACCTGCTTGTTCAGGCGGATGTAAAATATCCCATCTGGCACAATTTGAAGAAGAGAAAGAGCATTCTCCCAGTGTCTTGGCCAACATTTATCCATCAACTAACTATCAAAATAGAGTAACTAGTCATGTATCTCCTGTTGTTGGTGGGACCTTGGTATGTGCAAATTAGCTGCTGCATTTGCCCACGTAAGAATAATGATTACATTTCAATAGTAATTCATTGGCTTGCAAAAGATATGACTGGGAATAATCCAGCAGGGGGAGCTATTGACAGCAAAAAGGGATTGAAGTGGAAAAGTTCTGCCAAGCTGGTAGTGTAGGTAACATTGAAGGGAAGTTAATATTCAGAAACATGGGACACAAGCCATTATGTTAAGGTACTGCAGGAAAGAATAGATAAAAATCTGATGTCAAGAATTTGACCAGTGTTATCAAGCTAGTGGCGTGATATTAACCAGCTACATAGCAAAAAGAGATTTTGCTGATAATTATCCATTTAGATCTTATTGCAAGTGTATCATCAGTTAGTTCCACAGCACTCATGATGGCTGCAGCTGGCCCCTCCCCTTCCCATGGAACTTACCTGAGGATTGCTGCCGGTGTGATTTGACTTTGAATTCAGAGGTGTTTAATATTTTAAGTATTGTTTTAATCCAATATTTTAATCATCCAATTATATAATTTTGATGATTACTTAAAATAAGAACCGTTTGTGAATTCTAGACACAGATTTAAGGTGATTGGCTAAAGAACCAAAGGTGACATTAGAAAAAACTTCTTTACACAGTGAGTGGTTAGCATCTGGAATGCACTGCCTGAAAGAGTGGTGGAGGCAGACTCAATCAAGGCTTTCAAAAGTGAGTTGGATAAGTATCTGAGGAAAGAAATTTGAAGGGCTACGGGGAAATGGCAGGGGAGTGGGACTAGCTGAAGTGCTCTTGCAGAGAGCCGGCATAGGCTTGATGGGCCAAATGGCTGCCTTCCGTAACCATTCTATGATTGTAAGTAGTATCATTGCTGGTTGTTATGCCAACCAAGTCTGGGAGCAGTTGAACAGTTTAGGGTTTATCTATCCCCTTCTATGAACATCAAGTAGGGACACACGCGTGCACATACTTCAGTGGAAATAAAAATCAGGAGCGATGTAAAATCAGCTGCCTACTTGGTATCGTCTGTTTAACACTATCACAAAAAGCCAAGATCTACCCCTCGAGTCCAAATACATTTTCAGCAACAGCTATCAAAAATGTTCAGGAATGCAATGACTTGACTGAGAACATCTAAATATATGGAATACAGGTTTCAAAAGACAAATAGTTCTTTGAATAACTCATTGCCAATCTCTGCCATGCATAACCCATACATAAATCATTCTTCATAACCTTAATGCAAGAACTCAGCAATCCAACTTGGCATGATGGAGCCAACGACATTAAATATGACGAATTGGCCAGAGAAGAGCAATATACAATGTTGTCCCATCAATTTATAGTGGCTACTTGGAGTCTCCATGATTATTGCAATAGACCATTAGGAACTTTCAAAGCTACATATCTCTCTAGCTCTATTATAAAGCCAAGTTAAAAACATTAAAATATTACAAAATGTTTCTTCGTTTTATAGATTAAAAGCAAAAAAAATTGAGAACTCTTGGATGACATTCTATAACAGTTCTATCTGCCATCATCAGAACGGCAAATAAAAAGTACCTGTATCATTAAAATGGTGTACTTAAGGTCTTGTCATTGGAGGTGATAACTGGCCGGGACTATCGTATGGATTGATGGCGAATTGCAGATCCATGGTCGAGACTCGCATTTCATTCAGAATTACAAAAGTAATTTTTGGTTGGAGTAAATTATGGGCTGTAACACCATCTTGTCGTTCAGATTAAATTAACAAATAAGACCAATGCTCTTGCAGCTTATGATGTCATTTGAATCGCTTGATTGTATTACATTCTTATAGCGCACTATTTTTCTAGCCTATTGAAAGTTTCTGTAATTTTCATCAATGCACACTTTAATTAGACTAATATTCTGGTATACACAATTCTATAACAATTTCTAGTCTCCCTCACCCTTAGTTCACAATGTCTTCATTCATGTTAAAGAAACTGAAACTGTCAGCTGACTAAACAGACCACATCTGCTTCCCTTTCACTCTATAGATGTCACGCTGTAAGATTGTATCAGATTATTTTGGTTTCATTCAGTTAGTTATTCAGTGTTTAATTTGTTATGATGGATCACATGCAAATTTCCAACTGATTGGGTGAAAAAATACACCATCAAATTGGTTTTAACCAAAGCTTACAAATATGTTCAGATTTGTTTTTAATTATACATGATACAATATAAAATATGATCAATACCTTGGCCTAAGGTATCTTAGCAATCAAAAGTAATAAGTAATGTTACAATTAGTAATAAATAATCAATACTGGTATTCATATTTTAAATATCTGTATAATAATCTCATGTCTGCAAATGTACTTTGTAAACTTTTTTATAAATTATGTGTCCAGATTTATAATGGTATGCTGTTTATTTAAACTTGTGTTGTGCTACACCCTTCCATCAGTGGTGCTGCTGTACAGCCTTAATTTTCCATTTCCTCAGCTCTTCAGCCAATACAAGGGTAACTCGTATGCTCTTCATCAACTCTGCTACCCAAATTGACCTTTGTTTTGCTATGTAACTATAAATAATACAAATCAAAGTAGTATGTAAAACTAAGGACAGAAAATATGACTTTAAAATGGTGAATGAATTCCTCATCCCCACCCTCTAATCCCAGTTTCATCTTAAAATTACACTCGATCTTAACTCCTCATGAGCAATACTACGCAAGATCAACTATTAATATATAAATGTTTTTAAAATTAGTCTGGAGAGCCACTTTGGTGGTGGGTAAGGGGAGCAAGCAAGCAACCAACTAGAAATAATGGGAAACCATTGGTGGTAAGCAATTAAAGTTCTCTGTGCAATGTAACAATATGAATAATCCTGTTAAGGGATGCCACATTCTGACTCATAAGCACGGGCTTGTTTTTGTAAGATTCCTACTTGGAAAAGAGTTGAGGCTAGAAAGCTGTCGAGAGACTGGATGGCGTGGTTGTTTCCCTCATTCTCTGGCTTGCGAAGCACAGTTGTGGTAATAGTTTATTAAAAACTGCTGTTCACTATGGGCATAACACTTGTAGATCTGGAAAATAGATTTTGTTTTGGGATTATTTAGCTGTAAAGAATATTTCTGATCTTATCCACCTTAAAAAGTATATCTGGAGCGTTTTTGAAGTAGCTTGGATAGTTGCTTCAGCTTTAACAATTTACCATTGTACTGCTGGGTATGCACAGGTATGTAACACTCTGTATATTGGGAACGGTAGCATAGTGGTTATGTTACTGGACTAGTAATCCAGAGGCCTGGACTAATGATCTGGTAGATGTGAGTTCACATCCCACCATGGCAGCTGGGGATGTTAAATTCAGTTAATTAAATAAATCTGGAATTAAAAACCTAGTATCAGTAATGGTGACCATTGAAACTATTGGATTGTAAAAACCCATCTGGTTCACTAAAGTCCTTTAGTAGAAGGAAATCTGCTGTTCTTACCAGGTCTGGCCTATATGTGACTCCAGACCCACAGCAATGTGGTTGACTCTTAACTGCACTCTGAAATGGCCTAGCAAGCCACTCAGTTATACACAACTGTTATGAAAAACAATAAGAATAAAACGGGACGGATCGACCTCAGCACTGAGGGTAGCAAGGGCACAGAATATACTCTGGGTGGGGGAACTTCAATGTCCATCACCAAGAGTGGCTCGGTAGCACCACTGCTGGCCGAGTCCTGAAGGGCATAGCTGCCAGACTGGGCCTGCGGCAGGTATTGAGAACCAACAAGAGGGAAAAACCTACTTGACCTCAGCCTCACCAATCTACCTGTCACAGATGCATCTGTTCATAACAGTATTGGTGCAGTGACCACACCACAGTCATTGTGGAGACGAAGTCCCGTCTTCACACTGAGGACACCCTCAGGTTGGTGTGGCACGACCACTGTGCTAAATGGGATAGATTCAGATTAGATCCAGCTGCTCAAAACTGGACATCTGTGGGCCATCAGCAGCAGCAGCAGAATTGTATTCCACCACAATCTGTAATCTCATGGCCCGGCATATCCCTCACTCTGCCATTACCATCAAGCCAGGGGACCAACCCTGGTTCAATAAGGAGTGTACAGGAGCAGTACCAGCCGCACCTAAAAATGAGGTGCCAACCTGGGGAAGCTGCAACACAGGACTTCATGCATGCTAAACAGCGGAAGCAACATGCTATAGACAGGGCTAAGTAATCCCACAATCAACAGGTCAGATCAAAGTCCTGCCACATCCAGTCGTGAATGGTGGTGGACCATTAAACAACTAACGGGAGGAGGAGGCTTCTTTGGCAGCATCTCCAAAACCCGCGATCTCTACTACCTAGAAGGACAAGGGCAGCATGGGAATACAATCACCTCCAAGTAACACAACATCCTGACTTGGAAGTATATCGCTATTCCTTCATTGTCGCTTGGTCAAAATCCTGGAACTCCCTCCCTAACCACACGGACTGCAGCGGTTCAAGAAGGCAGCTCACCACCACCTTCTCAAGGGCAATAAATGCTGGCCTTGCCACCAACGTCCACATCCCATGAACAAATAAAAAAAATACTTTGGCCCTTTCTGATAGATGGGACTGAAAACACGGCATCATATTTCAGGCTAAATTTAAAAATCAAATAAGTTAAATTTATACAGAAGCAAGATATCAGTGGATAAACAGACACACAGTGCTTAATTTACATTACTTTAAACTCTTAAACTAAAGTATTTGTATTTTTAAACTCTTTTCAGAGTTCTTAAACATTTGATATTCCTTGCTTGACTTGACTTCCATGGAGTTTGGTCTCACAGCAGTGAAGTGGAATTACAGTTGAAACAAGTGAACTAAGCTATGGTGAAAGGTTGCAGTAAATACACTTGGTCCAGTCATCTTCTGACACCTCAGAACAAAAATGGAAACCTTTTTCAATAATAAATAAAAAATAAAAACAGAAAATGCTGGAAATACTCAGCAGGTCAGGCAGCATCTGTAGAGAGAGAAACAGAGTTAACGTTTCAGGTCGATGACCTTTTTCAATAATCTAGTTATTAATCAATATTATATTTGTTACCCATGTGGAGGGAAAGTGGAATCTGTCTTATTTTACTAGCTCAGATCTGAAAAACATAAGCCTATTGTGATTTCCAGCAGTCATGACACCTCCTTTAATGCTTGTGGTAATCACAGGCAATTAGCTATCATCTTCCCCCAATCCAGCATTGTATACTTTAGCTACAGGCTCTCAAGTCAGAGGACAAAAGAAATGTCGACAGTATCAGAAGACAGTGGTGCAGCAATGTGGCAGCTGGGTTCAATATTGTGACATTGCCCATAAAACCTGGGAAGAAGATTGGTACTCCTTAATCTGCCACAGTCAGTATACCTAACAGTATCATTTTCCAAATAGATGGCCCAAGTATACTTGCAGAAACCACTTCCATATTTACTGCTAGCCTATGCCACGCTGCTCTTAATCTTGCAGCTCTCTGATTGTTTACTATGACTTCACCTGATGAAGGAGCAGCGCTCCGAAAGCTTGTGATTTCAAATAAAACTGTTGGACTATAACCTGGTGTTGTGCGACTTCTCACTTTTGTCCACCCCAGTCCAACATCTCCACATCATGTTTACTATACACAGCCATGCTCCAGCAGAGCAAACATTGAAGGTGGGCAGTGTTAAAATCACCTCTTCAAAGGGCTTCACGTGTAAAATTGCAACACAACCTAGCTACATAATGCATTGTAACTAACTGACACAGGATGGCTGAAGATTGGGAATATGTCACTATGAATGTGCTCCTTTAACTTAGAAAAATGTTAGCACTGCTTGGTTTGCACAAGATGGCTCAAAATGCAAGACAACAAATCTGAACTTTGAGACTGCAAACTTGTATACACTTGATTCCTTTGGATTAAGCCACTATTGCCTTCAAGCTCTTTAAATATTTGTTACATAATGTGGCCCCTACTTTAATGAGGTATTTGCATAATACGTGCACTCTTTAGCTAACAATTTTTCCTCGTCACAAAAATGCATCCACATCGCACCAGTTGAGAAATGTAGGCAACAACTGCATGCCCCATTTGTGCCAGTGCAATGAATGATGCCAATCAGAAAATCTACTCTAATTAGTCATGTGACTTTGAAGAAAAGTGACCAAAAAGAATGGAGGAATAATAATAAAAATCAAAGCTGAGAAGAAGCATATACACTACTATTTGGAAGAGAGTGTTCATGGCAAAGTAACAAGATAAATATAAACTATGATCAGACTACATTTGCACCACGTGAATCTTGACAGAAATAATTTAAATCGTAGAATAGGTTTGGAATGTTATTGGCAAACTTGTTCTTTTCAATAAATCCGCAGTAATTCTAACTAGTTGCAAAATGAACAGAGCTCAAGCCTTGCCTGCAAGAAATGTGACAATTTCCAAAAGTTTTACGAAATGCAGGGAGGTTCGGAAGTGAAACGAAGTTCTCCGTAAAGACCTTCTGCAGCATCGAGAATTGGACAGGCCATTACATTTAGCTGAAATACAGGCTACAATCAAACATGTAACCAGTAGGAAGTCCCGAGGGATGATCGAGTTAGTGTTAAATTTTACAAATGTTTTCTTTCAGAATTAAACCCATACTGTTCTATTCAGCTCATTAAATTTGGAAAGATGGGGGTTTACATCTGGAGAGTCTGTATAGCTCAAAAAGGGTAAGGAATGTGGAAGTATTTATCACTCCGTGATTACTGCACTACAAATATAAAAACAGTGAAAGAAAGCTTGGCACTTGACGTAGACAAGCAAAGGAGGAGAACAATCATTGAACGTAAAACAACGAAAGCAAAGCATCCCATTTAAAAATATATTTGACTTAAGACTGCAAAAGCCCTTTTGATTTGCATTGGTCATGTGAAAAGCTAAGATAAGTCATAAATACCCTACCCACAAGACTAACTAGCTTTCTCACATAAGTGCACACATCAGTGTTTTACAGTTCATGTAGGAACTCAACTCATTTACCAGGACTAAGCCATTTTGTATGAAAATGTATTGTATCAATGGGACATTTTTTAAGGTGTCCCTGTTAAGAATTGTGGCACAAGCCCTCATCTGTGCACTGGTTTGCTAACACGTTGTCAGTGGATCCCCTATCATATTCCAATTTAAGCCAACAGCTTTTGATATTCTCATACTTTTCCTTATGTTTACTAGTTCTGAACTGAAAATGTGCAAGGAATGTAACACGTCCAACACATAATCTGAGCTGTCGATTGTCTAATCGTTAAATGCATTTTGAAACTAAAGTTTACAGCTAAAAACTGAGGTGGCTTTTGAGATCAAAGGTTTTTGAAGCGACCTTTCATCCTTTGAGGGCTGCAGTTTGATTGCTATACTATACATTAAAAATTAAGTTCAGAAACGTATATTCACAGTTTACTGTGAATTACAAAATGTTCTGTGGTTGTCAACATCTGCTAAATTCTACTTTTCTAATGTTCAGCATTGCAAATGTACAGAAATCACATTTGCAGATGTGAAATGATACAGAACATATGTATTTTACCATTTGGTACATTTCCCTGAGGCCTTTAATATTTTTGAGTCATGCATTTGTTAACTTTTTCATCATTTCAGTCGTTTAATTGTCGAAGATATCCAGATCTGTATTGTGGTAATCAGGATACAGAAATTGCAGAATTTTGGATTTTAGTTATTTTACACAAGTATATAAATATAAGTAATATTCCTGCAAAATAAGTGCTTTAGCCACAATATGAAATCTCATTCGGCAGACAAATCTTTTTAGTTTTTCGACAGATTGGTTGCAATGTAACATGGGAAAATTGTTTTTTTTATCTTAGCAGAACATTATATTTAAAAGAAAAATGTACATGATTTGGCTGTGGTCTATCTCGCAGTGAGATACTTTTTCAGAGGACGGTTTAACTATAAGGTAACTGCTATAATCATATGATCAGATTTCACACCAGAACATTGACTTCGATAGAAAAGGAAAATCAGGCGGCTAGTTCGATATCACCCATTTTACACCATCGCCGAAAGTTAAAATTCTCCCCTTTCAGTATTAGCCTTAGTGTGATGTTTGGATGATTTTTGACAGCCCAGTCCTGTAGCACCCTTCCCTAGATCGATGCATAAAAGATGACTATGTCAACCTTTTATACGTGCGGTACTGAATTAATTGTAAGAACAGCACTGCTTTTGGAGGAAGGTTTTGTCCATTCAAATTTTTGCAAGGTTTTAATTTCTACTATAGATGTGAGCAGGGAGGCAGAGGAATATTTGCCTATCTGTGTCTCTGCCTCCTTAATCATATCTATCCTTATTTTGGAAAAGTTAACATTGATTAGGATAGGTTAAAATTAATTATTAGATAAAAGTAAAATTTAATAAAGATAACACAAAATAGGAGAAAATAGTGGAACTTCATATTTATTTTTAAATGTACTTTTGTAATATATCATTAATCCTACACCAATAACATTACTCCTGATATTTCAGTATTTAACTATAATACAGTATTGGGATTTGTTTCAAGGTCACAGGGGCCCAAAGCCCAATTTTAGGCCCGCTTTGGGACTCTCTCACTTGGAATATGCGGAGCCAGATTAATCTCTACCCCAAACCAAGATTTTTTTCCATTGAAGACAGAAAATAAAAAACTTAATAAACTTCACTTTTAAGAAGTGCTGAGATGGTATATCTGTACAAAGTGAGATTTTGTACTCTGTTTTGATGCAAGATCCAGGCTCTGCACTATTTTCAAGGATTATCGTGCCTGATGATAATGGGAACTATTAGAAAATTGTTTTATCGTGAGAATTTCTTTTGTAGTCGTTAATGTTTTACTCCGTATGGACTTGAAAATCAGTGGTAAGTTTCATCTCCCTAAAGTATTAATGTGGTTGGACTCTTAATTATACCTCTTACTGTAGCCTTGCTTTCTGGCATTCTTTAATTCAGTGGGGTCTGTTACTTTTATTTCACGTTTCAGCACCAGAACTAAAACTATTTCCCTTCATTCTTCAGTTCAGTGGGTCTTATTATAAACAGATTTCAGATAAATCTTAAATTGCTACATTTCTAATAAACTTGCTTCCTTCTGGAACTTTTTAAAGCATGTTAAAATGTTTCTTTTTGTGAATATTCTCTCCCAGTCAGGGCCAGCCAGCAACATCGATCACATTGTTCCACCAAACCATATCATCTGTATTTTATTTTTTGTGGTTTCATTACCAAATGGATAGAAGTGCCAAGTCTACATCATTGTTAAATACAATTTTGTTACTAGTTATTAAAATCAGGCCCTTGGGACGTTTAATTTAGTTGATCCCGTCAGTGATTTTGGGCCGTGCTGTGAGTTTACATTTATTTTCTGCAAGTCAGGAAAACTCTTTAGAGAATGAAAAGCTGGTTCAGAGTGAAGGACATATTCAGACATGTTAGCTGTGATGTACCATATTGTGAACCTTAATAAATGTAATGGGAATAAATAGCTCACTGTGCATTTGCATATACAAGTGTGTATTTATTTTGAAACTATGGCCTGGACGGTTTGGTACTGGACAGAAAAGAATTCTGCCACAGAAACCTAACATTGCTGTTTTAATAAAAAATAAAACTCCAGTGATTCCATGACAGACGTTCCCACTGTGTTCTGCCAGATTTGGACATCGTTCTTGATGCTCCATTATGTTATGTACCTGTCCAGATGTATGGAATCCAGTGAAGGTAATAGGTATTAATACAGCACTATTCTTTTGTGTATCCAAGTGTGCGTTCATTTTGAAACTATTAGCATGATTCTGTTTGCTATGCTGGATTCCCATCCCACCCAATGTTCTGCTGTCCTTTCCAGCGGATGGCAGAAGCACCCACCTATTTGTCGGCAGGAGCATTCATTTAAGATGATAGAATATGGAACGGGTGAACTGAAGAACTAAAAGGGCCAATCACACTGCTGGGAGTGTACTATAGAGCCCCAAATAGTCAGAGGGAGATAGAAGAGCAAATATGTTGGCAAATTTCTAAGAAGAGCATAAACAATAGGGCAGTAATAGTTGGGGATTTCAACTACCCTAACATTAACTGGGATAGAATCAGTGTAAAAGGTATAGAGGGCGCAGAATTCTTAAAATGCATTTAGGAGAACTTTTTTAGCCAGTACGTAGCAAGCCCAACAAGAGAGGGGGCGATTCTGGACTTAGTTTTAGGGAATGAAGCTGGGCAGGTGGAAGGGGTATCAGTGGGAGAGCATTTTGGTGGTAGTGATCATAATTCAGTTAGATTTAGTGTAGTTATGGAAAAGGACAAAGATAGACCAGGAGTAAAAGTTCTCAATTGAGGAAAGGGCAATTTTACTAAGCCGAGATGTGATTTAGCAAAAGTGGACTGGAAACAGCTACATGAAGGTAAATCAGTGTCAGAGCAGCGGGAGGCATTCAAGGAGGAGATAGTGAGGGTTCAGTGCAAATATGTTCCCACAAAGAAAAAGGGTGCGACTTCCAAATCTACAGCCCCTGGATGTCAAGGAGCATACAGGGTAGAATAAGGCAAAAAAGGGAAGCTTGTGTCAGATACCGAGAGCTCAATACTGCAGAAAGCCGAGAGGAGTATAGAAAGTGCAGGGGTGAAATTAAAAAGGAAATTAGGAAAGCAAAGAGAGGGCATGAAAAAATATTGGTAAGTAAAAGCAAGGAAAACCCAAAGATGTTTTATAAATACAAAAAGAGCAAGAGGATAACTAAGGAAAGAGTAGGGCCTATTAGAGACCAAACAGGTAACCTGTGTGTGGAGGCGGAAGATGTGGGTATGGTTCTGAATGAATACTTTGCGTCTGTCTTCACAAAAGAGAGGGACGATGCAGACATTGTAGTTAAGGAGGAGGAGTGTGAAATATTAGATGTGATAAACATAGTGAGAGAGGAAACATTGAGGGATTTAGCATCTTTGAAAGTGGATAAATCACCAGACCCAGATGAAATGTATCCCAGGCTGTTAAGAGAAGCAAGGGAGGAAATAACGGAGGCGCTGACCATCATTTTCCAATCCTCTCTGGCTACAGGCATGGTGCCGGAGGACTGCTAACGTTGTACCGTTGTTTAAAAGGAGAAAGGGAGAGACCGAGTAATTACAGGCCAGTCTGCCTAAACTCAATGGTGGGGAAATTATTGGAAAGAATTCTGAAGGAATGTCATTTAATTGTCATTTAGAAAGGCATGGATTAATCAAGGACAGTCAACATGGATTTGTTAAGGGAAGGTTGTATCTGGCTATCTTGATTGAATTTTTTGAGGAGGTAACAAGGAGGGTCGATGAGGGTAGCGTATTTGATGTAGTCCACATGGATTTTAGCATGGCTTTTGACAAGGTCCCATATGGCAGACTGGGATCCAAGGAAAAGTGGCAAGTTGGATCCAAAGTTGGCTTTGTGGCAGGAAGCAAAGGGTAATGGTCAACGGGTGTTTTTATGACTGGAAGGCTGTTTCCAGTGGAGTTCCGCAGGGCTCAGTACTAGGTCCCTTGCTTTTTGTGGTATCTATCAATGATTTAGACTTCAATGTAGGGGGCATGATTAAGAAGTTTGCAGAGGACACAAAAATTGGCCGTGCGGTTGTTAGTGAGGAAGAAAGCTTTAGACTGCAGGAAGATATCAATGGACTGGTTAGGTGAGTAGAAAAGTGGAAATTGGAATTCAATCCGCAGAAGTGTGAGGTAATGCATATGGGGAGGGCTAACAAGGCAAGGGAATACACATTAAATGGTAGGATACTGAGAGGCGTAGAGGAACAGACATTGGAGTGCATGTCCACAGATCCCTGAAGGTAGCAGGACAGGTAGATAAGGTGGTTTAGAAGGCATATGGGATGCTTTCCTTCATTAGCCAAGGCATACAATATAAGAGCAGGGAGGTTATGCTAGAACTGTATAAAACACTAGTTAAGCCAAAGCTAGAGTACTGCGTTCAGTTCTGGTCACCACATTACAGGAAGGATGGGATTGCACTAGAGAGGGTACAAAGGAGATTTACGAGGACACTGCCAGGACTGGAGAATTTTAGCTAGGAGGAAAGATTGGATAGGCTGGGGTTCTTTTTTTGGAACAGAGAGGCTGAGGGGAGATTTAATTGAGGTGTATAAAATTATGAGGGATCGAGATAGAGTGGATAGGAAGGACCTATATCCCTTAGCAGAGAGGTCAATAACCAGGAGGCATAGATTTAAAGTAATTGGTAGAAGGATTAGAGGGGAGTTGAGGAGAATTTTTTTCACCCAGAGGGTGGTGGCGGTCTGGAACTCACTACCTGAAAAGGTGGTAAAGGCAGAAACCCTCATTGCATTGAAAAAGTACTTGGATATGCACATGAAGTGCCATAACCTACAGGGCTATGGACCAAGAGCTGGAAAGTGGGATTAGGCTGGATAGCTCTTTTTTGGCCCACACAGACATGATGGGCCAAATGGCCTCCTTCTGTGGCGTAAACTTCTATGATTCTATAATTACCATGCTATCATTTTTGTCTCATTTGCAGTTGGCGGTAATCCATATAAAATGGGCATCCAGGAATACTGGGGAAAAAGTGGAAACAAATTTGAAGCGATATTTCAAGCTTTGCAGAATTCTTATTTCAACACTGACTGGGGCATTTTCTTTGTGTGTATTTGCTCGTATGAACTACTTTATCAAGTAACTTTTACTGTGGGTCTACCATATTTTTTGCCAATTGCTGTGGGGCTACCATTTCTCTGACTTCTTCTTCAGACAAGGCACAATAGGTTTTCTGATGGAGCTTTCTCTCTACCATTGATTTTCTGGAAGAAGAGGAGCAGCAGCAATGGAGGGAAGCCAGGCTGGTAAGGCTGCAAGACGACTAGCACCACCACCAGTAGTCCCACCAGAGAGGATACAGGCAGAGGCACAACCATCTGCATTTGTTGGAGCAGTGGATGTCTGAAGAAGATGCAGAGGAGTAACCATTTGCTGGCTGCAAGGTTCATTTGTGCTGTCCCGGTACACTGCCACTGCTAGTTACTACATGAACGGACCTTTGCACATCTTCACTCCCCTTCTCACCACTAACATGCCATCATCTACCGAGCCTTCTCTGTTTATTGTAAATCACACAGCTTCCATTCATTACATCAGATGAAAGCAACTTTCAAACCTTGTAAAGAACACTGTCTGCATGCAAAACAAATTAATGTAATCTCTTCTTATGTGATTACCCAATATTTCTTTATACTAAGCTTCTTCTTGGTGCCAGCTGCCATGTGACTTCTTGTATCTAATCTTACGTTTCTCCTAGATTCTACCCGAGTGGCAAGAGTGTATGTGTTGGTGGACTGCTGCAGTACATTCACAGGAAAGAAGGCCAAATAGTACCAATGAGATCAGTAAAGCTCTGTGAGATACTCATCTTGCTGAAGAAACAACCCTCTTTGATCTGGCACTCCAGGACTCTTTCAGTCTGAGCACCCATGGTGGAATCATAGACTGCCCTTGGTGTCTATAACATGAGGACCTCTGCCATAGATCTTCTTGGAGATGCCATATGCTCCAGGTTGGAGTGAAGTACTATGAAGCTATCCAGCATGGTGCTGTACCCAATGGCTAGTGCCATTCTTCATTTGACATGCCATCTGCAGCATACTGTGTGATGTGACCCCCAATGCCTTTACACCACATGCTACTCCTTTTCATTCGTGCTTTGTGCCTCACCAACTGCACTCTTAATTGGCTCACTCTCTAATTGCTGTAGGGTGGATGTCTTCATGTTTGTGTTTTCAAGGAGAGAGTGAGTGATAGCATCTTTTCCAAAGTGCCAGCAGAGCTAGATGTCCTTTAGCCGTGCTCATCTTCCTCAGCTACGTCTAGAGGAAGAATGGGTTCATGAGGGCATTATGGTGCCTCTTGTGCTTTGACGGTAAGCAATTTGAAACAATTAATGGAGTGTGAAGGGGAAGGCATGCTTGGCACACTGCATTTTAGTAAGGTTGGCTGGATCCTCTTACCTTGCCAGATCTGGTAAAGTTATTTAACTTTTAACAGCACTGAATTGCCATACGCGGGTTTATAGATTTAGTAACGACTGCACTGCCCACCCCTACCATTGGCCATATGTTCTCATTTTGGGCCTGTGCCACACCAAATTAAACAGGGTGTCGCTCCACTGTCTTAGTTCCCACATCTTCATTAGAAAATCTCCGGGCTCTCTGCCTGTAGCAGGCCTCGCATACGTTGTTCACAATCCTAAATGGATATTTTTTCCAACCAGAAATTCTCATGTGGGTGACCCCTTCAAGCTGCTGCAGTCTTTTAAACACTGCAGCTGCGTGCCAATTCCTGCTCCCCAAATGCCAAGTTCACAGTCAGAGGTGTTAGTAATGCTGGGCCTTCACACAATTTTTAAAAAGTAGACCTAAACAAGGATGCAATTTGGTCAAAATTACTATATATGTTTGGTGCTGCTCTGAGGATTACTTCTATTTAACATTCAGGAAATGAATGACTAGTTTAAAAACAGCAGCCCTGTTAAATGGAAATCATGAGAAACTTGTGCCGAAAAATAGAAGGGGAAGACATAAACAAAAGTTGCTTTTCTGTTGGCATCATTATAATTCAGTAATTGGGAGACTGAAGTTTGTGAGCCAGGTCCAGATTTTTATGCTGCTAAATCAATCTCCCTTATGTCAGTGACAGACCCATGACAAATTGGGTCTACAAGTCTGGCAGCAGTATAAGGAAGCTAGACTTAACAGTGTTTTTGCCAGTTGACAACTCATGGAGACCAGTCTCCCAAAAACAATGCCAATATAAAGCAGCTAAAGAGCAAATACTGAGCGCCAGGTTAGACCTGGCATTAGTGAATTTAACGGAGAGGAAGATTTCAAAGTAGTGCCACAATTACAGATACCAGTGCTCATTTTAATGCTGAGTTCCATTAAACTATTTGCCTTGCTGTGTTTTGTTCCATTGCTTCATTTTACATTATTTTCCCAAAGCTCCACCATGTTATTATTTTAAGTTCCATCTCCATGTTTTTCTTTTTGTATACATCAGCAGTCACACAGTTACTTTGTTTTATTTAGAAGCCCAGTTGTATATATATTTCTAAAAATAGACTGACTTCATTATGTTATTTTTGCAGTAAAAACGTATAGCACAAATTTACATAATCAGGTCAGACATACACTTCATCTTTTGTTTCTTAACTTGTCCCATTACCATCTCCTTTTGCCTCGCACCATCATCCCTTTTGTCTCTTAATCTCTCCTGCCTTCCATCCTATCACAGACCTTCCCTTTTGTTCTTCCGTCCCCTCCCCCTCTCCCTGCCCCAACACTTGCTTAAAAACCTGTTCCATCTCCAACTTTTTCAAATTCTGACCAAGGGTCATCAACCTGAAACGTTAACTCTGTTTCTCTCTCTCTACAGATGCTGCCTGACCTGCTGAGTGTTTCCAGCATTTTCTGTTTTTATTTCAAACATAACACTACCTGCCTGATGGAAAGTGGCTGGGTGAACTGTTTAAAATGAACAGGTTACTTACCTTCTTGAAATTTGAACTTTAGCACCATTTTCTATTTTAACCTACAGAACTCTGTAGGGATATTTCACGTCAACGGGACCCTGGTTGCATTTTCACTGGGGCCTGAGCAGGGGAGCTGCCGCAGCTTCCCCACCAGCCTAGAGGGAAGAGGCCCTCCGAGGAAAATGCAAAGCCTTTTGTGGGCCTAAGAGGAGCAGGCACCTCCTGACCTGGACTCTCCGCCTTCCGTCCTCCCGAAACCCCCCTCCCTACAACTTACCCGCTTGCTGGCCAGCCTTCCCTCAGTGCCGGCCGGCAGCCTCTGGCTGCCCGAACTTCCTCTTTTAAATATATTAACCCCAATATAACTGAACTCCAGTAATCTCTCGCCATAATACGATTTGTAATGAAGAATAATATGCCTACCAACTTTTAAAAGACGGCATTAGAAAGTTAAGCTCATGATTTCAGGATAATCTTCAAGTCTATCACAGAGATACTATAATTTCGTGTTTGTACCCATTTCCTTCTGTTCCATTTTTCCAAAATGTATAAAATAAGGTATTGCAAACTACTGTAAAATATAGGGTTAGATTATTATACATGTCACTTATATTAAGTTTTCTGTATCATGCTCTGCAACTCTGATGATAAATTCCAATGAAACATGGACCTTTCTCTTTCAGATGCTGATTGACGTGCAGTTCTTACCAGATTTCTGGCATTTGTGGTTATCTTTTGACCCCTATTCCACAGAGATACCAGTAGAAGCTGTCAATGGGGTTGCATTGCAGTTGATTGTATTGTGTTATCGAAGCTTTGTAATCTTTATTTCATTGTAATCTGTCATGTATTTCATACGTTTATGCTATAAATAAAAGCCACATCCTTTTATTGTTCTGGCGAGTCAAACTATAATCTAAGCCGTAAAGTCAGAATCAAGAATAGAAACATTTGGAACTGTGTACAATCTGCGGCTGGATTCAAAACTGCAGAATTCAAACGTGAATTGCTCAGTGTGTACAATTGTTTTCTGGGTTCCCCTCTCCCATAACCTAAAATTAAAAAAGGGAATATGAGAGAATTTTTGAGACCTAATCCAATTTTAAACTGTTTTGTTATTTGACTAAGTCTTCAAAATGCCCAACAGCAGTTCTTCTTGTGTGGGTTGTGTGACTAAATCATTGAGGAAAACTCTTCGTGGGAAGTACTGACTACAAAGCAGAAGCGTTTAAAAAAAATATTTGAGAGCTGCGACACTTTTCCTCCGACTATGTAACAACTGTGGGACCAAATCTATTTAAATAGAACAATTCAATAATGCAACATTATAGTGCTGAAGAAAAATAAAGATAGAGATATAAAAGAGAAATAAAGAATAAACCAAGGCGAGAAACAGAAAATAAAGTAATGAATGGTATACTTACCAGTGTACTGTTTTCCTTGTTATAACTGAAACATGGTCAATTCTTGTTGAGAAGAATTGAGCATTATTTCTCAAGATTAACCTATTGATTTCTTTGCCAACTGTTTATATTCAAAAGATGTGCCTATCCCTCCACCACAGCAGAAGTAGAGCCTTGCAGTCTATTTGCTAAACCTTACGACATCCTACCTTATCTAGACAGAACTGAGGAGGCACTTTTGTAGAGCTTATAAAAGAGTTCCTTTGAATTTAACCAAACCTTCTTGAAAGGGAAAGGCATCCCTATGATTCGCTGTGTTATTCATGGCACATTCAGTCAAAGAACAAAAAATGTATTGCTTCTGATGGGTGTGCTACTTTTTCATGTCCAAAATAAAAAAAATTCAATCTGTTTGTATTTTACGTTAAACGCCACTTCTGTTCACCCATAATGTTTTTGCAGAAAAAAAGATGTGATCACCCTAATAGATCCTAATAGGTGAGCATATAGCGTTCAAATCAGAGAAATAAGGAATCTTCACAGTAATTAAATGGAGAGCTGGCAGTGAATAAAAGATGATTCGGACCAGCAGTGTTTAGTTACATTTCAACTTGTGTGTTGCAAGAAACAATATTTTTGGCACAAATAATGGTTGCTTTTATGGGGACAAGTTACTGGTGGAAGATATCATAAATCATCTTGAAAAAATACAGCTTGTCTTCCCTGTGTCAAGCTTCCAAAATCAGTATCTGCAGGATTTAGAGTAGCTTCATATTTAACTAGGCAGAAAGATAGAAGGCATCACTTAGAGCAGTGGTTCTCAAACTCTTTTGGTTGAAGGACCCCTTTTCAAATGGATTAATAATTACGGACCCCCCCCCCCCCCATCTAAATTATAATACTATAGAATACTCAAAACCTCTGCTAGATTCCCCCCTCCTTAATCTTCTCTGTTCCAGTAAAAAGTCCTAATATTTTAAGTCTTTCTTCATAACAAAAATCATGCTAGTTAATCTTAACTACAGCATTCCCATGGCTCTAATATATTTCCTATATTTTCCAGAATTTAACACAATCCTCAGCTCAGATTCGCTTGTGTATGGGGTGGCACTGGGATAAGAAAGGAGAAAATGAGAGCTGCAAATAAGTATAATCGAGCAGCAGAGCGAAAGAAATACAGAAACAAGAGAGATTAAAAGAAGCACAAACTCTGCAAGGATACCTATTTTACAAGTGACATTTGGCAAAATCAATAAACCTCCAAAAATGTATTTTATTTCAAAACGGGACTGGTTGCACAAATTCTGGAGTGTGCCTATTCGCTTTGATTTCACAATAAATGTTTGCATCAATGCTGAAAAGAGATGGCGACTAACTGGTGCCCTTTGTTTCGCTGCCTTTGGAAGTGACATGCGATCATTGTTATCCTGCACATTTCAATGAATTTGTGAGGTTTCAGAGATCGTTATTTCTCACCTTTCGCTTCACAGGAGTCAGGGATTTTCTTACTGAGCCGATGAGTGTTCAGATCAGATTACCAATGACATGAAGTAGTTTGAAGCAACCCCAGCACGTAGTTTGCTTTTGTCCTCTATCTGCTATCAGCAAACCATTCCCAAGACCCTAATATATATTTGCGCAGAGCCACCTGGTTTAAAGTACGATCAGAACTCTGCGTGCATAGATCCTCGGGAAGGCTGGGATTAGTGCACGAGCGGGAATGGGTGAAATCTTTGCTTAACGTTGGTTGCAGGAGTCTGTCGACCTGCGGCAGGAGATTCAAGCTGCCAATCCTCTAGACCAGCCCTATTAAAAATTGCCATTTGGATAAATCCTCTGCTCGGTAAGCACTTTCACATTGACCCCAGTTTGAGAGCCACTGACTTGGAGATGATGTAAAAGGGAAAGCATGCATCAAACTGTCTCTCAGAATTTGAATTATGAACAAAGCAGAAGTATTGGCTGAAATCTTTTCTCACTAAATTTAGAATTATGGCACCAAATGATTTGACTGTCTTCACTTCCTTCTCAGCGCAGATTCCCATTGATTTTTTAACATTATTAAGGCAATCAAAACAGTGATTATGTGTGGGACAAAACAAGCAACAACAGGTAAACATTTTAAGCAGCAGTCTATATGTAAGACAATCTTGAGGCACCCTTGTATTCCAAATATCTCAATACACATGAAAAATATACATTTTGTTATCTTGCAATCATTTTCCTTAAATGTTGTCTTCAGTAGTTTATTTTGAAATGATTTTAAATTAGTGTTTCTCATGAATTTAAAGGAAAAATGTGAAGAGGACATGCAACTCAAACGAAGCTTTATCACCCTGATCTACTTTGCAAAGAAATATTCAGTTTGGATCAAGATTTCTTGTGATTCTTGTTTTAAAAGTCATGCATACCACAACAGAATTTAAATTAACGGACTTTATTGTGAAAAATCTGATATTTATGTCATGATTGGCATGTGAAGAATGACTGATGTACCAGATTAACAAAATATAACACGTCAATCAAGAAAGTGTGAAAGATCACTGTGTGCCTTAGCCATGATTATCCACCTAGATGATAAATTCATTATAATGGGAAATAATTTCTGAATTCTTCCAGTTCTGAGAAAAGGTCATCGACCTGAAACGTTAACTCTGTTTCTCTCTCCACAGATGCTGCCTGACCTGCTGAGTATTTCCAGCATTTTCTGTTTTTATTTTACTTTATATATTCCTTAGTCTGCTATTTTAATGGAGCTGTTAATCCATTTGTTTTAAAATAGCAGACAAGAAAAATAAAATGACTATGATGATGGTGATTGTAGTTTTACTTAACTCTGATATAGAATGGTTGTTTACAAGTGAGCATGTGTAAGTTGAGATTGATGGGACATTGACTTTGTCTTTTGCAATGAGTCAAGAGCTCTCCTTGCACAAAATATACTTCAGGAGGAGGTGAAGGCTCGTTTAATGGCAATATGGTAAACGTCATTAAAGCTTTCTGAGATTGACTCAAATGCAACAAAAACATTCTTTTTCTCTGTACTCTCATTTTTTTCCATTTCTAAATTCTCAATTTTTTTCCAATTTCTAAAGTCCAATATTTTTATAACTAGCAAACAAAAGTGTTCAAAGAAAATGTAAAAAAAAATACAACTTTTTAATGTCCCTCAGATTTTTCTCCTGGGTTGCTCGCAGCAGTGTCCTGGAGATCAGTCTTTGGTTCCTGGAGAATCCTGAGTGTCGGCAACCCCATGCAGGCCTGAGGATCGAGAGAAAAATGGTCCTCGGGCCTCATTTGAATGATTCGGGCGAGCTGCCAGCACTGGTCTCGCGTCCATAGGCAGCTCGCTCAACTTCAGGCTGTGTACCTCGCCGGCAGTGGCTCTTGGGTCGGTCCCAGGATGGGGTGTTGGACGGGCTGCAGGGGGCGGGGTGGAGGTGGTGCAATTGCGACTCCTGTGGAGTTGGTGTAGCTCTCCTGCTCCTCCTGGCTCCACAAGAAAGTGCTACTTTAAAAACCTATGGTTGGTGGCCACGGGGGCCGCTGAAGAATCCTGAGCCTGCCCTGTTCATAAGAAACATAAGAATTAAGAGCAGGAGTCGGCCATACGGCCCCTCGAGCCTGCTCCGCCATTCAATAAGATCATGGCTGATCTTTGACCTCAACTCTACTTTCCCGCCCTATCCCCCTTGATTCCCCATGAGTCCAAAAATCTATCTGTCTCAGCCTTGAATATACTCAACGATGTCTTCTCAAAGGGGTCCTTTAGCTTGGCATTAGGCTCCTGATTTACAAATGCAATGGTTTTTAGGCCTGTTAAGCCTAATGCCCAGGACGCCGAAAAAGTAGGCCTCAAATTTGGCAGTGGGACCAACACTGCACAGATTGGGCGCAGGCTGTCCCACTGCTAAATTGGCATGCCTTACACCCGTTTTATGTCCGAAAAATGGGGGCGACACGTACCAATTTCTACCCCATGGTCTTTAATGCGCATGCCTCAAATCATATCACTATCCACTGCATGTAGACAGTGATATTTGAAGTTGCAGGGCAAATATCTTTCTAAAATATTCCACATGGTGATGGTCTGCAATTGATAAAAGACAAATATTATGTTTTGTTTCTTCGGCAATCCAATACTATTTCTTCACAACTGTAGTTTTTTTGTATTGGGGCAGAATTACATGAAACACAGGAGTGAACAGCTTTAGCATGATGGCCATATTTGTTCATGTGGAAATGTAAAATTTAGACCAGCTGGTCTTCAGTATGGTTTGAACATGAGTATAAGTTTAATTTTACTAAGTAAATACATCTTTAAAAGAATAACAGTAATTGAATTGTAGTGTAATTTTAACCTGTTGACTTTTTATTTAGCTGGACCTTGTTTTAATTCAAACAGTCTGAAATTATATATTCAATGTCATTTTCTTATGTCTGTTGCTAGCCATCAGGATGATGCGATTACCACAACTACCCCTGTACCCACAGGGAAAGAAACTAAAATGTTATATGAATAAAATACAAAAGACATTCAATTATGTTGTAACATAGAAAATTGTTATAGTAAAGGGGTGTTTTCTGTGGTTTCTCAATTAATTAGGAGGAATGTTTGTTCTACCAGAGGTTTGTTCTACCAGAGGCATACGAGATCCTGTGCTTCATAAATATAGGCATAGAGAACAAAAGCAAGGAAGTTATGATGAACCTTTATAAAACACTGGTTCAGCCTCAACTGGAGTATTGTGTCCAATTCTGGGCACCGCACTTTAGGAAGGATGTGAAGACCTCAGAGAGGGTGCAGAAAAGATTTACAAGAATGATTCCAGGGATGAGGGACTTCAGTTATGTGGATAGACTGGAGAAGCTGGGGTTGTTCTCCTTAGAGCAAAGAAGGTTGAGAGGAGATTTGATATCAGGGCGATAAAGTGAGGAGCTGCTGCAATACTTTTAATTTATTTAGTGAATTTATGGTATTTCAATAATTAAGATTTCTACTCTGTTCTTAACAATTAGCAACCAATTTGTAAATAATGAAAAGTTTTTTGAATTCTAAATGCCAAAGGGATCTCTTCAGTATGTCATGAGTTTTCAGTTTTAATGGTGAAGGGTTACTCCTGAAATGTTAACTTGTCTGTTCTCTCCACTAGGGCCACTGCTTTTCGTGATCTATATTAATGACTTGGACTTGGGTGTACAGGGCACAATTTCAAAATTTGCAGATGACACAAAACTTGGAAGTATAGTGAACAGTGAGGAGGAAAGTGATAGACTTCAAGAGGACACAGACAGGCTGGTGAAATGGGCGGACACGTGGCAGATGAAATTTAACGCAGAAAAGTGCGAAGTGATACATTTTGGTAGGAAGAACGAGGAGAGGCAATATAAACTAAAGGGTACAATTCTAAAGGGGGTGCATGAACAGAGACCTGGGGGTATATGCGCACAAATCGTTGAAGGTGGCAAGGCAGGTTGAGAAAATGGTTAAAAAAGCATACGAGATCCTGGGCTTCATAAATATAGGCATAGAGTACAAAAGCAAGGAAGTTATGATGAACCTTTATAAAACACTGGTTCAGCCTCAACTGGAGTATTGTGTCCAATTCTGGGCACCGCACTTTAGGAAGGATGTGAAGGCCTTAGAGAGGGTGCAGAAAAGATTTACAAGAATGATTCCAGGGATGAGGGACTTCAGTTACGTGGATAGACTGGAGAAGCTGGGGTTGTTCTCCTTAAGAGCAGAGAAGGTTGAGAGGAGATTTGATAGAGGTGTTCAAGATCATGAGGGGTCTAGACAGAGTAGATAGAGAGAAACTGTTCCCATTGGCGGAAGGGTTGAGAACCAGATGACACAGATTTAAGGTGATTGGCAGAAGAACCAAAGGCGACATGAGGACAAACTTTTTTACGCAGCGAGTGGTTAGGATCTGGAATGCACTGCCTGAAAGGGTGGTGGAGGCAGATTCAATCGTGGCTTTCAAAAGGGAATTGGAGAAGTACCTGAAGGAAAAAAATATTGCACGGTGGGGGAGTGGGACTAGCTGAAGTGCTCTTGCAGAGAGCCAGCACGGGCTCCACGGGTCGAGTGGCCTCCTTCTGTGCTGTAACCAGTCTATGATTCTATGATTCTAGGTGCTGATGATCTGGAGTGTTTCCAGAACTTCCTGTTTGTGTTTCAGTTTTAATAGTTTATTCATGAATAATATTCTCTGCCAAGTGTCATGAATACCTGTTAATGTGTTATTGGGAAGTTTAAATTGTAGTATTGCTCACAATAAGCAGTATAGGGGAGATTTTTAACTTTTGGTGCAGAAGCAGTGCAGCTGGAGGTGCACATTGTAGCATGGAGTGGGGCAGGGGGAGGAAGGAACCTCCTGGCATTTTAATAATTAGTAGAGATGACTGAGGAGAATACATAAGTCCAGGGAGGACAGTTCCCTTTACATAGCCAGCCTAGGAGGTAATATGAAGGGTGAAGCAAAGGAAGATTGTCAACTTTAGTTTCAAGGTGCACTCTTCTCAGAAGGCAGTTGTTGGGTTGCATGGCAAGAAGCAGCAGAGTTGGTGAGTGCAGTTTCTACATTGAGGAGGTCCACAGCTCAGATGTGGAGGAGTTTAATACAGTACTTTGAAAAATGTTGCCAAAGTAAGTGCCCACCTGTTTTCAGTCCTGTGGTAGGGCAACAACAACGTGGTTGACTTTTAACTGCCCTCGGAAGTGACCTAGGAAGCCATTCAGTTCCATGAAACCACAACAGCAATTCAAGAAGGCGGCCCACCACACCTTTTCAGGGCAACGAGGGATGGGCAATAAATGCCAGCCTTGCCTGCGACTCCTACATCCAGAGAATAAAAAACCTTACAGTTTTTTAGTGCCTTTTATTTAGAGAAACATCCCAAGGTATTTCATAGGTGTGAATAAAAACAGATGCCAAGTCAAAGACGAGATTAGGAGGGGTGAACTCAAGCTTATCAGAGGTGGGTTTTAAGGATGGTCTTGAAGGAGGAAGCAGGAGTTGGAGAGGCAGAGAATTTCTGGGAGGGAATTCCAGAGCATGGATCATATGTGGCTGAAAGCACGTCCACCAATGGCGAGCGAAGGGAGCGGGTGCACAAGAGGTTGGAGTCAGAGGAATGGTTGTAGGACTGGAGCAGGTTACAGAGGTAGGGTGGGGCGAGGCCATAAATTTAATTATAAGGGTGAGAATTGTAAATTTGAGGAAGTCTTTGGCACAGATGTTAGAAGTTTAAAGTGTTGAAAAAGTTAGCCACGGTCAGTGTACTGAATGTACCTGTTTCCAGTCCTATGGTGGAGTGTGGCAACAATACATACCTTCACCTCAAACAGCTGCATCCTTACATTAGATGCCGACTGGTCATTCGAGAGCCTTTAGTCTTTTGCAAACAATCATAAAGCAGCCGATGTTCATGCATAGCACACCTTCCAAATTCCAAGCAAATTTCCTTCAGGTTGGAGGAGCAGCTAGCAATTAGTCACCTCCTTTCTGTTCTGGAGTTCCTTTTCCTGAAATCATAAATAGATTGATGAAATGGTGACTGTTTCATGAGCCCTGCCAATGCTATGCAATTGGCCACCCTGTTTCCCAAAGCAAGTGTGCAAGAACGTGCAGCAGCTAAGTGGCTATTGGTGGAAACCTACCTTTTCCTGATGATTTAGCATCACCACTGAATGGTCTGCTTGATATGTGAAAAGTGTGTCAAGCATGAGTATGGTAGGTTTTGTGATTGTGTATGAAGTGCTAAAGGGTTCCCAAACGATCAGCATGCACAATGTGAAGATGCAGCTGGTTGAGGATGTTGCCATGACCTCAACCAAGTACATTCAATGGAAATTTACTTTGGCAAAGATATTCAGTGCTTTGCATTTCTTTTGCATTTGAGCCAAAGATGATCATGTCTCAGAAACTGTGTTCACCTGCTTTGCTGCCTCTTCCCATGTAGTCCAGACAGCTGCCGTCTGAGGCTGGTGCCCCTTCAAACCGAAGATATCAACCCTTTTCCACTTCACCTCTTGTAACATTACCTCGCAAACCCGCGACCTCTACCATCTAGAAGGACAAGGGCAGCAGGCGCATGGGAACAGCACCACCTCCAAGTCTCACACCATCCTGACTTGGAAATACATCGCCGTTCCTTCATCGTCGCTGGGTCAAAATCCTAGGACTCCCTCCCTAACAGCACTGTGGGAGTGCCTTCACCACACGGACTGCAGCGGTTCAAGAAGGCGGCTCACCACCACCGTCTCAAGGGCAATTAGGGATGGTCAATAAATGCAGGCCTTGCCAGCGACGCCCACATCCCAGGACCAAATAAAAAAAATATTAGGGATGGGCAATAAATGCTGGCCTTGCCAGCGGTGCCCATATCTCGTAAATGAATAAAAGAAACCTCCAAGATACTCTCTGTAGAAGGAGCTGCTTTCTCTCCTCCCTGGACCCTTGTATTCTCCTCAGTCATCGCTATTACACCAGCAAAAGTAATTGTCAAACGCAGCACTTGCAAAGCACAGAAAGTGCAGGTGCCCTGTGAAGGCACCGCAACAGCTGTTTTTTGCTGCTGTGTTGGATATTCCATCCTGTCCCCAGTCATCTATACTTCAAGCAGCTGGATCAGTATGTGCTCGAAGGCCTGCAGAATTATTAAAATGAGGGAACCTCAGAAAACACCAGGAGATCCCTCACGCCTGGGATATGGTTGCAAATTTCTGGGGTCGCTGCTGCTGCGCCAAAAACAAAATACCTCCCCTAATATTCCAGATGTGGCCTCACCAGTGACTTGTACAAGGTTAGAATTTAATAAACCTCCTCAGTTTTAGCTGAGGGACATTTCGAAAAAATATTGCACATTAATGAACTCGTCAGCAACTCAATTAAGTTGGGAGTGAATTTCCAGCTCAGTTGGGAGTTTTAGTGCCCGAGCCAGGTTCCTTAATGTCCTGACCAATACACTGCAGACATATATGCATCCACTTTAGAATCTTATGGCATTTACCATAGCTATGAAAGCTATAATTTCTGATTGTGCAGGCTGTACACAACGATAAGTAACATCACTAGAGTTATTGCTCATTTCTGGGAATGTATATTTGTCTGCTAAATCAAACAATGAGATTGGAGGAGACTGGTTTGTAGATAACTATCAATCTTTCTTTTTGCAGTAGACAGCAGCTAAAAATTGAAAATCTGGTTGATGACTCCTCTAGGAGATCCTTAAACCCCTGTACAAATCAGGTACATCTATTCACATTTCACCACCATATGTGTTATTGAAAGGGTATTTGACCTCTTAAAAGAATGCTTTTGATGTCTTGACACATCTGGTAATGTATTGCAATACAGGGAAGAGAAAGTCTGTGGCATTTTACCAGTATGTTGTATACTGGTAAAATGCCAGACCTTTACTTTAGACAAGATTCCCAACAATATGAATAATGATATGGACCTACACATCCCTAATCATTCAATCACAGAGAATGTCTAAACGAAACTGATTTAAGATACTGGTGTGCTGTGAGCATGGGAAGGTATAATTAAGACATTGACACCATTTTTCCCGCAAAGCAAGTTTAAATGATGGGTTTTCTCTCTCACTGCTTCCCACACTGTACAGCCCACTAGTGGATGTTTAGTTTACATATCTGCTTAAAATAACATAACAAAAAAAAAAGAAAACATAGAAATTCTGTGGGAGTGCTAACTAACCTGAGTCTTGCTGGATCAATTATGGCTGTTCTGTAGGACTTCCCACTGTTAGATTCTTCCTGTAAGATACTATTAAATGTCTCTGGAGCACCATCTGGTGGCTCATGGGTGAGGTCACCATCTTCTCGTGTTTACCGTGGCAGACCAATCAGCTGAAGTAAAAAACAAGCCTGTAACATGGTATTTAAACATAGCTGATGGGATTCAACTTGGTTATAGTGCTCTGGACAGCACCAAATGTATTACCGGATTGCATTGACGGTGCCCACCTTCTATTCATAAAGGGAATCACGCATCAGCAATTGTTTTTTCTGGAATATTAACTGGTCCTTCTTGCGGTCTTTTCTTGTTGTATTATGAATCAGAAGTCTGGGAGAGCACTCTTTGCCTGGTCCTAGCCAGACTGAACACTCAGAAAAAACAGATGATGAGGCTCAATTTCTCCCTCATAGCCTTTATTTACCATCTCCTGCCAGATTCTAGTCTTGGCTCTAGAGAGTAACTGGTTTTCACTTTGCCAAGCAACTTGGCTTCATTCGACAGTTACCTCCGCCACGAATAATCCTCCTGTTCACTGTATATCGGCTAATGTGTTAATTTGGGGAAGATTCCTCATATATTCCAGTAATTCCTCCCGCAGGTTTTAAACCTGTCCAATGCTAGGTGTTTGCATCAGTCACACGTAGTTACAAGGCCCTTCAGCACATGCTTTGAGATTATTGCTCTTGCAAAAAATCAGAATTTTGATACAAAATAACAGAGGTTATGACAAAGTTGTGGGGGTAAAAACTATTGAGGGTCTGTGGAGCAATTAAAATATTAGTAAAGTTCATGAATAAATATTGGCACTTGGATACATTGCTCCCTAAAATAGTGTGTAGAATTTACAATAACTTTTTTTTAAATTCCTCTGAATTATACCTTCTCTCCTATCCTCTGCTCTCACTCTATTACTCATTTCTATAGAAATATTGCGTTGCTTATATTTAAAATATAGTTGTTCAAACCCATATTTATCCAATCAACATAACTAAAGGTTACCTAAACCACAAAGAAGCCTATTCAGTCATTTCAAATAATTGCTATAGCTATATGTCAAGTAACAGTTAAATGAATTTTTTGAGTTGTGGTTTCAGTTAGAATGTGAAAATCTTTCATGGTTAGTGTTCTGTTTGAACTTATCATCTGTTTTCGTATAGTCTCAGCCACGGCTGATATTACTACAAGAATGAAGTCACTTTTGGTGCCAACAAGTTGAATTATTTGAGTTTAAAAAAGAATATTCCTTTTCCTCAGAGAGTTTTCAGCTCATGCTGGTCCTCACATGGACTGCAGGCTGCCCAGTCTGTGCCTGTATAAATCAGGTTCAAATAAAATAGTTTTACAGATCTGCTCGCCATGTGTGCTGATTGTTTGCTTTTTGTGGAGTTGACACTTTTCATTCTATTTTCATCTCTGTCACTTCTCTTATTCCCTCCTTTCAGCATGTTATATTTGAAACGGCTTGACTCTCAAGTGCTCTTTCTACATACCCATAGTGAAAATTCATGTCTACACATTGTACTCAAACAATTTCTCTTGGGCATACATTGCCAGCCTAGAAAATTGATTAATAGCACCAAAAGAGTGGACATAGCCTCAAAAAAGCTGAAAGAAGCTTTGGTTGTGACTTTAATTCTGCTCAAGGCAAAAATGACTTCTCCTGCAAAGGTTACAGATATTTTAACTGAGAATAAATAAGCTGTACAGATTTCAATACCGCTTTACAGTTTCTAATTCTTTCCATTGGAACTTAACTCTATACAACATAAAAACAGAAAATGCTGGAAATACTCAGCAGGTTAGGCAGCATCTGCAGAGAGAGAAACAGAGTTAATGTTCCAGGTCGATGACGCTTCGTCAGAACTGGAAAAAGTTGGAGATGCAACAGATTTTTAAGCAAGTGCAGGGGCAGGGAAAGGGGGGAGGGGAGGAAAGAACAAAAGGGAAGGTCTGTGATAGGATGGAAGGCAGGAGAGATTAAAAGACAAAAGGGATGATGGAGCAAGGCAAAAGGAGATGGTAATGGGGCAAGTTAAGAAACAAAAGATGACTCTAGATGAGGTGTAAACGGGAATGGCAGAATCATTAACAGCTGTCATGTGAAAAAAAATAGGGTCAGAGGTTATGGTCTGAAATTGTTGAACTCGATGTTGAGTCCAGAAGGCTGTAAAGTGCCTAATCGAAAGATGAGGTGCTGTTCCTCGAGATTATGTTGAGCTTTGTTGGAACAGCGTAAGCGTGACCCCGAGCTTCCAGTCACCTGTCACTTTAATTCTCTGCTCCATTCTCACTCTGACCTCTCTGTCCTTGGCCTCTTACACTGTTCCAACATCCCTTTTTTCTTTTAATCACTCCTGACTTCCACCCTATCACAGACCTTCCCTTTTGTTCTTTCCTCCCCTCCCCTCCCCACTTCCTGGCACTGCACTTGCTTAAAATCTGTTACATCTCTAATGTTTTCCAGTTCTGACAAAAGGTCATCGACCTGAAACGTTAACTCTGTTTCGCTCTCCACAGATGCTGCCTGACCTGCTGAGTATTTCCAGCATTTTCTGTTTTTATTTCAGATTTCCAGCATTGCAGTATTTTGCTTTTGTCTATATACAACATGTTGATCTTCATCAATTCTTATTTTATTTCTGACGTAAATGAACACTATTGTTACCATTGTTTTGTTATTTTGTAGGTTGGATATAAGACCATATTTTCTTCATCTGGATTTATTGAACACAACAGCATTCCATTGCACTTTGACTCTATTTGGCAACCAAATAAAATGCCATTGCAAGGATTCTCGTACATATTATTTGTGTTTTAGACTCTTCCTGATTGAACTCATACTCCACTCTGAGAGAATTTCTGCTATATTGTAAGGCAAGGGAGAGTACTCCCCAGGTTACCTACAAACAATAGTGCAATATTGACATGCGATAATTGCTCTTTGCTCTATTAACACATTTGGAAGAAAATCTTCTGTTGGCTATTTTAGCGAAGTACACCCTTATCTCATTTCCCTCGAGGTCAAAGAGAACTGGAAAATGCAGATAATACCAAAATAGGAGGTATAGTTAATTCTTTAGAAGACCAGAGGAATATTGATGATATGGGGCGGGGATGGGCTAAAATGAGGCCGAGGCAATTCAATGTCAGTAAGTGTGAGGTGATGCAACAATTTTAATCTGAATGAAAGCAGGCTCGGTGCAGTGGATGAACAGAGAGATTTGTGGGTACGGGTTCACAGGACATTGAACGCAGCACATCAGGTTGACAAACCTGTAACAAAAAAAAAGCGAGTGGAATTGTAGATTTTATCTCGTGGTATAGAATATAAAAGCTAAGCGGTAATAATGAGCCTATATAAAACCTTAATAAGACCTCTGTTAGGGTACTGTATGCTATATTGGGCTCCACATCAGAGGAAGGACGGTGAGGATTTAGGGCATTTACAATGCAGATTCACTGGGATGCTGCCAGGTATGAGGAAATATAATTGTGGAAAAAAAACTTGAAAAATTGGGACTTTTTTTCATTAGACACAGATTACGGGGTGATATGATAGAAGTGTTTAAATTTATGAAAGGAGGTGGCAGGGTAGATAGTAGTTATGGGTTCAAGAATAAATGTCCATAGATACAAGATTAAAAGTAAAAGATTTAGAACAGAGGGCAGGAGAATCATTTTACACAGAGTTGTGAGTATGTGGAATTCACCTCCAGGTTCGTGGTTGAGACAGAAACTATGGATGAGAGATTGGCCTTGCGCTGTAAACTGGTGGGAAGTGGGCATCAGGCCGGCCCAAAGGTGAATGCCCATGATACCGGCGAGCTGTGGACGCCAGTTGGGTGTCCCGATGTAGCTCACTGATTAAGGTCATGGAAAATTCGTCTGGCTTCGCGGTGCAGCCATGTTAACTCCTGGGGGAGGAGAGAAAGAGGTGAACGGGAGGACCGAGCGTGGGCCGGCAGCGACCCCCAGTATTGCTGTGTAGCCATATTTTCTGCCTGTCTATTTTATCTCTTTTTTAATCCCACCTGTCTTTCCCAATCTTTATTTCGATTCGTTTTCGTGATTTAAATCTAATTTATACTTCCAGCTTTATACTTCATGGATTAGACACTCTAGCCACGATTTTGCTGACCTCGGCGGGTCCGTGACGGGCGACGACCCCGCTGCTGGCTCCATCCCGCTCTGTGAAATGAATTTCCCTTGATGGGGCTTGTTAAGCTCGCCCAGCGTGTTTCCCGGCCAATTAGAGGAAGCGGGTCTGGTGACATCATTTGATGACGTGTCACCAGCCGGTTTCCTTAAAGGGACCATGGCCAACTTTATTTTGACATTTGTGCTGTCAGTGTTCTACAGCATTGAGGTGCTGCAAACACTGACAATGACAGCACAAAGACACAGGGCTGCACCCAGGCTCTCCCATGACTCCCTCCATATGCTTATGGAGGGAGTCACAGCACGCAGGGAGGTCCTCTTCCCTTCCAATGGGCGGAAGAGACTTCCCCAGGAGATCAACACAGCCTGGTTGAACATTGCACAGGAGGTCACAAGCAGGGATGTGGTCAGGAGGACCTGGGTGCAGTGGCGCAAACGTTTCAATTATCTCAGTAGATCACGAAACGTTAGTACAAAGCCACAATCAACCTCATCCTGCTGCGACTCTCATCACATCCCTATCACTCTGCCTTCCCCACCCTACTCCTGCACATCCTTACTCACACCAACTTACCTTGCACCTCCACCCATCCCTCTCTATCTACATTATCACATCCCTATCTCACTAGCCACCCTTCACATTCACCCTCATCCTAGTCCAATCATACCAACTAACAACAGACAAGGGTAGACACTATTATGCAATGTTCATGTAAAGTTTCTGTTAATGTGCTGTCAAACATTGAAATCTTTATTTTCAACACTTTGCGTTCTTCCCGCACTGGTGATGAGTGTGAAAGGAATGGCTTGGGCATTGTAGGGATGCTTTATGGTGCTGGTGTGGGATGGTGCCAACCTGGTGCTTCATGTGGCAGCCAGGGTGTACAGCATCAAGTGAAGTAAATGTGACCATGATGAGGCCATCCCTGGCCTCCCAGGCAGCAATGTGGTCGTGTGCTGATGCCCTCTGTCCTGTGCAGCATCAGGTGATTGCGGAGAAGGTTGGTGTTGTTGTTGGTGATGCTGGTGTTGGGGCTGATCGTGGTGGGATTCTAAGGACCAATGTGAGACAGTATAAAGGGCACCCATGCTGATGGAATAGATGGCAGGTGAAGTAGAGATGACAGAAGCGATCTGTCAATGGTGAGAGAGGTAATGAGGTCAGACTGGATGGAGACTTGTGTAAAGACTTGCAGCATGGTGAACTTGTTGTGGAAATGCATTGAGGAACAGCTTGTGGCTGAGGGAAGATATCTCTGTAAGGTGGGAGCTTTTACTTTACATTTGAAGCTGTCAACTCAACAGCTCATTCAATGGCCATTGAACTCCTGCCTCAGCTTAATAGATGTGGTCCATGACCAGCGTGGACCCCGTGGGTGAGCTGTCAAATGCAAAAGGTGAGCTGAAAATCATTCTTAAGTGGCTCTAAACAAGCCACTAATGACCTGAATTGGGTCCCCCGCCGCTGCGTGTTGAGCCTGCTCAGTGCTGACAGACCTGACATTGGGAAAGGCGTGTGGTGGCGGGTTCTCAGTGGGTTCCCGACATGCTGTGGAAAAAAAAACACTTTCCCACCTGACCCACCACGCCACAGATCGTGCCCGCTGACCCCCCCGCAAAATTCTGGCCTGCGTGTCTGTGAGGATTCTTCAATCTGGTTGAAGGGTCTTGCTGGTGCTTGTCCTGCTCACAGATGCCACAGATTCCCAGTAGAGAGCGGGTGCTGGATCAGACGCTGGATTAGTGCAAATCTACGTTGAGAAGCCTGAGATATCTTTGTGGGCAGCTGTCAACGAGGTGGACGGCGAGTGCCGTTCCTTCGCCGCTGACTGCAAAATCCGAGCGAATGTTAATTCGAAATTACAGGAGGCAAATCTGTGTGGCAATCTGCCACTGACCAGGAGTCTCCAGGAGCAGGTTTAGTAAAAAAATAAGTGAAGTGAAATCATGCTTGGTAAATCATTAACGTGTTTGTATGAAATTTCACTGGCTGCTATTTTAATAAAGTTAGTTAATGACTCAGCCTAAGCTGAGTCAGAGACAGAATGATTTATCTACTAAAGGGGAGAAAAACCTAAATGAGAAAAAAGACAGAGAGAAAAATGTGCTAGAGGTTAATAAGCTATACAAAAAGGGTAAATGTATTTTTTTGGTTATTGATTCAAGTCCGAGCAGTGATTGTCTCTCTGGGATGCCATTTCAGATCAAGGAGTTATTCTGCCTGCATGCCTGGATTGTGAAACTAAAGCCCAAAAAGTCAGTGCACAAAATTGCTCACAAGAACAAACTCTCCAAAAATAACTTACCTGGCTCACTCCCTTCAGTCACCATCAGAGAAAGTGTGAAGACCTTGACGAAATGCTTGTAAATTGCAAGCGTGGAAACATAAAATGAAAAAATCCACAAGTGTTCTCACCACAAATGGCAAATTCATTTTCATTTTAAAGGGACAAATGTGAATCATCTAAAATTTGGATTTTGCCAACATAATTTCATTTGGCTTTTTTTAATTTAAAATTAAAAAATGTATTTCCCCCCAATTTTAAAGTTATTTTCTCTTTCTTCCACCAAGCACCTACACCTTCCTATGACCAAGAGGTGCAATTGGGGTGACATATTTCTGCCAATTGGTCATTGAAGTAGAGGTACACAAGAATAATGCTGATTGATTTACCTTATCATTTTCTTTCTCTCTCTCCCTCCATAGAGGAAGCAATTCATGTCTAAGTAGACCACATCATGTGGGGATTGTGCAAGATTACCTATGTCCTAGTACTCCATGGTAGGACAAGTAATGTACTATGTGGCAGTTGGGTGCTTCCTAACTGTAGTTTCTATTTCAAAATAATTGGCTGCAACCCTATTGGTAGTCCAAGGTCAAGTATATACTGTGTCCTACAGGTTCTGACTCTAGTCATCAAGTTAATAATTGTTACATTGGCTGTCAACTGATGGAGTTATATGAAGCAACACATGGGGACATCCCTGTAATAGCTGTCATTGACTTTAAGATGTATATTTTATTAATTGCCCAAAACATTTCCTAAGTGTTTATAGAAAATTTATGGATGCATTATATTCAAACAATGGACATACGTTAGAATTCCTTGGCAGGGTTGCTATTTCCCTCCACTTTTCGCTATTTCCCTCCTATTGAACAGTAAGATCTGCTGAAAGAAAAATGATATTAAGAAAAGTGATTAGCAGCCAAGACTGATAGAACTTAATGTTTTTAATCTAATATTGAAGACAGAATCACAAGTGGAATGTCCTAACTTAGCGCAAACACGGTGCTCGTAGTATCCTGAGCAACACACAAAATGAGTTATTGAACTATAGACCAGCAATGATGTAGTATTAGTACTAGATAATTATTTTAAATTCGCATTTCTTGTTTAGGTTCTCCGCAGTAGCTTTGCTCATCAACTTGAGAAGTCTGGATAATTCTCTGGGCTACTTCTTGATTGGCCAACAGGGGGCATGCTTCTGTCAGTAAGAGGAAGAAACCTCCCTGGCAGTGTTCCATTTAACAGCCGTGATGTGAATTAGTGAAGGTAAGAAATTGGAAATAGCAGTTAAAACTATGTTTTCAATTTGTTACCCTCTGGTTGTGAGTCTGTTGCTGGAGCTATTGAGATAACTCTGGATAGATTTTAAATTTCAAACAGCAAATCAACTCTAAAGGGGGTGAAATTCGGTATCGCCGCAGGCGCTAATGTTTTTCAACTTTTAAAAAATTCGGTTTTGCGCTCCAGGAAGGAAGTGGAATGCTAAATCAAGCGCTCCACTTCCTTCCTGGAGCGCAACAGGCAGCAGGCGGGGCGGGGCAGTAGGTGAGCAGCGCTGCACACTGGGCCGTGCAGCACTGCCGCGTTGGAAGGCTCCTTCCCTCCCTTAAAGGGAAGGGCCATCGCTGCAGGCTCTGCAAGGGCAAAACTTATCTGGTCCCCGATGGCAGCTGCGATCTGGCCTGATCAGCCCGATGCACTGCTGCAGAGTGCCGAGATGATCGATTGCTGGCGAAGAGAGATGAAAAAATAAGAGAAACAGCATTTCACAATTTTTTCCACCTACCTCGGCCACCTCGCCTTTAAGTATCGCCCCCGAAGCGCTCGGCCTCCCGATGAACGCCTCCTGCAGCTGCCGGTGTTGTCGTCCGGCGATGCTGCAGGGGGCGGAACCGAAGTTCGGGTCAGGGGCGCTACAGGGCGATGCGCACAGCGATGACGTCACGATCTCCGGGCGAAGGAGATCGGGCCGCAACGCCATACCGTCGCCGCAAACCTTCGCCGAATGTAGCGGGAGTCGATAACGGGAGGCGCTTAGGAGGCCAATTTCTAGCCCATTGTACAAAGAATCCAGCATTCATCCTCAACACTAACATGTACAAAAATTGTGAGTGCATGTTAACAGAAATTTGAACTTTATGAACTTATTGGTAGCAATAAAATATTTGAGCAGTTAGAAAAATAAATAGATTCATTATCACTCGTTGCTGACAACACATTTTTCGTTACAATATATACAGTAACAATCGAAATTTACAACGATAACTTGTATTTACATAGCAATTTTAACATAGGAGAACATCCCAGAATTTCCCAGCGGTTTAAAAAAATTGGACACCAAACCAAACAGGAGATATCAGGAGATGTCACCGCAATCTTGGTCAAAGAGGTGGATTTTAAAAAAGGTCTTAAAGGAGAAGAAGGAGATGGAGAGGCCGAGGATTTAGGGAAAGAATTTTAGAGCGTGGGGCCTAGGCGACTGAAGACACTGCTGCCAATGGTGGAGCTGTAGATAGAGGATGCCCAAGGGCAGAGTCAGAGGAATGGGGGGGCGAGGGGGGAAAGGTTTGTAGGGCTGGAGGAGGTTATAGCGATAGAGAAGAACAAGGCCATGAGGGATTTAAACACAAAGCTCACTAGGCTTTTAGGCATTGGGGGACATGCTGAAAATCCCATAATCCATGGGAACGGTGATGCATTGGTTGGCTCTGGAAAATAGTGCATTGGTGATCTGAGTCACACAATTTTATAGTTAGATACTGGGCAGCGTGGGCACACCCTCAAACATAAAACACTTAGGGCTGGATTTTGCCAATGGGAAGCTTTTGGAGGCGGGACTCCCACTTGTCGGGTTTCAGTCCCGCCTCCATCAACTTCTGGCCAACCCACGCTATTTTCCCTTGATTGACCTTGTTAAGCCCACCCAGCGGGTTTAGCAGGCCAATTAAGGGAAAGCTGGTTACAGAGAACGTCAGCGTATGACGTTTCACTTGTCAAAAATGTTGACAGATGAATTGTCATCGTTTGACAGCTCTGTGAAGCTGTCAAACACTGACATTCTCTGTAGTTTGATGAGTTCTTGAATTCAAGACTCATCAAACCTCTTTATTTAGCAGAAATTAGATGGTTGTTGCATTGGAGAATGCAACGGCATCCGTCATCTCTGCCGCGGAGGTGCGAGATTCTCCGCATACCCAAATCTTGAAGCCTGCAGGAAGAAACAAAGGTAAGTAAACTTTTACTAACACTTTCCACTTAACTCTCATACTCACCTCTCCACACTTGCACCCATCACTTACCTTCACAGCACACTTTTGCATCCCTCCGACCCCCGCAGACCCACTACTCGCCTCGGTGACCCTGGCGAGGTTCGGAGCCTTCGGGAAGCCCACACTTGTGTGGGTAAAATGGGGATAATCCTCTTATCTGCCTGTTTACTACCTGTTAACAGGCAGTTAAGTGGCACTAATCCCCTTCCCGCCTCCAAGGAGACGGGACCCGGCGCGGGTCAGCTACCCGCCTCCTGGCAAGATGGCACGGAGGTGGGTTGGGGGCGGGTTGGCCAACCCGCCCCCAGATTCTGCCATTTTCCCGGCAGTCCCGCCTCCATACCCGCCTCCCCAGGGCTGGCAAGATCGCGCCCTTAGATTACTTATGATTATGACCAACACCACCGTACCTCAAAGAATATCTAAGGCAGACCCTCAACTTTCAGACTTCCACTTGACTTTTTAGTTGCAGAATGCATATGGAATATCCATGACTCAAAAAAGTTTGCAAAAACAGAACGTAATATAAAGTCAGCAAAACCCAACGAGAGAGAAAATGAGAAACACTTGTTTTTTAAACTTTATGAGGGAGAAAAAGTTATTTTTTTTCTCAAGCTTTATTTGACAACAATGTAAGTGGGAAAAAATCTTTCGAGTTCAGGTATGTGCTGGAAACATTTTCAAACTCTTCAGAAGTGCAATATCAGAATTTGAATGTTATTGCTGTCTTTACATATTGCAAGATGTACTGTAGTTTGAGTAGAATCCTATCATTGTTAATAGGCAAAGGACAGAAATTTTGTGGATTTTTTAAAAAGAGTTTTTACTCCATTTCATGATGGGCCCGATTCTGTTGTCAAACTAAAATGGCGTCAGTCATCAGAGACAGGCCGGAACGTCTTTACGAAATTTACCTTTGATCTATGTCAGATTGTGCTTTGCTAACTGACATTGTCTACTCAAATATAATACCTGTTGTCATTGTCAAATATCAGTACTCGTTTGATGGAAAACTGTCTGAATGGGTAACTGGCACTTCTTCATGAACATTATTTTGTTGAATATTTGTCTGGGTCTTTTGTTAATTACATCTGGTAACCTTGTCAAATGTCACTGATCACTAAATTACATTGTTATAAGAGTTTGCAATTATTAATTTCATCCTCCATTCAGGACTATTTTCCCAATTCCCTTCCTTCTCCTCCAAAAGTGAGAAGTCGCACAACACCAGGTTATAGTCCAACAGCTTTATTTGAAATCACAAGCTTTCAGAGCGCTGCTCCTTCGTCAGGTGAATAAAGCTGTTGGACTATAACCTGGTGTTGTGCGACTTCTCACTTTTGTCCACCCCAGTCCAACACCGGCATCTCCACATCATCTCCTCCAAAGGTATTGACTCCTTGCTAGAGTAGAATTCTGCAGGCACCAGTTGGGGGAGGGAGGGAGGGAGGGAGGGAGGGGAAGCAGCAGATTTGGAGGGTGGGGCAAAACCATGAAGGGATTTAAACACAGGGATGAGAATTTTAAACTTGGGGCATTGGGGGACTGGGAGGCAATGTAGGTCAACAAAGACTGGGATGATGGGTGAGCAGGACTGCATGCAGGAGAGGATATTGGCAGCAGAGTTTTGGATGAGCTGAACTTTAGAGAGTCTGGAAGATGAGAGGTCAGCCAAGGAGAGCATAAGTTGAGTCTGGAGGTGACTTGGAGTTAATATTAGCAAGGGATTGTTCTGGAAGCCCATATTCCAAGCAAAACATGCTTCATACACTGGAGACAGATCTTCTAAGAACAGCTTTGCAAACAAATTGTGCTGGAGGAAGACACGGATATTTGAGTGTACTGCGCCCATTTTACAGGCATAAAACAGGCAGCCAAGGGTCCAGTATGGCAGGTGGCATGCGCTCGGTCCGCGCTGGAGTGTGCCTGCCTGCAACGTTGGTTAGAGCAGCTCATTAGGCGTCAAGGGTGCAAGCCTGAAACTGTTGTTTACGCTCATTGCATCTGCAATTTAGGGGACAAGTGCCCATTTCAGGCCCTTTTGCCAAATTGGGCTGTGAATGACTACAGCATGCGCCATGCATGCTACGGTCAGTTTATCAGGCACTCAGCAGCCAAACCAGCAGTCCTTAAAGGGACCGCTGGAAGCTACCACCCAGAAGGTATGTTCATTTACCGTACTGTGGAGCTAGGAGCAGCAGGAGCGCTCCTTCTGGCTCCACATGAAAACTGTGGGCCACTCCCGATTGCCTCTCACTCCGGACCCTCCTGAGGAGCCTAAGTAAGCATCCAAGCCGGCTGATCTTGCTGACACCCACTCCCCGCCCCGGCCCCAACCATAACCAATGAGCTGCCTCTGGGGCACCAAAAGGCCCGCAGCTTGCAGGTACTATGCTAATGAGGCCGCCGGACCAATTTGCCATGGTCTGCTGCCGGCCTCATTAGGCGCACCAGGATCGCGTCCCAATTCAGGCGCAGTCGAATTTCTAGGCCTAGGAGTTGTTCTGTTTCAGTGGACTTCAGATTTATAATTCCACTGTATGATATTTCTAATGGATTGGTTAATGTATCTCCACATCATTCCTCCGTTCGCTATTTTGACAGTCATTAACCTGCTGATTGAAATGTGTTGAGATAGTTTCATTAAAATAGTGAACAGAGGTATTTCAGGTAAGTACACTAACCAATGGGTTACAAGTGCAGCACAGTAGAATTTCAACTCATTTGTGTTTGAAAACAGACTGAAGGAGAAACTAAGATGGTAATCAACTCAAATGGACACACTGTGATATATTTATTTTAAAATATAAGAATTATTTTGCCTCATATCTTCTGTATATTTCATTAAGTGTGAATAAATATTTAGTGATTTAGGTTGTACAAGTCAGGTCTGGTGTGTTTTGAATAGATTGAAGAGGTAGTGTGACTTTTCTATAAAATTCAGCATCCAATTTACACTAACTGTTGTTAATTGTTGGACCCATGCTACATTACCTCTTGTGAAGGCAGAAGTATCCCTGATTGCGAGGGGGTGAGTTATGCTTACAGGAAGGACTATGAACCAGTTTGAAAATGGTGCATTCAAAAGTCTGGATTGTAATACGAAAGTTATTGTGCACCTTAGTTTTTAGCATTCTATAGATTCTAAATTACAATCTATAATCTAGCTGTTTCTTTCTTCATTTTGGTTTAAAAATGCAACATTTGTCCTGAACAGTTGCACTCACGTCAGAAACACTTATAGCCTTACACCAGACTAATTTGTGTAGTTGCTTTCATCTGACTGTAATGACTACCTTCTTGAGTATTTATTTTAATTTGGGACTCGGAATAAAACAGCGTTTATGATTCTTAGAAATATAATGCCACTACCAGCTGCATTAATGCAAGTATGGAGCCTGTCTGCATAGCCAGTTTCCACATATACGCCGATGCCTTAGAAAAGGGGCTATTTAAGGGGTTATCAGTGGAAGGGCAACGGCAGACATTTAGAGATCGCATGGATGAACTACAACAATTGTACATCCCGGTCTGGCATAAAAATAAAAAAGGGAAGGTGGCTCAACCATGGCTAACAAGGGAAATCAGGGATAGTATTAAAACCAAGGAAGTTGCATACAAATTGGCCAGAAGTAGCAGCAAACCCGGGGACTGGGAGAACTTCAAAACTCAGCAGAGGAGGACGAAGGGTTTGATTAGGGCAGGGAAAATAAAATATGAAAGGAAGCTTGCAGAGAACATTAAAATGGACTGCAAAAGCTTCTATAAATATGTAAAAAGAAAGAGGTTAGTAAAAACAAACGTAGGTCCCCTGCAGTCGGAAACAGGGGAAGTCGTAATGGGGAACAAGGAAATGGCGGATCAATTGAACAAGTACTTTGGTTCGGTGTTTACTGTGGAGGACACACACAACCTGCCGGAAATAAAAGGGGTCAGAGGATCTGGTAAGAGGGAGGAGCTGAGGGAAATCCTTATTAGTCGGGAAAAGGTATTGGGGAAATTGATGGGACTGAAGGCTGAAAAATCCCCGGGGCCTGATGGTCTGCATCCCAGAGTACTTAAGGAGGTGGCCTTGGAAATAGTGGATGCATTGACGATCATTTTCCAACATTCCTTAGACTCTGGATCAGTTCCGATGGAGTGGAGGGTGGCCAATGTAACCCCTCTTTTTAAAAAAGGAGGGAGGGAGAAAGCAGGGAATTATAGACCGGTCAGCCTGACATCGGTCGTGGGTAAAATGATGGAAGCAATTATTAAAGATGTCATAACAGACCATTTGGAAAGTGGCGACATGATAGGTCCAAGTCAGCATGGATTTGTGAAAGGGAAATCATGCTTGACAAATCTTCTGGAATTTTTTGAGGATGTTTCCAATAGGGTGGACAGGGGGGAACCAGTAGATGTGGTGTATTTGGACTTTCAGAAGGCCTTCGACAAGGTCCCACACAAGAGATTGGTGAGCAAAGTTAAAGCACATGGGATTGGGGGTAATGTGTTGACGTGGATTGAGAACTGGTTGGCACACAGGAAACAAAGAGTAGGAGTAAATGGGTACTTTTCAGAATGGCAGGCAGTGACCAGCGGGGTACCGCAGGGTTCGGTGCTGGGACCCCAGCTGTTTACATTATATATTAATGATTTGGACGAAGGGATTAAATGTAATATCTCCAAATTTGCGGATGACACTAAATTGGGAGGCAGTGTGAACAATGAGGAGGATGCTAGGAGGCTACAGAGTGACTTGGACAGGTTGGGTGAATGGGCAAATGTATGGCAGATGAAGTACAATGTGGATAAATGTGAGGTTATCCACTTTGGTGGTAAAAATAGAGAGGCGGACTATTACCTGAATGGTGGCAGATTAGGGAAAGGGGACGTGCAACGAGACCTGGGCGTCATGGTACATCAGTCACTGAAGGTGGGAATGCAAGTGCAGCAGGCAGTCAAGAAAGCAAACGGAATGATGGCCTTCATAGCAAGGGGATTTGAGTACAGGAGTAGGGAGGTGATGCTACAGTTGTACAGGGCCTTGGTGAGGCCACACCTGGAGTATTGTGTGCAGTTTTGGTCTCCTAACTTAAGGAAGGACATTCTTGCTATTGAGGGAGTGCAGCGAAGGTTCACTAGATTGATTCCTGGGATGGCCGGACTGACATATCAAGAAAGATTGGGTCAACTGAACTTGTATCCTCTGGAGTTCAGAAGAATGAGGGGGGATCTTATAGAGACATTTAAAATCCTGACTGGTTTAGACAAATTAGATGCGGGCAGAATGTTCCCAATGGTAGGGAAAACTAGAACCAGGGGTCACAGTCTAAGGATTAAGGGGAAGCCATTTAGGACTGAGCTGAGGAGGAACTTCTTCACCCAGAATCTATGGAATTCTCTTCCACAGAAGGTTGTTGAGGCCAGTTCGCTAAATATATTCAAAAGGGAGTTAGATATAACACTCACAACTAAGGGGATCAAGGGGTATGGTGAGAAAGCAGGAATGGGGTACTGAGGTAGCATGTTCAGCCATGAACGCATTGAATAGCGGTGCAGGCTCGAAGGACCGAATGGTCTACTCCTGTACCTATTTTCTATGTTTCTATGTTTCTAAAAGCATGAGCCATGATCCCTGCAATTATACCAGGATAGCACCTGCTAGAGGACCTCCACCACTGACCATGCCACAGTTAGCAATGCCAAGGGGATGTCCCTTAATTTACATGCCCCTGGTGGACGCCTGTGCCATTAGGGATGCATGTAGGGCATCTGAAAATTCCAGGGAAGCCAGGAATCGCAGCCAAAGTTGACCTTCGGAGGAGTTGAAGGGTGCTAGCCCTCTCCCAATGGAGTGTTTCGGCCACCCATTAATAAGAGAGCTGAAATAATTGTTCTATCGGCAAAAATGTTGGGGTGGGGGTGGGTGGTCCAGGCTATGTCCTACTTAGAAACATAGGAACAGGAGCAGGCCATTGAGCCCCTCGAGCCTGTTCCACCATTCAATGAGATCATGACTGATCTGCGACCTAACTCCATATACCCGCCTTTGGCCCATATTCCTTAATACCTTTGGTTAACAAAAATCTGTCAATCTCAGATTTAAAATTAACAATTGCTTTGCATCAATTGCCGTTTGTGGAATGAGTTCAAAACTTCTACCACCCTTTGTGTGTAGACATGTTTCCTAATTTCACTCTTGATAGGTCTGGCTCTAATATTAGACTATGCCCCCTAGCCCTAGAATCCCCAACCAGCAGAAATAGTGTCTCTCTATCTACCTTATTTGTTCCACCCTTTGGGCTGAACTTTGCCGGCGCTCAGAGGGCGGGTTCGGAGGCGGGTCAGCTGTCAAAATCGCAGTGATTGACAGCGGGGCGGAAGTCCGCTCTGAACCCGCCTCCTTGTTAATTTCCCAAGTGCCGGCTCTGCCTGCGGTTTGCAGACCCGGCACTAAGCAGCAGGTCAGGCAATTGAGATACTTAAGAAGCTGCTTAAAGGTATTTAAGCAGCATTTTACCAGGTCCTAATGATTTTTGCATGTTTTTTATGAGGTTCCTGGCGCTCGGGGATCACGTCAGGTAAGTGTGTCGGGTCTCAATGACTCTCCATTGCTGTGAATAGTTGACAGCTGCAAAAGTGGTATAAATCAACCATTTCACAGCTGTTCAATTTCCAATCGTAGAAGCTGGAGCCTTCAGGATTTGGAATACACTTTTCAGCTTTATGGAGGTTTGAAGTGTTTGGAGCAAACTGTCTATCCAGTGTCACCTCCCTGGAGCAACCTCTCTCACCATTGACAGATCGCTTCTGACATCTCAACTTCAGCTGCCATCTATTCTATCAGCATCGGTGCCCTTGAAAAAATCTCACCTTGGTTCTCAGAATCCCACCACGATCATCCCCAACACCAGCATCACCGGGCACACCAGCATCACCAACATCGACACCAACCTTCTCCGCAATCACCTGATGCTGCACAGGACAGGGGGCATCAGCACCCGAGTACATTGCTGCCCGGGACACCAGGGATGGTCTCACCATGGCCAGATTTACTTCACTTAACACTGTACATCCTGGCTGCCACATGATGCGCCAGGTTGGCACTGCCCCACACCAATACCATAAAGCATCCCTACAATGTCCAAGCCATTCCTTTCACACTCACCACCATTGCGGGGGGTACCGTTATGTCTCACCATTCACTGCAATTCACTAAGCCAGTTCCAAAGGTGCACACAGATCTGTCCAAGAAGGCAAAGTGTTGAAAATAAAGATTTCAATGTTTGACAACACATTAACAGAAACTTTACATGAACATTGGTGATAACACCCAACTACCTACCCTTGTGTGTTGTTAGTTGGTATGATTGGACAAGGATGAGGGTGAGTGTGAGGTGTGGCTAGTGAGATGGGGAAGTGATAATGTAGATAGAGAGGGATGGGTGGAGGTGCAAGGTAAGTTGGTGTGAGTAAGGATGTGCAGGAGTAGGGTAGGGAAGGCAGAGTGATGGGGATGTGATGAGAGGCACAGCAGGATGAGGTTGAGTGTGGCTTTGCAGTAACGTTTTGTGATCTACTGAGATCATTGAAAGGTTTGCGCCACTGCAGCCTGGTCCTCCTGACGACATCCCTGCTTGTGTCCTCCTGTGCAATGTGCAACCAGGCTGCGTTGATCTCCTGGGGAGGTCCCTTCCGCCCATTGGAAGGGAAGAGAACCTCCCTGCGTGCTGTGGCTCCCTCCATAAGCATATGGAGGGAGTAATGGTAGAGCCTGGGTGCAGCCGTGCACCTTTGTGCAGTGCTTGTCAGTGTTTGCAGCACCTCAATGCTGCAGAACACTGACAGCACAATGGTCAAAATGATTGTTGACATGGTCCCTTTAAGGAAACCGGCTGATGACATGTTATCAAATGACGTCATCAGACCCGCTTCCTAATAATTGGCCGGGAACCTCGCAGGGCGGGCTTAACAAACTCCATCAAGGGAAAATCTTGTTGGAGGCCGGGATTGAGACAGATGCGGGGTCCACACACGGATTTCACCTGCCACGGACCCGCCGAGGTTGGAAAAATCCAGCCCTTTGTGTGTAGAAGTGTTTCCTAATTTCACTCCTGAAAGTTCTGGCTCTAATTTTTAGACGATGCCCCCCCAGTCCTAGAATCCCCAACCAGCGGAAATAGTTTCTCTCTATCTACCCTATCTGTTCCCCTTAATATCTTGAAAACTTCGATCAGATCACCCCTTAATCTTCTATATTCTAGGGAATACAACCCTAATTTGTGTAATCTCTGCTCCTAATTTAACCCTTGGAGCTCGGGTATCATTCTGGTAAACCTACGCTGCACTCCCTCCAAGGCCAATATATCCTTCCTAAGGTGTGGTGCCCAGAACTGCTCACAGTGCTCCAGGTGTGGTCTAACCAGGGTTTTGTATAGCTCTAACATAACTTCTACCCCCTTGTATTCTAGTCCTCTAGATATGAAGGCCAGCATTCCATTAGCCTTTTTGATTATTTTCTGTACCTGTTCATGACTATTTAATGATCTATGTACCTGGACCCCCAAGTCTCTTTGGACCTCCATTGTTTTTAGCTTTTCACCATTTAGAAAGTACTCTGTTCTATCCTTTTTAGGTCCAAAGTGGATGACCTCACACTTGCCCACATTGAAATCCATTTGCCACAGTTTTGCCCATTCACTTCATCTATCAATATCCCTTTGTAATTTTATGCTTCCATCTACACTGCCTACAATGCCGCCTATCTTTGTGTCATCGGCAAATTTGGATATATGGCTTTCTATGCCATCATCTAAGACGTTAATAAATACTGTGAATAGTTGAGGCCTCAACACAGATCCCTGCCAATTAGAGTACCTGCCCATTATTCCTACTCTCTGTCTCCTTCCACTCAGCCAATTTCCTAACCAGGTCAATAATTTGCCTTCAATTCTAAGGGCTTCTACCTTAGTTAACAGTCTCTTATGTGGGAATTTATCAAATGCCTTCTGGAAGTCTATATAAATAACATCCATAGACATTCCCCTGTCCACTACTTCAGTCACCTCCTCATAAAATCCAATCAGGTTTGTCAGGCATGACCTACCCTTTAGAAATCCATGCTGGCTCTCTCTGATCAACTGAAAATTTTCAAGGTGTTCAGTCACCCTACCCTTAATTATAGACTCTAGTTATTTCCCGACAACAGATGTTAGGCTAACTGGTCTATAATTCCCGGGTTTCCCTTTCTCGCCGTTCTTAAATAGTGGAGCGACGTGCAATTTTCCAATCTTAAAGGAACGGTTCCTGAGTCGAGAGAACTTTGGAAGATTATAGTTAGGGCATCTGCAATGTGCTCACCTACTTCCTTTAAAACCCTGGGATGAAAATCATCTGGTCCTGGGGATTTGTCACTCTTTAGTGCCATTATATTTTTCATTACTGTTAATTTACTTACATTAATTTTATTGAGTCCCTGTCCCTGATGCAATATTAGTTTCCTTGGTATTTCAAGCATGCTATCCTATTCCTCTACTGTAAATACTGACGCAAAGCAATAAATCAACACGCCCGCCATGTCCTTATTGTCATTGACAAGATCACCGCTTTCAGTTTTTAAGGCACCAACATTGCTCCTGACTACCCTCCTTTTCCTAATATAATTGTAAAAATTCTTTGTGTTGATTTTGATATCCTTTGCAAGTTACTTTTCGTACTCCCTGTTTGTAGCTCTTACTTTGTGTTTTGTGACCCTTTGCTGTAATTTATAGCTTTCCCATTCGCCAGGATCTGTGTTATTTTTTGCATTTTTGTATCCTTTTTCTTTTAGTTTTATGCTCTCCCTTACCTCTTTAGTCGTCCATGTTTTTTTTTGGCAAGCAGAGCTCTTGCCCCTCAGGGGTTATAAATTGGTTCTGTATCATATTAAATTCTTTTTTGAACAGCTCCCACTGATCTTCTGTTGTTTTACCCATTAACAGATTTGTCCAGTTTAATGTGGACAGTCTCTGTCTCATCCCGTTGAAGTCGGCCTTATCTAAATCTAGAATCTTGGGGGGCGATTTTGCCAGCCCTGGGGAGGCGGGTATGGAGGTGGGACTGCCGGGGAAATGGCAGAATTTGGGGGCGGGTGCCCAACCCGCCCCCAACCTGCCTCCATGCCATCTTCCTGGGAGGCGGGTAGCCGTCCCGCGCCGGGTAGTTAACAGGCAGAAAATAGGATTGTCCCCTTATTGCCCTCACAAGTGCAGGCTTCCCGAAGGCTCCAAAACCTGCCAGCGAGGCGAGGTGAGTACTGGGTCTGCGGGGGTCGGGGGGGTGCAAAAGTGTGCTGTGAAGGTAAGTGATGGGTGCAAGAGTGTAGAGGTGAGTATCTGAGGTAAGTGCAAAGTGTTAGTAAAAGTGTACTTACCTTTGTTTCTTCCTGCAGGCTTCAGTCGGTTTCTATGCAGACAGTCTTGGACCTCCGTGTTGCAGATGAGAGGGTGGCCGTTGCATTCTCAGATGCAACAACCATCTCATTTCTGTAAAAGAAAGAAGTTTGATGAGGTCTTGAATTCAAGACCTCATCAAACTACAGAGAATGTCACTGTTTGATAGCTTCACAGAGCTGTCAAACGATGACAATTCATCTGTCAAAAATTTTTGACAGATGAAACGTCATACATTGACGTTCTCTGCAACCGGCTTTCCCTTAATTGGCCTGCTAAGCCTGCTGGGCGAGCTTAACAAGGTCAATCAAGGGAAAATAACGTGGGTTGGCCACAAATCGATGGAGGCGGGACATCGACCCGCCAAGCAGCAGTCCCGCCTCCAACGTGCTCCCATTAACAAAATCGCCCCCCGAGTAACTGTTTTGCGTTTCTCCCTTTCAAATGCTACATTGAACTCAATCATGTTATGATTGCGATTGAATAAATGTTCACACACCGTTAGGCTGTTAACTAAATCTGGCTCATTACTCATTACTAAATCTAATATGGCATGCCCCCTTGTTGTGTCTGGGACATATTGTTGTAGAAAACTATCTCTCTAGACACACTCTAGAAATTCACTACCTTTCTGACAGGTGCTAGTCTGCTTATCCCAATCTATATGAAATTTAAAATCCCCCATTAAAACCACTCTGCCTTTACTACACGCTTGTCTAATCTCTGCATTTATACAATCTAGCACTTCACAGCTAATACCAGGGGGCCTATACACACGTCCCACTACCGTCTTAACTCCTTTCCTGTTTCTTAATTCTACCCACAAAGTCTCCACTGCCTGCTTATCTCTCGTTATATCCTTTCTTATCATTGAAGTGATTTCATCCTTAATCACTAAGGCTACACCTCCCCCTCTACCATTTTCCCTATCTTTCCTGTAGACCTTATAAACTGGTATATTTAGTTCCCAGTCCTGACCATCTTGCAGCCATGTCTCAGTAATGGCTACCATATCATACCCTTCAATTTGAATTTGTGCCTTCAATTCATTCAATTTATTCCCTATGCTCCGTGCGTTTGTATAAAGAACGCTTATTTGGGCCACACACCCTAACCTGTCCTTCAGCTCTAATGTTTTACTCACATGTTTCTTATTTCTCTCTCCTGGTTTAATCACTTTACATCTTTTAGTTTTCCCTTTACCTGCAGTGCCTAAAGCACAATTTCTGACTGCTACTCTACTCTCTTCCCTTTCGTTTGTTTTTGAACTATTATTTGTCCTACAATTTTCACCTGAGCCCTCCCCCCATTGACTAGTTTAAAGTCCTTGTGACCGCCCGATTTATCCTTTCCGCTAGGACCCTGGTCCCAGCCCAGTTCAGGTGGAGCGCGTCCCAATGGCACAGTTCCTTCCTGTCCCAATACTGGTGCCAGTGCCGAATGAAATGGAACCCCTCTTTCCTACACCACTCCTTCAGCCACGTGTTATCCTCCCTAATCAGCTTATCCCTACGCCAATGTCCAAGGGCTGGACCCCCAAGGTGGGCTCCACAACTGCTATTTCTGAGGCCAGTATGTCAACTTCTGGGCATATTGCCTGGCCATCACCTAGGCCAGGATGGGGGACCTCCTTATGTTGGGAATCCCCGGCGCAGTGCCAGCCCCTCTCCCTCCATGTCAACAGCATTGCTAGGGACGGGTGGAGGCTCTGCCACCAACACAGGCCACAGGTAACTCCTGGGTGAGGCTGGGTCCTTACCTAGTTTGTGGCCCATCTTCCGTACTTCCGCCAGAGTTGAGGTGGGATTATGCCAGAAGAGCCCAGGATTTTCGACCTCCCGGTGTTTATCTCTCTGCCTGCGCCATTAATTCCATTACTGTTTCTACCCTCTCTAACTGTCTGTCCAACATTAAGGAATGAATCATAATTTCCTCTAGCTTAATATTAGTAAAATCAAAGCCATTCTCTTTGGGTTCTTCCAGCACCTTCATACCTCTGGCCTGGGCTCTACCAAAGTGCTTGGCCACCATCTCAGACTGTGAATGTGCAACGCCTTGGGCCGCGAATTTCATTCCTCTGAGGGGGTGAGTTTGGAGGCGGGTCTGTCGCGAAAATCGGAAAAATTGGGGGCGGGTTGTGAACCCGTCTCCATCCCGCCTCCACGCAACCTTGGGAAGTATCGGGTCAGCCACTCCCGAACTGACCCGACACCAAACGGCGGGACAGGTTGCTAAAGCAGTTAACAGGTCGTTAACTGGCAGGATAATCCTATTTTAAATGGCTGATCAGATTTTCGAGGTTTTTCAACATGCTGCCCGCCTTCATTAAAACACGTTTGGTGAATCGAGTCGGGTTGACCTAGGACCTGAATTGCTGGCAGCTGCTCGACCAGCTTAAAAGCGGTCCTGCAAACTCTCATTCTTTCACATGCTACAACTTAGTGCTTTGAGGTTTGGGAGACATTTAGCAGCTCTACTAATCTTCTGAGTGTTGAGGCTGAATCCATCTGCTGTGTGAGCTCCTTGGAATACCCTCTGGCCACTTTGTCTGAGCGAACACAACCTCATTCCTCGACTGAGATATATACCAGCGGGATGGGAACCATTTATATCCTCTCATCCTGGTCGTCAGATCTGGAGGAACAGCAGCTGCGGCAGCAACGCAACCAGGCACAGCAGCAGCACCAACAGCAAGACGCCAACCTTCTCCTCAGCCACCTGATGCTGCACAGGGCAGAGGGCATCAGCACAGGCCTGCACCTCGCCGCAGGCGATACCCCCAACACCGGCTTTACAGGCAGAGGATGAGCTTCCTCAACATGAGTGAGCAGCAGTGTCAAAGGAGGCTGAGACTTCCACGAGTCATCATCGCTGACATCTGCGCAATGCTGCACCAACACCTGGAGCCCAGAGGACACTCCTTACCAGTGGCTGTCAATGTCACCACCGCACTCAACTTCTTTGCTTCGGGCTCCTTCTTGGATCAGCTGCAGACATCAGCGGCATCTCCCAGTCGGCCGCACATGCCTGCATCACGCAGGTTACCGATGCCATCTTTGCAAAGGTGCACAATTACATCCACTTCTCCACGGATGAAGCAAGTGTAACTTCACATGTGGTTGGCTTTGCAAATATGGCAGGCTTCCCAAGGGTGCAGGGCGTCGTAGACTGCACACATGTGGCCATTAGGGCACCCCATCACAACCCAGCTGTATTTGTCAACCGCAAGGGCTTCCACTCCCTCAACGTCCAGCTGGTGTGTAACCACAGGAACATCATCATGCATGTTCCCTGGCAGTTGCCATGACTCCTCCATCCTGCGGTAGTCTACTGTGCCTCAGCTCTTCATTCCGCCAACCCAACTTTCTGGATGGCTACTTGGCACCATGGGCTATCTCCTGAAAAAGTGGCTCATGACACTGACGAGGAGGCCATCAAGCGAGGCTGAGAAGTGGTACAATGTGAGCCACATTTCGACCAGAAGCACCATAGAGCAAACATTCAGCTTTCTCCAAATGCGATTCTGATGCCTCGACAGATCTGCTGGAGCCCTGCAGTACACACCAGCCAGGGCGTCAGAATCATCGTGGTCTGCTGTGCTCTGCACATCATCACATAGCAGCGTGGCTTAGCGCTGCCTGAGGAACAAGTGGCTCAGCGCACAGCCTCCTCGGAAGAAGAGGGGGAGGACAAGGATGAGGACGAGGAGGCATGCCTTGTGGGACCAGATGTGGCCAAAGCAGCAGCACTCGAGCACATTGCTGGCCGTCACGCAAGGAATGCACTCATCCATGCCAGATTCGTGTAAGATTTGCGTAAGCTTAAGCTTCAGCCACAGGTGGCTAGCATATGGCTATGAATGTTTGGATGACATTCTTAAAACGCCATACATCATCTCTCCAATAAATGGTGCTTTCCTATCACTCTCAGCATCATCATTACAAATGCAAGTCGCCCTGAGCCCTCAATGTGCAACTTCCATTTTCCAGAACACACAGGCCAGACCTTCAACTGTTTGTCATAACTTTTGTTTACTACATTTACAAAAGCGTGACAATGCAAAATATTAAACAGAACCAAATACAACAGAACAAAACACCCAAGTGACTCCCCTTGTGACTAATTGTGCTTTATCTTCCTCTTACGCGTGCTTCTACATGGTGCTTCCCCTGTGGCTTCAGCAGATGTAGAGGCACCTTGCTGACTTTGATGCTGCACCTGCTTAGACGCCTTTGGCGAGCATCCTCTGGGTTTGGGAGCCTGGGAGGGCTCCTCCACAGTTTGATCTTCCTGCGGCTGTGCAGGTGCTGAAATGGCCATCTCAGTTGGGTGTGCAATGTGGGTCTGTGAGCGAGGGCTCCGCAGTGGCATGGTCGTGTGAGCGCCTGGAGAGGAGCCCACACTTCCTTGTTGCCTGCCATCAACATCCCTCTCACTGATCAACCGCACTTCAGTGCTAGCAAGTGGCTGGAGAGCACCTTGCTGCACATCAGGGGGGCCATGAGGACCCGTATCTGTACTGGTAGTCCTCATAACAAGGACGTCCATGAAGCTCTGGTGTCTCTCCAAAATAGATGCCCATCTCTCCTCCATAGCTGACAATCTATTTTGAAGAGTCACCATGTTTTCGTTATCCTGGCAACTTATGTCCTCCATGGCGGTTGCCACCCTCTCCATGGTGGAACGTTCATGCGCCATTGCCTCCACAAAGGCAGTGCTCATGTTAGAGATGGACTCCTCCATTCTCACCACACTCGCAGTTACCCTGGATGCAAACCCTCTCACAGACTCCTGCACTTGTTCCTGGATTTCCAGCACCGCTCTCTTTCTGGATGGCCCCAGAGGCACAGCGTCTGCATACAGCTGAGCAGAGCTGGGAGAGTCCTACAACCTCTGACGAGGACTCTCCACTGCTGTCGCTGTCTCCACCATCTGCTGATGCTCACTTGTGAGCTGTGATACACCAGGTGGCAACACTACTTGAAGTCGCGAGGGCCCCACCGAGGTGTGCGTTTCTGCGCTGGAGCTGGGTGCGCTGAGTCCTGGTGACGCTGCTCCCTCAGAGGCTACAGGTTCCTCTGAGGAGTCATTTGGCTGTTCCTCTTGGACAGTGGGGAGGGGGGCGCTTGATTGTCCTGTGGGAGAGTAAAGACATGAGTTAGACATCTGATTTTGAGGTAGCAGACACATCCTTTTGTGCAGATGATACAAAGCGAATCTCTATGAACATCATATGCCATTGCAGTCAATCATTAAATGTCAATGAGAGGGATGAAACTCTATCCTGTCACCAGCTTCGTCTAGTGCGTCCGTCTCTCCATCGCCCACTTCCAGATCCTCGCCACCTCCGACGATTTTGTGCGCAGCCTCCTCAGCACTTGTCAATGTTGCAAGGGTTGGTGTGCCTCCTCCGGTCTGTGCTCTCTCCCTCTTATTGTGGGCTATCTTTTCCTGCAATGAGGGACACAAGCGGAGTTTCAGCCAGAGTGATGGAGTGAGTGTGAAGAATCCATAACATAGAAGCTTAGAGGGAGACCAAGATGGAGTGAGGTGCCAAGAGGAAGCTAGATCCCTGTGCGTTGTTAGTTGTTGTCAATGCATAACAGTGAGAGCGAGTCTAAGGGGGGCATAGGCAGGATGGTGGAGTGATTCAGTACAGAGAGAGAGATGGATAGGTAAGGGTGCAAGGGAAGTAAGGGTAAGGTGGGATGTGGAGGAGCAGGCTTACAAAGCAGAGTGCTGGTGATGAGAAGAGACGGGAAGCAGATTGAAGGTAAGTGTGATGGGATACTCACTTTTGCTGATCGCAGAAGATCATTAAAGCGTTTCCTGCACTGGATCCATATGCGTGAACAAATGGACCTTGCGCTGACCTCCTCAGCAATGTGCAGCCAGGCTGCCTTGGTTTACTGAGGAGGCTTCCTCCGGCCATCCGCAGGGAACAGAATCTCCCTGCGCCCTCTGACAGCATCCACAAGAGCTTGGAGGGAGTCCTCAGTGAAGCGTGGTGCAGCCTTAGGTTTCGATGCACTCATTGTGACCTTGCCAATTCCAGACTCCAGCAGAATCAAGGACTGAAAGGCTGAGGCTGCATGGGGCCCTTAAAAACATCTGCACTAATGACGTCATCAGAGGTGACTAACAGACCCGATCCCAGTCATTGGACCGGCCAGCGCGCACCACTCAACTCAAGGGGCCAATTAAGCTAAAATCTCAACTGGGGATTGGATGCAGCCGGCAGTGGGTCCGGACCCCACCCATCAGGCAGCCCGACTCCATCCCGCCTCCTCCATTAAATTCGCAGCTTTGATGTCCTGCTTGACCTTCACCCCAACTTTCTTCCGCGGATCCAATCCGTCAGCAAGACCACTTTCTTTCACTTCTGAAATATTGCCTCTCGCTCCATCATTGCTGAAACCCTAAATCCATGTCTTTATCACCTCAAGGCTTGACTTTTCCAACTCGCTTCTTGCTGGCCTCCACCATTTACAACTAATCCAGAATGCCAAAGCCAACGCCAACATCCTCTAATGCATTCCCATCATTCCATCCTTGCCAATTTCCACTGGCTTCCTCTACCCAAATGGATCAATTATAAAATCAATCCTCAACCTCTTATTAAAATCTCCCTCCGGTTTTGCATCACCCTATCTTTGGAAACCCCTCCAGCTCGGCATCCCTGTATGCACTTCACTTCTCTGCTATTGGTTCATTCCTCATTCTCTGTTCTTTCTATTTCATGATCAGTGGCCTTTTCTTCAGCCAATATTTGTACTTACATGTTTATATAAGGAGATATGTTCTCTGTGCCCAGAATTTAAGATATAAAAATAGAAGAACTTAAGTCAGTATAATATCAGAAAAAGCCATTTGGACAACTGTGACGGCTCAAGAGCAATCTTTAAAACTTGGGGTTATTACATAGTATACTGTGATGGAATAGCTAAAATACATTTTACTGACAAGTGAATTGGCAGAAGTGCCTATCAGTTTGTATTTTACTATATTGGTTACACTGGTTTAAAAGTCACACAGGACAATTAATTGGCCATTAAGAAAAAGGACAATTATAACAAAATTTATACAGACCAAACCGTCAAGTTTCCAGCTCATAAAACCGGTCTAACAGTATAGCTGATGCATTGGATTTTATGATAATTACAATATTTACACCAGCATTTTAGGGATCAATGACATTATAGTGTTTTAAATGAAATTTTAACCCTTACGGTGGTGTTGAGAAGTTATATGATAAATGCTTAGCAGATTAAAATACAGTACATCAGTTTTGCTTGGGTGCACATATGAAAGGTAATTTGTGAGGCTCTATTGCTGGCACAGAGCCTCACTAAACTATCCCTGTAATGTGCTGCAGACTTGGCCAGAATATGTTGATTTTGTATCCTTTTGAATCATCCAGTAGAAGCTGCTGACAGGCTACTATGGAGAATCTATTGAGTAGACTGTATATACTGGCAAAAATAAAACACTTAAATGTCACAGATTAAGTACCAGGCATTGATAGACTATTGAAAAATCGGTAGAAAGCTCACTTTTGCCTGACACTATCATCACTTCTGCTATTTAACCATCTCCTGTTCGCCCCCAAATCACTTTACAGCTCATTTTTTTTCTTATCTCATATATGCTGTCTCCATCCCACCCATTTTCCTTCGCTCTGCTCCTTCTTATAAGCTGTTCATCTGAAATATCTTCCCATTCTGATGAAGAGTTATGCCTGAACTGTCAATATTCATCCTTACCTTACAGATACTGCTTGATGGGCTGAGGTTTTCCAACATTTTCTGTTTTTATTTCATGAAGCAGAATTAGACTGCAAAATGTACTGCGAATATCTTACCAAAAATGCAAGGATGACATTTCTGCCTACTAAAAAAACCCACAATGTTTGTCCACAATTAAATCACCATTAAAGAAACAGCCAATGTGGTTGGTTGTGCATGAATCTGGTGCAGGGCACAGTAAAACAAGCCGTTAATAGTAAGAGGTCTTTTAATTTACAAATTTTAGTTAAAGTTGGGTTCCCATAAAAAAAAAATCTATTGTATGATGGTAATTCTAGTGGTGTAATATTAGGTTCCAAATCAAAAGGTCAAAAACTAAAATACAATTCTTGACTGGCCTGTCCTAACAGGATGGCTTTTGACAGATCTTGATTATCCATTAGATGGAGCACTTTTTTGTGCAATAGTACGGTCCATCTCAGAAAAAAGTCAGAAGCCATTATACCCAGTAGAGAGGCTAACAATGGAACAACATTGATAATTGCTATGCAGACGTTTACAGTTTATACTTCTCACTCTCCTTGTTGCAGAAGGAAGTGTGGCGGTTGAAGAGTGAATTATACCCAGAAATATTCTCTGGCCTACATTCTCTGGAGTTTAGAAGAATGAGAGGTGATCTCATTAAAACATACAAAATTCTTACAGGACTTGACTGGGTAGATGCAGGGAGGATGTTTCCCCTGGCTGGGGAGTCTAGAACCAGGGGGTCACAGTCTCAGAATAAGGGGTCGGCCATTCAGGACTGAGATGAGGAGAAATTTCTTCACTCAGAAGGTGGTGAATCTTTGGAATTCTCTACCCCAGAGGGCTGTGGAGGCTCAGTCATTGAGTATACTCAAGACAGAGATCGATAGATTTTTGGATATTAAGGGAATCGAGGGATATGGGGACAGTGCAGGAAAGTGGAGTTGAGGTAGAAGATCAGCCGTGATCTTATTGAATGGCAGAGCAGACTTAAGGGCCACATGGCCTACTCCTGCTCCTATTTCTTATGTTCTTATATTAGCTTTTTTTTTTACATTTGTTCTAGGTCTATGTTCCTATATTAGGTGATATCTCGGCTTGAAAGGGAAGAGTTATTGTGGCAGGCTTGCATGGATGGAATCACAGCTGAACTCTAGGGACTCCTTTTGGAGAAAAGCCATAGTTGAACTACCTCCACATGACCATGCACAACTTCAGAGGGAGTTTGCTTTGACTGACATCTTAAGGAAACTAGAGTGGAGGCCCCAGATGTTGTATACACAACACTTGAAGTAGACCGCTGTGCATTTGCTAAACTGAAATAGGCACCTTTAATCAGTCACAGTGAATTGTGGAAGCATATCCACTTTGGCCCCATGCAAACCTTGGAATGTACACTTTCTGGAGATTTTCCCAAGTTGCAAGTTTCATTTTACCTGTGGCTATTTTTAGTCTGTTTGCCCAGGCAGCTAAAGTTTTCTTTTGTCCCGCGTAATGCAGAGCTTAAAAGTGCTTTTGAAGTATCCTAAAGCAGATGAAAATTATACAGTGCTGCTTAAAGTAATGTTGCCTTCAGTGACAGACAAGTGAACTGAACTATGGCAATAATAGCTGCTGGTAGGAATGAGCAAACTATAAACCAAACTGGCCCAATGAAAACATGGTATAATTGCATTTTTTTTTCATGCCCATACTGGATGTGACTGCTACATGAGGGGTAAATTCATAACATGCAACATACAGCTTCATATCCTGTAATGGTCAAAGGTCGAAAACCAAACTACTTTGTAGCACATAGTTTGCTATGGGTTGGGGTCAGACCCTGCTACAGTGTCAACAAGACTGAGTGGGAGAAAGTAAGACAAATACAGAGACCAAAAGACTGAGTATTAGTAATGAGAGATTACAAGTCTGTCAGTTATACAGAGAGAGAGAGAGAGAGAAAGTTACAGGAGAAGGTGGTTGAAAACACTATAGGCCCGATTTTCATGGTGCGGGAAGTGAATGGGCGGGGTCGAGGCGGGTGGCCTGGCCAACTTTAACTCCTGGCCCTCGTCTGCTTGCCCCCTGGTCAATTGCCTACCAGAAATCGACGGGAGGCAGTAGCTTTCAGAGAGAGGGCACGGGGCGATGGGGAAAGGATAAGGGAATGGGACTGGATTGTCAGGCAGCAGGAGGACGCTGGCAAGGACCGAAGGAGTGATCCTCCGTACTTATACAAGTCATGGGGATAGGGTTTCCAGAGGGCCTCACAATCAGGATGGGGGGAACCTGGGGCTGAGGAGGCCTAAACATTGCTTTTGGTGCCTGGAGGAGCATTCCTGCTGCTCCTGCACGCACAAGGAAAGTTTTTTAAAAAAAGATTATTAACTTGCCTGTTTGGGCCTCTTCTGGTCCCGACTCTTCTTTCTGTTAGGCTCACCCGATGAGAAAGCCAGAGCAGTTTCCCCACCCCGGCCACTGGTTAAAATACAGTCAGGTCTCAAAGACATCATTGGGGCCCGACCTACGTATTTAAAGAAGGTATCCAGTGGGTGTCCTTCCGGCCTGCTCAGAGGAGCATGTTAAAATGGAAGACTGCTGAATAAAAATTAGCTGCCAATGTATTTGGAAATAGGCCCATGATACCATTGACAAGTGACTTAATATATAATTAAATCATGTCCATTTTGTAAATTTGCAGTAAACACCAATCAAGCATATATCTCCTACTGCCTTATATTCTTCAAGGATTTAGGGTCACACACGAAGTCATACGACATTGAATTGGCCATTATACGTTCAGTGCCCATTGAAAACAGAAGGTCCAATTTTAAATCCGAACTAGTTTTGGGTGAGTGAGAAACTCATCTGCTACTCCAGAAATGAAGTCTGGGGTATTTTAACTCCCTGGCCTTATTTAAATCCTGCCGGCCAATTTAGCTTTGTCAAGGAACACCATAATCTTATCATGCCAATTTATGATTTGCTGGGAGTATTCTAGCCCCTTCTGAGAATTAGGGCTGGATTTTAAGGAGGAGGGCGGGTTGGGGGCGGGGGGGCTCCGAGGTGGTTGGGAAACCCGGGAGGCCGGGTTTCCCGCAGGCCCTGCTGACTTTAATGGCAGGGCCTGATTTGCATGCGAGGCCTTGGTTTCCCGCCCGCAGCCGGACAGATTGAGAGGCTGGTTGGCTGAGGGTGGACAGGCCTGCGGCACTAGGCCGCACAGAGGAGGGAGGGAGGGAGGGATCGCATGGGGGCTGGAGGCTGGCTGGAGAAGCACAGTGGTGGGGTGGGGGGGGGTTGTCCGAGGATGATCGCCGGCGGGGAAGTGGCCACAGAAGCAAAGGGGGGGTGGGATCTTCGGATGATCACGGGCCGGGAGCAGCACGGAAAAGGCCGGAGGAGTGGGGGGGAGGGGGAGGGGGGGGGCCTTATGGAGACATCGGAGGCCTGGGGGTGGGGGGGTGATCGGAGGCCTGGGGGGGCGGGGGCGGGGTCTCCAATTGCAGGGGATGGGTTAGGCAGGGACCCTGGATCCAGGAGGTAGGTATAAAGGCACTTACCTCCCGGATGCAGCAGTCCCCACCTTGCTGTAACTGTGTGTAAATTGTGTAAAACCCATCCACATGCAGTTAAAAACAAAATGGAGATTAAAAAAGAGGCTTCCAGCCTCATTATAATATTTAAATTGACATGCTGCCTCCTGGGAGCGGGTTGGTCTCCCGCCTCCGTTAAAACCGGAAGTGGGCGGGCTGGAGGCGGGTTCAGGTCGGGAATCCCATTTTTAACAATTTAACTACCCCCACGCCCCCAACCCACCCATTTTTCTAGGTTAAAATTCCCCCCTATATGTTTGTGATGTCCTCAAATGGATGCGATGTCTCCACTATCAACACGGAGAAGGACTCTCCTGACTCAGGTCATCCATTTTCTTTAGAAATCATTGACTTCTTCCTGACTATAACTAGAAATCTACCAATGAGTACTCTCTGTTCTCGACAGTATCGGAATACACAGCCGCTGACACTGGGGCTGTGCACATGAAGGGATCATAAATCAACTCAATTTGTGCCAACTAATTTGTCAGCTTGTTTTTTGAATGTAATATGCATTCTAATTTATTAAATGATACAATAGTGTAGGGTGATTTATGCCTTAACTCTAGTCATCAAGGTTGAGCAATTTAAAATTTGAATAAAATTAAAATGTTTTAACAAAAAGGAGCTGCTTTTCTATTTATATATCATTAATAAATCCTGGAAACCAGTCCCTAAACTGATCATTAAATTGTGTTTGTAGCAAATCCCATGCGGCAGTTGGTCGCGAGCCAATAAAACAAGCATTAGGCCCTGATTTACATAAGCCTAACACCAGTTTCAGTTCCTCCCTAACCAATCTGGCGTGGTGCACTTCCGATGGGGACCGAGTGTGCACACGGCCTACACCATGTTGGGTCCTGCGGCACTCTATTTCGGGCGAAAAACGGACACCGCTACATTGAATTTTTCGGTCCATATTGAAAAGCTGAGAGACTTTTTTCCTAATTTTTCTCCTCTATATTCTCATCTTACCCTTCATCTCCTTATCACGGTAACTTAAGTTGCGGTATAACTAACAGATGGTTGTGACTCACCAGTATCTCATCCAAGTGGCCACTGAGTGAGCTTGAGCAGTGAGTGTTGGCAAGCTAATCAAATCCTGCCATTATCTAACATCCACATATCTGCTTTAGCCACAGTGGTCACTAAACAGTGACCTGGAATGAGAACCGTGGCTGATTTTTATTTTTATTCCCCTCCCTCCCAAGCCTAGAAACAATAAACCCAGTTGTGGTACATCCACTGTACTCCTGGCGGAGATCAAATCTGGGACCTTTCTGGTCAGTACATTCACTCACTGTGCCACTGAATGGGAGATGATTTATAACACTGTTTTACAGACTTAGAATTTGCCATCATATAGACAGACTTGTGTAATGAATTCCTTTTCTATAAGCCTGATTGGTCAGGAATGATCCAACAACTTATAAGAGAAGAAATTATATGGTGAATACAAAATAAGCTTTGAAAATGGATCTTTTCAGGCATAGTTTTAAAATAATTCCACTCCATGCTACATATAGGGCCGGATTTTCCGACCCCCACGGGTGCGTACAAGGTGTGTACGCGCCCGTAGGGGCCGCGCAAGTGCTGGTTTCAGGCATGCGAAGCGCACGCACTGAAACCCGGTACTTGCGATCTGTCAAGAATTCGCTTGACAGATCCTCCGCCGCATGCCCGGGAGAAGGGCCTCCGCGGGTGGAGAGTTGCGCTTTTTGCACAACTTCCACCCGCTGAATGACTGTCAAATTCTTACGCCTGGTAAAAGTAGGCGTAAGGCCTGCTTTTACCAGCTTAAGAGTTTAAAAAAAAAAATGTTTTAAATTTTATCATTCATTTATAGATTAAAAATACTCTTCAAAAAGGTAAGTTTATTTTTAGTCCCGTAAAAAACATTTAATTTCCCCCCCCCCCAAATTAAACTTTTGTTTAAAATATTTAATTAAATGGCATTTTAATTAATTTTAAGTATGTAATGTTTTTTTTAATTTATTTAATGTGTTGGTGTATATTTTAGGTGATCCCCATTCATACTTTTGACAGTTCCGTACGTACAGAACTGTCAAAAGTATGAATGGGGATTCCCTTCTTCCATTGGTTGGGCCAGCCCATGTGATCCCAGAACCGCTTGCGCCCCTGGGTACGTGGGGCTCTGCCCGCGCGGACCTGGAGAGGCCCAGGATCGCAAGCCGCCCTTCTTCCCGGGACACCAGGTAAATTCGTAGACATTTTGCAGGTCGGAAGCGTCCGATCGCAAATGTTGGCCCATAATGGTATTTTGCATAAGTGCGCTAAATGCTGATTCTGTGTAAGTCCAGCTTTTAAAAAATATTCATTGGATGTGGGCGTCGCTAGCAAGGCCAGCATTTATTGCTCATCCCTAATTTCCCTTGAGAAGGTGGTGGTGAGCCGTCTTCTTGAACTGCTACAGTCTTAGTATACTTCTTTGTAGTGGTTTGGTACAACTGAGTGGCTTGCTAGGCCATTTCAGAGGGCAGTTAAGAGTCAACCACATTGCTGTGGGTCTGGAGTCACACGTAGGCCAGACCGGGTAAGGATGGCAGATTTCCTTCCCTAAAGGACATTAGTGAACCAGATGGCTTTTATAACATTCTGATAGTTTCATGGTCACCATTACTGATACTAGCTTTTTTAAAAATTCTAGATTTATTTCATTAACTGAATTTAAACTCCACAGCTGCCAGTGGTGGGATTTGAACTCATGTCACTGGATCACTAGTTCAGCTACCGTACCCTGTAATGTCCTGCATAAACACTTGTGCTATTAACCCTGTTATTAAGTGTAATCAGCAGAACAAGGTTAATGGCCAGCCTTACTGTACTTTAATTCTACTATATTTGTAGAGATGTAATGAATAACTAGTGGAGCTAGTTTTCTTAGGAAAGCAACAGACTAATTCACAATTAGTGCACATTGTTGCTGTACTTATTTATTATAGTGACAATTTCATAAGTTCTAAGACCACAATGGAAAACTATTCAAGGGCAAAATGGCTAACTTTTTTGGAGGCTCAATGTTTGCTTCCAAGGTTTTTCAGCTGCAAAAGGTACTGCTTTCTGGAGTTTGCATGTATCTCGATTGGATGTAATGTAAAGAGGCATTGTGTTGCAAGAATTTCTAGTGGAACTTTTAAAAAAAAAATCCAGTCCAAACTTTTCTTATGCTATCAATTTGTCTGCTACCATCCTAGCTCCATGTAGCGCAGTGTTTGTACACCTGCCAGCTTTCACCACCAAAAAGAATCCACAATTCTCGAAACATGTTCAGCAGTGTTATAAATTCTAGCCTGGAACGCAACTCCTCGCCATGAGACAGTGAGATTGCACCCACACCGTCTACCCAATACTTAATTGGGAATTATTCCATTTATTTATAACAGACATGTACAGAGTCAAACTCTACTCAGTTTCAAGCTAATTTCTAAAGGGGCACAGCCAGAGGTCGAGTCAGGACATGTGAAACCCAAACTGAACCCAGTGAATCCAGTATATAACCGCAGTGAGGTAGGATTCCCTGTGGGGGACATTTTCTATAGTATCTAGTTTCTATAATAGAAGAAATTGAAACTGGATAATGCATGTCTGTTTTAGGATATTTAGACCTATACATATTTTACTTTGACCTTATTTGGTTTAAGTTTTGTACATTCCAAAAGTCTGGTATTTCAACCTGATCATAGCTGAGGCTCTTTTGAAGCCAAAATAGGTAAATAAACATTTGAGATGTCCATAATATTTACCTGTCTCAGTATTCTCATTTTTCTGCCTCGCACAGTCGTGTGGGATTGTACCAGTAATCTTGTGATTTTAACATTTTTGTTCGGTAAACTGGTTAAAGATTCATTAAATATACAGTAATTATTTAAATCTTTCAACAACAAGTCTACTTTTCTTGGGAAGGAAACAAACTAATTCACAATTATTATTTGCTGTACTCATTTATTATGGTGGCAATTTTGTAACTTTGAAGACCTCAACGGAAAGCTATTCAAGGGCAAAATGGCTAACTTTCTGTAGGCACAAGTGTTGCTTCCAAAGTTTTTCAGCTGCATGTATCTTGACTGGATTTAATGTAAGGAGCAGTGTGCTACAAGCTCAGAAAATATTTTTAGAAATATTCTAAATGGAGCTGGATACACAAGCCTAGAAATGACTGATGCTGATCTGAATGGGTGAATTTTTAATGCCATCAGATGACGATCCTGTGTACCTTATTTTAACACAGGCTAACGCTAAACTGTAAGAAATGTAATATTTAAAAATGTTAATTTATGGAGTGTTTGAATTAACTTGTACCCTGTCAGTTGTGGATTTTTCCAGTGCATTCTGAAGGATTTATGGATTACCACAGGTTAAAAACTAAGGTTGCAGGAAGCTGGGAGTTAATCCTAACTTCAGACTGATTTTTTTCTCTCTCTGAGACACTAGTAAATGTTTTCTTAAGGACAAAAGAAAGGCACCCTGGGGCAATGAAATAGCATCCTTCTACTGTCTCAGAGGGAGAGCAGTGTGTTCTAATTGTCCTGTCTCCAAGTTCTCTCAGGCCACACTTCATGGTTTTGGCCATGACACTGTCACCCCTCTCCCTCATCACCGTGATGATGGACTTTGGAAAGTCAGCAGTGGGAGAAGCTGATTAAGGGGAGCTGTGTGGTGGAGTTTGTTTGGTAAACTACCATTTCTGGACTTTACCTTCTGAGTGAAACCAAAATATAACGGAGGACCACATTTCAAGTTTGGTCCAGAGTTTTCTGTGTGCTAGCCAGGCTATGGGTAAAAAGAGTGATTAGTCATTTGTAATAATGCACTAAAAGGATGCTAAGATATGAGCTGGTATTATTAGCCCAGTAGCATTGATGCTACTTATCGCTTTGTTGAATGGTCAAGATTGTGTACTGCTGCAAGTACCTGGCAATTCTTCCTGAACAAAGTCATTAAAGCAATGGCCCTCACCTTTCTCCATCTTGACCTTGCTGGTTAAGGAAGACTCAGAGCATGGTAAAAGATCCCGATAGCAAAGCAGCATCATATTACGAGATGTGGCATTTGTCATTGCTAAATCATATCACTGCATTTTATTATCAGTGTGACAAAGTGGTGCAAACCATTCATTTATCTATCTCCTTCAAACTATAATTGAACTTTTACAATGTGCATACCGAGTGCAAGAAAACTGCATTTCATACTGAATATAATATTACCATAAATTTTTGTATGTAATTATATTTTATACAACACATCTGAATTATCTACGGCATTATTAAATTGCTGGGCAATGCTATACTTGGATGATTTTTAAACTGGATGTGCTGATACTTTGCAATCTTGCTTTTTATATAAGTAACAGTTCTGAGTGTGAGCTCATAACTCAATTTTTGTTTCTATCTCCACCACCACCACCACCGTGCCCAATTGTTCTGCAGTTTTTGATGAATTCTTATGATTAAACGTCAAAAGGGCCTTCTCCATCCTCAATGAGCAATTTTCATTACCACACATTTTTAACATGAGAGCAAGAGTCAGAGTAATGGTAAGATTGGAAGTCCATTAAAACTTGCGAACAGTCTTGCTCCCCATTTGCACTTTTTCATTAAAGTTAACACCCAAAGGAAAATATGGCCTTTAGTGAATGTGTATAACTGGAACTAGAATGAAAGGCTGTGTGGTTTTAAAACCATTAGAACTTGCATGGTTCCTATGGAAGGAATTTTCATTCTGCTGCTAATTGCAGAATTTTTTTTGGCTTGAGTGTCGCTCTGTGCACATCTTATTTTCATTGTGAGTGGTTTGTGTGTGCAGTTTGCTCAGGCAAGTCATTTGTCTTTGCAAAATCAGCCTTCCTTATGTCTGCTGCAAAACATTGAACAGGTCTTTCTGTTTCTCAGCTTTTTAAAAAAAATATATTATTTACAGTCGGAGAGCTAAATTATTGAAAGCTTTCTAGGATGGGATGGTATTGTTTCTGAATAAGACAATACTTCCTGGAACTTATTTTGTGAAAAGGAGAGGTAAAATTATGGCACTTATTTTTCTGTGGCACTATATACAATCTGATTAATAAGCTTGATTCAGTGAGGGTAGAAAGATATTTGGGTTGTAAAGGGTATAATAAATTAACTGTAAAGCTGCAAAAAATATTTTCTAACGGTGCTTTCAATAATAAATTAAACCTATAAAAGTCTATTCTGCTTTTGTGGAGTTATTTGGTCTTTGAAGACTGCTTGGGGTAGAAATTAGGTCGCGCCCCATTTGGGGTGCAAATATCGTCCGGACGCAAATATTAGCGCCTGGCGCTAATTATCGGCACTGACAGGAAACTTCACTTTTACCGCCCCGGGAGGTGAGTGGAGCGCTAAAGCAGGCGCTGCACACCTCTCTTAAGGCGCAAAGGCCAAGGAGTGAGGCGCTAACTCAGCGCACGAGCGCAGCGCAGCTGCTGCCAGTTAGCGAGGGAACACAGACACACTGGCGCCGGACACTTCTTAAAGCGGGGGGGGGCCACTTGCTCCCCAGCCACACCCTGCTCATTGCAGCCTTGAATCTCAGCCTGGAGAGACCTGTAATCCATTTTGCTGCCAAGCATGGAGAGGGTGAGAGAACGCGCTCATCGCTTCACCGAGCGGGCCTTGGATGCTCTGGTTGACGCAGTGGAGCGCAGACGATGTATGCTGTTCCCTGAGAGTGGCAGGAGGCCTTTGCCACGCGAGTTCAGAAGAGTGTGGAGGGAGGTGGCTCAGAGCGTCTCCTCCAGGAGCATGGTGCCCAGGACCCATACTCAATGCCGCAAAAAGTTCAACGACCTCACTCGGGTCGTCAGGGTGAGTGGCTTTTTCTCAATACCTCTCCATCCCTCCATCTCAACCTCACTCTATGGCCAGAGGGTCTTAAAACCCCAATGCACAACACTCATCCAACACCTATGGCCCTTTCATCAAACACACACGCACATTCCACACTTTGCATACAGTAAGGGCTATTCACCTATGGGAGGCACATCAGGCAAGACCATGGCTGTATATTGTAAGGGCTATTCACCTATGGGAGGCACATCAGGCAAGACCATGGCTGTATATTTACTCAGATGCTGTCCTTTTTCTTGCAGGCTAAGCTGGCTCATAATCGGAGACAGCAGCAACGGACGGGTGGAGGGCGGCTTCAGCTGCAACCCCTCAGCGATCTGGAGGAGCGCGTCCACAGGATTGTGGCAAGCCGGGTGATCGGTCCCGTCGCCACTGGAGACGCCGACCCCGTTGTGGACAGCAATGGTAAGGTCATCACCTTTTTGTCCTCTGTCCTTCCACTTGTCCCTCACAATACCAGCCTTTGACACTTTCAATCCAACTTGCTAACTCGCTGCACTTATTCCTCCCTTACTGCCACCCTGTCCTCACACTAAAGCCACTCTTGTACCTCCCTGCTTTCAGATGGTGATTCACCAGCTGAGGAGACAGGCCCTGAAGCTGCCACTGGGAGTGATGCTGCAGCTGAGGAGGAAGAGGAAGCCAGAGCATCAGTGCCACCCTCTCCCGAGGAAGCCCATGCCCACACTGGGAACACGCCTTCCCCGGAGGGGAGCAGGGGGGAAGGGGCTGATGATGGTGAAGCTCCAGGACCCAGCGGGCTGCAGCAACGCCATGGGGGGGGGTAGGGAAGAACGGGGGCCTTCTCCCCAGAGGGAGAGTATGCCAGACACTCCTACTGCAATGGACGCAGAGGAGGAGCGGCTGATTGCAGAAATGAACACCCAGGCGGTGGGCATGCACACTGAGCTCATGGGTGCAGTGGGAAGGGTGCCCGATTGCATTGAGTCACTGGCAAGGAGTGTGGAGCACTTCGCTGTAGCACAGGCGGATGCCACACTAACGCTTAGTGCTGCAATTCAGTCACTGGCTGCCGTGATCCCACCTCTGACTGCTCTCATACAGACTCAGATGGAGGCCACGCGAGCACAGACTGCTGCCAACCTCGATGGTTCGTGCACATGTCCCCGGGGCTGTCACCGCGCCGCAGCAGGCCAGCAATCTGTTCTCCGGCAGATTGCTCCGGATGCTGAAGTGCTGCCCCGTGGGAGTGCCAGTGTGTCGGGCGAGCAGGGAGTTGCTGGCCTCTCTCACGATGACAGCATTCCTGCTGCCAACACTGTCACTTCTCCACTGCACTTGCCACCGCCTGTAGGACAGACTGCTGCTGCCCATGCAGAGTTGGTGCAGTCTGCAGCCGGGCCCTCCAGGCCCAGAAGTGGTCGAGGCCGTCCTTCAGGGGCATCTGCAGTGTCAGGGTCTGACGAGCAGCAGCCTTCCACCAGCCTTGCTGCAGCCACTGAGGTCCCATTATGGAGGAGCAGTAGGGTTAGAAGGGGGGAAGTGCGCAAGGGAAGGAGATCACCCTCGAAGGGCAAAAAGTAGGAGGTGTGACAAAATGCTGGTCATTTTTTTATTAAAGGCCGAGGTTCATGGTCCAACTTTTGTTTAGTGTTTTGGACATTATCTCCAGGTTGTGAGAACCAGTTATGTTATTGACTGTTTTTTTGTGTTTATTTCTATGAGTTTGTCATGAGGAATTGACACACACAGAGTTTGTAAAATAAATAAGTTTCTGTATTCAAAATATACATGGCTGGTGGTTGGAATTATTGGTGCCTTGGCCGGCTTAGGGGTTGCGTGCTGGGTTGATTAGTGTTTGTAGCAATGGCAGGGGCCCTAGAAGCGGCTTGCTATTAGTCGTTGACGGACGGCCCTTGCAGTTTGACCATTGTGGGCCGCCCTCCTGCCTTGGTGCTGCTGATGATCATCGTCCTCGTCCTCTTCCTCCTCTTCCTCCTCCTCCTCTGGTGGTGCTACAAGGCCTGGTGGCATTGGCTGGGTCCTGAGGATTGCCATGTTGTGCAACATGCAGCACACGACTACGAAGTTCGAAACTTGCTCAGGCGAGTACTGCAGGGCTCCTCCGGAATGGTCCAGACAGCGGAACCGCTGTTTCAGCACGCCGATTGTGCGCTCAATAATGTTCCTGGTTGCTTGATGGCTTTCATTGTACCGCAGCTCAGCAGGGGTGTTTGGCGTACGGAGCGGTGTCATCAGCCAGGTGCTCAATGCGTACCCCTTGTCCCCCAGAAGCCAACCAACTGGCTGATGCGGTGCCTCGAAAACTTCTGCCACAGTAGTCTGGCGCAGGATGAAAGCATCGTGGCAGCTGCCCGGATAGTGGGCATTGACAGCGAGTATCACCTGTCTGTGGTCACAGACCAACTGCACATTCAAGGAATGGAACCCCTTTCTGTTCCTGAATTCCTCTGCATTCTCTCGCGGAGCACGCAAAGCCACATGCGTGCAGTCAATGGCGCCCTGCACCATGGGGAAGCCCGCTACCCTCGCAAAGCCCAGAGCACGGTCACGCTGCTTGTCTGGGGTCATAGGGAAAGAGATGAAGTCTCGTCTCCTTCTGAAGAGGGCATTGGTGACCTGCCGGATGCAGCGATGCACCGCAAACTGGGAGATATTGGCGAGGTCCCCAACAGCAGCTTGGAATGAGCCAGTGGCGTAGAAGTTCAAAGCCACTGTGACCTTCACTGCCACCGACAGAGACGTCCTGGACCTCAGCTGAGGCTGCAGATCTGGCTGCAGCAGGTGGCAGAGCTCAGTGACCACCTCCTTGCTGAATCGCAGCCTTCGCAAACACAGCTCCTCGGACATATGGATGTAGGAGAGCTGTTCACGATATACCCTGGGAGAGTAAGCTCTCCTGTACATGCGCCTGATGGCCCTCCTCCGTCTGGCCATCATTGCCACTCTCTGTCTGCGTCTTGGTATCCTCCGATTCAGCTGGAGCAGGACGACGCCCCCAATCATTGCAGCCCCCATATTCTCTTTGCCAGAAAAGTAATGAGGTACAGCAACTAAAGTAGCAACAAAGTTAGGATGAATAGGCAAAACTACCTCACAAAGCGTTGAGTCAATGTAGAAGTCTCTCTCTCTCTCTCTCCGAATCTCTCTCTCTCTCTCAGAACGAGTGGTGCATAAATGTCGATCACAGAAAAAGACAGGAAGAGGCCCCCTTTAAATAGCGCCCCCCCCCAGCCCCACACCGATTGATAACGTTCCAGTCTTCCGGTCGTTGGAAGCGCCAGGCGGTAAGGCAGGGGGCGCCACTCAATTTCCGCTCCGGGGCGCCCCAAGGGCGTTGCACCATGGAATGACGTCACAATCTGCGCGCGCAGGTGGTCGCAGCGGTAAGTTTTAGCGCCGCCGCACAATCTCAAGTTAAGTTCTCGAGCGGCGCAAACAGCGCTGCGCCCGGGCGTTAGCGGCTTAACGCCCCATTAGCGCCCTCTTAAGGTGCTAACGGGAGGCGCAACCAAGTGAATTTTTACCCCCTTGTGTTTTAAAGATTTCTGGAATCATTAAAGAGTCTAAAATCTGTAACACTGATTGCTTTCGTGACTTCAGATATGTTTCTCTCTTGCTGCTATTCCAGACAATTTGTTAACAGACCTCTCGTAGGGGTACGTTTTCTCTGGGTGTAAAAGTTTCAAATAAATGTAAACATGAGTAAACAGGTGAGCAAGACTGGTAGTGAATCAAAATGGGTGAAAAAGGCATCTGCTATCACCTGTAAAAGAGCTGAAAGGCAACTAATGAAAAAAAAAAAGTTGCTGAGTGCTTGTTAAGAACTGTGAAAGCCTTGATGAAATTGTACAGCTTGGAGGAGGGGAATAAAGATGAAAATTGAATTCTAAACTCCCGCTCAATTAGTCATACAAATGCCTGGGAAACATTTGAGGTTAGTGCAGATAAACCTTCTGTAGTTCTCCAAGGTTTGTTACTGCTATTAGTTTTTGGTGGGCTTTTGGTCCCAAGTCTAAAAAATATAATTCAATACTAAGGAAAAAGAATAATCTTTTTGATTTTATCTATAATATATTTTATGCTTTTTTAACATTTCTCCTGTAACATAATCCATATGCTTGACTGAATTGTGACCATATGAAAGCAACACTTTATACCGGTTGTTTATGTTGGAGTATTTATAGCTACACTGTCGGTATTTATTGGTCTACCTTAACCAATAACCCAAATAATTCACAAAATGCAACTTAGCAAACAATGTAAAGAGAAATCAGAAGTTAACTTCTTATACTCTTCAATCTGGCTATTAGGAATTTGGACTGTCATCAAGTTTGCATATTTAAAAGCCTATTCGATAATTTAAAAAAATCTACTGATATAGGTGCAAGTTTTCAATGTCTGTAAATTTTGTTTCGACCTTTTAATATAGCATTTGGTCCACTCAAACTGTGTCTTATGACCCTTCACTAAAGTGATTTGCTTGCATTCGGTATCTTAGAGATACGGTGAAGTGTTAATTGTGATGAGCAGACTTTTGGTCGGTTGCCATGACAGGAAGCAGAAGCAAAGCTGTTGTGGTAAAGAAAGCCTGAGATTAGTGCCGATGAAAGAAAAAGGTGATTTTTTTTTTTGCTCAGTGTCAAGTGGGAGGCAGCAGTTTGATGAGATGCAGGCGTGCAGCATAAATCTGCCAAAAGAAAAGGCTGAGTTTCACTTGTAGCATATAAGGAATAATGGGCCTGGGCGAGCCTAAGCAAAATATTATAATAACAAAAGGAAATGGGTAAAAAAAAGCCTCACTGCCCAATAAAACAATCATTTACATAGTAATCATACTGATCATTTTCCTCCTAAAATTGTGTTGGTGCAGGCCCCAAAAGCCACTTGAAAGCCTTCTGTAGTGCAAACAAAACATTTTCCCCTCCTAGAATTAGGGGCCATTTTTACATAGGCAAATCAGATGGTAGTGTTAAAAAAAGCTACTGCTTTGTACTGGTGGCTATAACCAGGTCAAGCACAGTAAGTGGCCAATTGCCCTTTTTTAAATGTTATGTTTTTTATTAGGATCACAAAATATCAATAATTGGCCTAGTAGTGAGTTGATGTACCAAAGTACTGCGCTACAGATTGATGAGAAATGGGGCTTGCTGGATTTCCCATCTACTCATCATGCTTTGTAGTCCACCAGAAATGTTCAGAGTGGCAGTCACATGACTTGAAGTAAATCCAATTCAATCTTTCTTCTCCCTTTGGCTGTACTTCTGAAGCTAATAAGGATATTCACTCAGTAAAGATGGAATATATTTGAGCCTTTACCATGTGGAGAAGGAAGGGCTGTTTACATTTCCATATGACACATTACAGGAGACTGGAGCAGATGCTTTCAGTTACAACGAGCCTCCCCAGGTGGTAAAAACTAGTAGTAAACCATTCTTCTAATGTATGAAATATGGTAGCCCAATGAATATCTTGGTAGTCTACAACTACTTTGGCTTTTGATCTCTTTTCAAATATTGGGTCTTTTTGCATGTGATTAATCTGAAAAAGGATAGGTACAGTATGACTCGAGCATTGGACAATGTGACCTATTTCATGCACACCAGGGTCACTATACAACCTGCCATTACAATCTGAGCAAAGTTCTTTGAAAAGTCTCCAGATTTATCTGAAAAGTCATCCCATCATTAGAAAGATAGTAATGTTGTGCTTTACAAGAATGTAACAAGACTGTAGCAACACATTTGAGGGTTGAGACGACTTCATAAATAGTGAGAGTGAAACTTGAATGGTTTCCCCATACATCTGAACCCTGAGGGTGTCCTACAGCCTTAAACATACTCCTAGTCTTTTATTTTTCCTTAAATTTAAACCTCTTTAACTATTTCTAACTTTCCCATTTGACACGGCAGATGATTTTCTCCTACGATTGCGCCATTGAGCTTTGCCATCCATCACCTGGGTTATAGTCGGATGAGTTCACAGGAAGAGAATGTTCACCAAGACATAATACATTGTTTTTCAATGTATTATTATGAAATATATTATGAAATTTGAGAGTTTTACTTAGAAGACAAAGTGCAGCACACGGTGTATAGTCGTTTTTTGTTACACAATACAGTGTTATAGAAATATACAGTACAATATGAACAAAGCATCCCATAGACTATAGCTCTGTTGCATTATTTAGGTGTATTTCTATAATGTAATCTCCTCCAGCCCTACAACCCTCCGAGATATCTGTGCTCCTCCAATTCTGGCCTCTTGCACGTCCCCGATTTTAATCGCTTCAACATTGGCAGCCGTGCCTTCAGCTGCCTAGGCCCTATGCTCTAGAATTCCCTCCCTAAACCTCTCCGCCTCTCTTCCTCTCTCTTCCTTTAAGACGTTCCTTAAAACCTACTTCTTTCATCTGCCCTAACATCTCCTTATGCGGCTAAGAAACTAATATTAACATAAGCATTTTTGTCTAAATTTCCCGAGACCAAGCACCATGTCGGGGCCTCGCATGCAGTGGACAGCTTATCAGAACATCCTGAACAACACACTTGCGATTTTTAGATTAATTGCCCAACAACGCATGCAAGGTTCCAGTGGTCGGTACGGGATTCAAAAATCTACTTCCAATCTCTTGTAACTAAGTTAAAGGAACCCCCACCAATCTAAGACTAGGCAAAAATGCTTGTGTGTCAAATTTTGCTTGATAACACTCCTGTGACGCGCCTTGGGACGTTTCACTATGTTAAAGGCGCTATATGAATGCAAGTTGTCATTATTTTGTAGTTAACTTCTATATATTGCAGAAAATTCATATCTTAGGCTTTCTAGTTGCAGGAGCTAAGCTGGCCTAAATTATCTCTCTGAAGGTTCCAGTTCACTCGACTCAGATTGTCAAAACAGTTACAGTTTATCAATACCCGCGGAAAAGAAATTGCCGCAGTTTCCTGTGCTTGAATATCTGTAGCTGCAGTTGAAAGTAGCTTACAATTAACCAAGCAAATCACACAGAATGTGTTTCATTTTGAATGTGGTTTGGCTCCTCCCTCCAGCTTTTGGAGACGGCGTACAAATCTTTGCAACATCTGTATCGAGTTAGGTCAGGGACACGATCCTGACTGCAGCTGGTTTTAAAGCTGCTTCGGGTGGGTAAATTTCCCGAGACCAAGCGCCATGGAGGGGCCTCGCATGCAGTGGACAGCTTATCAGAACATCTTGAACAACACACTTGCGATTTTCAGATTAATTGCCCAACGCATGCAAGGCCCCAGTGGTTGGTACTGGGTCGCGAAAATCTACCCCCAGTGTCTTGTAACTGAGTTAAAGGAACCCCCACCAATCTAAGACTAGACAAAAATGCTTAATATCCTGCCACTGTTGCTGTGCTAAAATGCACTACCATTATTCCCCCTCCCCTCCCCGTCGTTCTTTAATAAGACATTATTAATAAACTTGAAAATTATTATAGTGGGCCGGGGGGGGGGGGGGGGCATGATAAATATTTCAACATGTACAAAAGGATGTCCATTAGCTCTTATAGCTTCTGCTTGCTCATCTCATTTTTTTTTTTCTCTTTTTAACATTATTTTATGCTCATCAAAGTAAGGGATTTGAGTACTAGCGAATGGAGTACACCCAGTGTCAGCATCAAGCATTCTCCAGTCAGGTATAGCGCAGCCCCCTTCACTCTGTCCCAACAACATGCTCCAACTGCAACTTCAGAAGAGCTGCCCCCCCCCCCCCCCCCCCCCCCCCCCAACTGCACCATTTCCCATACCAAACATCCTTAGGCCTGTCAGAGTGAGAGTGCCAATTAGTGACAAATTAGAATCAGTTTTGTGCTGTAGATTCAGGCCCACCAGAAACTGGACTGAGTTTGCCAAACTAATTTTACACGGGACCCTTACAGCCAGTGGCAACTGATGACCTTTTTGACAGGTGAGGCACAGCTGTACACCCCTCACGAAGCCCACGTGTTCCCGTGGCAACAGGCCCTTCCTGTGGAATCCCACCACCAACTTTAATTTAAAAAAAAAAATATTATAACAGCGTATGTTTGAAAGATTCCAAGTAAGCGCATTACTCAAAAGGATGAATGAAAGAACTGTTCTACGATTAGCCACATTCCCCTTGGATTCTCTTAATGTTAATTAAAGACAGTGTTATGTGCAGAAAGGTACAAGTTGACAGAGAGGTCAGATCAGCAGTACTAGATTCTGGCAACAAAATCCCATACAATGACACTGGCCATAATCCAATAATATGGCTCAGATTTTGGCAATTACGATTTCTGTGCAGTGTAAAAGGCGGTTCTGCACAGCGACAGCAACTCACTGCTTGTGTGAGCGCACAAAATTCTAAGTGAGGCAATCCTCCCTTTCTCACCTCTGCTTACAGCAGCAGACAGGAGATTCTCATCCTGTCAGTCTTGGCTGGATTTGAACCCACATCCCACAGGCGATTGGGTAACCCAGTTCTCTAGCCCATCTCACTTTAAACTCCTTGAAGGAAGTTTAATGGTGATACACATTACATATTCAAAAACGCATTTAATATTCTTGTGTTTGGATCTATCTTTTACAAGGGTACTTCCATCTATTTATATGTAGCTTGATGTTTTGATCTTTAGGCAAATCTTCAGGTAGTTGTGCCCACTATAAGCATCAAATCTGATATGATCCTTCAGTTTAATGTATAATGTTCCTTGAGTAAGGGTGTTGCAGTTCTTTCCCAAATAGGTTTCTAAGGATGTCCTAATGCTTATGATGTGTCAGATATTGATCTGGTGTGAAGCTGAACTTCAACCTTTATCATGCCTACTAAAAAGATCCAAAAAGCTCTCTGGGCAAACTTTTCCTGTACCTCCAGCCTACTCCAAATAGAGGTAGGGCTTATATCACAAAATGCATTTATTCCCACCCCCTCAGCTATGGGCGCAGGTGTGCTTGTGTTTTGGGTCAGCACAACCCCACTTTTGCCTGTCTTGCAAAATTGGGGCTCGTGTGTATCCTAAGTGAGGATGGGATTGGATTCAGTTATGCTGCTCACGGTTGTTTAGCCTGCTGACTGTCCAGGTGCACACGTGAAGAATGGTCACTTGGATGAAAGCCTTGATACCAGTGGGACTTGTTGCTACACTTCAAAAGTAATTCCTTGAGTGAAATACGTTTTGAAACTTTCTAGTATGGTAAGGTGTTATATAAATGACAGTATTTGATTTTATTTATACCCCAGCATGAGACAGTACCTTCAGGAGAGGTGGGGAGAAAATTGAAGGAGAAAAATGGATGCCTTTGTTGTGAAGTGTAATTTGTTTTTACTTTGGAGAGGTTAGTCATGTGACAGAACCCAATATACACGATGTCTTGTAATTTCCAAGAGGATTATAGAGCTGCTTGTGCTGCATATGCTCTGCCTGGTTTTACCAGCTCTTAAGTGGCCTAACCAGCAGTCCTTAACGGGATCGCTGAAGGCCACTCGGAGCAAAAGGCCCAAGAAATTCGCAGTTTTAATTTTTTGTGGGCCCAGGAGAAGCAGGAGTTTCATTTATTTTGGTTTATTTCCTCTCATACAAATGAAGGAATGTTGGGTATAGCTATAGCTGGGTCCCAATGCACTTTCAGTGTAATTACCTCGTTCCACATGCCATAGATTTACAATCAGGGCAATTTCGGGGTTGCGCAAGCTTTTTTGGAGCTGTTGGTCAGCTTTCACTAGTTTTCTAGGTTAGCACTCATGCTGTCATAAGGTAAGTGGGAAAGTAAGCTGTGAGGAGGACGCAAAGAGGCTGCAAAGGGATATGGAGTATAATGTGGGGGAATAAGAAATTATCCAGTTTGGTAGGAAGAATGGAAAAGCAGAATATTTTTTAAAAGGTGAGAGACTAGTAAATGTTGGTGTGCAGAGGGATTTGGGTGTTCTTATATACGAATCACAGTAAGTTAACATGCAGGTACAGCAAGCAATTAGGAAGGCAAATGGTATGTTAGCCTTTATTGCAAAGGGGGTTGGAGTATAAGAGTAAGGAAGTCTTGGTGAAATTATATAAGGCTTTGGTGAGACTACACCTGGAGTACTGTGCACAGTTTTGGCCTCCTTGCCTAAGGAAGGATATACTTGCCTTAGAAGTGGTGCAATAAAGGCTCACTAGATTGATTCCTGGGATGAGAGGGTTGTCCTATGAGGAGAGATTGAGAAGAATGGGCCTATATTCTCTGGTGTTTAGAAGAATGAGAGGTGATCTCATTGAAACGTATAAAATTCTTAGAGGGCTTGACAGGGTAGATGCTGAGAGGCTGTTTCCCCTGGCTGGAGATTCTAGAACCAGGGGTCATAGTCTCAGGATAAGGGGTCGGCCATTTAGGACTGAGATGAGGAGAATTTTTTTCACTCAGAGGGTTGTGAATCTTTGGAATTCTCTACCCCAGAGGGCTGTGGATGCTGAGTCTTTGAGTATATTCAAGGCTGAGATCGATAGATTCTTGGGCACTAAGGGAATCAAGGGATATGGGGATAGGGTGGGAAAGTGGAGTTGATGTAGAAGTTCAGCCATGATCTTATTAAATGGTAGAGCAGGCTTGAGGGGCCGCATGGCCTACTCCTGCTCCTATTTCTTATGCTCTTATGTTCTTATTAAAACGGCCGCTAGTTTTGGTGTAGAAATCTTCTACTTGGCTACTGCTAAGGAGCAGGACCTGGAACATAGAGGCCAAATTAATGCTGGATGTGTGACAAAATGTGTTTTCAGAAAAACGCATCCAAAGTTTTAGCGAAATAAAAATTCTCTCATCCCTGTCTCCGCCCCTTCAACATTGTTTTGCTAAAAATAAACATAATAAATTTCCAAAAAGTTTACTACTGCAGAGAATATTGCCCTGAATGAGTTGCATTGCAGGCGGCCATTCCACTCTGATACCAATGTGAAACAATAACAACGTACCCTCCTACATATGCCAGCATTAGAAGCGAGAATTTACCTCACCATGTGCTGCACCTTTTAATATTATTCTGGCACCTAATGAAAATGTGGTGGCGGGGTGAAGGGGTGGGAAGGGGGCAGGGGGCTGGCATATGCGGCTGCCATCCAAAGAACTATTTTGGTCCTGGACCCTCATTATAACGTGGTCGGTGACCTGCCAGCATGATAGGTGCCTCCCCCAATAGGCAGCTCGCTGTTCTGGGGAGGGCGATAAAGGTGAAGTGCCTGCAGCAGCACCTTAAAGGGGAGGGGCATAAGTGTCAGGCATGAAAACACGCAGCACTTTAGAGCAGCAGGCGTCTTGCGTGTGGAATCTACAGCGGCAAATGCATTAGATATGGAAGCCTTTAAGGCTCAAAACCCATAATCGACTGCCATAAAAGTATCTCTCAGAAGTCATACAGCTTACCCTGACTGCAGCTGAGGATCCCTTTACATTTTGCTGGAAATGGCCACCTCCTGACTTGTACTGTCCATCATTGCTACATGGGAGCAGGAACTGGTGACAGTCAGGTGGGAAGGGTGGAAAATGCTGTTGAGTGTCTTAACTTCATCTCTCAACCCTAATTTGTATATGTGCATGAGCCTCCCATCTGTTTCTGATGGGAGCTCTGGCCACAAGAATGGAGGCCCGCGCGAAGCTCAGGACAGATGGCAACTCAGCGGTAAGTCGGCATGACGACCCACTGCATTATTTTGGTCCCACTACTGTTCTGTTTTTGAGCTCAAACAAAGAGACATTGATAGATTAAGTGAGTGGGCAAAACTGTTGCAGATGGATTTCAACACAGGTAAGTGTGAGGTCATACATTTTGGACCAACAAAGGATAGATCCGAGTATTATTTAAGTGGTGAAAAGCTGGGAACAGTGGAGGTCCAAAGAGATTTAGGGGTCCATGCACACAGATCACTAAAATGTAGTAGTCAGGCACAGAAAATAATTAAAATGCCTAATAAAATGTTAGCTTTTATAACTAGAGGGCTAGAATATAAAGGGGACGAAACTTTGCTACAGCCTTACAAAGCCCTGGTTAGACCACATCTGGAATACTGTGTACAGTTCCGGGCACCGCACCTTGGAAATGATATACAGTACTAGCTTTGGAAGGAGTGCAGCGCAGATTCACCAGAATGTTACCAGGGCTCCAAGGGTTAGATTATGAGGAGAGATTACATAAACTAGGCTGGTATTCCCTGGAATATAGAAGGTTAAGGGGTGATTTGATTGAGGTTTTTAGGATATTGAAAGGAGTTGAAAGGACAGATAGAGAAAAACTGTTTCTGCTGGCAGGGGAGACTAGGACAAGGGGACATAACTTTAAAATCAGAGCCAGGCCATTCAGGAGAGAAGTTAGGAAACACTTCTTCACGCAAAGGGTGGTAGCAGTGTGGAACTCTCTCCCATAAAAAGCAGTAGATGCATAGCTCAATTAATCATTTTAAGTCTGAGATCGATAGATTTTTGCTGACAAGGGTATTAAGGGATATGGAGCCAAGGAGGGTGGATGGAGTTGGGATACAGATCAGCCATGAGCTCATTGACTGGCAGAACAGGCTCGAGGGGCTGAATGGCCTACTCTTGTTCCTATGTTCCTGTGGTAGCGAGACAAAAAAATAACCCCCAGGGGCTTTTTATCAAACAAGTGAAGCTGCAGCCATCCCATTGAAAATAAAGTCCATTGTTGCTTTGGAGAAGTGTTTACCCAGTGTCTGCTGTACTTAGGCTGGGTAAAATTCCGTTATCCACCTGCGTGTGTCTGTGCACATGTATGTTGCTTCGTGTAAAAAAAATAAGAAGCAATTAGAACAACTGCAACAAGCAGCTGTAAACTTGCAGCTGATTGCTGAAACTAGTCACTTAGAGGTTCCAGGAAAACACAGTCAAATTGCAAGCACTCTGAGAACGTGCTTTATTATTAATCAAAATAAAGACTAACAAAAACACTTGGAAATAATTTTTTGTAGTTCACCAACTCCTTTAAACAAAACTTCCAGTGGTAAAGCCAGATTATATAACCACACTCTTAATGACTATTCTGTCAAAGAGTGATTTGTGTTAGTAGTGGCATGTCTGTTGGGAAGGGAAGTGTTAAACTGAGGATTTGTCACTTTGACTCTCCCCATATGGAACACTGATGCTGGAGTGTATGTTTAAGGGGCTGTTGGGACAGTGCCAAGGCGAAGAGATGAACCTTTGATTCTCTTCTTTGAGGCTGAATTGAACTCCCCTGGGGCTGCTCGCTCCCTTTCACACACCAAATTCCTTACTACTTTGAGTACGGTTTTCCAAGTCCCTCTGAGACTCTAAACACCGTCCCTGCTTGTGTAGTCTGGCTGTGAGGCTGCCTTTGGGTCTGGCGTCAGCTGTAATTACCTTGGTTGGAGACTTCAATAACATACCTGCACTTAATTAAATCAAAAGTGGCCTTTGTCATGCTTTTTTAGAATGTAACTTAGAATTTCATTTATGATGTCGGAGAGGAACGAGTCCCCATGTTACTTTCACTGCTGTCAGTGTGTCAGATTTTGCTGATAATGTTTAGATTTCAATGTCAGCTGCTATCGAGGGAGACCCGAGACACAGATTCAGGTCAAGTTTAATTATTTTCTGAATTCACCCTTCAGGACCTATGGCAGTATTAATATATACCGCTGGACATCTACATTTTCAGAATTTGTTTTTGCTGCATTTCCTGGGGATTTTGGTTTCATCCTTTGTGCATTGAATAGTTTATATTCATTTCAAAATCTGCAAAAAAAAATTTAAATGCTGAATAACAGTTTAAAAATTCTTAAATATGTAGCATAATAAAAATATTTGTTTGCAGTCCTCTTTGATTAAACCACAAAATGTTGAATTCAAAATTGCACTGATGTTCCTCAAATGCGTCAATATTTCACCAAAACTTAGCTATAAAATTGATTACTTATGGATTGAGGTTAACATTTTAGACACAATAAAATTTTAACTTTCAGCAACAAATACAGGAAAGGAAATTTATTTTGTAGTAGTCGAGAGTATTTGGAAATTAGAATAAAGTAAACTATCTTTCAATGGGCACACCGACAATTAAGAGATAGAAGATCAGCCATTGAGATAGAGGATCAGCCATGATCATATTGAATGGCGGAGCAGGCTCGAAGGGCCGAATGGCCTACTCCTGCTCCTATTTTTGTGTTTCTAAATGCACCTTCTGGCATCATTCCCATTGCAGTTTATTGTCCCAAGTCTGAGAAGTGCCAAATGGTCCCATTATTGCAGCTCTGTGCAGAGAGGATACAGGATGGAGTAAACGATGCCATGAAAAGATGGATGGAGTAAAATTTCAGGGCGAGAGAAAGCCAGTGATATGTACTGTACTCAATACAGCTCAAAGGAGTTGAACAACTAGGAAATAGTTACTTCCATTGGTTTTCATACACGCCAAAAGTCTGCACAGCATGTTTATGCCAGTAAAATCTAATGATTAATGTGCACTTAAGCTGTTGTTGTGAGTGAGGCAGTGTAATTGGACACAAGGCTGCAGGTTGAATGCCTCTAGTATGATATTGTTTTGCAAGCGCTCACACATAGATTTTGATAGAACATTGATTTTTTTTAGCATCATAAGAGTTTTGAAAATCATGTGTATCTGAGATGCTTTAGACATTGATGAATGTCATCCACTGCACTGCTTGAATAGTCAATTTAATAGTAATGATTTTTAACACATGCAGCGAAGGTTCAGCAGACTGATTCCTGGGATGGCAGGACTGTCGTATGAGGAGAGATTGGGTCGAAAAGGCCTGTATTCACTAGAGTTTAGAAGAATGAGAGGGGATTGCATTGAAACGTATAAAATTCTGACAGGGCTAGACAGACTGGATGCAGGGAGGATGTTTCCCCTGGCTGGGGGGTCTAGAACAAGGGGTCATAGTCTCAGGATACAGGGTAGGACATTTAGGACTGAGATGAGGAGAAATTTCTTCACTCAGAGTGTGGTGAACCTGTGGAATTCTCTACCACAGAAGGCTATGGAGGCCAAGTCACTGAATATATTTAAGAAGGACATAGATAGATTTCTAGACACAAAAGGCATCAAGGGGTATGGGGAGAGAGCAGGAATATTGTACTGAGATAGAGGATCAGCCATGATCATATTGAATGGCGGAGCAGGCTCGAAGGGCCGAATGGCCTACTCCTGCTCCTATTTTTCTATGTTTCTATGTTTCTAACACAGGAGAATTAGTTGATTACAGCAGCTTTTACTGAAATTATTCTTTTAAGCCTTTTCAGCAATTAATTCAGCAATTTTTTCTGACAACAACGGATCCCAAGAGAAGTAAGTTTGGGCAATCTCAACCCAGTTTCTATCATTCAAGAATCAGCAGCACAGAGGTACTTTAATCATGCTTTTGCAGGATAAAGATTATGGCACTGTCATTGTGTGAGAGGAGGGTTTATTTCTAATATATGGGGTCAGAATTTATTGCCAGCATTGTCACTGGTGCCTAAGATACTGAGGGAGAAATTCGACATTGCTGCACCGATTTTATGGTCACAAAACGGCCGCAACAATGACAAAGTTGGCAATGCAATGGCCCGTGCCTGATCTGTGCATGTGCTTGGCCCACTGCTAAGTTTGTCAAGGCCTCTTTTTAGGCGGCCCTGCTGGCTGCCTGAAACGAGCGCAGGCCTCAGATTGAAATGAGGGGCCTACGGCTGTTTCAGGACTCATTTGTTAGATTTGTTAAGAGCTGCACTGTTTTTCCGGATATACAGCGGCGTAAGTAGTAGTCCTTAAATAGATTGCTGGGCGTCACCGAAGAAACCATTGGGTAAATTTTTTATATTTAACTCAATGTGGAGCCGGGAGGAGCAGGAGTTCTCCCCCTGCCTCCGAATTAATGCTACAGGCTTGCTCCCTCCCTTCCCGACTTACCTGCGGGCTGCTGCCGTCTAGGCAGCCGGCCCAAATTGGATCACGGCAAAATGGAGCGCTGCCTCTGGAGGCACAGCAGGGGTCGATAGCTCGCTGCGATTATTAAAGCGTGGCCCGAGGCCAAATTTCTGTTGATCCTCGGGCCTCTTGGTTCAAGCAGACCCCTAGGAGGTGCGCCGACAGTTATGTTGCTGAAAATGTGCTAGAACGAATTTCTACCCCACTGTTTTCGCAGAAGTGCGAATGGCTCCTTTACGCTAGGTGTAAACTGCAGTCTTTCGTTATCTTGCAGTTCCCACAAAGGTTTTTACCCATAATATTAACCTTTTTTCTTTTCAGATGTAGACAGACCTGCATTTTCTGCTTTTTGCTTCAGTCTTCTTTATTTTGTTCCGATAAAAAATTCCTTTTGGACAAGTTTTTTTTTTGGTCATTCTGCAAAGTTCCTGAGTTCATTTTAATTTCCACCCAGTCGAGGGAAGTGCTTTGCCCCTGAGATTTAAATAGACAGCTGTAACAATTTATTGGTATCAAACTATATTTTCATTCAGCTGTTAGCATTGACGTTCTTTTGTTGCTTTGTGTGGCAAACAACAAATGCTGAGCTCCATGCTGTAAACCATTAATACAAGACTGTTTGTATTGAAACAATACCAATCCACATGATGAGTAATGCACAAAAAATAGGCTCAAATTTCTGCTTTGATTGCAGGACAGTTAGACCCATATAGGACCTGACATGGGAATGCTTGCTAGAGATAATCATCTGAAATTTCGCTTTAGATGCAGTCAGACGGTCTGAGGATAAATTTTCATCAAAACTTTGCATTTTCTTGATTGGTTCTGATGTCTGAAATCTGTTAAACAAGTTAGCATCGACCACCTGAAGACCAAGTCCTTTAAGCTCAGTCTCGGTGCGGTCACTGGTATAGATTTAACAATTTTTTTTCTTCTCTCTCCCACATGGCAGCTGTCTTTCATTCTGCCACTGCCATTTACAATTCTCTAGAGCCATCTTTTGCTTCTTAACTTGCCCCATTACCATCTCCTTTTGCCTTGCACCATCTCTTAATGTCTCTTAATCTCTCCTGCCTTCCATCCTACCACAGACCTTCCCTTTTGATCTTTCCTCCCCTCCCCGCCTTTCCCTGCCCCTACACTTGCTTAAAATCTGTTACATCTACAACTTTTTCCAGTTCTGACGAAGGGTCATCGACCTGAAACGTTAACTCTGTTTCTCTCTCCACAGATGCTGCCTGACCTGCTGAGTATTTCCAGCATTTTCTGTTTTTATTTTAGATTTAACAATTGTTTAATTTCCCATTATCATGGGGAACCATACCCAAACAATGTGAAACTAATTTTGATCAGAATAAAACCAGATAACTTGCAATTTTACATTATTGACATTAAAATGGTAGATTAATCACATTTTTGGTGTTGTTGATTGAGGGATAAATGTTGACCAAAAGACTAGGAGAACTCCTTGCTCTTCAAATTGTGCATTGGAAATTCTTACATGCAGCTGAACAAGCTGGCAGGGCCTCAGGTTATCATCTTATCCAAAAGACAGCTTACAGTACTGCTTTTGACTCTTTCTGGTGACTTATGCTGGCTATGTTTCCATAAATGCCAGCAGCCCTGTGGTACTACATCACTGTGGTTATTCTTTGTGTGTGATCTTATCGTGTGTGACCCTAACCAAACTTCAGAGTATGCATACTTTCCTGTGATGGATAGCAATCAGAGGCAGGAGGCAGGAATACTGGCTGATTTTCCTCTTCTACAACCCAATCCTGGTCTGGTACTATGTTATACGATGTATTTATTCACTGAGTCATCACAAGAAATTTGAGAAAAGTTGAGGACAAGAGTGGCCATTTTTTTAATTCTTGGGATAGGAGCGTCGCTGGCAAGGCCAGCATTTATTGCCCATCCCTCGTTGTTTGAGAAGGTGGTGGTGAGCCACCTTCTTGAACCGCTGCAGTCCATGTGGTGAAGGTGCTCCCACAGTGCTGTTAGGGAGGGAGTTCCAGGATATTGACCCAGTGACAATGAAGGAATGTCGATATATGTCCAAGTCGGGATAGTATGCGACTTAAAAGAAAAAAAGACTGGCATTTATATAGCGTCTTTCATGACCACCGGACATCCCAAAGTGCTTTACAGCTAATGAAGTACTTTTTCCAAGTGTAGTCACTGTTGTAATGTAGGAAACGCGGCAGCCAATTTGTGCACAGCAAGCTCCCATAAAGAGCAATGTGATAATGACCAGATAATCTGTTTTAGTGATGTTGATTGAGGGATAAATATTGGCCAGGACACCAAGGATAACTCCCCTGCTCTTCTTCCAAGTAGTGCCATGGGATCTATTACGTCCACCTGAGAGAACAGACAGGGCCTTGGTTTAACATCTCATCTGAAAGACGGCACCTCTGATAGTACAGCACTCCCTCAGCACTGCACTGGAGTGTCAGCCTAGATTTTTGTGCTCAAGTTCTTGGAGTAGGACTTGAACCCATGACCTTCTGACTCAGGAGGTGAGGGTGCTCCAACTGAGCCACAGCTGACACTGTGGAGTAAACTTGGAGGTGATGGTGTTCCCTTGTATCTGCTGCCCTTGTCCTTCTAGGTGGTGGAAGTTGCTGGTTTGGGAGGTGGTATCAATGAAGTCTTGGTGAGTTGCTGCAGTGCATCCTGTAGATAGTATACACTGCAGCCACAGTATGCCAGTGGTGGAGGGAATGGATGTTTAAGGTGGTAGATGGGCTGCGGATCAAGCGCACCGCTTTGTCCTGAATCGTGTCTATCTTCTTGAGTGTTATTGCTGCTGCACCCATCCAGGCAATTGGGGAGTATTCCATCACACTCCTGACTTGTGCCTTGTTGGTGGAGGAGAGGCCTTGGGGAGTCAGGAAGTGGAACACTCGCTGCAGAATACCCAGCCTCTGTCTGACCTGCTCTAGTAGCCATGGCATTTCTGTGGCCTGCTCTAGTAGCCACCAGTGTTTCTGTGGCTGGTTCAGTTGAGTTTCTGATCAATGGCAACCCCCAGGATGTTGAAGGTGGGGGAATTCATAAAATCGTACAGCACAGAAGTAGGGAATTTGGCCCATCATGTCTCTTTGAAAGAGCTATCTAATTAGTCCCAATCCATTGCTATTTCCCCATAGCCCGACAATATTTTCCTTTTCAAGTATATATCCAATTCCCTTTTGAAAGTAACTCCTTTTGTGGGAGGGCGAATTGGGGTGGGAATCGGATGCCACCTAGGACCTAAGGGAATTGTCCCTGGCATAAGGTAAGTTCTGAGGGGGTAGGGGATTCATATACAGATACTGATGTGGGAGAGGAGAAGGAAGGCAGGGGAAGCCTTGGAAAATAAGAGTCTAAATGGGGTAGAGGAGCAAAGGGATCTAGAGGTACAGATTCACAAATCATTAAAGATAGCAATGCAGGTTAACAAAACCATAAATAATTACAAACAAAACACTGGGGTTCATTTCTAGAGGAATAGAATTGAAAAGCAGAGAAGTTATGTTGAACTTATATAGAACATGGGTTAGACCACACTTGGAGTACTGTGCACAATTCTGGTCTCCGCATTACAAAAAGAATATAGAGGCCATGGAGAAGGTGCAAAGAAGATTTACAAGGATGATACCAGAGGTTATAACTATCAGGAAAGACTGAACAGGGCTCTTTTCTCTTGAAAATGAAGAGTGAGAGGACACCTGATAGAGGCCTTTTTAAAATTATGAAGGGGTTCAATAGGATAGATGTAGAGAAGATGTTTCCAGTTGTGGGGTATCTGGAACTAGGGGCCATAAATATAAGATAGTCACCAATAAATCCAATGAGGAATTCAGGAGAAACATCTTTACTCAGAGATTGGTTAGAATGTGTAACCTGCTACCACAGGGAGTGGTTGAGGCGAATTGCATAAATGCATTTAAAGGAAAGCTAGAGAACTACATGACTGGGAAAGGGATAGGAGGATATGTTGATAGAATGAGATGAAGTAAGGTGGGAAGAGGCTTGTGTGGACCATAAATGGCATAGACCTGAATGACCTGTTTCTGTGCTGTAAATTCTATGTAGAATCAGAACATTGCACATTAAAATATCTTAGTTAAACCCAGGGAGTCTTTCCAGGGCCAAAAGGTGCACTTCTGCTCCTCCTGAACCCCACGGAATCCTCCCAAACAGCAAAAAATAAAACTAATTTGGCCTCTTCTAACCACTTTGCTGCCCCCTGCCAGGTTTCTCTGGCAGCTTTGCCCCTCGCCCCCCACTTCCCCTCGCCCCCTTGATCTGCATTAAAAATAGCATCTTTTACAGTTGAATTAGACCCCCGCCTGCCTATAACTGGAGCCCTGGCTGACTTGAAAGTCAGTGAAGGTGCGATTGTGCCAGGTGGGAATGGAACGACCTCAGGCTGGTAAGTGGACTCAGCTGATTTTAACCGTTCACACCCGGCAGGATTAAAATTGACCCAAACAATGCATTTATCATAGAATCATAGAATAGTACAGCACAGAAGGAGGCCATTCAGCCCACCAAGTCTGTGCCGGCTCTTTCGAAGAGCAATCCAGTGAGTCCCACTTCCCCATATCCCTGCAATTTTTTTTCCTTCAAGTATTTATCTAATTCCCTCTTGAAGGCTACTATTGAATCTATATCCACCACCTTATCAAATAGTGCATTCCAAATCTTAACCACTCATTGCATAAAAAAGTTTTTCCTCATGTCGCCTCTGGTTCTTTTGCCAATCACCTTAAATCTGTGCCCGCTTTTTAAATCGACCCTTCAGCCATTGGAAAGTTTCTCCTTCATTTTTAATTTTTTCCCAAAAAACATATATGCAATCTTCTGGTTTCTTTCATAAATAAAGTGAAATTTTATGAGATAGTATAAACAAAATCATCTGCAATGCAATAGCTTAGAATCTACAATGGAGGGAAAGCATAAAAGAACAAATCTGTAAAGACTATTTCAGTATAATTTTTTTTAACAGATTTGGCAATCCTGAGTAGAAATGTTCTATTTTGTTGTGCGACAGGCCACATGATGACCTAGATACTCAACAGCAGCAAAGCTTTATCAGCACATGACCTGACACACAACAAAATGGAGGATTTCTATTCGCAGGATTGCCAAATCTGTTAAAGCAATTTTTTTTTTTTTAAGAAACAAAGATTGTTCATGTGGTTCAGAAACAACTCTCCCAAATTCTAGTGGTATGGGACTTTATGTACCCCCATTACAATGAAATATTATTGCACATATTATAAAATCTGTTCTGAGATTGGATTATTTATTAAAAGTTCTGTTTATGATTAGTGTTGAAATCACTGTAGTTATATCTACAGATATTATTCCTCAATGCTTTTGCTAATTTCCACTTCCTGCTTCAGACGGCCATCTTGGTGATGAAAGGGTGAATCCATTTGCAGGCTGGGTGGTAGTCAGGCATGTCGGTTTCACACCTGCTGGAATGACACCAATAGAACTTTTCAGATCAGTCTCATTTTCATTAATGCTCCAAGCTCCTGCCAAGAACCCTGCCAAGGGTTTTGAAAGAGGTGGCCATTGGGATAGTGGACGCATTGGTTGTCATCTTCCAAAATTCTATAGATTCTGGAACGGTTCCTGCAGATTGGAGGATAGCAAATGTAACCCCGCCATTTAAGAAAGGAGGGAAGAGAGAAAACGAGGAACTACAGACCTGTTAGCCTCACATCAGTAGTTGGGAAAATGCTGGAATCTATTATAAAGGATGCAATAACTGGGCACTTAAAAACTAATAGTAAGATTGGGCAGAGTCAACATGGATTTATGAAAGGGAAATCCTGTTTGACAAACCTATTAGAGTTCTTTGAGGATGTAACTAATGGAGTAGACAAAGGGGAACCGGTAGATGTGGTGTATCTGGATTTTCAGAAGACCATCGATAAGGTCCCACACAAGAGGTTGGTGAACAAAATTAGGGCACATGGAATTGGGGGTAATATACTAGCATGGATTGATAATTGGTTAACAGACAGAAAACAAAGAGTAGGGATAAACAGGTCTTTTTCAGGATGGCAGGCTGTGACTAGTGGGGTACCGCAAGGATCGGTGCTTGGGCCCCAGCTATTCACAATCTATATCAATGATTTGGAAGAGGGGACTAAATGTAACATTTCCAAATTTGCTGATGACACAAAGCTAGGTGGCAGTGTCAGTTGCGAAGAGGATGTGAAGAGGCTTCAAGGGGATCTCGCCAGGCTCAGTGAGTGGGCGAGAACATGGCAGATGGAATATAATGTGGATAAATGTGAAGTTATCCACTTTGGTAGAAAAAACAGAAAGGCAGAGTATTTCCTAAATGGTGAAAGATTGGGGAATGCAGATGCTCAAAGGGACTTGGGTGTCCTTGTACATGAGTCACTGAAAGTGAATGTGTAGGTGCAGCAAGCCATTAGGAAGGCAAATAGTATGCTGGCCTTCATTACAAGAGGATTTGAGTACAGGAGTAAAGAAGTCTTACTCCAATTATATAGGGCCTTGGTGAGACCACACCTGGAGTACTGTGTACAATTTTGGTCTCCTTACCTAAGGAAGGATATACTTGCCATAGAGGGAGTGCAACGAAGGTTCACGAGATTGATTCCTGGGATGGCGGGACTGTCGTATGAGAAGAGATTGAGTAAACTAGGCTTGTATATTCTTGAATTCAGAAGAATGAGAGGGGATCTCATTGAAGCATACAAAATTATTACAGGGCTTGATAGGGTGGATGCTGGGAGAATGTTTCCCTTGGCTGGGGAGTCTAGAACCAGGGGCCACAGCCTCAGGATAAAGGGTAGGCCATTCAGGACTGAGATGAGAAGAAATTTCTTCACAGAGGGTGGTGAATCTTTGGAATTCTCTACCCCAGAGGGCTGTGGAGTCTCAGTCATTGGGTATATTCAAAACAGAAGTCGATAGATTTCTGACTAGTAAGGGCATCAAGGGATATGGCGATAGGTCCGGTGAATGGAGTTGAGGCAGAAGATCAGCCACGATCTCATTGAATGGTGGAGCAGGCTCGAAGGGCCGAATGGCCTACTCCTGTTCTTATGTTCTTATGTTAAGAACAACATCTCCCTTGGGCTCGAGCCTGCTGCTTGCGGGTTGTGATACCCGGTGCTGTTTCAGGATTCAAAGCCCTGCAACAGCATCTTAAAAGGAAGGAAGAAAGACGTGCATTTATATAGCGCCTTTCTTGACCTCAATACGTCCCAGAGCGCTTTACAGAAAATGCTGGAAATACTCAGCAGGTCAGGCAACATCTGTAGAGAAAAACAGAGTTAACGTTTCAGGTCGACGACCCTTCATCAGAACTGGAAAAAGTTGGAGATGTAACAGGTTTTTAAGCAAGTGTAGGGGCAGGGAGAGGGGGGAGGGGAGAAAAGAACAAAAGGGAAGGTCTGTGATAGGGTGGAAGACAGGAGAGATTAGGAGACAAAAGGGATGATGGTGCAAGGCAAAAGGAGATGGTAATGGGACAAGTTAAGAAACAAAAGATGGCTCTAGATGAAATGTAAATGGCGATGGCAGAATGATTGACAGCTGCCATGTGAGAAAGGGGAAAAAAAGATAGGGGCAGAGGTTATGGTCTGAAATTGTTGAAATCGATGTTGAGTCCAGAAGGCTGTAAAGTGCCTAATCGAAAGATGAGGTGCTGTTCCTCGAGTTTACGTTGAGCTTCATTGGAACAGTGTAAGAGGCCGAGGACGGAGAGATCAGAGTGGGAGTGGAGCGGAGAATTAAAGTGACAGGCGACCGGAAGCTCGGAGTCACCCTTACGGACTGAACGGAGGTGTTCCGCAAAGCGGTCACCCGATCTGCGTTTGGTCTCCCCAATGTAGAGGAGACCGCAAAGTACTTTTGAGTGTAGTCACTGTTGTAATGAGGAAAGCTGAAATCTTTTGTTTGAATTCATTAAAATTACTGTCGGTCAATTTTTGGGGAAATAGGGGAAAGAGGTGTTGCAGCAACCTATATCCCGAAAATTCCTGATGCTTCCAAGTGCAGCAGAGGAGGGTGGCTTTTTGTGGCACCTTATAAGAGAGCAGTATAAGTGCTTGTCAATAGGTGGCAATGCATGCTGAATCAGAGAGCAGAGCCCAGAGGAGTTCGTTGCAAGTCAAGATGAGGTTTAGAGGCCCCATCAGGTCAGCCAAGATAGGACTAACTATATGAAGTAACTATCCAAAGTATGCATAGCTCAAAGAGTCTCCCCCTCACTCACTATATTATAGTCCTTTGAATGCTTACCATACGTTCACATTCAGCAGCAGTGCACACATTAACCAGCACTCGTAACTTCATTACTCGCATACTGAAAGGGATTCACCCAAAACAAAATCCTTCCATCTCAATATGGCTCCATGATGCATCTGCATCTAATCATGCTTTGCTTCCTGACCATTTAAGTTTCTCACATATTCTCTGTTTGCAAGACAGGACCACAATAATAGAAGGAAGCAAACTCGCAAGGGATCCCAATAACTTTCAATCTTTGAATGACTTCAAAAAGGTCACTGTCCAAATCATTGATGACATGGTATTGAGGGAATAGGGGATGGTGAAGTCTGCGGTCTAACTACTGTTCAGGATTAGTACCATTCTGCTCATGCTCTTTCTTGTAATACTACAAATTCACTCACTTACTGGTACCAAAGCATATACTGAAGCAAAATACAATGTGACTCATTCTGCTGTAAGGTATATTTGGAAGGATTGTCAAAATGAGAGCATTGTACTTTATGCTTCTCTTTTAATCTAGATGTGCCACAGGAAGTTGTGCTAGGGCTAAATGTTCTAGACCTGCTGAGTACCTCACAGCATCCAGCATCACTCACTACTACATGTGAAACTGCTCAGTTACATCCACTCTGGGGCACTGACATAGCAAGATGGAACGATAAGGTAACATTGTGGTTATGTTACTGGACTAAGTAATCCAGAGACCTGGACTAATAATCCGTGAAACATGTGTTCAAATCCCACCACAGCAGCTGTGGAATTTAAATTCAGTTAATTAAATAAATCTGGAATAAAAAGCTAGTATCAGTAATGGTGATCATGAAACTACTGGATTGTCGTAAAAACCCATCTGGTTCACTAATGTCTTTTAAGGAAGGAAATCTGCCGTCCTTACCTGATCTGACCTATATGTGACTCCAGACCCCCAGTCATGTGTTTGACTCTTAATTGCCCCCTGAAATACTCAGTTGTAACAAACTGCGACAAGAAAACAATAAGAAGAATAAAACTGGACGGACCACCCGGCATCGACCTTGGCACCGGCTTCGGACACAACAACGGCACACCCTACCCAGTCGACCCTGCAAAGTCCTCCTCACTAACATCTGGAGACTTTTGCCAAAATTGGGAGAGCTGTCCCACAGACTAGTCAAACAACAGCCTGACATAGTCATACTAACAGAATCATACCTTTCTGCCAACGTCCCAGACTCCTCCATCATCATCCCTGGGTATGTCCTTTCCCACGGGCAGGACAGACCCACCAGGGGTGGCGGCACAGTGGTATACAGTCAGGAGGGAGTGGCCCTGGGAGTCCTCAACATTTGACTCTGGACCCCACGAAGTCTCATGACATCAGGTCAAGCATGGGCAAGGAAACCTCCTGCTGATTACCACCAACTGATGAATCAGTACTCCTCCATGTTGAGCACCACTTGGAAGAAGCATTGAGGGTAGCAAGGGCACAGAATGTACTCTGGTTGGGGGACTTCAAGGTCCATCACCAAGAGTGGCTCGTTAGCACCGCTACTGACCGAGCCCTGAAGGCCATAGCTGCCAGACTGGGCCTGCACCAGGTGGTGAGAGAACCAACACAAGGGAAAAACCTACTTGACCTCGTCCTCACCAAGCTACCTGTTGCAGATGCATCTGTCCATGACAGTATTGGTAGCAGTGACCACCGCACAGTCCTTGTGGAAACGAAGTCCCGTCTTCACACTGAGAACACCCTCCATCGTGTTGTATGGCACTACCACCGTGCTAAATGGGATAGATTCAGAACAGATCTAGCAGCTCAAAACTAGGCATCCAGGAGGCGCTGTGGGCCATCAGCAGCAGTAGAATTGTATTACACCACAATCTGTAACCTCATGGCCCGGCATATCCCTCACTCTACCATTAATATCAAGCCAGGCCACCAACCCTGGTTCAATGAGGAGTGTAGAAGAGCATGCCAGGAGCAGCACCAGGCATACCTAAAAATGAGGTGCCTACCTGGGGAAGCTGCAACACAGGACTACAAGCATGCTAAACAACGGAAGCCGCATGCTATAGACAGGGCTAAGCGATCCCACAACCAACAGATGAGATCAAAGCTCTGCAGTCCTGCCACATCCAGTCGTGAATGGTGGTGGACCATTAAACAACTGACGGGAAGAGGAGGCTCCATGAATATCCCCATCCTCAATGATGACGGAGCCCAGCACGCGAGTGTAAAAGACAAGGCTGAAGGGTTTGCATCCAGCTTCAGCTAGAAGTGCCGAGTGGATGATCCATATCGACCTCCTCCTGAGGTCCCCACCATCACAGAAGCCAGTCTTCAGTCAATTCGATTTACTCCATGTGATATCAAGAAATGGCTGAGCGCACTGGATACAGCAAAGGCTATGGGCCCCAACAATATCCCAGCTGTCATACTGAAGACTTGTGCTCAAGAACTAGCCGCCCCTTTAGCCAAGCTGTTCCAGAACAGCTACAAAACTGTCATCTACCAAACAATGTGGAAAACAGCCCAGGTATGTCCTGTCCACAAAAAAAAAGGACAAATCCAATCTGGCTAATTACTGGCCCATCAGTCTACTCTCAATCATCAACAAAGTGATGGAAGGTGTTGTCGACAGTGCTATCAAGCGGCATTTACTCACCAATGACCTGCTCACTGATGCTCAGTTTGTGTTCCGCCAGGACCACTCGGCTCCTGACCTCATTACAGCCTTGGTCCAAACAGGGACAAAGGAGCTGAATCCCAGAGGGGAGGTGAGAGTGACTGCCGTTGACATCAAGGCAGCATTTGACTGAGTGTGGCACCAAGGAGCCCGAGTAAAACTGAAGTTAATGGAAATCAGGGGAAAGACTCTCCACTGGCTGGAGTCATACCTAGCACAAAGGAAGATGGTTGTGGTTGTTGGAGGCCAATCATCTCAGCCCCAGGACATCGCTGCAGGAGTTCCTCAGGGCAGTGTCCTAGGCCCAACCATCTTCAGCTGCTTCATCAATGACCTTCCCTCCATCAGAAGGTCAGAAGTGGGGATGTTCGCTGATGACTGCACAGTTTTCAGTTCCATTCACAACTCCTCAGATAATGAAGCTGTCTGTGCCCGCATGCAGCAAAATGTGGATGACATTCAGGCTTGGGCTGATAATTGGCAAATAACATTCGCACCACACAAGTGCCAGGCAATGACTATCTCCAACAAGAGCGCGTCTAACCACCGCCCCTTGACATTCAGCGGCATTACCATCGCCAAATCCCCCACCATCAATATCCTGGGGGTCAACATTGACCAGAAACTTAACTGGACCAGCCACATAAATACTGTGGCAACAAGAGCAGGTCAGAAATTGGGTATTCTGCAGCGAGTGTCTCACCTCCTGACTCCCCAAAGCCTTTCCACCATCTACAAGGCACAAGTCAGGAGTGTGATGGGATACTCTCCACTTGCCTGGATGAGTGCAGCTCCAACAACACTCAAGAAGCTCGATACCATCCAGAACAAAGCAGCCCACTTGATTGGCACCCCATCCACCACCTTAATCATTCACTCTCTCCACCACCGGCATACCGTGGCTGCAGTGTGTACCATCTACAAGATGCACTGCAGCAACTCGCCAAGGCTTCTTCGACATCACCTCCCAAACCCACAACCTCTACCACCTAGAAGGATAAGGGCAGTAGGCACATGGGAACACCACCACCTCCAAGTTCCCCTCCAAGGCACACACCATCCTGACTTGGAAATATATCGCCGATCATTCATCGTGGCTGGGTCAAAATCCTGAACTCCCTCCCTAACAGCACTATGGGAGTACCTTCACCACACAGACTGCAGCGGTTCAAGAAGATGGCTCACCACCACCTTCTCAAGGGCAATTAGGGATGGGCAATAAATGCTGGCCATGCCAGCGACGCCCACATCCCATGAACGAATAAAAAAAAAATGGAGGAAGGTGCATCAAATGATGCACAGAGTGCAGCTGATGGTGGAGGAGGAGCAGGAACCTGGTCTGAAGGGTCAGCTTCTGTCCTTCCTCAGTTGTTGAGCATAGGAATTTGGATCTCACTGAGCTTACTTTTAAAAGAACTATGCTTTCTGAACACAGAACTTTAATAGACCAATTGCAGACTATGCCAAACAATCTGATGCAGCTGAAGGCTAGTGTTGAGTCCACTACCCTTATCTCTGCACTGATGGTGCATGGATGTGCAGCACTGCAGGCCATGGAAGATGTAACAATACCACTGATGTTTGCAATGAGACTCCCTCTGGCAGAGACCCTAATATTATTCATAGCATGACTTATGAGGTCTCAGACTACTGCTGTATGGGTCTTGGGTTTCAATATCCTTAATGTTGCTATTGGGTTTGCAGTCTCAGTAAAAGTGGCATGGCTGCAACAGTCAGAAGGAGCAGTAAATTGGGGTGTAGAGCACAGAAATAGTGTCAGCACTGGGGTCTTGAAGATAAGACGCACACACACACACACCCCAATTAAACTGTGCCCATGTATTGGGCATTACATGGTAGAGAAGACCGTTGATAGTTTGGGTGGAGAGGATACTTATGGAGGAGTTCTCAGCTATGAGAGCCTTGCATCATCTTCTTAGGCAGTCCCTCGGAACCGAGGATGACTTGCTTCCACACTAAAAATGAGTTCTCAGGTGACTGATGAGTCCAATGCGGGACCTACAGTCTCTGTCACAGGTGGGCCAGACGGTGGTTGAAGGGGCAGGTGGGTTGGGTGCTTGGGTTGACGTGCGCTCCTTCCGCTTGCTCCCGGCGAAGAGACTCGAGGTGTTCGGTGCCTTCCCGGATGCTTCTCCTCCACTTTCTGCGGTCTTGGGCCAGGGATTCCCAGGTGTCGGTGGGGATGTTGCACTTTTTCAAGGAGGCTTTGAGGTTGTCCTTGAAGCGTTTCCTCTGCCCACCTGGGGCTCTCTTGCCGTGTCGGAGCTCCGAGTAGAGTGCTTGTTTTGGGAGTCTCGTATCGGGCATGCGGACGATGTGGCCCATCCATCGGAGCTGATCGAGCGTGGTCAAAGCTTCGATGCTGGGGATGTTAGCCTGAGCGAGAACACTGACGTTGGTGCGCCTATCCTTCCAATGGATTTGCAGGATCTTGCGGAGGCAGCGTTGGTGGTACCTCTCCAGTGCTTTGAGGTGCCTGCTGTACATGGTCCATGTCACTACTGCTCTGTAGACCATGAGCTTGGTGCTGGGTTTGAGGTCCTGGTCTTCAAACACTCTCTTCCTCAGGTGACCAAAGGCTGCACTGGCACACTGAAGGCAGTGTTGGACTTAGTCATCGACATCTGCCCTTGTTGACAGTAGGCTCCCAAGGTATGGAAAGTGGTCCACGTTGTCCAAGGCCTCGTCGTGGATTTTGATAATCAGGGAGTAGTACTGTGTGGCGGGGACAGGTTGGTAGAGGACCTTTGTCTTACGGATGTTTAATGTAAGGCCCAGGCTCTCGTATGCTTCGGTGAAGGTGTTGACGATGGTTTGGAGTTCGACCTCAGAGTGTGCGCAGACGCAAGCGTCGTCTGCATACTGTAATTCGATGACAGAGGATGGGACGACCTTGGATCTGGACTGGAGGCAACGGAGGTTGAACAGTTTCCAGTTTGTTCTGTAGATTAGCTCCACTCCAGTGGGGAGCTTACTGAGCTATGGGAGCCTTGCATATAGTTCGAGCAGCCCACGAAGGTGCTTCTGTAGACAGAACTTCTGGCTCCTCCTGTTCATGTTGCTCTAATCTTAGCTGTGGGTGGTTGTTCTTCTCAACCATGTACTCCATGCTTACGCCCCATTGCAATTGCATGGCAAAAGTGTAGCATGCAGCAGATGATAATGATTTTGGAAACCTTTACTGGACCATATTGCAACATGCCCTCTGACCTAGCAAGGCATTTGAAGATGCCTATTATGTGTTGTATTACAATCCTTATGGCTGCATGCACTTAATTGTACCTGTGCATCATTGGTTTTCCTGGCTATTGGACAGGAGTCAAAAGCCATGGCTCTAGAGGGTAGCCTTGGCCAAACTTGCATTATTCTGTCTCAAACAATAGAGGCACAATGGATGACTTTAAAATAAACATGTCATAACTGCTGCGTGGGAATTGGGCATTGGCCTGTATAAATGTGCTGATCATCACAGATGAGCTGTATGTTGAAGGAGTGGTACCCCTGCGTGTAGATGAATGTACAGCTATTTTGTGCATGGGCTTATAGAGCCATCAACGATGCCCTGGACTTTGGGGAATCCTGCCATTTCTAAAAAGGGAAGTGCCAACTCATGCTGTTGCCAGTTGTCGGTGGGGAATGTGATGAAATTGCTTACCCTGGAAAACAACTTATCAGTCACTTGCTCGATACATCTGTGCACTCCAGTTTGGCTGATGTTCCCTGTGGCATTTCAGAATGAGTCTGAGGCATAGAAGTTCAGGGTTGAGGTATCCTTGACAGCAACTGGCAATATTGCGCCTTTGGTGGAATTTGGCTGGAGGTCAGATGCCAGAATGCAGCTCAACTCTGTAACAGCCTGTCTGGTAAATGCCAGCCGATGAAGACAAAGTTCCTCTAACAAATCAAGATAAGTCTGTCTCTGCCTGTATATCTGAATTGAAGGGAAACAACAGGTGAAGGCAGTAGGCCACTGGCGCAGCCTATCCTGGCTGGCTTCCTTCTGTTGCTCCTCCTCTTCTTCCTCTAAATAACATAAATAAAGATTGAATACCCATGCGCCAAATTTCAATACTGCAAGATAATAAATGACAGTCCAAGGCCCTCAGCAGAAACACTTATAACCTAAGGGAGAGCACGTCCTGACAGAAGACCACCAACAAATGACACAGTTCTTACACTACAAAAAGAATAATTCTATTTGGCCACTATAATAAAAGCAAAATACTGCGGATGCTGGAAATCGGAAATAAAAACAGAAAAAGCTGGAAATATTCTGTTTGGCCAGTTCTCCTTTAAATTTGGAATGCTTAAAAGACAGAACGTAACAACCCACAATGTCCGTTTTATAACGGCATGATCAAGACTGATTGTAATCCTCATTAAAGGTTATTTTAATTTCATTAACATATTATAATGAAACCTCTTGATGTTTATGGCAGGGACTTCCTGTGTCCAAATACCAATTAACTCGAATGCACGTGACTCACATTATTGACGATGATCTGGAGAACAAGGTCACTGCCCTTACTTCTGCTCCCCATTGATTAAAGAGAAAAAAAACGTGCATTTATATAGCGCCTTTCACAACCTCATGATGTCCCAAAGCGCTTTACAGCCAACGAAGTACTTTTGAAGTGTAGCAACTGTTGTAATGTAGGAAACATGGCAGCCAATTTGCCCACAGCAAGCTCCCACAAACAGCAATGTGACAATGACCAGATAATCTGTTTTAGTGAGGTTGGGTGAGGGATAAATATTGGCCAGGACACCGGGGATAATTCCACTAATGCTCTTCGAAATAGTGCCGTGAGATCTTTTACATCCACTTGAACGGGTAGACAGGGCCTCTGTTTAGCATCTCATTCGAAAGACGGCACCTCCAACAGTGCAGCATTCCCTCAGTACTGTAGTGGAGTGTCAGCCTGGATTATATGCTCAAGTCCCTGGAGTGGAGCTTGAACGCACAACCTTCTGACTCAGGCGAGTGCGCTACCAACTGACAGACAGTGCACACCAGTGTCATGAAACATCAGAAAAACAAGCATAAAATGTCATGCACCAGCTTTCACAGTTGAATTGTACCAGCACATGACCAAACTCCAAGTCACTGAAATGATGCCTAATGTAACAACATCATTCAAGCTGAATGTATGATGAATACATGTTGGTGTCTGTGCCTAAAGTTGAATATTTAGGATTGCAAATGAGAATCAGGTGGCTTTAGCTCTGAAATCTCATTAGTCATGCCCATGCATCAAAGAGGTTCTGTGAACATCATTGTCCTTGTAGGATATAATTTTATCTTTTGTAATTTTTCATTCTGATGGAGCTCTTAGAATCTTGCTGCTCTGTGCAATTCGCTTGTGGCATTTTTTCTCTCTCCCTTGATCTATGTGGGCTCAGTCACGTTTTGCAGGTATCAGATCTAAAAATAAGCTTTAGATTTACGATAGCTATTTTGCTGAATAATGAATCTCAATAATGGATATAGGGGGAGAAATTCAGTATCGCCCCATTTGGGGCGCAATTATCGGCCGGGCGCAAAGATTAGCGCCTGGCGCTAATTATCGCTACCGACTGCAAACTTGACTTTTATCGCCCCTGTAGGTGATTGCAGCGCTATATCAGGCGCTTCACACCTGTCTTAAGGCGCAAATGCCGAGGAGCGAGGCGCTACCTCAGAGCGCTGGCGAAGCTCATGTAATGTCAGTCAGCAATGGAACAAACACACAATGGCACGGGCCAGTTCTTAAAGGGGATGGTTAATCTTGCTTTCCATCCACATCCTGCTCATTGCAGCCTTGAATCTCGGCCTGGAGAGACCTGCACATCAAATGTGCTGGAAAGAAAAATGGAGAGTACCAGGCAAAGAGCTCAGAGTGCAGCCCCCACAGTCTCTGCTAAATCGATACAAGGAATGGCAAATCAAAATGAACCTGCAAAGTGCTGCTCAGTACTCAAAACTCCTTCACACAACGTTGAATCTCTCCAGAAGTCTCTCCCTCTCTCTCTCAGAATGCGTAGTTCAAAAATGACACCAACAATAAAAGGCAGGAAGCGGTCACCTTTAAATAGCGCTCCCCCTTTCCCTGCAGAACGCTCCCCTCAACCTGTCGTTGCTAGCGTCAGGCGGTAAGGCAGGGGGCGCCACTCAATATCCGCTCCGGGGCGATACCGGGGCGTTGCGCACTCGAGTGACGTCATGATCTGCCGGCGCAGGAGATCGTGGCGGTAGTGTTTAGAACCGCCGCAAAATGTCTAGTTAATTTCGCGAGCGGCGCTAACTTCGCCGCGCCTGGGCGCTAGATGCTTTGCGCCCCATTAGCGCCCTCTTAAGGCGCTAACGGGAGGCGCAACCAACTGAATTTTTCCCCCATAGACTCTTGAAGCAGAAGGCTGACTCAATTTCAATCCATGCCTCAAAAGCAAGCTGGGCCTACCGTGAATAGTTCCATGATTAGCAAATCACCCTAGAGTCTCGACAACTTGTTCCAATTAACCAAATCTACATCACTTCACTGTATTTTATCACATGTATGGAGATATACTTGTAAAAATATTTTCATACTTTGAGTCTTGTCTCAAAAGTCATTGCTGGAACTCTTTGATCTTGACATCACCTAAATTCCAGTTGTATAATGTGCTTCCACTGTCAGCTGCTCATTCAATATGTTTATTATAGAAGGCGAGCTCATTCTACAACACACAATCAACTCTGCCTGATACCATAAATATTTAACCAACAGATTCAACAGGTTATGTGTAGATGAAAGAGAGGAAATGAGGACAATTATGATGGAAAACATTTTAAACATAAAAGTGAATACTATACAGAGGTAAGATGTGGCATTAGCTCTTTAATTCATTGAATAATGGTGAAGGTAGATGCTGTGGTAGCCATGTTCAAATAGCAACAATTCTGTGGCATTTAATTTGAATAAAATAGAATTCATGAAAGCTACCCAGAATCTGATTAGCAATATTAAAATGAAAAGTATTGGCCCTTGTATTCCTTTTGAAATGCCCGGTAAGTTCCGGATTTCCGCATGCCTGTGCACAATCTGGAACCTGCGGCCTGTCAATGTACGCATTGACAGACCATCCGCGGGGGTCGGAAAAAGCAATCGCTGGCGCAGAGTTGGACTACTTGCCCAGCGACTGGCCAGCAACTGCCCAGGTAAGTCTTGCGGTTGATGCAAGCTGGCATAGGGCCTGCTTGCATCAGCGTAAGGGGATTTCTAAGGCTTAAAGTAAACATTTTTACATCCTAAATTATGCACACTATTAAATGAGTTTATGCAAATATTGGCCTGGATTACAGTCTTAATGATGTATAAAATTATCAAAAAATTTTTTTTTTATTGAGGTTGGTGCAATGAAGGAACTTATGAATAAAATTACAATTCTGTACATTGCATAATTATTAGATTTGGGGATTCCATTGCATACCATTAGGGGATTCTCTTTATAAAGGATTGAAATGAAATTCTCCTGTGTCATTGGAGGACCGGACCCGCACGATCCCAGGGACGCATCCGGACTGCCTGCGTCTCTGGGATCCGTGAGCCTTTATGCTGCCGTCCGCCTCAAAGCCCGAGACCACAACATTTCGCAGCCTGGGCACCAGGAGGTACTTTCATAATTGTTTCGCGGGTTGGGGACGTACTCCAGAGGTTCGCCTCTGACCGCAATTTCTAGGCCTTTAATCCATTGATTTCAAAAATCTACTGTAATTTTACAGGAAATTATAAATGACACTATCTTTCTGCAATACCCCTCACTATTAAGCTCTGTGATAACATGCATTGCTTTTGGTTCCCTCAATAGGGAACTTTTATATTAACTCTCAAAAGGAGTGTACCTTACTACTTCTGTCCAAAATAACAAATTAGAGAACATTGTATTCCTAAATTAATGGCATATCTGCAATTTTCAAGGATCTTTAGTTCAAAACAATTTTCAAAATTATATATATCAGAATTCTAAATTGTGAATATCACAATCTTGCCTTTATTTCCTGCCTAAATGCAGCCAAGTGCACATTGGCACCTTCAACCAGATCTTGTTTGAGTGTTTAAACTAATTAATGTCTCAGAATTTCCCACAGGTTCCCCCCATGCTGTAGTAATGAAGACAGGGGACTTGGTGAGGCAATTATCTGGCTGCTGCATTTTGAATTGCAAAATTACCCACAGGCAATAAAAATATACGGTTTTCAGTTTGAAAGTATTGGTTGACTCATTGAAGTGCTCACTAGGAGGGATTATTCCTTTAACATGGCCCTTGGCTATTGCTGGAACATGCATTTTGTATAGTGTCATTGAATGTTTTGGAAACTGTCTACTGTACAACAAAACACACTTCTGCAATACTTTTGTTTGTCATCACAAACTGCAGATGTCTGATAATGCCAAAAAGAATCCAAAGTGCGCTTGACCATCTAAATATGTCAGCATGGTGCGGCGTGACTGTGTTTTTTTTGTTTTTGGCATTTTGCTGTATACCCTTTTGAGATATTGTGCCAATTTCAATTGAGATGGGATTGCAGGCAGACATGTGGATGTTGATTTACTCTGACGTGGAGGAATTCACAACACTGACCCTACAAACAGTTTGACATTTCCTTCATGTTTTATTCATTACAGTGGAAAACCTAATGTCCATGGTGGATCCAGCACAAGGGGTAGGTACCTTTTTAGGTGCTTTGAGGTCAAAGTTTACTGTTCTACTGAACAGCCACTCACTTACATGTTATTGATCTAGAAGAATAGCAACAGTGGAACATAATTTTCTAATTAAATTGGTCAAAAACTATTTATCTGATTGATGGCAATTAGACAAAATGTGCAAAGGTGTCAAAGGGTAGTAGTGGCAAAGCAGTTATTAGATTATTTTATGACTTGTGGGAATATGTGCTCACTCTCTGAGCTGGGCATCCGTTCCTTGAACAAGCTGACCTGCGGTTGCAAGCAACGAGTGAAAGGCTGATTGTAAAATGTTCCATTTCAGGCGTTTTTCCTAAACCAGTTGCAGTACTTTGAGTCACTGCTGGGGGGAAGTGAACTGCTTTGGGTGTTCAAACGAACACTGCCAGAGGGAGAAACTGATCCTTGTCGCGCCCGATTTTTTGGGCGAAAACTTCGCGTTTGGGGGGGAACCTATTTTGTGTCACGGTTTCTTGTGCCCAATCTCCCCCTGGAAGTACCCCGGCTACCAAATTAGATGTTGCCAACTTCAAGTGTCCAGGGCGCCTGGCTGAAAAAGGCATTGGGCGCCTAAAATATCCAAATTAGGGTCCCAACGCTTGTTTTAGGGCCACGCATGAAATTTGCGCATGCTCCACTCAATTTGTCGGGGTCTACAGCAATATTCTCCCTAAGGGGTGCGGCCGCGCACCAATCGAAAGGTCCCCCACAGGCTGCTTACCAGTTGCTGTCGCTGGAAGATACCGTGCAGCAAATTTAAAGGGACCACACACCTAGACCACAAATTAGAGCGAACATTGGTCTACAGTGGCCTAACCAATGATCCTTAAAGGGACAGCTGGAGACCGGCCACAAAAAGGTAAACAAACTTTTTTATACTTTTGTTTCTGTGGAGCCAGGAGGAGCAAGAATTACCAGTCTGCACTCATTTTAGAGACTTGTTAAAATAATATTTTTGAATGAACTCCATGCAGATCCATTTTTTCTTCCCTTGTCCTCAATTCCTACTGGGTGACAATTCCATGGGTACCAGTTGTTCTCTGTACCTTGCCTAAGTGGCCATTCTTTGTGTGTGATCCTAGATAATGAATGTTGCCAGGCTGTTCAGTTCTGGGAGAGGGGCAGGGGATTACAGCTGAGCTCAATCTTGTCCTCACCCAATGTCCACACGTGTGCACTTGCCAGCAGGGATCACTAAGTATCAATCAGGAACAGGAATGGGCACTGAAGATAACTATAGCATTTCTGTTGCCATCCTGGCTGAGATCAACGAACTCTGCATGGGGTGGGTACTAACCTGGGACTTTTTTGTCTGCATGGCTCAGCTATGCTCTGCTTTTACCAACTGAGCCACCAGTGGAGCTCTAGAAAATCACTATTAACCTTGTAAAACATTTCCCTATCAAATAGACTGTAGTTTATTTAACCAGGACATTTTATCATTTAATGAAATGTTTCAGTATGCAACTAAAAAAAAAATGGCTTATACATGACAGAATGGTGTTCATATGAAGTCAGTCACAGAGTCACAACGACACCGAAGGAGGCCATTTGGCCCATCGAGTCCGTGCCGGCTCTCTGTAGAGCAATCCAGTCAGTCCCATTCCCCCGCTCTATCCCCGTAGCCCTGCAAGTTTATTTCCCTTAAGTGCCTATCCAGTCTCCCCTTGAAAACATTGTGTGTGTCCGCTTCCACCACTTCAGTCAGCAGCGAGTTCCAGGTCCTCACCACTCGCTGCGTAAAAATGTTTTTCCTCACGTCCCTCCTGTATCTCTTGCCCAAAACCTTAAATCCGTGTCCCCTAGTCCTTGTACCATCAACTAGTGGGAACAGCCTTTCCCCATCTAGCCTATCCAAACCCATAATCTTGTACACCTCTATCAAATCACCCCTCAACCTCCTTTGCTCTAATGAAAACAAATCCAGCTTCTCCAACCTTTCCTTGTTGCTAAGATCCACCATCCCTGGAACCATTCTGATAAATCTCCTCTGCATCCTCTCAAGTGCCTTCACATCCTTCCTAAAGTGTGGTGACCAGAACTGGACGCAATACTCCAGTTGTGGCCTAACCAGCGCTTTATAAAAATTCAGCATAACTTCTCTACCTTTGTACTCAATACCTCTATTTATGAAGCCCAAGATCCCATATGCTTTGCTAACCACTCTTAATATGTCCTGCCACCTTCAGGGACCTATGCACATTAAGTCCCAGGTGCCTCTGTCCCTGCACACTCTTTAAAACTGTGCCATTAAGTGTATATTGCCTCTCCCTGTTCCTTCTGCCAAAATGCATCACCTCACACTTCTCTGTATTAAATTCCATCTGCCACTTGTCTGCCCATTCTGCTAGCCTTTCTATGTCCTGTTGCAGTTGATTGGTATCATTCTCACTGCTTGCAAAACCCCCAAGTTTGGTGTCATCGGAAAGTTTAGAAATTCTACTCTGTATTCCAATATCCAGGTCATTTATATATATCAAAAAAAGCAGTGGCCCCAGCACTGACCCTTGGGGAACACCACTGTCCACCATCCTCCAGTCTGAAAAACAGCCATTTACCACAACTCGCTGTTTTCTGTCCGTAAGTCAATTCCTTATCCAAGCTGCCACTGACCCACCTATTCCATGAGCCTCAATTTTGTTAACCAGCCTTCTATGTGGTACTTTGTCAAACGCCTTCCTAAAATCCATGTAGACAATATCCATTGCATTCCCTTCATCAATCCTTGCTTGCTGTTTGTTCCCAAGACCATACTTTGTCCTTGTTTTGGTCCAGATTCAGAGCTTCAGTGCGCTGCTTGACCCAAAATGAGCTTCCCATTCCATATCGGGTTTGTTGCCAAGCCTACTTTCTTTTACCCATGTCTCTCTAATGACTGTGGAACCTTATTATCGCAAAAATGGACTTCTCCAACACTCTCATCAGCTTCCCCCAACTTCCCCAAACTCCAACTTATTCAAAATCCACAGCCCATGTCTGTTCCTGCAGACACATCGGCTGGGAAATTCAATCGCGTTGGGTCTGTTTTATAGGCATAAAATAGATGCCTAAGGGTCCAATAGGGCGGGCGGGTGGCGCGCGCACACGCTAATTCTGTGCCATAAGTGTGGTGCACATCATATTGGATTGGGCTGTTCAGCAGGCATTCAGGGTGCCCCAGCGCCTGACTCGCCATGTGATAAACTTGTACAACAAGTTATGCCACGAACGGGCAGCAAGGACCCTGCTGCAGCTCTATTTTAAGGACTCATTCACTCCATACAGGTTAGGTCCTGGTTTCTCCTCTCAGGCTGCTTAACATCTGATCCTTTTTTTTGACTATTTTCACCATTCTACGTGAATTCTGACTTCCGAGAACAGCTTTGTGCTGGTGCTGGACTGCTTTTGTCTCCTTTGAAAGCAGCATTATTGCAGCCATGGATGGTCTGATAGGTCTGTCTTTGGGCCTGGAGGGCGAGGGAGAGCAGCAAAGAAGACAGGAGAGAGGAGTAGCTGAGAGAAGGAGGAGGAAGAGGGCAGTCCGCAGGAGGCCACACTCACAACCCGTCTTCAGGGAGCACGTCTCTTACCACAACTTCACAGAGGAGCAATGTGTCAGGTGCCTGCGTTTCACCAAGGAGCCTGTCACCAAGCTAGGTCACCTGTTGCAGCCTAACACGAGCCCCAAGCCAGGGCATGGACAGCACTGTCTGTGGCCATCAAGGTCACGTTAATTTTTATGCCACGGGCTTGTTCCAGGCTACAGCAGGTAACATCAAAGACATATCACAGTTTACTGTGGACTGCTGGATCAGGGAGGTCACCGAGGCTTTCTACCCCAGGAGGAACACCTGCATCACATTCCCAATGGACAGAGTAAAGCAGGAAGAGAGGGCACTAGGTGTTGCCTTCATTGCAGGCTTCCCCAGGGTCCAAGGTGTCATAGGCTGCACCCACATTGCCTTGTGTGCTCCCATCACCAGTCTGGCATCTTTCTCAACAGAAAGGGATTCCGCTCCATGAATGCCCAGCTTGTTTGTGATCACAGGTTTGTGATCATCATGCAGGTCTGTGCCCGGTTTCCTAGCAGCAGTCATGATTCATTCATTCTGGGCCAGTACTCTGTGCCGCCTTTATTCCAACCAGGCAGTCGGGTCATAGGCTGGATACTGGACGACAATTCCCTCCAGACATGGCCCATAACTTCAACCCAGGCACAGACGCAGAGCTGGCATACAAGAACCATGCTGTCACCAGACATATCATTGAATAGCCCGTTGGCCTGGTCAAGCAACGTCTCCATTGCCTGGACCATTTGGCAGTGCATCCCTGGCCATGTTTCCAGATTTGTTGTCATGTGCTGCATGCTATTCGTTATACTCGGGGAACTTCCCTTACCACCACCTGGGTAGCAAGAATTGGATGAGGAAGAAGTGCAGGAGCAGTATTGATCACTAGTGCCCCAGCTGCCAGATCTCGGAGTGCAACTTACCAAAGAGCAGTTCACCTGCACCATCCCTTCCATCCCCAATACAATAACAGTCCCGCAATTCTTATCACTGTCCTTAACTACCACCATCCAATTTCCTTCTCTCAGTCCACTCTTATGGGTCTGCCCTCACTTGACAATGAATATTAATCCCAACGCCAAATCCAGGAGAAAAAAAAATCACTCCAACAACTCTATTCCATATGTGCACAATAGTTCACAGGATTAATTAAAAATCACCCTTTTGCAACCCCTCAATTTTCTGTGATTGTTTACCTATCCTAGTGCTCCTACAAAATGTTTCTCCAGTGCCTACAGCTTTGGAGGTGGTAGGCTGCTGTGCTTTCATTGAGGACACTTCAGTTGGCCGTGTTGGGCAACCTCGATCAGCTCTGGGCCTTGACAGCCCGGCTGCAGACTGCAGTACCTCGGTGTGGGCCGGGGTAGCCTGGCTCAACTGGCTGTGTGGCACTGACAAGGGTACTGGTGGAGAGGATGGCTGGGGTGTAGACATACTGTTGTCCTAAGAGAGGAAGGTAGGTGCTTCTTGCATGGAGCCAATACCACTCTCCTGGGAATGCACTTCAACACACGTACGGCTCTGCACGAGAACAGGGTGCAGTAGGGATGAGACGCTCTGGAAGCCCCCGTCAACTCGGTCAAATTTCTAGACCGTGAGCTCTATCCTCATCAATCTCCATGGCTGTTCATGTTCTAAGCTTCAAGATTTTTGTTATTTTCAAATCCATCCACAGCTGTGTTGAACAATCTTCTCCAGCCGTATGTCCCCGGACCCATCCTCTGCTCTTCTGACAATCCCTCCCCTCCACACCACTGAAGTGTTGTTCATTTAGTTACTGTGCTTCTGGCGACTTCCTAAACTACTTCCTTTCACAACCTTCCTCTCTGTCTTCAAAAGCCTCCCAAGGATTCTTCTTTTTAACGATTGCAAAATACTGCGGATGCTTTTTTCCAGTTCTGACGAAAGGTCTTCGACCTGAAACGTGAGCTCTGTTTCTCTCTCCACGGATGCTGCCTGGCCTGCTGAGTTTTTCCAGCGTTTTCTGTTGTTATTCCTTCTTTTTAACCATCCTTAAAACATTGTCCTCATTTTATCCTGCATGGTGTTCATCCTATCCACCTTGTTCAGTTGTCTAATTTTTTCATGTGAGAAGCACTATATAAATGCAAGTTGCTGTTTCACAACCTAGTTAGAAGAGCACTTTCAGCAGACTCCAGAATCTCTCTTCAAATGGAAATCAGCCCTGATCTAATTGAATGGTGGAGCAGGCAGGAGGGGCTGAATGGCCAACTCCTGTTCCTAATGTTCCCATGTTCCTAAATGGTTTCTGGTTTCCTGATGCATTACCTTGTATACAATCACATTCCTCTGCTGGGCCTGTGCATGCTGCTCTGGTTCCATTTTCTGGGTCTTTAGGAAGTGCAACAGAGTAGCCCAAGGGTGTCTGATCCTCTGATTTTTCGCTCCGTGTGGGAAAGAATTTGCACGTCACTAACCTTGAAGGGTTGAGATTAGGAATATACCCCATGGGCGCCTTTCTCAAGGTACTGACTATACCCAAAAGTGACAGAAGAAGAGGGGCCCATTAAACCATATCTTTCCAAAAGAAATGAAGAGCAGATGGCTATTTAGTTATATAACTGTAAAAACCCATTAACCCATCATAGTAAATTATTTCAGACCCATCACCATATGGTGTTATGACATTATAATCAGCACCAAACAATTGTATTTCTTGCACAGTGTGCACTTTGCATATTTTCTATGATTACACAAAATGCCACTCACATCCTAAATACAATGGCCCAGAAATTCCGATCGCAGGGCTCCCGCGGGCGGAGGGCTGCAGATCTGGAAAAAATCTGCGCCTGGACCGAAGGGCTCCTGGGAGGTGCAGAGTTCCGTTGCTGGGCCTCTCCAAACTGCCGGTGCGCGGGGCCCACGTATCCCAGAGGCGCAGGCGGTTCGCAGCGTCCCTGGGATCACGTGGGCCATGGGGAGCCAATCAGAGAAGGGAATCTCCCTTCATACATTTGACAGGAAGACCTGTCAAATATATGAAGAGATCACCCCCAAAACATAGTAAAACTTCAAATAAATTAAAAAAAACACATTTTTAAAATGACTTTAAATTACAATAAATTAAGTATTTTAAACAAAAATTTTATTTTTTGAAAAAAATAATTAAAGTTTTTAACGGGGCTAAAAATAAACTTACCTTTCTTTAAAGTATTTTTAAATGATAAATCAGTGGAATTTTTTTTTTTACTTTTTTCAACTCTTATCCTGGTAAAAGCAGGCCTGACGCCTGCTTTTACCAGGCGCAAGATATGTAAGTGTTTTCTGCGGGTGGAGGGTCTCCAAAAAGCGGAACTCTCTGCCCGCAGAGGCCCTTCTCTCGGGCAGCCGGAGGATCTGTCAAGAGCTTTCTTGACAGATCTGAAATGCCGGTTTCCAGTGCATGCCTGAAACCGGCATTTCGTTGGCCCTACGGGTGGGTACACAGCGCGTACCCACCCGTAGGGATCGGAATTTCTGCCTCAATCTTCTCTCATAACTATTTATGGCAATCTTTCCTGTCAATGCATCAGAATTTCATATTGATGTTTGCTACCAAGAGGCTTAAAATGGAGGACCATAATCTCAGAGGGCACCTCCACTTGGAGCCAAAAGGCACCAGAAACATTTTAAAACTACAGAAGCCCAAAAGACATTTCTGGACATGTGACTCATTAGGAATAGAAATTTGTCTCGGGGGAAATCGGGTGTAAGAAAGCTTGCTTTAAACCATTATTAATTTTCTTTTGCTATATGTTCTCATGACAGACCTACTCTCTTCAGAAAACAAAAATATCACTTTGTGAACTACACTAATATCAGTTTCAACCTCCGTGTTTTACTGCAAAAATAAATCCAATACAGAAATGGAGGATAGCATACAAGCGCCATCGATGTATATTATGAAACAACCATTTTAGTCACAACTTAAACTAAATACAGCATTTTAATTTTAAAGGTCATTACCATTCTTTCATCTCAAGAACCCAATCTAGATCACTAGATAAAAGCCTCCCTTCTCTGTCAAACCGGATTGAGTTTGCCCAGACTCAATCCAGTAAATGGGCATGAAGTCACAGCACAAAATTACCTGGAACTTACGCTTATAATGGTGAATTTTAACTTTTAGCAGTGGGCACAAAATGGGTGGCAGCAGATCGCTCAGCCATTTTACACCACCCGATTTTCAGGCGTGGTATTAATCAGGCGGCCGATCCGCTAACGCCCGCTTTATGTGCAAATTCACCTCACTGACCCTAAATTGATGAAAATAACAGACGAGAAATGAAAAGGTCACACAATGGGGGTAATTTTGACTTTGAGAGGTTCTGTAAAATGGGTGTTCGAGAATCGGCAGCCCGTTGAAGTCAATAGAAATAAAAATTGGGAGAGATATAAAACGGGCTGCCGAGTCGCGATCTCCCATTTTACATCATCGCACAGTCAAACAAAAAACCCACATAAAATGATGTTACATACAGTTACATAGTCTACAGCATAGAAACAGGCCATTTGACCCAACTGGTCCATGCTGACGTTTATGCTCCACACGAACCTCCTCCCATCCCTATTCATCTAACCCCATCAGCATAACCTCCTATTCCTTTCTTCCTCATGTGCTCATCTAGCTTCCCCTTAAATGCATCTATGCTATCTGCCTCAACTATTCCTTATTGTAGCGAGTTCCACATTCTTACCACTCTTTGGGTAAAGAAGTTTTTCCTGAATTCCCGATTGGATTTGTTAGTGTCTATCTTATATTTATGACCTCTAGTTTGGACTTCCCCACAAGTGGAAATATTTTCTCTGTTTACTCTATCAAACCTTTTCATTAACGTAAAGACCTCTATAAGGTCACCCCCTCCTGCCTCTCATGTATGATTCATGGCAATACCTAATCTGTGCAATTTTCCCTTCCAGCCCATTGTCTGACACTCCCTGCTGAATTAGGATTTAACCCAATGATCATACATTTATTGTAAAGGTTTCTGCCGTCCCTTAGAAAATTCAAGGGCAATCTTCCAACAGTTGAGTTAAGACAAAATGTTGAGACAGTATAAGAAGTAGCTTTACCATGTATATACTCTCTGATACACCGGAAAATGCTTAAATGGTAATAATGGATGCAAAACTGAAACAAGTGTACTATTCTTCAGCATTGATATTCCTTACTTATTGAGTGCTCTCCCAAAATGTCTTCACAACTAGGTCATAATAATCAGTGCAAACAGATTGTAATCATTGTTCAAGCATTGTAAAGTTACATTTTTAACACCTAAACTGTGGTCTAGTGTGGCATTCTCTGGTTGTGTGGGGTACAATCTATAGTTCCCTCACTTTTATCAAGCACCTTTGGCCATGCCTCATCATTTAATCAGTATAAAGACTACTTTGTGTGCATGTTCAACTCTCGCAAATGCTACCATAAATGACTTGTGATTCCATCACCATTGTATATGATAAAATCTGAATCTATTTATTGAAATTAAACTCAAGCTATATTATCAATCAAGTATTTAAAAAAAATCTTTACATGCAGAGAGACTTGAGAGAGTTGATGAGCTCTCTAAAAGCTAGCAGATGAATCTTGCAATCTGTGTTGGACAGAGAAAATAAATGTCAGTTATGCTATTTTGGGATTCTTTAAGCATCTGTAGATAATGTCCAGATTACACTCACCTGTCAGCTATGGTAAGCCTTGGTTATTAATTACAATGCCACAGACACAGCTGGGTATTATTATTCACACAAATTAGTTCCTTCAGTAGTTGTGAAGTTGAAAAGTTAGAATTAAATCAAAGATCCAGCCGAACCATATTCATTTTTTGTTAAAAATACCTCTATTTTTTCTTAAAATGTCTTTCACACATGATTCCCTAGCTGAGATGATGGGTCATTTATTTTATCCCAAGCAACGACAGGTAATATTCCTGAGCTGGCCACTAGGAGGTGGACAAGAGCAGCCTGAAATTGCTTGCCATCGATTTCCTTCCATGGTGCTTTTCCCCAGACAGTACAACTCAGTTTGGGAAACCAAAATGCCAATGAATGTATTCTATTGATTTGCACGGTACCTTCACTGCTCTGTTTTATCTGGATGATGCCCTTCAGTGATTATACATTGCTAACAGGCCTTTAGCCTTAACGGAGACAGTACATTAGTACGTTAATACTTTTACTTAGCAATCAATTTGTTTTCTTCCGAATCATTGTGTATCTGAGGGTATAACTGGAGACAACTGCAACAAGGACAGATGTCTTCAGAGATTGATGGTGGTTGCTGAGAACTTAAAAACATTTTAAACATTTGGGATGTCAACATGCAAATCAGAGCTTTCTTGTGGCCTTGTTTCTTGATCAACAATCTTGGTCCGATAACTGATGGTTAATTTTGCATTTGGACTTCTGATGCAACAAGGGCCAGGCAATGGAAGTGTTTGGAAGAGACTGCCACAGGTGGGAGAAGAGCATGTAAACCTTTGTTATTACTACCTTACAACAGTGACTGCACTTCAAAAAATACTTCATTGGCTGTAAAGCACTTTGGGACACCCTGAGGTTGTGAAAGGCGCTATATAAATGCAAGTCTTTCTTTCTTTTATTGGTTTTATGTGTGGACTTTTTAAAATTGATGGGGTGCATCTTCAACAACTTCTTGGGGTTAAATTGCATCTCGTTGCACCCGTTTTCCAGGCGGACATCAGGTGCAAAGAAACACGTCAGACGCCATATTGGTTCGGGCGCTTTAGAAACAATGCGTGGCGACTGCCTATAACAGGCGTTAGGCTACTTGGATATGCTAATAAAGGGCCTAACATCTATTTTAGGACCCAAACCAGAACCAATTTCATGAAAACCAGTTCTGCATTCAGCCTAACCAGTAGTCCTTAAAGGGACAGCTGGAGGCCGTCACCAAAAAGGTAAGCTCCTCCCAGCTCCACATTAAATCCATGGGCCACTGTCATCCACTACTTACCACCCTTATAATTGCCTCCACCACCCCCCCCCCCCACCACCCAACCCCGACTCACCTAAGGCCCTTGGCTGACATCCCAGCCAGCTGATTTTGCAACCCTCCCGCGATGGCGAGCTGCCTCTGGGGCCACGAATGGTACCTACAGCTCCTTGGTACTATCCAAATGAGACCGGTGGACATATTTGTTGCAGTCCTGTCGCCAGCCTCATTAGGCGCACGCAGTATGCAATGCACCAGGATCGTGCCCGGATTCAGGCGCGATCCAATTTCCAGGCCCTTGTGTTCTTGGCATAAAACACGAAGGTCTAGCTAAATGGATATTGACTCTTGTGCTTTGGTACGGCCCAATATTGTAAAGACTGAAAGCTTGGTTACATCTCCCTGAAATTGTAGGGAATGGCTTCTGGCATAGAGTATGTCATCCTCATCCAACCTCGAAGTCTTAATGACTATTTAAATTATTCAGGATGTGTGTGTGTGATTCAACAAGATGTTTGCATCAATATTTTAACATTCAATTAGGAATTTTAATTGTGAACTTCTGATAAATTTAAAACAAGTTGAGAAAATTAATTAATTTGTGATCTCTCTCCCTATCTAGTTCTGTCTGTAAATTCCTATATATGCTTATCATTATTTCACTGGCTCACGCCTCTCTCTTTCTAATGGTTTGTGCCCTGAAGCACTGAATTATGTTGAGAATAAAAAAGCACACACCTCAGCTGTCAGTCACCCTGATTTATACAGTCAATGGCCAGAATTGATTTCACTCCTTGCGAACGTGCAAAACACATCATTTTCATTGCTGGAGAGGAGGCAAGCTGCCCTGTAACCCATAACATTCCATATCAGTGAGAGGCACATGCTAGAGCAGTGGTGAGAATAATAGAGAAGTCGCACAACACCAGGTTATAGTCCAACAGATTTATTTAATTTTACAAGCTTTCGGAACAGTTCGCTCCTTCGTCAGGTAAGTTAGCAGTGAGAGAATCTCCCAGAATTCACAATTTAAACACAGACAAAATATATTCAAATCTTTCCTACATCAAAGAGCACAGTCAAGACAATGAGATGTGTCCCAGGGGGTCCAATGTGTCAAACCACCTGCTGGCTGCATATCCTGTCAATCTGTGTTGGTTCTTGTGTTAGTCTTTTAAAAAAAAAAACACCTGGGAAGACCGGCCATGATGTCAAGTCACGTTCTGTATTGTGACATGAACCCGATATCGCGATTGAGGCCATCCTCATAGAGGCAGAGGTCGGGAATGGGTGGGTGGTGGTTTTCAGTGGATATATACAAGTGGGCTTCAACTGGAGTAGTTTGAAGTTGACATGGAGTGGGGGTAGTGGCGATGGGGAGACTTAAAGATAAGCGGGTGGGGAATCAAAGGTAGAGGCAATGAGTGAACAGGGGATTGTAATGCATAGAGAAGTATTGTAACACATGAAAGGAGACAGATGGTGAGGGGTAAGGACGGTAATTCAGAAACACTGGGAGATTGGGTGGAGAGAACCTTGGAGACATGGACTAGGAGTGGAATCTCTTAAAGTGTAGCAAGAAGGTACGAGTTAAGGAGGAGAAGTATACTTACAGAGCAGGTAGTGAGGGAAGGAATAAATGTGTGATTCCCTGGTGGTCTAGCGATTTGTCTGCATCTGTGTTTTTTAGCAGTATGGTGTGAGGAATGCATCCATGCTTCCTTGCTGTCCATGGAGGCTTACACGCGAGACTGTGGTAATTGGGACCAGATTTAGGTTTTATGAATAGTTAAATTTAAAACTAAAACCATAAGGTCTTAGTCACAGTCCCATTTTACAGCTGGTCACTGTCGGTCTAGATTCTCAAATCAGGTTTGTATTATGGTATTTTTGGAAGGGAATTAAGTAGTCACTGTAGATAGGTGTTGCTGCCCAGATATTTTCATGACTGATTCAGTTATATTGATTTTTATTTCACTCTGCTAGCCTTGCTACAGAATATTGTGCTATCATAACATTTACAAAATGTTCCAGATTTTCCAGAGAAAAAGAAAAAAAAAAGACTTACATTTCTATAGCGTCTTTCACGACCACCAGACGTCCCAAAGCGCTTTACAGCCAATGAAGTACTTTTTGAAGTGTAGTCACTGTTGTAATGTAGAAAGGACTTTGAATGGTTTAAGGTCAGTGGATTGCAGAGATAACTGAATCAATGGGCCAGAATTTGCTGGCAAAATAATGGCGAGTTAAAAGTATATGCTGCTATTAGTGTGTAAATTGTCCAGCAATTTGTGGCGAGAAAGAGATGCACACGGAGTTTCGAATCAACACAGGCTGCTGGACGATTTGCGTCGCTTCACCATTAGCCTCGCAAAACCTGGAGCTCGCCATTAGCCTCCCTATGAGTGTCAAGAATTTGCCACATCTACACTGTAAACACGAATTCAACTCACTGCAGAAAGTTAAGGCTGCTCCTTAATAGTGTAAGGACCCTGTTAACGGGGCAATTTCTGTTTCCAATGGCCTTCCATTTTGAAACCAGTTCGCAATTAAATAATTGTTGTGCTCGTGTCATGTAAAGCACACAATCAGGATGCAAGTTAAACTGATTTCTGTAACTGATTAAACTGATTTGTTAAATTGATTTGTTGTGGGTTCTGGCTGGGAGTAAAGTCAATGCTAAATTCATTTCAGCTTGTCAGGGTTTAGCGTTACCTCCCCCGCTTCAAAGTATGTGGGTCCACTAATTTGTAAGTAACCAACAATCTCCATGCCGATTCCACAAGTAACACAGTTTTGAATTGCTCTAAAATATTTAGCTTCCGCGAGTGGATAGCAGCTGCCTTCAATTCCTGAACTTCACGAATTAAAAAACAATAATAAACTGAACCCTAGGCAGGAGGTTGTCTTATTCCTTTGTGTATGTGTCATGTTCCATAGGCAAAAAAACTTAGCACTACACATTTTCCTGCATGCAATTCGGTGATAAACTACGTTTAAATAATCAGATGTCCAAGCTGCCACTTCAGAGCTTTGCTAACCATTCAAATCCTTAAATTTCTTTGGTTAAGGTGATAGACTAGTGGCCCCATCATTCACAAAAGTCCCAGATGCCCCATTATCAACTCTCACTTCCAGCAATTTGCGACGCAGAACTAATTGGAGCTGAAAAGTAAGGAAGCAAATCCAACTCACGGCACTCACCGGTAGATGCCCCGTTCCAGCAAATTCTGGGCCAATGTAACCACTGAAAGGGTGTAATGGTCCTAATCCCTAAAGCTGTGTGGGCTGCACAAGATGGCATCAATAATGTAATGTTAAAGATCTGCTGCTGTTCCAAGAGATCAGTGTTTGGAGCTGGACAAGAAGGCAGCACTGAATTGTCTGCTTACAGTACATGCAGGAAATTTCATTCCCTTTTGTTTCCTATGTTCCATTCTTGTATCATTCATTACAATTATCTGCAGTAGATCATAGTAGAGACAGTTAACATGCCCCTTTAAATTAATCTTGCCCGAGGCCACTCCTCTGGATGCTATGGATTAATATATTAAAATGATGCCACTCAGGGATATCTTTATGGCTAAGTAGATAAAGAATCATGTGGTCTGATACTGACCCTTACACATCGGGAAAGCCTCAGGTTTGATTTTTAGTCTGCACAGATTAAGCTCATCTAAGTCAGAATGGCAATAGGAGCACTTCAGCTTCCTGGAGCTGGGGAGGGAGGGAGGGAGGGAGGGGAAGGGGGAAGGAAAGAGTGGGAGAAGGGGGAAGGAAAGAGTGGGAGAAGGGGTCAGTCAGGGTTCCTGGTCCTGATCGCTATTCGGTGAACTCTGCTGCAAAGTACATGCATGTGGGTGTTAAGCAAGAACAGGATCAGAATTAGCTGTGGTGTCCCTGCCAAGTGACTAATCTACTACGTTACACTGTCTATGTTCACATATGAAGAAGATAGATGTGTGCATGGCAAGGATTACTGTTGATGTGGAACTTTATCCCAGTTTGAGATGCTGCCTCCAGGGAGAGGAGACAACAAAATGGAAGCAATTTAAAAAAAAAAAGGACCATTTTCCTCCAATACAAAAAAGGCTAATTTTGTTCCAGTATAAGGTGTTAGACTTTGTAACAAGCCAGTGCTGGTGCTATTTTTAAAATTGAGAGTATAACTTTTCAGAAACATCTTGGGCAGCATATGCTGGAAAGCTTTGAATATTGCAGCCAGCTTCATAATAAAAACTATAATGATTCAGTGATCAATTCCAGAGCAGCTGGGGTGGTCTAGTAACTAAATGCTACACTTTTGGACTCCTCCAAACTAAAAGGAACTGAGATCTATATCTGAGCCTTTGGACTTGTAACTTGAATAAATAGAAAAAGGCCATCAGTCTTGATTGGGTCATTTGTGGGAGAGAGTAGAAAAATGGCTGCACCCCGCCATGCACACATCTATCTTCTTCACTGTGTCCCTGACGACCATGTGTGCAGGAAGTGTATCCAGCTGCAGCTACTGGCAGACCGCATTGCGGCGCTGGAACTGCGAATGGATGCATACTGGAGCATTCGCGATGCTGAGGACGTCGTGGATATCACGTTTAAATGAGTTGGTCACACCGCAGGTAAAGGCTGCACAGGCAGGAAGGGAATGGGTGACCACCAGGCAGAGTAGTAGGCACAGGCAGGTAGTGCAGGGGTCCCCTGTGGCCATCCCCCTCTCAAACAGATATACCACTTTGGATATTGTTGAGGGGGATGGCTTATCGGGGGAAGGCAGCAGCAACCAACTTCCTGGCACCATGGGTGGTCCTGCTGCACAGGAGGGGAGGAAAAAGAGCGGGAGAGCTATAGTGATAGGGGATTCTATTGTAAGGGGAATAGATAGGCGTTTCTGCGGCCGCAAACGAGACTCCAGGATGGAATGTTGCCTCCCTGGTGCAAGGGTCAAGGATGTCTCGAAGCGGCTGCAGAGCATTCTGGAGGGGGATGGTGAACAGCCAGTTGTCGTGGTGCATATAGGTACCAACGATATAGGTAAAAAACGGGATGAGCTCCTAAAAGCTGAATATAGGGAGTTAGGAGGTAAATTTAAAAATAGGACCTCAAAGGTAGTAATCTCAGGACTGCTACCAGTGCCACGTACTAGTCAGAGTAGAAATAGAAGGATATTTCAGATGAATACGTGGCTAGAAGAATGGTGCAAGGGGGAGGGATTCAAATTCCTGGGACATTGGAACCAGTTCTGGGGGAGGTGGGACCAGTACAAACTGGACAGTTTGCACGTGGGCAGGGCCAGGACTGATGTCCTAGGGGGAGTGTTTGCTAGTGCTGTTGGGGAGGGTTTAAACTAAAATGGTAGGGGGTTGGGAACCTGTGCAGGGAGACAGAGGAAAGGGAAACGAGGATAGAAGATAAAGACAGGAAGGAGAAAAGCAAAAGTGGAAGTCAGAGAAGTCAAGGGTGTAAATCAAACATGGCCACAATAAACAATAATTCTAAATGGTCTAAGTGTTAAAAAAAACAAGCCTGAAGGCTTTGTGTCTTAATGCGAGGAGCATTCGTAATAAGGTGGATGAATTAGCTATGCAAATAGATGTAAATGGATATGATATAATTGGGATTACAGAGACATGGCTCCAGGGTGATCAAGGCTGGGAATTGAAAATCCAGGGGTATTCAATACTCAGGAAAGACAGACAAAAAGGAAAAGGAGGTGGGGTAGCATTGCTGGTTAAAGAGGAGATTACCACAATAGTAAGGAAGGATATTAGCTCTGATGATGTGGAATCTGTATGGGTAGAGCTGAGAAATACCAAGGGGCAGAAAACGTTAGTGGGAGTTGTATACAGACCCCCAAACAGTAATGCTGAGGTTGGAGATGGCATTAAACGGGAAATTAATCTGCATATAGATTGGGCTAACCAAATTAGTAACAATATTGTGGAGGAGGAATTCTGTATACGGGATGGTTTCCTGGACCAATATGTCGAGGAACCAACTAGAGATAAGGCCATCATAGACTGGGTATTATGTAATGAGAAAGGATTAATTTGCAATCTTGTTGTGCGAGGCCCCTTGGGGAGGAGCGATCATAATATGATCGAATTCTTCATTAAGATGGAGAGTGAAGTAGTTGACTCAGAGACTAGGGTCCTGAATTTAAATAAAGGAAACTACGATGGTATGAGGCGTGAGTTGGCTAGGATGGATTGGGGAACGTTCCTTAAAGGGTTGACGGTGGATAGGCAATGGCAAACATTTAAAGATCGCATGGATGAACTACAGAATTTGTTCATCCCTGTTTGGCATAAAAATAAAATAAAAAAGGTGACTCAACCGTGGCTAACAAGGGAAATTAGGGATAGCATAAGATCAAAGTAGAAGACATATAAATTGGCCAGAAAAAGCAGCAAACCTGAGGATTGGGAGCAGTTTAGGATTCAGCAAAGGAGGACAAAGGGATTAATTAAGAGGGGGAAAATAGGAATATGAGAGTAAGCTTTCAGGGAACATAAAAACTGACTGTAAAAGCTTCTATAGATATGTGAAGAGAAAAAGATTGGTGAAGTCAACCGTAGGTCCCTTGCAGTCAGAATCAGGGGAATTTATAATGGAGAACAAAGAAATGACAGACCAATTAAATACATACTTTGGTTCTGTCTTCACAAAGGAGGACACAAATAACCTCCCAGAGATGTCGGGGAACATAGGGTCTAATGAGAGGGAGGAACTGAATGAAATCAATATTTGTAGGGAAATGGTGTTAGGGAAATTGACGGGATTGAAGGCCGATAAATCCCCAGGGCCTGATAATCTACATCCTAGGGTACATAAGGAAGTGGCCCTAGAAATAGACTCTGGAACAGTTCCCATGGATTGGAGGGTAGCTAATGTAACCCCACTATTTAAAAACGGTGGGAGAGAGAAAACGGGGAATTATAGATCGGTAAGCCGGACATCGGTAGTGGGGAAAATGCTAGAGTCCATTATAAAAGATGTAATAGCAGAGCACTTGGAAAACAGTGACAGGATCGGACAAAGTCAACATGCTTTTACAAAAGGTAAATCATGCTTTACTAAACTACTGGAATTTTTTGAGGATGTAACTGGTAGAATAGATAAGGGAGAACCAGTGGATGTGGTGTATTTGGACTTTCAGAAGGCTTTCGATAAGGTCCCGCATAAGAGATTAGCGTGCAAAGTTAAAGCACTTGGGATTGGGGGTAAGGTACTGACTTGGATAGAAAACTGGTTGGCAGACAGGAAGCAAAGAGTTGGAATAAACGGGTCTTTTTCTGAGTGGCAGGCAGTGACTAGTGGGGTACCGCAGGGATCGGTGCTAGGACCCCAGTTATTCACAATATATATTAATGATCTAGACGAGGGAACTAGATGTAATATCTCCAAGTTTGCAGACAACACAAAGCTAGGTGGGCGTGTGTGCTGTGAGGAGGATGCAGAGAAACTCCAGTATGATTTGGACAGGTTGGGTGATTGGGCAGAAGCATGGCAGATGCAGTATAATGTGGATAAATGCGAGGTTATCCACTTTGGTGGCAAAAACAGGAAGGCAGATTATTATCTGAACGGCAATAGATTGGGAAAAGGGGAAGTGCAACGAGACCTGGGTGTCCTTGTGCACCAGTCGCTGAAGGTAAGCATTCAGGTGCAGCAGGCGGTTAAGAAGGCAAATGGTATGTTGGCCTTCATATCGAGAGGGTTCGAGTACAGGAGCAAGGAGGTCTTGCTGCAGTTGTACAGGGCCTTGGTGGGACCACACCTTGAGTATTGTGTGCAGTTTTGGTCGCCTTATCTGAGGAAGGATGTTCTTGCCATGGAGGGAGTGCAGCGAAGATTCACCAGACTGATACCTGGGATGGCAGGAATGACGCATGAAGAGAGATTGGGTCGATTGGGCTTATATTTGCTAGAGTTTAGAAGAATGAGAGGGGATCTCATTGAAACTTATAAAATTCTAACAGGACTAGACAGACTAGATGCAGGAAGGATGTTCCCGATGGCGGGGGAGTCCAGAACCAGGGGTCACAGTCTAAGGATAAGGGGTAAGCCATTTAGGACTGAGATGAGGAGGATTTTCTTCACCCAGAGAGTGGTGAACCTGTGGAATTCTCTACCACAGAAGACAGTCGAGTCCAATTCATTAAAGATATTCAAGAAGGAGTTAGATATATTTCTTAAGGCTAAGGGGATCAAGGGGTATGTGGAGAAAGCAGGGACAGGGTACTGAATTTGGATGATCAGCCATGATCGCATTGAATGGTGGAGCAGGCTCGAGGGGCCGAATGGCCTACTCCTGCTCCTATCTTCTATGTTTCTATGTTTCTATTCTACCTCCTGGAATAGTGGCATTGATAAGCTCTGTGAATGTGTCTGCAGACAGGACCATCTTGTGCCCCTGACCAAGAAAATAGTTTGGACATGAGGTGGATATAGGAAAAAGGATGGAAAGAAGCAGTATCTTTAATACATTCTAATGGACCTGTGGAACTTAGAGTTCTTGTGACTTTTGACCAGCCACTTTGGAAAAAAAATAGGTTTTGAACCTACTGCCATAATAAATGATTGTGAGCAAACTTTAAGGGAAATCTTCACCTGCAGAACATCTTTTAAAATCAACTGTTATAAAAAAAAATTCTGAATAACTCTACCAACTCTTTTTTTTCCTGACAATTTCTTGAATATTTGAGTTTAAGCAGGGAGTACTGATGACATGTTCCGGGAACAGGGCTGGAAACATTATTAAGCTTGAGGTGTAATCGAGCTAAATTAACACGTAGTTACATGACCATCACTATTGATGTCAATTCAGCTGCCTGGCACTCATTCAAATTGATAACACTGTGCAAGTCAACAGTAATGAATGGAAGAAAATAAAATGCATTTTAATGTTGATCATAACACTTTGTCATTTTTTACATCTTGAAAAGGGTCCTGATGATACCTTCAAAATACCCTCAAGCTGATAGTCTGAGTCTGAGTTCAGTTTGGTGAGATAATTTACTTTGTGTAGTATATTTGAGGTCACTAGCATAAGCCACAAGTTTCTCCAAATGGATTAAAAAAAATATTCAGTAGCTATATGAAAAATGCACATAGAACGATTATATCAGGAGACCACCTTTTATGTGGTTCTAATTATCTCCTTGATCTTAATTACATGGTGTGTGAATGTAGAAAGGAGCCCTCCCCATTGGACGAGTAACAGTCCTTGCATGCCAACATATTGCTTGCTTGTTTTGTACAGATGTGAACAACAAGCATTCTAGCTTATGCAATCATAGAAGGCCATTGGTCAAGACCCTTACAGATTGTAGAAACAGGAAATTATCACCATTAGATGAATGGGCATGCACTGCATGCCAACACACTGCTGTTTAACTTGTACAAACTGAGACAATGGCAAATCCAGTAGTTCAGTAATATAACAGCCAATGAGAGTTACTGGTAGAATCAACTGCCGATTGCCTCCAGAGGCTTGTTGCAGATTAGTTATAATGACTTACAGATCTTTTTTTGTGCAATTTTCTGGAAATGGTGTTTCCTTCAACAAAAGTTCTGTGAATGATCATTTGTGGGAAAAAATACAGAAACCACATTAAGAAATTAGTGAATCTCTGCCCATATGCATTAGGTTCTAACTAAAACTTTATTCTTGCCTTTTACTTTGCTTCAGGGAAAGAAGTATATATTGGAAAGTATTTTCATAAGCCTTAATTAATTCCATAAACCTTCTAAAAGTCTCACATGTGGAACTTAATATAATGTTTTCTGAAAACAAATAAATTATATCCACTGATAGTCTTCATCCACTAGCTTGTTACCTCCTCAAAGAATTCCAGTAGATTAATGGTGCATGACCTATTGCTTTTATATCTATGCTTTCTACTCCCTATGGATTTTATGATCTTATGATAGCCTCCAGTATAATGTACTCAATTTCTCCCTTACAAATGTCCAACTAAGTTGTCTATAATTTTCAGATTCATGTCTTACATGTCATGTTTATGAAGCTCCTACAATATTCACCAGACCATTTAATCTGATTCTAGGGTATTTTCCATCTGAACGAAAAGAAAGACTTATAGCGCCTTTCATGACCACCGGACGTCTCAAAGCGTTTTCAGCCAATGAAGTACTTTTGGAGTGTAGTCACTGTTGTAAAGTGGGAAATGTGGCAGCCAATTTGCGCACAGCAAGCTCCCACAATCAGCAATGTGATAATGACCTGCTAATCTGTTTTGTTATGTTGATTGAGGGATAAATATTAGCCAGGACACCGGGGATAACTCCCCTGCCCTTCTTCGAAATAGTGCCATGGGATCTTTGACGTCCACCTGAGAGAGCTAGGTTTAACATCTCATCCGAAAGACGGCACCTCTGACAGTGCAGCACTCCCTCAGAACGTCAGCCTGGATTTATGTGCTCAAGTTCCTAGAGTGGGACTTGAACCCACAACCATTCTGACTGAGAGGCAAGAGTGCTACCCACTGAGCCACAGCTGACAGTGCCCATTTAATATTTTTTCATAACACACTCTTATTTACTTGTGTTGTGGATTATTGTTAAGAGGTTTCAACATGGATAACTAGCCCTGAAACGAAACATCCCACAATTCTGATTTTTCTGATCTCTGCATTACACACCTCATTTATACCGTAAATTGTTCTTTTGTCAGCATGCAGCTAAGAAGCTGTCTCAATAGGGAATCCATGTAATAAATTTCCATTACAGTTACTGCTTTCTGGCACATGGTATTTACAGGCACTAGCTTTCCTCTCTGCACGTGTTCAACACAATAATTTCTCCCAACTAGTTTTCCCAATTATGCCATCAGCACTCACTATTTAAATAAAATATTTGTAAGAAAAGGATGTTAAGGTTAACCATTCGTCTTTCCACTGTTTAAATCTGGTGCTGATGATGAGACCGTCTCTGGATTTTTAATTTGAATACTGATGGTGAGGTTGTTTTATTAAAGCAAGGTGATTATTGAAGCCAGGTGAGCCAAAATAACAATGTTTAGCCTGAAGTCAAATTGCAGTGGCAGTTAGAATAATGAACGAGGTTTTTTCTTAATTGTTTGAGGACTTCAGCGTGATTTGTGAACTTCATTAGAAAATGTATCAACATTAGTTTTAGTTTATATTAAATATGATGCATAAAGAAAAATACTCAGCTCTGTAAATATCTTTAATTCTACTTTAAAATTATGTGAAAGAAAATATATTTAATTATTCAAAGGGTTAATTTATGTACTAATTTGAATCGTAATATTAATCAGTTTTTATTCACACCAAGTTTGCCAGGTAGAGAGAAGAGAGTTCATCAACATTTGGGGCAACAATCAGTTGCTTTGCGCCTCCCGTTAGCGCCCTTGGGGGGCACTAATGGGGGGCGCAAAGCTCCTAGCGCCCAGGCACGGCGCCGCTAACGCCTCCTGCGAAATTCAGTGGGAAGTTAGCGGGAGGCGGTAGCCGGTAGCGCCCTGCAGCGATGACGTCATCGCCGTGCGCAGCGCCCCGGCTGCAAACTTTGGTTGCGTCCCCTGACCTATCGCCGGACGATATATCTGACGGGGGCGTTTTTGCAGCCACGGCGGCGCTACTTAAAGGGCAGGTGTCGGGCGACCATTTTTTTTTGACCGACTGCCAGCACCTGCCCCCTTCCTTCTTCTGGGTGCCGGCCGTGATCGCTCAGCCCGGCACTCCGAGTGCTGGGCTGTTTTCCCGGCACCCTGCTCCCCGGTGGTCCAGCAGGGCCCCGGTGCGCGCAGCGCTAGGCCCCTCCCCTTTAATCAGGGGAGGGAGGCCTGCAATGACGCGACGCTACATGCCGACGCGCGTGGCGCTGCTGCACATAGTGCCGCGAAATTCACTGGTAGCGCCCCAAGAGGGAGGGGGAGCGCTTCCAGTAGGGCCCCGCCTCCTGCTTGGGGCGCTACCACTGAATTTACGGCGCTGGGGCGCTAAATTTTTCGGGAAAGTAGCGCCCTGGCGAAGTTACCACCCCAAAGGGGGCACCACAGACTTTCTTCCCAAAAGTTCCTTAAGGCACCTCCAAACTGTAGTGCACTATACTACATGTATATATTTAAAATGAATACTAAAACATGCCTTTATGTAGACAATTTAAAACTTATTTGATGACATGGTATGGTTAATGTGTAAACAAAGATTATAGGGAAAGTGTATGGTCCTAGATTGTTGTATAATCCTAAATATTACACAAGGAAATATCGATATATAACTGTTCCCCATAAATCACCAATTGGAGGCAATGAAAGTGTCTTTAGGATTGCCCCTAATAATCTGCCGCTACTCACTGGCAAGCTTACTTACGAATAATAGTCACTTGGACAAGGCACTGGAGGGAGAACTCTGCCCACGGAACTGTAGTCCAGCAAGGAGTCGTTGCCTTCACAGGGGGAAGGGTGGCGATAGGAATTAATTTATTTTACTATCATAAATGGGGATGATGGGTTGTGGGTAATATCTCCAATTTGTGTTTTTACTGGAGCAGAAATAAATGCCGTCACATTAGCCGGAATTCTGCATGAAATACTTGTTTCAGGCTGTCTCTAACTAATAGTTTAAAAGCATTAAACATAATAACAAGGGTTCATAAAACTAAGTATGCACTTATCTGCCTTATAACATTTAGCATTATGTAACAATTTAGCAGACTGCACATTCTCTTTAAATATTATATGATTGTGCTGCATATCCCAGGGCCCCTTATAACTATTGAAAATGTACATGGGAATGTTTACTACGAACAGATAATAACATTTTATATTTTATGTGCTGGCCATGGAGCAATGGCATTTTTCAAATGTTAATTATCTATCTTGAAGCATGCTTTGATGTGACCAGTTCCTTATTGTGCCATTTCTGATCAAAATCTCTCCCTCCCATCTGTCCTTGTCATAATTTCTCTCTTTATGTCACTTATTATTTTTTGCTCTGGAGTTTCTCTTGCTCATCATATTTCTTACTCCCTAAATTGGCCTCCTATTTTTCACTTCCTGTTCACTTCTATTTACCTGTCTCCATCTCACTTCCTGACTTGCCCCCCTCCACTCACTGGGGTTTAAATGGAGTAGTGCCCCAAACGGGCGTGACTCCGCTGGCTGCAGTAACGGCATGGAGAGGGTAGAGGAGCTAAATTTTTCCTTGGCCTTCAACAGAATAATGCAGGCGAGCTGCGGCCGCTAATCAGGCGCCCCAACGTAGCTTACCTATCGGGGTCTGACCAATATCGGCCGGCGTCTAGGCCCACGCGTAAGTCTGGGCGGTGGGGTGGGGGAGATAGGTAATCGGGAGGAAGGCAGGCTGACAGTGGCCCGCAGTTGCCTTGTGGAGACAGATGGGGCAGTCCTGCTCTTTCTGACTCCGCAATTACCACATTCCTGTAAGTTTCAGGCCCTTTTCTTTTTGAGCAGCCGCTATTCGGAGCTCACGCATTGCCAGGGACCAGGGCCGCCTAAAAGAATTACACCAACCAGTTTAGCAGTAGCCCAAACATCTGTGCAGATCGGATGCAGGCCTCTGCCCTGATAAATTAGTTATCGTCGCGTCAGTTTTAAACCCATAAAATGGGCGCAACAATGTTGAATTTAAATCCCAATGTTCTCCTTCATGTCCAGTTTCTTACTGCATGGACCATAAATTAACCATTCTATCCTCTCCAAAGCAGCACATTGCAAAAATTCTACACCACCACCACCTAATCAAAATACAAAGCGCAGTCTGTGCACCTTTAAACAGCAATACCGCTGCAGATTATGGCACAACATAACAGTGATAAAATGTAACTGTGTGTAGGCTATAAATCAAATGAAGTAGTCGGTAGCAGCAGTTTATGACAAGCCACTGAGTAATTACGTAACTAATTTGTCCATTGTTTACTGATTGATAGAAAAAATATATAAATCAAAATGATATTTCATTTAAACCTAAATGTAAGCTTGTGAAACTGAAGAGGGTAACATGATTCTTCAATATCAACAAGTAGGAAAAGCCTTGCGAATCATGCAACATGCAGTTCTAAATTGAGATCGGAATTGCTTTAAACTAGGATTTGTGCAGATTTAAGATTAAAGTTATGAACTGCATGATGAGCACAAATTAAAATGACCCTTATTTATGTAGTTCTAAGGTTTCCTCAGAATAAACCCTGAAGTGGAATCCTATTTCTAGTGGAGTCACTTTCAATTTTCCAGCTACAAGTGACAGTCAGCAGAAGGAGACAGTGATAGGCTTTCAGTTCAATAAGATACTAATTTCATTAGAGACTTCAAAATAAACTTCTATGCACTAAAATAAATGTGTCACTTTTTGCTGTGATTGCTTCAAATATCTACTTCTATCTGAATACTTCATTGCCTTGCCGTTCAGTGCCTAGAATAAAGCCTTTGTCTAATTAACGGGTTTCAAATAGAATAGAAAATTTAAAAAGATTGAAAAAAGTTAGACACTTTCTGGTGCAGTAGTGCTAGCCATGTCTTTGATTCATGCTCTGCTGCAGCCTCAGCCCCTATACAGGCTGAATGGAATCACTGTTACTTGGAACTTTGTTTCTGGGTCTGGGCGTAGGCCTGGTCTTGGTACCATTGCTCTTTCTGGTTGGCTTATGACTTTAATTGACACCCTGATTCTACCTACAGACCCTGCACGACTTGGGTGTGATCCTGATTAAACACTACGGAGGTGCCGTCTTTCGGATGAGACGTTAAAACCGAGGCCCCGTCTGCTCTCTGAGGTGGACATAAAAGACCCCATGGCACGATTTCGAAGAAGAGCAAGGAGTTCTCCCCAGTGTCCTGGCACAATACTTATCCCTCAATCAACGTAACAAAAACAGTTTATCTGATCATTATCACATTGCTGTTTGTGGGAGCTTGCTGTGTGCAAATTGGCTGCCATGTTTCCTACATTACAACAGTAACTACACTTCAAAAAAGTACTTCATTGGCTGTAAAGTGCTTTGGGTTGTGAAAGGCGCTATATAAATGCAAGTCTTTCTTTCTTTATTTTGGTGAAAGGGTGAATACAGGCACTCAATGGATGCTGTGCTAATAAGACACGCCTGTTTGAAAGTCTGAACTTAGCACACAATTTCGGTCCTATTTGCTGATTACCATAATTTGAATTTACCTGGAGGTACTAAGCAAACATCTGCAGGTTTAACACAAAAGTGCTGATTAGACATAATTTTCGTGGAGCAGTGGAAGTGGATGCGAGGAGCCCACTTATAGGGGTTCCTCGCATCCACTTCCACTGAAGCTGTGGAGTGCGCTGCCTGACACACAGTGGTACATTACAGGATGGCTCAGGAATGAAGGGAGAGGCCACACAGGTTCTGGAGGAGGTCCAGTGGAGGAGGGATGTCCTGTACCCATAGAGGGGAAAGGACGCCATCTCGCCCTCCTGTCCCTCTCTTCCGCAGCAGCTGGTGCTGCTCTGCCTGGCCTCATGTCCTCCTCCCATTCCTCATCCAGATGAAGGGGGATCCCTAGCAAGATGCCCATGACCAAGCACTCCCATTCTCCTGGTGATTCTTATAAGGTGGAGTAGCACAGCACTTACTCTTTTTAGGTGAAGTCCTCAGAGAATTTGCAGAATAAATTTTTCTAGAGTGTTGGTGAAGTCTTGACAAAGTGTCCCAGAAAGCCTCCCGATGTGTTTCAGAGGTCTTCTTCACAGCGCAAGCGGCAAGTGAACATGAAATGCTGAGTATCCCTTTAAGTAGCACTTGGAAATCCACACCAATGCCTTATTTACTCCCAAACAGCTGGGCGCTGTTAGGAGAGGGTGTTAGACCAAGCGCTAGCCACCAAAATGCCATGCAGCCTCCTTAATGAGTACTAGCAGGCATTTTAAGTGGTAATCAACCACTTAACGAGCCTTCAGGCGACCATTCCTAATGCAGGCTTCAGCTCCTTTACCAAGATGGCATCTTGTACTAAACGCAGGCTTAACCGGCATTTCAGCTCAAGACCCCATCTTGGCCACCTCAGAGGCTGTTTAGCGCCTGAACGCGCTGCCGAATATCGTCCCCCCCAGGTGTAATGACCTTGTAAAAAGATGTTTATGATTTCATTATATATAGTGACAGAGCAATTCTTCCCCTATGTAATCATGGGTTACATCAATGCCAAAATTTAGCAGTGGCCCAACATTTAATTTATAACACAGAAGTACCTTTGTGGCTTCAACAGCTTGTGCAGACCCCTCTTGTTTTACACTCTACTTGGATCCATGTCTCTGGATTGCTAAACTTTAGATGAGTATTCCTTCCCCTGAAGGGTGGTTTGTCCTCTCTTCAGAAAGATTTTACTAGTGAGGATCTAGCTTAGCTTTCCCTTTTCAACACAGATCATTTTGCATAAGTCTCAACCTGTCTCCAAGGAGATAAAAAGAGGAGAGATGCTCAGTGTTCATCTTCTGCATCCTACGCTTCAAGTCTCAGGAGACGAATCTTGTGTGTGTACCACTTAGCTTATAGCATGTTAATGCATTCCAAAACTAGAAAAGAATCTACCCGAGAGGTTATATACACCCAGTACATATATTCTAAACCTCTAGTTAAACGTATCGTCTAGTTATTTTTGTACATTAGAACTGACTTCTGGGGATTGGGTAAGTTGTATACTCTAGGATTAGGTAGCAGTGTATGTGCAGTGTGCGCCTCCTGCATTTGGGAATGTTTCAGCAGTGGCAACCGTGATCCACCAATACGAAGGGCATCTTCTCAAGTATGGCGAGAGAGAAATTGGGAGGAAACAATTTGGGGGCAGAAACGAGACTGATGCACGTAGAAGTTGATGGAAACCATTTAATCTGATTGAGACAAAAAAATGTAGATAAAATGTTTAAATAAAGCACTGATTATTGAAAAGTGACACAACTACAAACAAAGTGTGAATGAATCGGGATTTTATCATGTCAATGGCATACACGTATCTACTGAATAAACTGCAACCCAGATGGTGCCGACCCACAGTTTTGCCTGAACTACTAAGCAATTTCACAGCTTGCTGCTTTTGGTAAACAAAATAGATAAAACTCAATAAAAGCAAAATAAAAATGGAATCTGATAATTCTTTGATGGCGCATCATGCAGAGATAATGCAACAGTTAATGAGGGATAATCTAACTGCAAGAAAAACTTATTGGCTTTCTGAGAGCATCTGTAGACCCAGAGCATGCACAACAATAAGCAGGAAAGACAAAACTGAGATGACAATAATATTCACTGATGCAAAACATCTGCTGAATATTGTATCTGGCACGGTTAAAAACTGCCACATAACTGCTTCCTCTGTCACAGCACTAGTTGTAGACAGTGGGCTGATTAAGGATTACTGCAAATACTGGTTCTTATTCAGGCTTAGTTGAATTTGAGTAATTTGGTAGAACCAAACTAGAACTGAGCTTGCTTGGTTTAGACTTGAAACTTTTTTTTAGTGTTGGAATGGAAACGTGGCAATGGAGAAAATGGTGGTTTACTATTACGTTTGAAGAAGGAATAGCAATTGTTGCAATTCAGAGGTGGCAGTGATTTACTGGGAGGCTGTTCATATATTAAGCCTAGGTAGTACACTTTGAAGGAGACCTCAATGAGTTAAAGCATTACATTTAGGAAACCTTTTGAATCACATTCAGTGATTGAGCATATAGTATGACACAACACAAAACCAGCTTGCATTGTCTTTTCCCCAAGTGTGCAGCAAAGTCACCAACCTGGCTTTAAGTCGAGCAGCATCGCTTTGATTCCTTCAAAGATGTTCAGCAAGTTGCACTAAAACTTAAAAAAAAGAAACTATCAACATTCATTAACCATGAAGAGGCTTTGAACTCAGGAGAAGCCATGTTAACATTGCCTTGCGCTTTCTCTGGGAAATTTCTGTTGGTACCGTCAGAAGTCAAAGTTTACTCTGGCTACATTAAGAGTTACAGTTTTCATGTTTCTCCATAAAACATGTACAGATGTTATGTTGTCTCGCACAATTTCAGTCCTCAGGTGAATGATGAAGTGTGGCACATCTAGTCTTGCACTTGTTTGGCTTTATGTAATTATTTGTAATTGCACTTCCTATTTCCAGTGTCTGCAAGAAATCACATTTCTGTCAATTGGCGATGTGGACACACCCAAACCAGCTCAGAAGTTTTATAATGATTCAGTTTCAAACAGATTCAGCTCATAATTTGCACAGATTTGGAAACTAATCTGCACGAGTTCTGCTTGGACAAAAACAAACCAGTTCACCTGGAAGCAATCTATCTTAAATTGGCTCCATATTAAGTTTAAATATCTCAATTGTAATCATTTTATACTCGATATATACAGGGAAAATGGAGCAGAATAAATTTACTCCAGCTAATGTATAGAAATAAGCACTAATCACATTTAAATTAATACTAAAATATTTCACACATGTAGGTCTCTGTTAACCCTTCAATAGCTACTGCAATAATAGTAAGGCTGTTGAAAATAATCCATAATATCTTAAGTATATGTTGAATTATTTGTCAAACTATTGGACTTTACTCTTTGCCCCATAAGATTCCCACTGTTGCCACTTTCTATCATAGTACCGTTTCCTCTTTCAGCTGCAAGAACAACATTATCTGGTTCTATGTCTTTCCCATAGCCACTGTCAAAGTTGATCCAGAACCAGCTGACATGAGCTACATTTATGTGAGTTGTGAATAGCCTCACTAACTTTTACAGCTTATCAAGTATATTACTGTAAAATGCTCTATCCATCAACAGCTTGACCAAGGTCTAGCAAAACACATTGATGGTATTGAATTAGAATGTCCTTCAAAGCTGAGATTTGAACTCCCACCCCCTAATCCATATCTGGTACTTCCTCAGGGCTATTAAAGTATCTTAACGGCTATTGAAGTATCTTAACAGAAATGTTCCTGTTTGAGCTGGTGCCTCAGCCACAGTACATATCTATCTGTTGGAGAACCACTCGTCTTTTAGTTTTTTTTTAGGATAGGGCTTTGAATTCTACTGGTTAAGTTTATTTATAAATATTTTTACTAGGAGGAAAAACATAAATATTCGTCTATAATCAGAAATCCAAAATTAACAGGAGTACCTCATAACAATACTAGCCATAAACAATTAAGCACAATATCCTGAAAATGTTTCTCAGACAGCAATGACTAAAAGCGGAAGGAAGCAGGTCTCATGACTCATTTGGCTTCTTAGATGTGTTCAATAGAAATCACTGAAGATTAATTTAGACTTAAGAAGTGAAACAAATTTACCAAGTGGATTAAAATTAATTCAACTTGCTTCTCAGTGTGTTCACCTATCCACACAAATCTTGGGTCAGGAGGCTTCCAGTGTCTCTTTGGACTGTGCCGTGTCCACGGTAACAATTTAGATTCGTTAGCGGAGTACCTAAATTTGGTTTAGTTTGGATAATTGTATGCCCGTCGGTGTTTTTTTTAAATGAGACCTATTATAGTGACGAATATGAATTCATATCTCCTTGTTCTATAGAAAAGCTTCCTTGCTATCCCGCAGTTATTGAAAACAGGCTCTAGTTTTAAAAACACCAGGATTTTTGGGCCTCTGAAATCAAAACCGGATAAACTTTGTTCAGGGACGTATGTTAGACTACTCTAAATTAGTACAGAGTCACACAAGGTCAAGACATAATTATAGGAAAAATGTTTTACATTTTATGTGGGCCTTAGCTTTTTTTTTCCCTTTTTGCTTAAAGGTTGTTTTGAGTTGAACTTATGATCTTATCAAGGATGTTAATACTGGGTAAGCAATATTAGCCCCCCAGTTTCATTGTTAGTATTGGCACTCTCGGACCATAAACTTTGTGGACCAGATAGAGATTAAAACTTCCTATACACTAACCCAAAAATATGCCTTCAATCCAATCTCAGGAGAGCACAGCTTACTTCACAGGTGTAACCTTTACATTTCCCAAAACAGCCACACTTGGGGCCTCTTCGAATGAGATTGCCAGTTTAGTGCCTAATTATTTAAAGTTTGTGCAATGGACTGGTGCCACAAATAGCTAGGTTTCTTTTTTGAGTGGAGTTAGAAGTAATGATGTCCCATTGGTAATATAAAAAGTGCAATGCTATGAGTTCACTTCTCCACAGCAAAACAGAACTTCAGTATTTGGTATGTATAATGGGATCATAAAAATAATAAAATTTTGCTTATGATTTTAAAATTACCAGCATTTTTCATCAACATTCGATGCAAAGAAACTACTTCCTCCATTTAATTTTACCAAATAGAGAAAGATACTTGGATTAAAAGATCATAATTCATAGAGATAAGTTTCAAATCGGACCTGTAGAACTGTCCCAGTTTTGATGAGCCATTTCTAAGAATGGGGTCTTTTTATAGCCTTAAAGCAATGTTAGAATTTAGACATGACCTTTCTAATTGAATACATTAGTTGACTTTCCTCCAATAAGCAATGAAATTAACACATAATAAATGCCCGTTATTGCTGCAGAATCACTATACCGGCAACAACGCTAGGTTGTTTCTGAAAGCCATTATCAGTTGCACATTTTGAATAGCAAGTGGCACTTTTCAGTCAATCTGTCTGCATTTGTTTCTGAGCCATCCTTTACACCAGTCACAGGAAGTGCTTTTAACTATTCGAAATCAAGCCAGTAAAAAAAAAACGTTGCTGAGGAGATTTTGTAGAATACAAATATAAGACTATGTAAGGTAACTAACTGCTTATGCGTACTTAATCTTATATTGAAGCAGCAGTATCATACTCGTAATCAGTTATCAGGGAGAAAGAGACGACATTCATCCCTTTTATCAAGGCTGGATTCAAATGAGGACTGCAGAGATAACAAGAGTACTGTTTTGCTACAATGTTTTAATCTGTTGTGCTGCGTGGTCCCAAGGGTTTGGTATGTTAGTCTGTGTATAGCCTTTGAAAATCAAGCTTAAAAGAGACGAGTTTTTTTTCTCCATTTTTTTTTATATAGCATGTGATTATAATTGAGTCAGGAAAGAAAATTTGATAAAAGTAAGGAACAAGTACACAAAAGTGGTGACCCCACAAAAAGGTCATTATAAAAAAAAACTCCTCTATTGAGACTGACCCAGTTGAATATGCTATTTTTGTAAAAAAAAAAGTCATGAGCTTTTACTGCCCAGTGCCCTCTGCTTGTTAATTTGGCTGACCTTCAGTGCATCTGTGTTTCTTCCTTCCACCAATCGGGTGCTGTGCTGCAGTAGCCCGAAGCACAAGCTTTCAACACCAGGTTGGTTGTATAACCCCAGGTCAAGAAAGGGGATTAGGGATCAGTCTTGGAATTTAACTCCCTGGACTAAGCTTCCTAAGAAGCTTCTCGATTAATACAGCAGTGGCTACTTTTATATTTTTCCCAATTGAGAGTGTTTGCGACTCTAAAAGCACCGTTTTTGATGTTAGTACTATTTTATAAGAGGGTGTGAGCATATAGCACTGAGATGTATTGTTTACTTAAACCAATGGCGTTAAATGGGGAAATTAGCGGGAACAGACCAGGAAATGGAGCCGCTCAATTTTAACTGCTATCCCCGCTCCTTTCCCGCCGATCGGGTAGAATTAAAATTCCCCAGTAAATTTAGAAATGTTATAATTTGAAATCAAATGTTATAATTTGATCTCTAGTTCTGTCACAATAGCATGCTGTCATCTCACAGAGAGCCTTGCTGTAGTTAGACACCAGCACTATTTTATATATAACACCCATATTTAATAGTGAATCAGAGACTTTGAATTCAGGCAGGAACACCTCAGGATATGACTGAAATTGGAACAACAGAAATGCAGAAAGAGTATATACAAGTGTGTTCAAGGTGGTTGTGGTTGTGACTTACTTGAATTCATCCAGAAGCCCGGTTATATATTTCGAGATGTCTATTTTAATCTATGTAAATAATTAAGCGTAGAAATTTATTAATGCTCTACAGGTTGCGATACAACACTTCCAAAAATGTTTGGCACTGTTTAGAATGCATTATTTATAAGAAATAAAGGTTTTGATCTGTTTAGAAATTCTATTACATTTGGTGCAATCAGTTCATTGTTAAATCCCATCGCTGTATTTTATTATTCATGTGACAAAGTGCGATTAATTCTTTTATACATTTTCTTCATACAAACTATATTGAACTTCCTTAATGTACTGTATATCGGGCAAAAACTGGATTGTATATGGAATAAAATGTTGTCCTTCATTTATTTTGTTTATACAATTTTTTTCATACAGCACGTGAATTATCTGTAATCTTGTATTGTTATTGGACAGTTGAATATCTGTATCTTACTCACATCTTGTATCTACTCACATCTGATGCATTGCACCTTTTATACATTAGACGACCACAGGAAAAATAGTGATTTTCTCAAATAGCCACTTATCTGTTATCAATCAAATATTCCACAATTAAATGTGAATGAATTGAAAATTGAAAGTAACTAGCAAGAAACCGTGCAAGCAAATTCCTCAATTATTTTGAAAGATATCACTCACTCACACAGCAAGTAACGTAAAACTACCCAATAAAATTGGTCAAATAAATTCTTCACATTGTGCTTACCTGCCATTTCCCATCTTTAGTCAAGTGAGTGGATATAGCTAACATTCAGAAGATAAAACATTTTTTTTTTAATTACACAGTACTGAAAAGGTCACTAAATATGTCCATAAAATAGTTTTTTTTAATGTTTTAATAATAATGTTTTAATGCCTGCAAAATGTTTCCCTCACATAGGCCTGTTTTTCTCTTTGGAGCCTGCACTTAAGTTGAAAATTATACCCGAGTGTTGTGAATTCGCAGCTGCTGTTGGTGTGTCTGAGAAAGATGTATCATGGGGCTTGTAACATTTCCCCTGCTCCTTTGGGACTACGGGTTAGAAATGGGAATGCGTTGTGCCTGTTTTTTGGGGCATAAAACAGGCGCAAAGCATAACAATTTAGCAGTGGGCTAGCCCGCACCAAATCTGCGTAGGAATTGCTCCCAATGCTAAATTCATGGGCCCTTTTTTAGGAGGGATCCTAGTGGGCTCGAATTTCCAAGCCCCGTGGAGGCAGGTTTGGAGGCGGGAGTGGTGGGAAAATAGCAGATTCGGGGGGCACGTACCCATCCCGCCCCCAACCCGCCTCCATGCCAATGTCCCAGGAGGCGGGTACCCGACCTGTGCTGGGAGCTGCCTCCCCGAGGCGGGAAGGGGATTAGTGCCAATTAACAGGCAGTTTTTTGGCTAATCCCTATTTTTAGCCCTGAAGTGTGGGCTGCCCGACGGCTCCAAACCACGGCAAGTTAGCGAGGCGGACCGTCGGTCTGCAGGGCTTGGAGGGGTTGAGATGTCCGGTGTACAGGTGAGTGATGGGTGCATGAGTGCAGAGGTAAGTGTGTTTGGTGTGTTAGAGTTAGAAGACAGATTGTCAGTGTTTGACAGCTTCACAGAGCTGTCAAACGCTGATATTTCATCTGTCAAAAGCTCTTGACAGATGAAATGTCAATCGCTGATGTCACCAGTATCCAGGTGTCCCTTAATTGGCCTGCTGAGCCCGCTGGGCGGGCTTAACAAGGTCAATCAAGGGAAAGTAGCGTGAGTTGGCCACAAATCGATGGAGGCGGGACTACAACCCAAAAAGTGGGAGTCCCGCCTCCATCACGTCCCCATTGACAAAATCGAGCCCCATGGTGTCTGTTGAAGGACCCCATCCAGAAAATAATTGGCAATGAGCAGGGCAGGCATCGGGCAGCTTGTACAGAGTATGCTCCTGAGGCCCAAGGACCAATTTCCATCGACCTTTGGGCCTCTTGACACGTGCTAGTCGCTCAGCGCCAAGTCTGGGCCCTAAAATAGGCCCAGATCAAACTCTGCTCCACAGTGTCTAGAGTGTAGCAACAAAAGGACCCGACGTGTGTATGTGTGTACGTGTGCATGATGGAAATTGCACTGGTCACCATGCTCCTGTGGAACTACAATACCCAGAGTGTGCTGTGACAAACTAAATAGAAACGTTACAGATAATTATACAAGGGATGAATGGCATGAAAAAAAAGTAAAAATTATTTCCTTTTCTTTGCAATTTAAGTCATGAAATAAAAATTCTGAGCTAGTGGTGTCATTTGGAATTAGAGTGTTTTTTGCATTCCTGAGGGGAATCGATGTCTGTGCCAGATCCAAAGATGGCTGTTTATGAGGACCTTATGGGCAGGGTTAGTTGGTCAAACAGGCCCAAGCCCTGATAAATGATCACTTATTCAGCAGCTGGTCATTGGAACCGTGTCAGTGGTATACCAACAAAAACTTCAGCAAGAGCTAAAAATCCACTGTGGTAAGTAAGGGGGAGAGATTATGGGGGCTAAATTCGGTCCTAAGAGGGCGCTAACAGGGCGCAAATCAACCAGCGCCTGGGCGCAGCGCCGCTAACACCTCCCGCGAAATTCAGTGGGAGGTTAGCGGCGGCGCTAACCGTTAGCGCTGTACAGTGCTGCGCCGCTGGCGATGGCGTCATCACCGTGCGCAGCGCCCCACTCGCGCCCCGGCTGTAACATTGGGTGGCGCCCTCCGACTTACCGCCGGACGCTATGTCCGCCGGGGTCAGGGGGCCTACCTGTGGTCGGGGCTGCGCTAGTTAAAGGGGAGGTGGCGGCCGGCCATTTTTGTTGCTGGGCGCCTGCCAGCACCTGCCCCCGTTGCTGTCCCCGGCCCCCGTGAAGCCCCCCCGCGGGGTGACGGCTGATCTCTGTGAGCCCGGCACTCCTCTTGAGTGCCGGGCTCGTTTCTCGGCACTCCCGATCCCTGGTGGCCCACTGTGCCAGGCCCCTCCCCTTTAATAAGGAAAGGAAGGCCTGCAGTACAGCGGCATGTAGCGCCGCGATATTGGCTCGCAGCGTCCCAAGAGGGACGCGGGGCACTTCCAGTAGCACCCCACCTCCCTCTCGGGGCATTACCTGGGAAAATCAGCCACGGGGGCGATAACTTTTTTGGGGTGCTAAAATTAGCGCCCCGGCTAAGGTAGCTACCCAATTTCTATCCCTATATCTTTTGTAATAATATAAATAACTGAGAAGGGAGGAAAATAAATAAACAATATACTTGTATCTTAAATACTGCAAATGTACCATTGGAGGTAGAACAAAAAAATATTTTTTAGTAAACAACTGGGAATGAGAGGTTTTGTGAGTGAAGAACAAATTTACTTGCATGTTAAGCAAGTGTTCTGAAGTTATAGGTAAATGGTATTACAAGTATATCTATGAAGTCCTGTATCTCTCTGTATCAGTAAAATATATATTTTTTTTATTTCAAGCCAGTTACATTATCATAGAATCGAACAGCACAGAAGGAGGCCATTTGGCCCCTCGTGCCTGTGCCGGCTCTTTGTAAGAGCTGTCCAATTAGTTCCATTTCCCTGCTCTGCATTGCTTTAGTAAATTTGCTATATTACAGCGATGGGCAAACCAAAGTCACATTTAGGTGGCACAGGACTATGGTCATTGTTTCAGACTATTCATGAGCAACCCCACAGGAGATCTGCTAGTTTAGATTATTTTTAAGCAGTAAGTACTCGCTTTGATGATACTTTAAAATCTTGCCCTGCCATTGTGTAACTAATACAATTTCTCAATTCAAATTCAGAATTCACTTTTTGATAAAATCCCCAGCCAGCACAATTCTGTGTAAGTTTCTCAGGACAGGCCTTTAAAGTATCTAAACAAACAGTTTTTTTTCCCTCTCACTTATTTTCTTGCACCCATTTTACGATGGAAGCAAGACACAGAAGCAGATGAAATAGCTATTACTTTTTACCAGGCTTTCTCACCTATTTACCTGTATTTGCATTTTGGCTAAAATTCATCAAGGAAAATATTCCCCTCCTTAGTGTATTGGAAATCACAGATACCCATGACCTGACAATTCAAAGCACAAATGTACAACACCACCTTTGTACACAAGTAACAATTAAGACATATATTTTGGAATTATTTTTTTCAATTTTTAGGGCTATGTAATAGGTTTTTAGATTTTTCATAGGATGATACAGCACAGAAGGAGGCCATTCAACCCATCATGCCTGTGCCAGCTCTTTGAAAGCGCTATCCAATTAGTCCCGCTCCCCTGCTCTTTTCCCATAGCCCAGCAAATTTTTCCACTTCAAGTATTTATCCAGTTCCCTTTTGAAAGTTATTACTGAATCGGCTTCCACCACCCTTTCAAACAGTACATTTCAGATCATAATAACTCGCTGCGTAAGTTATTATCCTCATGTCGCCTCTGGTTCTTTTGTCAATCACCTTAAATCTGTGTCCATTGGTTACCGACCCTTCTGCCACTGGAAACAGTTTCTCCTTATTTACTCTGTCAAAACCATTCAAGATTTTGAACACCTCTATCAAATCTCCCATTAACCTTCTCTGCTATGAGGAGAACAACTCCAGTTTCTCTAGTCTCTCCATATAACTGAAGTCTTTCATCCCTGGTACCATTCTAGTAAATCTCCTCTGCACCCTCTCTAAGGCCTTGACATCCTTCCTAAAGTGCGGTGCCCAGAATTGGACACAATACTCCAGCTGGGGCCGAACCTGTGTTTTATAAAGGTTTGGCATAACGTCCTTCTATGCCTCTATTTATAAAGGTCATGATGCGGAGATGCCGGTGTTGGACTGGGGTGGACAAAATTGAGAGGTCGCACAACACCAGGTTATAGTCCAACAGTTTTATTTTAAATCACAAGCTTTCGGAGTTAAAACTCCTTCGTCGGCGAAGGAGTTTTAACTCCGAAAGCTTGTGATTTAAAATAAAACTGTTGGGGGTAGAAATTAGGTCGCGCCCCATTTGGGGCGCAAATATCGTCCGCGCGCAAATATTAGCGCCTGGCGCTAATTATCGGCACTGACAGGAAACTTCACTTTTACCGCCCCGGGAGGTGAGTGGAGCGCTAAATTAGGCGCTGCACACCTCTCTTAAGGCGCAAAGGCCTAGGAGTGAGGCGCTAACTCAGCGCACGAGCGCAGCGCAGCTGCTGCCAGTTAGCGCGGGAACACAGACACACTGACGCCGGACACTTCTTAAAGCGGGGGGGGCCACTTGCTCCCCAGCCACACCCTGCTCATTGCAGCCTTGAATCTCAGCCTGGAGAGACCTGTAATCCATTTTGCTGCCAAGAATGGAGAGGGTGAGAGAACGCGCTCATCGCTTCACCGAGCGGGCCTTGGATGCTCTGGTTGACGCAGTGGAGCGCAGACGATGCATGCTGTTCCCAGAGAGTGGCAGGAGGCCTTTGCCACGCGAGTTCAGAAGAGTGTGGAGGGAGGTGGCTCAGAGCGTCTCCTCCAGGAGCATGGTGCCCAGGACCCATGTCCAGTGCCGCAAGAAGTTCAACGACCTCACTCGGGTCGTCAGGGTGAGTGGCTTTTTCTCAATACCTCTCCATCCCTCCATCTCAACCTCACTCTATGGCCAGAGGGTCTTAAAACCCCAATGCACAACACTCATCCAACACCTATGGCCCTTTCATCAAACACACACACACATTCCACACTTTGCATACAGTAAGGGCTATTCACCTATGGGAGGCACATCAGGCAAGACCATGGCTGCATATTGTAAGGGCTATTCACCTATGGGAGGCACATCAGGCAAGACCATGGCTGCATATTGTAAGGGCTATTCACCTATGGGAGGCACATCAGGCAAGACCATGGCTGCATATTGTAAGGGCTATTCACCTATGGGAGGCACATCAGGCAAGACCATGGCTGCATATTGTAAGGGCTATTCACCTATGGGAGGCACATCAGGCAAGACCATGGCTGCATATTGTAAGGGCTATTCACCTATGGGAGGCACATCAGGCAAGACCATGGCTGTATATTGACTCAGATGCTGTCCTTTTTCTTGCAGGCTAAGCTGGCTCATAATCGGAGACAGCAGCAACGGACGGGTGGAGGGCGGCTTCAGCTGCAACCCCTCAGCGATCTGGAGGAGCGCGTCCACAGGATTGTGGCAAGCCGGGTGATCGGTCCCGTCGCCACTGGAGACGCCGACCCCGTTGTGGACAGCAATGGTAAGGTCATCACCTTTTTGTCCTCTGTCCTTCCACTTGTCCCTCACAATACCAGCCTTTGACACTTTCAATCCAACTTGCTAACTCTCTGCACTTATTCCTCCCTTACTGCCACCCTGTCCTCACGCTAAAGCCACTCTTGTACCTCCCTGCTTTCAGATGGTGATTCACCAGCTGAGGAGATGGTCCCTGAAGCTGCCACTGGGAGTGATGCTGCAGCTGAGGAGGAAGAGGAAGCCGGAGCATCAGTGCCACCCTCTCCCGAGGAAGCCCATGGCCACACTGGGAACACGCCTTCCCCGGAGGGGAGCAGGGGGGAAGGGGCTGATGATGGTGAAGTTCCAGGACCCAGCGGGCTGCAGCAACGCCATGGGGGGGGGAGGGAAGAACGGGGGAGCAGGGGGGAAGGGGCTGATGATGGTGAAGTTCCAGGACCCAGCGGGCTGCAGCAACGCCATGGGGGGGGGAGGGAAGAACGGGAGCCTTCTCCCCAGAGGGAGAGTATGCCAGACACTCCTAATGCAATGGACGCAGAGGAGGAGCGGATGATTGCAGAAATGAACAGCCAGGCGGTGGTCATGCACACTGAGCTCATGGGTGCAGTGGGAAGGGTGCCCGAATGCATTGAGGCACTGGCAAGGAGTGTGGAGCACTTCGCTGTAGCACAGGCGGATGCCACACTAAAGCTTACTGCTGCAATTCAGTCACTGGCTGCCAGGAACCCATCTGAGCCTGCTCTCATGCAGACTCAGATTGAGGCCACGCGAGCACTGACTGCTGCCATCCTCGATGGTTCGTGCACATGTCCCCGGGGCTGTCACCGCGCCGCAGCAGGCCAGCAATCTGTTCTCAGGCAAATTGCTCCGGATGCTGAAGTGCTGCCCCGTGGGAGTGCCAGTGTGTCGGGCGAGCAGGGAGTTGCTGTCCTCTCTCACGATGACAGCATTCCTGCTGCCAACACTGTCACTTCTCCACTGCACTTGCCACCGCCTGTAGGACAGACTGCTGCCGCCCATGCAGAGTTGGTGCAGTCTGCAGCCGGGCCCTCCAGGCCCAGAAGTGGTCGAGGCCGGCCTTCAGGGGCATCTGCAGTGTCAGGGTCTGACAAGCAGCAGCCTTCCACCAGCCTTGCTGCAGCCACTGAGGTCCCATTACGGAGGAGCAGTAGGGTTAGAAGGGGGGAAGTGCGCAAGGGAAGGAGATCACCCTCGAAGGGCAAAAAGTAGGATGTGTGCCAAAATGCTGGTCATTTTTTTATTAAAGGCCGAGGTTCATGGCCCAACTTTTGTTTAGTGTTTTGGACATTATCTCCAGGTTGTGAGAACCAGTTATGTTATTGACTGTTTTTTGGTGTTTATTTCTATGAGTTTCTCATGAGGAATTGACACACACAGAGTTTGTACAATAAATAAGTTTCTGTATTCAAAATATACATGGCTGGTGGTTGGAATTATTGGTGCCTTGGCCGGCTTAGGGGTTGCGTGCTGGGTTGATTCGTGTTTGTAGCACTGGCAGGGGTCCTAGAAGCGGCTTGCTATTAGTCGTTGACGGACGGCCCTTGCAGTTTGACCATTGTGGGCCGCCCTCCTGCCTTGGTGCTGCTGCTGATCATCGTCCTCGGCCTGTTCCTCCTCTTCCTCCTCCTCCTCTTGTGGTGCTGCAAGGCCTGGTGGCATTGGCTGCGTCCTGAGGATTGCCATGTTGTGCAACATGCAGCACACCACTACGAATTTGGAAACTTGCTCAGGCGAGTACTGCAGGGCTCCTCCGGAATGGTCCAGACAGCGGAATCGTTGTTTGAGCACGCCGATTGTGCGCTCAATAATGTTCCTCGTTGCTTGTTGGCTTTCCTGGTACCGCAGCTCAGCAGGGGTGTTTGGCGCACGGAGCGGTGTCATCAGCCAGGTGCTCAATGCGTACCCCTTGTCCCCCAGAAGCCAACCAACTGGCTGATGCGGTGCCTCGAAAATTTCTGCCACAGTACTCTGGCGCAGGATGAAAGCATCGTGGCAGCTGCCCGGATAGTGGGCATTGACAGCGAGAATCACCTGTCTGTGGTCACAGACCAACTGCACATTCAAGGAATGGAACCCCTTTCTGTTCCGGAACTCCTCTGCATTCTCTCGCGGAGCACGCAAAGCCACATGCGTGCAGTCAATGGCGCCCTGCACCATGGGGAAGCCCGCTACCCTCGCAAAGCCCATAGCACGGTCATGCTGCTTGTCTGGGGTCATAGGGAAGGAGATGAAGTCTCGTCTCCTTGTGAAGAGGGCATTGGTGACCTGCCGAATGCAGCGATGCACCGCAAACTGGGAGATATTGGCGAGGTCCCCAACAGCAGCTTGGAATGAGCCAGTGGCGTAGAAGTTCAAGGCCACTGTGACCTTCACTGCCACCGACAGAGACGTCCTGGACCTCAGCTGAGGCTGCAGATCTGGCTGCAGCAGGTGGCAGAGCTCAGTGACCACCTCCTTGCTGAATCGCAGCCTTCGCAAACACAGCTCCTCGGACATGTGGATGTAGGAGAGCTGTTCACGATATACCCTGGGAGGGTAAGCTCTCCTGTACATGCGCCTGATGGGCCTCCTCCGTCTGGCCATCATTGCCACTCTCTGTCTGCGTCTCACTCTGCTCCGATTGAGCTGGAGCAGGACGACGCCCCCAATCATTGCAGCCCCCATCTTCTCTTTGCCAGAAAAGTAATGAGGTACAGCAACGAAAGTAGCAGCAAAGTTAGGATGAACTAGGCAAAACTACCTCACAAAGCGTTGAGTCAATGTAGAAGTCTCTCTCTCTCTCTCTCCGAATCTCTCTCTCTCTCTCAGAACGAGTGGTGCATAAATGTCGACCACAGAAAAAGACAGGAAGAGGCCCCCTTTAAATAGCGCCCCCCCCAGCCCCAGACCGATTGATAACGTTCCAGTCTTCCGGTCGTTGGAAGCGCCAGGCGGTAAGGCAGGGGGCGCCACTCAATTTCCGCTCCGGGGCGCCCCAAGGGCGTTGCACCACAGAATGACGTCACAATCTGCGCGCGCAGGTGGTCGCAGCGGTAAGTTTTAGCGCCGCCGCACAATCTCAAGTTAAGTTCTCGAGCGGCGCAAACAGCGCTGCGCCCATGCGTTAGCGCCTTAACGCCCCATTAGCGCCCATTTAAGGCGCTAACGGGAGGCGCAACCAACTGAATTTTTACCCCTTGGACTATAACCTGGTGTTGTGCGACCTCTCTATTTATAAAGCCAAGGATCCCATATGCCTTTTTAACCTGAGGAAGGGGTGTAAGCTCCGAAAGCTTGTGATTTCAAATAAAACTGTTGGACTATAACCTGGTGTTGTGCGACTTCTCATTTTTGTCCACCCCAGTCCAACACCGGCATCTCCGCATCATGGCCTTTTTAACAGCCATCTTAACTTGACTTGCCACCTTCTAAGATTTGTCTACATATACCCCCAGGTCTCTCTGTTCTTGCACCCCCTTTAAAATTGTACCATTTAGTTTATATTGCCTCTCCTCATTCTTCCTACCAAAATGAATCACTTCACACTTCTCTGCGTTAAATTTCATCTGCCATGTGTCTGCCCATTTTACCAGTCTGCCTATGTCCTCCTGAAGTCTGTTACCATCCTCCTCACTGTTTACTACATTTCTAAGTTTCGTGTCATCTGCAAACTTTGAAATTATACCCAAGTCCAGGTCATTAATATATATCAAAAAGAGCAGTGGTCCCAAAACCGACCCCCCATGGGAGACGCCACTGCACACTTCCCTCCAGTCTGAAAAATAACTGTTCACCACTACTCTCTGCTTTCTGTCCCTTAGCCAATTTTGTATACATGCAGCCACTGCCCCTTTGATCCCATGAGCTTCAATTTTGCTAAGAAGTCTATTATGTGGTACTTTATCAAATGCCTTTTGAAAGACCATAGACACAACATCAACCGTACTACCCTCATTCACCCTCTCCATTACTTCCTCAAAGAACTCAATCAAGTTAGTCAAACACAATTTGCCTTTAATAAATCTGTGCAAGATTTCATTTATTACCCCATATTTTTCCAAGTGCCATTTAATTTTGTCCCGGATTAATGTATCTAAAAGTTTCCCCACCACCGACATTAGGCTGTTTGGCCTGTAAGTGCCGGGTTTATCCCTCTCTCCTTTTTTGAACAGGGGTGTATCATTTGCAACCCTCCAGTCCTCTGGTAACACTCCCATATCTAAGGAGGATTGTAAGATTGTGGACAGAGGCTTTGCAATTTCAACCCTTACTTCCCTCAGCAACCTAGGATGCATCACACCTGGCCTTGGTGACTTTTTTTATTCTGAGTGCTGCCAACCTTTTAAATACCTCCTCTTTTACTGTGATATTGGCAGCATTCTCTTCTTTAGTGAAGGCAGATGAAAAGTACTTATTTGTACCTCAGCCATGCCCTCTGCCTCCACAAGAAGATCTTTTGGATCTATAATCAGCCCCACCCTTCCTTTGACTACCCTTTTACTATTTATATGTTTATAAACCTATTGTGGTAGATTTTTGTCTTCGGCGCCAAGGCAGTAATCTGGCGGAGCGAATTGCCCGCCCTCTATATAACCCTCCTGATTTTCATTCCTTTGTTCTATAAAGGGCAGTTGACCTACTCTACCAGATTACCACCCAGGCACTGAAGACGAAAATCTATCTCATTGTTTTACATTCAGTTGAAGCCTCTTTACTGGGAAATCCTGAAGGAAATTAAATTATCTCGTTTGTTACCTCACCCCAATTAAGGAAAATGTAAATGGTAATAAAGTAACCATTAAACCAAAGAAATTTCTATGCAACGTTTCCATTTTATGGCAATGTCTTACAGTAATTACATTCATAAGATTGTACTGTCCAATGGAATGCCAAGTTCCCTTTTAAGCTCTGAAACCGATGGCCTCTTGTCCGTAGGCTATTACTATATTTTGAGCTATGGATCAGTGCAAATTGCACTCTTCACAGTCATGAACTAACACTAAACAAGTTATGTTCTTTAATGTGCTGACAGTGAGGAACTAATTTACATTTGACTGGAGGTCTGGTGCAAACTTTAGATGGACAGGAAATGATCACAACTGATGCTTGTTAGAAATATCCAATTACCAAGAAAGAGACGAATTGACTACTTAGATGGTGGGAAAGAAATGGGTATACTGGTCTGTACAGGAATTACATCATTGGAGAAATTGTGAAGTGCATCTAGATACTGTATAACAGGCATAAAATGAAGATTTTTCCATCTGAGTGTGGAGGCGTTGGGAACATTGTAGTGCTGGTATTGCACCTGCCCAACCCTGATCTGGAATCAGGCTTCATCACACATTCATAGCAAGCTTCTGGTGTGTAATCAGCGAGCCATTTAAAGGGGCGTGCTAAAACGTCTGCCATGCTTGTTCAGATTTATAAGAATGGATAGAGCACCAAAGTTTCCTGAATGCAGCAGTTGAGACAGGAGAGTCACCCTTTTTAGCACTCCTGGGCATCCTCCTCCTAGGAGAGAAGCCCAGAGTGCCTGGGAGGAGAAAACTTGGCTCCACATTGCAAAAGGTTTGCAGACCTGACAAGATCAGCCAAAGTAGGTGTGCAGACTTGAGCGTATCTGGTGCACAACTGGTTTAGCCATCTATCACCATATCTGGCTGGACCACATCACATGTTATTGGGCCTCACTCTCTCAGCCAAAACCATCCACGACTGCAAGATCATCCTGGAGAGCACAGATAACTCCCAGCTTCTTTTCTCTACTACCAATGTCTCCTTAAACCCCTCTTCCCTGCCCCCTCTACTCTTTCTGAATGGCAGGCAGTAACAAGTGGGGTACCACAGGGATCTGTCCTGGGTCCCCAGCTGTTCACAATTTACATTAATGACCTGGATCAGGGAGTCGGATGCAGCATTTCCAAATTTGCAGACGACACTAAACTAGGAGGGGGGGTGGGCTCAGAGGAGGAGACCAGGAAGCTCCAGAGCGATTTGGACAGACTGGGTGATTGGGCGGATAAATGGCAGATGCACTATAATGTGGACAAGTGCGAAGTTATCCACCTTGGGTGCAGGAACGGGAGGGCAAATTATTATTTAAATGGCAATAAATTGGGAGAGGGGGAAGTACAGAGAGACCTGGGTGTTCTTGTACACCAGTCACTGAAGGCGAGCATGCAGGTGCAACAGGCGGTCAAGAAGGCAAACGGTATGCTGGCCTTCATAGCAAAAGGGTTGGAATACAGGAACAGGGATACCTTGCTGCAGCTGTACAGGGCACTGGTGAGACCACACCTCGAGTACTGTGTACAGTTTTGGTCGCCTCATCTGAGGAAAGATGTTCTTGCCATGGAGGGGGTGCAGCGGCGATTCACCAGGCTGATACCAGGAATGGCGGGATTGACCTATGAGGAGAGACTATGTAGTTTAGGGATGTACACACTGGAGTTTAGAAGATTGAGAGGGGACCTCATAGAAGTGTATAAAATTCTGACAGGTCTAGACAGACTAGATGCAGAAGGAATGTTTCCCTTGGCGGGTGAGAACAGAACTAGAGGACATAATTTAAGGATAAGGGCTAAACCATTTAGGACAGAAATGAGGGGGAATTTCTTCACTCAGAGGGTGGTGAACCTGTGGAACTCATTGCCACAGAGGGCAGTGTACGCCAGCTCATTAAATATATTTAAGAGGGAATTAGATATATTTCTACAGGCAAAAGGGGTTAAGGGTTACGGAGAGAAGGCGGGGACGGGATACTGAATTGGAGGATCAGCCATGATCTCATTAAATGGCGGAGCAGGCTCGAAGGGCCGGATGGCCTACTCCTGCTCCTATCTTCTATGTATCTATGTATCTATGAGCTTCTGAACTTCTTCTTCATCAAGGTTCAGATCATCCGTTCAGCTGCTTCTGCTGTTTGCACTCATTCCCTTGCCCATCAATCCAAACCTTCCCCTGGGCTCCCCTGGCCCTAGCTCTGAACCCACATCTTTCTCTAGTTTCTCTCCTATTTCTCCTTATGCTCTCTCTGACTTCATCTTGTCCATGAAACCCACCTCCTGCTCCCTTGACCCCATTCCCACTAAACTGCTGACCACCCAACTTCCCCTTCTGACCCTCATGCTAGCTGACATTATAAATCCTTCCCTCTCCTCAGTAACTGACCCCCTCCCTTTCAAAATTGCCATCATCACCCCCCCCTCCATAAAACATCTACGTTTGCCCCTTTGGTCTTGCAAACTATAGCCCTACCTCCCTGAACATGTTGTCAGCTCCCAAATCCATACGCATCTTTGCTGAAACTCCCTGTTTGAATCTCTCCATTCATGCTTCTGGCCCTGCCACAGCATCAAAAGACCCCTAACTATGATGCATGAGCCCTCCTCATCCTTCGCGACTTCTCCGCAGGTTTTGACACAGTCGACCACACCATCATTCTCCAACGCCTTTCGTCCGGTGTCTAGCTGAGTGGGACTGCCCTGGCTTAGTTCCACTCTTAACTATCCAATCGTAGCCGGAGCATCTCCAGCAATGGCTTCTCTTCCTGCTCCAACACTTACTTCTGGAAGTCCCCACTGGCGCATTGGAAAACTAGCCCGTACATTGTTAAATACTCCAAATGCATAGTTGTAAAAATCACTGCAAATTTACTTTAACCTGTTAAAAGTAAGAGCAAGCTTTTCTTTTTGGTAACACTTCAAATTACTTGCTTTATTTAGAAGCTTTTTTTTTCTCCCATCTGTTAATGTTGACCTCCCTCCCTCCAAGATGTAACAATGCTCCCGTTGCCTGGTAATCGGTCAGCGGCGCTGTTAAGTTATCTGCTGGGATGTGTCTGAGGACAACCTGTGGTGATGTGCTCTCCGTTTTCCCCTTCCTCTCTGTGGAGAGGGTACCTGCCTGCACTCAACGCCAGTTACAAGAAAACAAATCTCTACCCTCCATCTGCCTCCCCCTTCCCCGAGCTCCTCCCAATACTCCCTATCTTCTTCACTTCCCCAATGAGGCAATATTAAACATTTTAAGGAAGCGTTGTGCTTTTGGTGCAGTGGGAGAACAACTAAGTCCTTTAAAATGCAGGCACTAGATCTTGCCCCGTGTTTGTAAAGATATTTTTTATTTTCTCTACAATTACCTCCACTCCTGTCCTCTTCTGGAAACATTGACTTCTTGTTGGGGTATGCTTCCACAGGTATAAGATGCCTTCAGATACCTTATCCAGGTGGATGTTTTTAAACGTGTGAGCCTTGAGAATGTCAGCATACTATTTAACCATGGGGAGATATCACAGCGGAACCTGATCCTGACCTAATCTGACATCCACACACATAGGTCAAACATGGGCTGCTGGATTGTGCACAATTCACCCTACCTATACCATAGGCATGGGGGCCAGTTGTAACACCTCCATTCCTGCCCTGGATGAAATCAGCTAACTAAGTACAGACCAGTGTTTGAACTAGTAGGGACCTTCCTGGCTCAGTTACTTATTGGATAAACTCACTTAATAACATAAGAACATAAGAAGTAGGAGTAGGCCATACGGCCCCTCGAGCCTACTCCGCCATTCATTAAGATCATGGCTGATCTTCGACCTCAACTCCACTTTCCCGCCCGATCCCCATATCTCTTGATTCCCTTTGAGTCCAAAAATCTATCGATCTCAGCCTTGAATGCACTCAATGACTGAGCATCTACAGCCTTCTGGGGTAGAGAATTCCAAAGATTCACAATCTTATGAGTGAAGAAATTTCTCCTCATCTCTGTCCTAAATGGCCGACCCTTTATCCTGAGACTATGACCCCTAGTTCTTGACTCTCCAGCTGGGGGAAACAACCTCTCAGCATCTACTCTGTCAATCCCTCGCAGAATAAACTGTTCAGAAGCCAACAGGCTACAAGCAGCCAGGAAGGATGGAGCCCAGTAGCACCTCCACTTCAAGGGGACACTGAGGCATCTGTAACCATAATTTTCATTTTAATTACCTTTACATTTCAGCGCATGTGCGGTATTTCCAATGTAAAAGCTTCTGAGTGGCCTGCGCAAGACCTTGCAGATTATTGCGTGGCCGCGCACGCGCTCAGCTTGGAGGGAACATTGTAGGAAACTGCTCGTCATGCATGCTCTTGGTGAGGAATGGTACATGGTGTGTGAAATAGGAGATTTACAGAAAATAAAGAAATTAAACATTTTCTAAAATGTCCAGTTGATTAGTATAAAACATTGTGAAAACCCTTTGCAAGATAGCGACAAATGTTTTTGTGATCATCACTCATTGGCTATTTTGGAATCTTGTTGTCAACTATAAGTTGTCCAAATAATCTATCAGCTATTTTCCTGTTAAAAAAAGGCTGGACAAAGTCACAGCTGGTGCCTGAGAAATCTCCCCAATTAACCAGAATAACCTTATTAACCGTGTCCTGACCAAGCTATTATCAGCTAAATATAGCGTGCCACGTTACATATTTGCTTCCTTGGATTGAAAAAGCACTAGACCTGGAACAAACAAAGCAAGAAGGGCAAGCAGCCACTTAAAATAAATGACTATGAACAGAGGATTGTTGTATACTCCTTCGCCATCATGCTTTTAATTGGCCTTGGGGAACACATTGCAGACAGTGTTGAGAGACCATATAAACAGAAGGACAAGTAAGATGATGAACTGCTTTATATTAAGCTGATGGAATTTCCTATACAGTTTTACGTTTAAAAAAAAAGCAACAAGGAATAAAATAAAAAACAGTAAGTGTTGAAAATACGCATCAGTTCAGTCAATATCTATAGAAAGAGAAAGACAGAACTTGCAGTTACATAGCGCCTTTCACAACCTCAGGACATCCCAAAGTGTTTCACAACCAATTAAGTACTTTTAAAGTGTAGTCACTTCCACTGTAGGAAATGCGGCAGCCAATTTGCACACAGCGTGCTCCCACAAACAGCAATGTGATAACAATCAGATCATTTGTTTTTAGATGTTGGTTGAGGGATAAATATTGTGCCAGGACACCTAAATGAAGAGAAAAGACAGGAATTACATATTTGCTCATGTTATTTTTCTTCTTAGGCAGTCCCTCGGAACCGAGGATGACTTGCTTCCACACTAAAAATGAGTTCTCAGGTGACTGATGAGTCAATGTGGGACCTACAGTCTCTGTCACAGGTGGGGCAGACGGTGGTTGAAGGGCGGGTGGGTGGGGTGCATGGGTTGACCATGTTATTACCAGTGCTGTGACCTCTGTTTTGCGTTTGCCAAAAGTGTAGTATAACACAACAACAACAACTTGTATTTATATAGCGCCTTTAACGTAGAATTTCCCAAAGCGTTTCACAGGAGTGTTATAAGACAAAAAATTTATAAGACAATCAATGCAGTCAATACCAACCTGATCTCAGGTACTGCATTACTATATAACAGCTCTCAGGAATGCATTGCCACCACCAGGATACTGAAGAAATAAATGTCACAAATCAGAATTATTTGCATCAAAAGTTGGGCATTGACATTTTTAAAATTCTTTCTATGTCTCACTTCTTTGAGAATCTGAGTTCCTCATTTGTTTTTGAATGCTGTATTTTTTTTCCATTTTCACTTTCTATTTAAATCTCTGGCAAGTTCTTTTTCTTTTTCATGTTGCCCTCCCCCCTCCTATTTTCTTTTGTTTGCTGTCTTTCTTTCTGGACCACAGACAGGAAATATGAGACAAAGAATGGCACTTGGCAGAGCTACAGAAACAGTCTGCCACTACGATGCAAACACTGAAGCTCACGTGGAGTTGGCTAAAAGGAAGCTGATGACAGGCTGGGGGAGTTCGACAGCCGGGGAAAGTTACAAAGACATCTGGAGTAAGGATTGAGGCAGAGGCCCCAATAGTTGATGGGATCTTTTCAACCCACGGCAGCACAGCTTGAAAGACCTGGGCTTAAGATAGAGCTTTGTGCTGTAGTGGAACTTCTGCTAGATCTGAGTGCTTTCAGTTTTTGAACCTCTGACCTTTTCTGTTTACATTTGCAAATGCTTTGTTCCCACCCAACTGTACTTTTGCCTTGAGGAGTTTAAATAAGCGATGCTGCACTGTACAGTGATACGATGATTTCATCTAAAAAGCATCTGCTGTAAACAATCTTTATCACGTCCCAATTTATTCCATAGTTGCAACTGAAAAGTTGACAGCCAAACTGAATTCCGAAGCTGAAGTGGCCCAAATAGGGGGCTGTCTCTGATTAATTGGTACGCAAATGTTGCCAAAATCATATAATGTCAGGTTTGAGTTTGTTGGTTTCTTTAATAAGTGGTGACGAACATGTGCAAGGGTTCAGCAGTTAGTATTCTGTTAATAATATGAACAGGCTGCGGCTCTTTTCTCTAGAAAAAAGAAGGCTGAGGGGTGACCTGATCGAGGTCTGTAAGATTATGAAGGATAGACATAGAGAAGATGTTTCCAGTTGTGGAGGAGACCAAAAGTAGGAGCCATACATTTAAGATAGTCACTAATAAATCCAGTAGGGAATTCAGGAGAAACTTCTTTACCCAGAGAGTGGTTCGAATGTGGAACAAGGAACAGCTGAGACGAATAGAATAGAGGTATTTAAGGGGAAGCTAGATAAACACACGAGGGAGAAAGGAATGGAGGGTTATGCTGATTGGGTTAGCTGAAGAGGGATGGGAGGAGGCCCGTGTGGAGCATAAACACCGGCATGGACCAGTTGGGCCAAATGTCCTGTTTCTGTGTTGTACATTCTATGTAATGTTTTCATTTTCTCCTTTTTTAGCTATGTGATGATAAATGACATGAATTGCAGTGAGTAGAACAGATTTAAGATAGGGGGCTGGAGTGATGAGGTATTCCTTTCTAGAATTGCAACTTCATTTATGGTTTATAGGAAATAATTACTGAAGTAGTCATTTCCTGAAATTAAAATTTTTGGTTGGAATGAGGACATCTGTTTATTCTTTTTCCCATGTTAATAAAAATTAAACTCTAGCTTTTTATGGTAGCCAACTTGCTAACGTGAGGTAAATTTTGTGATTAAATAAATCATCACCTTTGCTATGCATCCCATATTTCGGATGGCAGTTGTAAAGACACTTTAGACAGTTTGATTGCATTAAGCACGTACATCTACTGCCTAATCTTTCACACTATTCTTGTCTGCTCCATATTAATTTACTCACAGTCGTAAATTAAGACATGCAATCAGATGTCAGTTGAAATTGTTCATATATAATGGGCCGGATATTCCGATCCCTATGGGTGGGTACGAGCTGTGTACACACCCATAGGGACATCGGAAATGCCGGTTTCAGGCATGCAAAGCGCATGCGCTGAAAACCGGCATTTCCAATCTGTCAAGAATGCTCTTGACAGATCGGACACCTGCCCTGGAGAAGGGCCTCTGTGGGTGGAGAGTTCCGCTTTCTGCAGAACCTCCACCCGCAGAAAACCCTTAGAAATCTTACGCCTGGTAAAAGCAGGCGTAAGGCCTACTTTTACCAGCATAAGATTTGAAAAAAAGTAAAAAAAAATGTTTTCACTCATTTATCATTTAAAAATACTTTAAAAAAAGTTAAGTTTATTTTTAGCCCCGTAAAAAACTTTAATTTTTTTTTCAAAAAATTTAATTTTTATTTAAACTATTTAATTTATTGTAATTTCAACTAATTTTTAAAAATGTGATTTAAAATTTTTTTTATTTAATGTTTTACAGTGTTTTTGGGGTGATCTCCATTCATATATTTGACAGGTCTATCTGTCAAGTGTATGTTGGGAGATTCCCTTCTTTGATTGGCTCCCCATGGCCCACGTGATCCCAGGGACGCTGCAAACTACCTGCGCCTCTGGGATACGTGGGCCCTGCACATTTCGAGTTGGAGAGGCCCAGGAGCGGAAGTGTCTGGACCTTGGGAGCCCTCAGGTAAATGCGTAGATTTTTTCCAGGTCGGAGGCCTCCGCACGCGGGAAAACTGCTAATGTAACACCCTTATTTAAAAAGGGTAGTAGGCAGAAGGCTGGAAATTATAGACCAGTTAGCCTAACATCTGTGGTGGGTAAAATTTTGGAGTCTATTATTAAGGAGACAGTAACGGAACATTTAGATAAACATAATTTAATAGGACAAAGTCAGCATGGCTTTATGAAGGGGAAGTCATGTCTGACAAATTTGCTTGAGTTCTTTGAGGACATAACGTACAGGGTGGATAAAGGGGAACCAGTGGACGTAGTGTATTTAGACTTCCAGAAGGCATTCGACAAGGTGCCACATAAAAGATTATTGCTCAAGATAAAAAATCACTGGATTCGGGGTAATATTCTGGCATGGGTGGAGGATTGGTTATCTAACAGGAAGCAGAGGGTTGGGATAAATGGTTCATTCTCGGACTGGCAACCAGTAGCCAGTGGTGTTCCACAGGGGTCAGTGCTGGGTCCCCAACTCTTTACAATCTATATTAACGATTTGGAGGAGGGGACCGAGTGTAACATATCAAAGTTTGCAGATGATACAAAGATGGGAGGGAAAGTAGAAAGTAAGGAGGACATAAAAAACCTACAAGGGGATATAGACAGGCTGGGTGAGTGGGCGGAGATTTGGCAGATGCAATACAATATTGGAAAATGTGAGGTTATGCACTTTGGCAGGAAAAATCAGAGAGCAAGTTATTATCTTAATGGCGAGAAACTGGAAAGTACTGCAGTACAAAGGGATCTGGGGGTCCTAGTGCAAGAAAATCAAAAAGTTAGTATGCAGGTGCAGCAGGTGATCAAGAAGGCCAACGGAATGTTGGCTTTTATTGCTAGGGAGATAGATTATAAAAACAGGGAGGTATTGCTGCAGTTATATAAGGTATTGGTGAGACCGCACCTGGAATACTGCATACAGTTTTGGTGTCCATACTTAAGAAAAGACATACTTGCTCTCGAGGCAGTACAAAGAAGGTTCACTCGGTTAATCCCGGGGATGAGGGGGTGGACATATGAGGAGAGGTTGAGTAGATTGGGACTCTACTCATTGGAGTTCAGAAGAATGAGAGGCGATCTTATTGAAACATATAAGATTGTGAAGGGGCTTGATCGGGTGGATTCGGTAAGGATGTTCCCAAGGATGGGTGAAACTAGAACTAGGGGGCATAATCTTAGAATAAGGGGCTGCTCTTTCAAAACTGAGATGAGGAGAAACTTCTTCACTCAGAGGGTAGTGGGTCTGTGGAATTTGCTGCCCCAGGAAGCTGTGGAAGCTACATCATTAAATAAATTAAAAACAGAAATAGACAGTTTCCTAGAGGTAAAGGGAATTAGGGGTTACGGTGAGCGGGCAGGAAATTGGACATGAGGCTGAGTTCGGATCGGTCAGGGCCCTGTGGGTGGCGGAGCGGGCCCAGGGGCTGAGTAGCCGGGTCCTGCTCCTACTTCTTGAGTTCTTTAGATTTGAGGTTAGGATCAGATCAGCCACGATCTTATTGAATGGCGGAGCAGGCTCGAGGGGCCGATTGGCCTACTCCTGCTCCTATTTCTTATGTTCTTATGTTCTTATGATCAGAAAATACGGCCCATTATTCCAACAAGCAAAAATTAGTCACTTAATCTGGACCTCATTATTGAAAAATTAAAGAATCCAAAATGTCCACATTTGTAAACAACTGTAGAAAAATAACTAATAACCTCAAAAGGAGAGCACAAGCTAAGATACAGCACCAAGAGAATATTCCATCAATGACACAGGAAAGTCAAAAAGCATCTAGAAAACATTATTCAACACTTGAACAGATAATGGATCAGTTGTTCCATCTGCAGGGCAAGGAAGGCAGTATCTTAGCAGAGCCTGCTGCTGAGTCCAGCAAATGGTAAAATAGACTGTCCATGATCCCAGCAATAATGCCCCCTAGTTCTAGATTCCCCCACGAGGGGAAACATCATCTACCCTGTCAAGCCCCCTTAGAATCTTATATGTTTCAATAAGATCCACTCTCATTCTTCTAAACTCCAATGAGTATAGACCCAACCTGCTCAACCTTTCCTCATAAGACAACCCCTTCATCCCAAGAATCAACCTAGTGAATGTTCTCTGAACTGCCTCCAATGCAAGTATATCCCTCCTTAAATAAGGAGCCCAAAACTCTAGGTGTGGTCTCACCAACGCCCTGTACAGTTGTAGCAAGACATCCCTACGTTTATATTCCATCCCCCTTGCAATAAATGCCAACATTCCATTTGCTTTCCTAATTACTTGCAGTACCTGCATGCTAACTTTTTGTGTTTCATGTACGAGGACACCCAGATTCCTCTGTACTGTAACATTCTGTAGTCTCTCCATTTAAATAAGAATTTTCTATTCTTCCTACCAAAGTGGATAACCTCACATTTTCCCACATTATACTCCATCTGCCAAATTTTTGCCCACTCACTTAAACTATCTATATCCCTTTGCAGATTCTTTGTGTCCTCCTCACAGCTTGCATTCCCACCTATCTTTATATCATCAGCAAATTTGGCTACAGTACACTCGATCCCTTCATCCAAGTCATTAATATAGATTGTAAATAGTTGAAGCCCCAGCACTGATCCCTGTGGCACCCTACTAGTTACAGTTTGCCAAGCTGAAAATGACCCATTTATCCCGACTCTCTGTTTTCTGTTAGTTAGCTAATCCTCTGTCTGTGCTGATATATTACCCCAACACCATGAGCTCTTATCTTGTGCAGTAACCTTTATGTGGTATCTTATCGAATGCCTTTTGGAAGTCCAAATACACTACATCTACTGGTTCCCCTTTATCCACCCTGCTCGTTACATCAACAAAGAACTCTAATAAATTTGTCAAACACGATTTCCCTTTCATAAAACCATGTTGACTCTGCTTGCTTGTATTATGATTTTCTAAATGTCCTGCTACTACTTCCTTAATAATGGATTCCAGCATTTTCCCAATGACAGATGTTAGGCTAACTGGCCTATAGTTTCCTGCTTTCTGCCTCCCTCTTTCCTTGAATAGGGGCGTTACATTTGCGGTTTTCCAATCCACTGGGACCTTTCCAGTGTCTAGGGAATTTTGGAAGATTACAACCAACGCATCCACTATCTCTGCAGCCACTTCTTTTAAGGCCATCAGGTCCAGGGGACTTCTCAGCCTTTAGTACCATTAGTTTGCCTAGTACTTTTTCGATAGTGATTGCCCCATGCTGTTGGTAACTCCAACACCTGGTGCCAGTGGGGAGAGGGTTGCCCATCGACCCCCAGCAGAGTTCCTTGGAGCTCCTGTATAAGAAAGTCAGGGGGATCAGGTTGCTTCCATTGTCTGAAACCTTCCCCCATTCCCCTTGGTAGGGCTCGCTTCCGCCCTTCTTGAGGTCGGTATGCCCACCTCCAGTTTTATGCCAGCTCCCTTATGGGCTGGGTCAACGTGAACTCACAGCTTATGGTGAGGATGGGAAGAAAAGCAAACTAAAGGTGGCGGCACTGTGGGAAATTTAAACTTCACCAGTTTAACATTAATACCCAGGTGTGACAGAATTAACATGACGTTGGCAAATATATTATAAGTGCAATGGGCACTTTAATAACTAAACTGCCAGTTTACCAGATCAGAGCTGTGAAAGCGACAAAGCCTTATTCCACCCCTTCTTCCAATTTTTTTTATTTCTTTTGAATGAGTACAATACTTTGAGAAGGTCTGAGAAGATGTACGGAAGCTTAATAGTCAATAATGCTTCTAAACCCTAAGCATATAACACTTTAAATCCAAAACATTGCTCGCCACAGAGATGCGGTTAACAGATTTGTATTACATTATGTTTCCTGATTACAGGAAACTTTTGTTTATCCGGCACCCAAATATCCGGAATTCTCGCTTAACCGGCAAAAATCATGCTCCGAAAACTCCTCTCAAATAACCGGCAATGTTGCCGAGTCGCAGTCGAGTCTCCGCGAACGCCGAGTACTCCGAAAACTCCTCTCAAATAACCGGCAATGTTGCCGATCCCGAGTCCGAGTCCGAGTCCGCGAACGCTGATTTAGTCAGTAGGGGTAGTTTTCAAAAGTGCCACTACTCGGCCTCCTGGCGCTGTCGGAAGTATACTGCACATTTCTTTAATTATTTATTTTTCTTTGTTAAAAATAGCCTCGGTAGATATAACTCTCCGTTATCCGGTACTTTCGATAAACCGGCACCACGCCGGTCCCGTCGGTGCCGGTTAATAAAGAGTTTCCTGTAATTAGAAACAGCAAGCTCAATTTTTAGGAAGGCCTCAACATACTTTCTGCCGTAACTTGTTAATGATGAGCCTTGGGGTGATTTTCCTCCTTTATACCATCCACTTCTAGGCAACACTGTGGTGGAGAATAAAACAAAATGGGGCAGAGAGGCCTTCTGCAAAATCCACGTGCTTAACAAATGGTCACCAAGATTTTCCACCATATTAGATGACAGCCACTTTCTCCACTGCAGGTAAATGCTGGTGAGTGGACCAGGGCTCATTTCTCTGAGCCATTTCCTTGCAGGATTGTCCCTTTCCCAATGACAGGAAATTGTCAATTTCAGGATGATCTCCCAAACATAGGAGGAGAGTGTGGAAGAAGATGGCATTATGGGGCCTACAGGTATGATAAAAATAAGACAGAGTACGAGAAAATAAGAAAAAAAGTTAAGAGAGGGATAAGGAAAACATGGAGTATGAGGAGAGAATCTCAAAAATTATTACAAAGAACAGTACAGTAATCTACAAACATATCAATAAAAATAGAATTGTTAAATGTGAGCTGAGACCCCAAGTGGAGAAAATAGTGAGTTAGTAAAGGATAAATAGAAATTGGCAGCGATACTTAGCAAGCATTTTATAAAAGAGCAGGACACTGGGGAGGAGGTAAATCCTGAATTGGTTAAAAGTGAGATAAGAGATATTTAAAAAAATGGAACTATTAGAGAAGTTATTTAAGCTAAAGGAGGATAAATTGCTGGGACCAGACAAGATACATCCAAGGATTCTGAGAGAAAGAGGGGAAGAATCAGTGGAGGCTCTAAAAATGATATTTCAGTGTTCTATTGAGAGTAGATGTGTGCCAGAAGACTGGAGAGAGGCCAATATAGGTAATTACAGGCCAGTTAGTTTGATTTAAAAAAAATCTTTAATTAAAGATGAAATTACTAAATATACAGATGAAAAGAAAATACTTAGAAGCAGTCAACAGGGATATCAGAAAGTAAGATCATGCTTGACAAGCCAAACAGTTCTTTGCGGAGGTGACAGATTTGGTGGACGGAAGAAATGCACTGGCCATGGACTATCAGAAAGCCTTTGACAAGGTTCCACACAGGAGACTATTGGAGAAGATTAAAGGGTGTGGAATTAGGGGTAGAACAGCAAATTGGAGTAAAAACTAGTTGGAAGGGAGGAAACAGAGTAGAAGTTAAGGGCAGTTTCTCAGTGGTTGGAAGTGGGTAGTGGTGTCCAACAGGTTCTGTTCTGGGAATGCTTCTGTTCACTGTTTTGGACATAAGGCTGGAGGGAGTGATGTCCAAACTTGCAGATGATACTAAAATAGGAGACATAATAAATAATTCTGAGGATCAAAAGAAGCTGCAAGGGGATACGGATAAGATGGTGCAATAGGCAAAAAAGTGACAGGTGGAATTCAATGTCAGTAAATATGAGGCGGTACATTGCATTAAAAAATAGAAATGATAACTATACCTTGAATATGGGCAGGTTGAGTGAGTTGGAAGAACAGAGGGATTTGGGGGTCCAGGTTCACAAAACATTAAAAGCAGCACATCAAGTGGATATTTTTATTCAAAAACAATAATACCTGTACAACTCATCAATTACATAGTAAATCCATTACATAGTAAATCCATTACATTCATCCATCACAGTAAAAAATAAAGCCTTAAAAACAGCCTTATAATTAACATAAATGCAATGATTACTTTTACAAATAATCAATAATGTTTACAGTACAAATACCCTTAAGCAATTCCACACAACTTTTTAGATTTAAAATAATAAATCTCAAAGTTAACTCCACATAAAACAAACCATTTCAACACCAGTGTACAAACACATAGCACCATCATAATCCAATTAAATGCTACAGATAACATTTATTCCAATAAACCAAGAAAACCTGTTTTACACCAGTCTTACTGGCATTGTTCGTTCGATCATTCGATCATTCATTCAATTGTTCGTTCGTTCATTCAAGCGTTCGTTCGTTCGTTCGATCGAGCGTAAGTTCCATTATGTATGTCTGAATGCGTGCGTGCGTATCAGTTGTCTAAGTGCGCGCCTGCGTGCGTTCGCTCGAATCGTTCGTCTGATCGTTCCACATCAAGTGGATAAGGTCATTAAAAAAACGAATAGGATGCTGGGTTTAATGGCAAGAGGTATTGGAGCTGAAATTCAACACATGGCTGTCATTTTTCTGGTGTTAAGTCGGTGCAAGACCTCCGGAATTTGTGTCACAATCTGCCGTGTCTGAACTATGCTGGAATTGCACTGGGCGACATATTGGCTCAGGTAATTTTTTTAGGTGTTAGGATCCTTAAATATGCAAATAGGGGACCTACGTCGGTTGTAGGACCCCGAATGCAGAATTCAGGTACAAATGGGTGGAGTGTGCGCGTTGTGTGCTCTGGCTAGCTGGATCAGTCGTTGAGCAGCCTAACCAGTGATCCTTAAAGGGATCGCTGGAAGCTGCTCAAAAAATGGCCCAGCAAATCTTCACCTTTTATTGTTCTGAGCTCTATCTGGCCCCACAAAAAAGATTCCATCCCACACTGGCACGTTTGCAGCAACGTCTGATTAGGGGGCATTAGCAGGTTGTGAATTATGGAGAAAACCTGTAATCCTCTAGTTTCTTTGGTTAAATGAAGAATTTTCACCGGAAACTTTTTTGACTCCAAAGTGGTGGCACGATTAATCTTGGATTCAGCGCTGATACTCTCTTGGTTCCATCCATAATTCTAATTTCCCCCCACAGTCAGGCAGATGGTCTTTTTATATAAAACCAGAAATACAAAGCGAGTTTTGTCACTGACAAGAAGTCTTTAATAACCGATTTAGCAGAGAAGCCTCTAACACAAATACTGCTCTGTTTTGAGTGGTTTGTCTGTGGCAGCTTTAATATTTCAATAGAGTCTGAAAAGTCATAACTTCAATTTACATTTTTTTATGAATCTTTGATCTTCAGTCATCTTGATTGAGGAGAGAGGCTTTACTATTCCTGCTGTATTGCTGCTGTTTTCTATGTATTTGCATTTTACAATTTTAAGACATGTTTAAAAATTGTTCACTGCAGTCAACCAATACAAAGATATGTAGAATTCGCAATTTATCGCGATTTGATTAATAAGGAGAAAACACAAAGTTTCGTTCAAACAGCTTTTATTTCAGCAGAATGCTGTCAGGTTTAAATTGGACACAAGCAGCCTGTAAAATGGCCGCCGCACCTCGTGACAGAACATTCTAGACTTTTCAACAGGCAGACAAGATGGCGTTCCATTAAACATTTTTGCAAGATCGATAACGATTCAGCACAGTGAAGATAATACACGAGACATTATGGGTTTGCAGTATAAACATAGATACTGGAATCGGTCTCCCAGGTACAAAGGAAAGCCATTGTGCCGAGTACTTAAGGGCCCATCCAAAGGACATTAATATGTAAACTCCCAACGACTCTACGATGAGTGAGCCGTTAGCAGGTAGTTATACAGGACACTTGGAAGCCCCAAACCCCTCCAGGGAGAACACCGACCGATTTAACAATGGGAGAAATATTAACAGGTACTCAAACATTCATGAGTAGCCCCGAAACCCATTAAGGACGGAGATCACCCATACAAGACATTTGGGCGCCAAACCCTAAACAAAAGAATGGACATTATAGTTGGGCGGGAAACGGAAGATTTTTGCACTATAATTGCAGGCCCCAAACCGTCCATTCGCTCTCTTGCCGCTCTTGCTCGCTTGCTGCTCTTATCATCGTGGCTGCTCCTGTGTTTTATCCGGTCGATTCGTAACCTCGTGGCTGCTCCTGTGTACTCGTAGTTGGGCTTCTGCGTGCCTGTTGCCTCTTCTGAAAAGACTGTTGAACTTTCTGATCCGTTCGGATCTACCTCGTGTCGCGTAACGAAGACCTATGTTGGTAACTGGCAGCGGAACCAAAGGCCCGAGATGAGATGAGATGAGATGAGAGGAGAAGAGAAGAAGACCATATCCATCGCCACGAGGTCTTCACCACAGCGGACGGTCCAGCCTACTAGCCGGAGCAGCAGAAGCAAGTAAACAAGTGGGACCAGGAGATCTCCTGACCGACACGTGGGTGCTGCGGTGAAAAACATCCGATCAGCTATTCGGAATTTCTCCGAGTTATTACGAGTGGTGAGCATGAGTCTCGAGATCCTACGAAGCTAGTTTAGGATAGATATTGATAGGGGAGGGTTTAAAGATTAAGGATATTTGTAATGTGTGCCCTATTTACGTTGTGCCGTTCGTTCCTCGTTTCCCTAAGATTGACTATAACCGTTTGTAAGATTGTACTGTCATTAATCTGTGCGTATGACATGTATTTCATAATTTTAAGTATCATGCAATAAAGATTTTCCATTTCGTACCATTCAAACCAAGTCTACATGAGTTTTATCTCCATTACTGCTCTCGCATCTAAGTCCAGTGTCTAGAACCGTAAGGGAGAGTGATTCGAACCACTCACAGGTGTGTCTAGTGTTCCCAGACTGGCTGGAGACCAGAACAGGCAACCAGGCCTAGACCCGCACTGACATACAGGCTGCACAGAGCCGCGTGAATCTCACAGGCTGCGAGACACGCAGGGTCAGGAATCCCTTACAGATATAAGCCTGCAAATGACTGTGAGCAATATTATTGTACAAACACTTAATGCACATCAATTTCTCTATCCATAGATGTTAACTGGCTAAAGGCTCCATTAGAATAGAAGAGAGAGGGATTTGATTTGAGCATGTTAAACATTTGTACAGTAAGATCGCTCAAAGTCATTCACCCAAGGGGGGAATTTTCACGTTTACTGCGGGCAGAAAACGGGTGGCAGCTGATCAGACGCTCATTTTATACCCTGTCTGTTTTTCATTTCACGCCCTTCAATGGAATTGAAAATCGGGCGAGGTGTAAAACTGGCGGTTGATTCGCTAGCACCTGTTAATTGCTCGGTGATAAAAGTTAAAATTGCCCCCTTGGAGTGATGTCCGTTGTAGTATTACGGTTTTATTCATAAATGTCTGGATCAGATGACAGCAGACTACAACTCATCCTGATTGTTGAGAAGGCCCTTCAGCCTAAACAAGCTAGGTTGAAGTCAGGAGTTGTTTAAGAAATGGCTAGATTCTGCAATAGGACGATGGTAGGGGTTGGCATATTGGAAGGGCGCTATCAAATGGGTTGAAAGCTCTTTTTTATCCGAACCGATCTTGCAATCTTGTGACCTGTTAAGAGTACACACTGATAGAGTGGAGAGGGGTCTGAACCATGCACTGTAGATCAGAAAACGTTCACTTCCAGCATCTTTCTTAAATATGCTGGAAAGACACTTAACTCCAGACAGTTACTTGCTTGCTGCACATCCATGTCGCAGAAGTACTAGGATGATGCAACAACTTGCATTTATGGAGCACCTTTAACGTAGTGAAACGTCCCAAGGCGCTTCACGGGATCGTTAACAGACAACATTTCATACAGCCACTTCAGGAGATATTAGGACAGATGAGGTAAGTTTTAAAGAGCATCTTAGAGGAGGAGAGTGAGGTGGAGAGGCGGAGAAGTTTAGGGAGGGAATTCCAGAGCTTAGGGCCTATAGACAGCTGAAGGCACAGCCGACAATGGTGGGGAAAGGAAATTGGGGAGGCACAAGAGGCCAGAACCGGAGGAACACGGAGTTCTTGGAGGGTCGTTGGGCTGGAGGAGGTTACAGAGATAGGCAGGGGCGAGACCGCGGAGAGATTTGAACACGAGGATGAGCATTTTAAATTGAGGCGTTGCTGGACTTGGTGCCAGTGTAGGTCAGTGAGCAGAGGGGTGATGGGTGAACGGGACTTGGTGCCAGTGTAGGTCAGTGAGCAGAGGGGTGATGGGTGAACGGGACTTGGTGCCAGTGTAGGTCAGTGAGCAGAGGGGTGATGGGTGAACGGGACTTGGTGCCAGTGTAGGTCAGTGAGCAGAGGGGTGATGGGTGAACGGGACTTGGTGCCAGTGTAGGTCAGTGAGCAGAGGGGGCGATGGGTGAACGGGACTTGGTGCCAGTGTAGGTCAGTGAGCAGAGGGGTGATGGGTGAACGGGACTTGGTGCCAGTGTAGGTCAGTGAGCAGAGGGGTGATGGGTGAACGGGACTTGGTGCCAGTGTAGGTCAGTGAGCAGAGGGGGTGATGGGTGAACGGGACTTGGTGCCAGTGTAGGTCAGTGAGCAGAGGGGTGATGGGTGAACGGGACTTGGTGCCAGTGTAGGTCAGTGAGCAGAGGGGGTGATGGGTGAACGGGACTTGATGCCAGTGTAGGTCAGTGAGCAGAGGGGTGATGGGTGAACGGGACTTGGTGCCAGTGTCGGTCAGTGAGCAGAGGGGTGATGGGTGAATGGGACTTGGTGCCAGTGTAGGTCAGTGAGCAGAGGGGTGATGGGTGAATGGGACTTGGTGCCAGTGTAGGTCAGTGAGCAGAGGGGTGATGGGTGAAAGGGACTTGGTGCCAGTTAGGATACGGGTAGCAGAGTTTTGGATGAGCTCAAGTTTATGTAGGCTGGAAGATGAGAGGCCAGCCAGAAGAGCATTGGAATAGTTGATTCTGGAGGTAACAAAGGCGTGGATGAGGGTTTCAGCAGCAGATGGGCTGAGGCGGAGGCTGGGGCTGGGGCTGGGGCTGGGGCGGAGGCTGGGGCTGGGGCTGGGGCTGGGGCGGAGGCTGGGGCGGAGGCTGGGGCGGGGGCTGGGGCGGAGGCTGGGGCTGGGGCTGAGGCTGAGGCTGGGGCAGAGGCTGAGGTGAGGCTGAGGCAGAGGCTGGGGCTGGGGCTGGGGCTGGGGCGGAGGCTGGGGCTGGGGCTGGAGCTCAGGCTGGGGCGGAGGCGGGCGATGTTACAGAGGTGGAAGTAGGCGGTCTAGAGGATATGGGGGTCAGAAGCTCAGCTCAGATTAAAATAAGAAGCTGAGGTTGGAATCAGTCTGGTTCAGCCTCAGACTGTGGCCAAGGAGGGGGATGGAATTGGTGGCTAGGGAACGGAGTTAGTGGCAGGGGATGAAGACAATGGCTTTGGTCTTTCCAATATTTAACTGGAGGAAATTTCTGCTGATCCAATAAGGGATGTCAGACAAGCAGCATGCAAATCAGAGGCAGTGAAGGGGTAGAGAGAGGTGGTGAGAGGTAGAGCGGGGTGTCGTCAGCGTACATGTAGAATCCAACGTTGTGCTTTCGGATGATATCTCCAAGGAGCAGCATGTAGAATCATAAGAACATAAGAAATAGGAGCAAGAGTAGGCCATACAGCCCCTCAAGCCTGCTCCGCCATTTAATAAGATCATGGGTGATCTTCGATATCAACTCCACTTTCCCGACCTATCCCCATATCCCCTGATTCCCTTAGTGCCGAAAAATCTATCGATCTCAGTCTTGAATATACTCAATGACCTGAGCATCCACAGCCCTCTAGAGTAGAGAATTCCAAAGATTCACCACCCTCTGAGTGAAGAAATTTCTCCTCATCTCAGTCCTAAATGGCCGACCTCTTATCCTGAATCTATGACCCCTAGTTCTAGACTCTCTAGTCAGGGGAAACAGTCTCTCAGCATCTACCCTGTCAGTTTCAATGAGATCTCCTCTTATTCTTCTAAACTCCAGAGAATATAGGCCCATTCTACTCAATCTCTCCTTATAGGACAATCCCCTCATCCCAGGAGTCAGTCTGGTGAACCTTTGTTGCACTCCCTCTATGGCAAGTACATCCTTCCTTAGGAAAGGAGACCAAAACTGTACACAGTATTCCAGGTGTGGTCTCACCAAAGCCCAAATAATTGTAGCAAGACTTCCTTACTCTTATACACTAACCCCCTTGCAATAAAGGCCAACATACCATTTTCTTTCCTAATTGCTTGCTGTACCTGCATGTTAACTTTCTGTGATTCATGTATAAGAACACACAAATCCCTCTGAATACCAATCATAGAATCTTACAGCACAGAGGAAGGCCATTTGGTCCATCGTCCCAGTGCTGGCTCTTTGAAAGTGCTGTCCAGTTTAGTCCCACAACCCAGCTTTTTCCCCATAACCCTGCAAATTAGTCTTCTTCAAGTACATGTCCAATTGCCTTCTGAAATTTCCATTGGAATCTGCTTCCACCACTCTTTCAGGTAGTGTGTTCTAGATCTTAACAACCCTGCATGTGTAAAACAAATCTCCTCATTTCCCCTCCAGTTCTTTTGCCAATTATTTTATATCTATGACCTCCGGTTTCGACCTACTTTCCAGAGGAAACAGTTTCTTCCAATGTGCTGCATCAAAACCCCATGATCTCATTAAATGGCGGAGCAGGCTCTAGGGACCGAATGACCTACTCCTGCTCCTATCTTCTATGTTTCTATGTATCATCTGCAAACTTCAAAATGGTACTCCTTATACCAAATCCAGGTCGTTTACATATTACAAGAAAAGCAATGGTCCTAATACCGACCCCTGGGGGACCCCACTCCATACTTCACTCTAGTCAGAAAAACATTCATTTGAAAGTCCATATATTCAACATCTACTACACTACCTTTATCAACCCTCTCTATTACTTCAACAAAGAATATGAGAAGATTAGAAGGTAACATAAAAGGGAACCTTAAAATCTTTTATAAACATATAAAAAGTAAAAGGATAGTTTAGTCTGGTTAGTCAGACACAATTTGCCTTTGAAGTCCTGTTCTTTAATCTTTTCCCTAGCTCTTGAAACTCTGCCTGTAAGACCTTAACCCTTTCCTACCTATGTCATTGTATCCAACATTTATCAAGACTTCTGGCTGTTCCCCTTCCCCTGACAGAATGTCTTGCACTTGTTCAGTGATATCCTTTATCCTGGCACCAGGGAGGCAACACACCATTCAGGACTCACATCTGCAATTGCAGAAAAGCCTGTCTATCCCCCTGACTATCAAATCCTCTCTAACAACTGCATTTCTACAATTTTTGTGGCCCCACTCGTGCATCCGAGTCTCCCACGGTGCTGTGGATTTGCTTCTGACTGCACTCCCCCAAGGTGTTATCACCCTCACTGTTATTCAGCAATGAATATTGGTTTGTGAGTGCCACACTCCCAGGGGATTCCTGCACTACCTGACTGTTCCTCCTAGTCTGCCTGGTGGTCACCCACTCCCTCTCCTCCTGAACTCTCTGTAGATGAGAAATGGGAGGGAGCTAAGGATAGATCCTCGGGGGACTGCAGAAGTAATGGTTCGGGAGCATGAAGAGAAGCTATTGCAGGAGATTCTATGGCTATGACTGGATAGATAAGAATGGAATAAAAACAGAAAATGCTGGAAATACTCAGCAGGTCAGGCAGCATCTGTGGAGAGAGAAACAGAGTTAACGTTTCAGGTTGATGACCCTTCGTCAGAACTGGAAAAAGCTGGAGATCAAACAGGTTTTTAAGCAAGTGCAGGGGCAGGGAAAGGGGGGAGGGGAGGAAAGAACAAAAGGGAAGGTCTGTGATAGGATGGAAGGCAGGAGAGATTAGGAGACATTAAGAGATGCTGCAAGGCAAAAGGAGATGGTAATGGGACAAGTTAAGAAACAAAAGATGGCTCTAGATGAAGTGTAAATGGCAGAATGAAAGACAGCTGGCATGTGGGAGAGAGCAAAAAATATATAATGAATAAAATAAATGGGAAAAAAAATAGGGGCAGAAGTTATGGTCTGAAATTGTTGAACTCTATGTTGAGTCCAGAAGGCTGTAAAGTACCTAATAAAAAGATGAGGTGCTGTTCCTCGAGCTTACGTTGAGCTTGGAACAGTGTAAGAGGCCGAGGATGGTGAGGTCTGAGTGGGAGTGGAGTGGAGAATTAAAGTGACAGGCGACCGGAAGTTCTGGGTTACCCTTACGCACTGAACGGAGGTGTTCCGCAAAGCAGTCACCCAATCTGCGTTTGGTCTCCCCAATGTAGAGGAGACCGCATCGTGAGCAGCGAATACAGCATACTAAATTGCAAGAAGTACAAGTAAATCGCTGTTTCACCTGGAAGGAGTGTTTGGGGCCCTGGACAGTGGGCAGGGTGGAGGTAAAAGGGCATGTGTTGCATCTCCTGCGCTTGCATGGGAAGGTGCCGGGCGAAGGGGAAGGGGTGTTGGGGGTGATAGAGGAGTGGACCAGGGTGTCGTGGAGGGTGCGGTCCCTTCGGAATGCTGAAAGGGGAGGTGAGGGGAAGATGTGTTTAAACCTGCTGACAAGGGTAGTGCTGTTGTTGTTTGGCGAACCGACCTCTACCTAGCGGAGGCTGAACGCCAACTCTCCGACACCTCCTCCTACCTCCGCCTGGACCATGACCCCACTACCGAACATCAAGCCACCGTTTCCAAGACCGTCACTGACTTCATCTCCTCTGGAGATCTTCCCTCCACGGCTTCCAAACTCATAATTCCCTAACCCCGCACAGCCCGCTTCTACCTCCTTCCCAAGATCCACAAACAGGACTGCCCTGGTAGACCCATCGTTTCAGCCTGTTCTTGCCCCACGGAACTTATCTCTTCCTATTTCGACTTTATTTTTTCTCCCCTTGTCCAGTCTCTTCCCACCTACATCCGCGACTCTTCTGACGCCCTCCGTCACTTTAACAGTTTCCAGTTTCCTGGCCCCAACCGTCTCCTTTTCACTATGGACATCCAATCCCTCTGCACCTCCATCCCCCACCAGGATGGCCTGAGGGCGCTCCGCTTCTTCCTTGATCAGAGGGTCAACCAGTCCCCATCCACCACCACCCTCCTCCGCCTGGCTGAACTTGTTCTCACATTGAACAACTTCTCCTTTGACTCCACTCACTTCCTCCAAATTAAAGGTGTTGCTATGGGAACCGGCATGGGTCCAGCTGTGCCTGCCTTTTCGTGGGATATGTGGAACATTCTTTGTTCCAGTCCTACTCAGGTCCCCTCCCTCACCTCTTTTTCCAGTACATTGATGACTGTATCGGTGCTGTTTCCTGCTCTCGCCCTGAACTAGAAAATTTCATTCACTTTGCTTCCAATTTCCACCCTTCCCTCACCTTCACATGGTCCATCTCCGACTCTTCCCTTCCCTTCCTCGACTTCTCTGTCTCCATCTCTGGGAATAGGCTATTGACAAACATTCACTACAAGCCCACTGACTCCCACAGCTACCTGGACTACACTTCCTCCCACCCCGCTTCCTGTAAGGACTCTATTCCATTCTCCCAGTTTCTCCATCTCCGCCACATCTGCTCTGACGATGCCACCTTCCATACCAGTGCTTCCGACATGTCTTCCTTTTTCCTCAATCGAGGATTCCCCTCTACTGTGGTTGACATGGCCCTTGACCGTGTCCGTTCTATCTCCCGCACTTCTGCCCTCACCCCTGCCCCTCCCTCCCGGAACCACAATAGGGTTCCCCTTGTCTCACCTTTCACCCCACCAGCCTCCATAGAAACATAGAAGATAGGAGCAGGAGTAGGCCATTCGGCCCCTCGAGCCTGCTCCGCCATTCGATGAGATCATGGCTGATCATCCAAACTCAGTACCCTGTACCTGCCTTCTCCCCATATCCCTTGATACCTTTAGCTTTAAGAAACATATCTAACTCATTCTTGAATATATTTAATGACTTGGCCTCAACTACCTTCTGTGGTAGAGAATTCCACAGGTTCACCACTCTCTGGGTGAAGAAATTCTTCCTCATTTCTGTCCTAAATGGCTTACCCGTTATCCTTAGATTATGACCCCTGGTTCTGGACTCTCCAACCATCGGGAACATTCTTCCTGCATCTAGTTTGTCCAGACCTGTCAGAATTTTATATGTTTCGATGAGATCCCCTCTCATTCTTCTATACTCCAGCGAGTATAAGCCCAATCGACCCAATCTCTCCTCATATGTCATTCCTGCCATCCCAGGTATCAGCCTTGTGAATCTTCGCTGAACTCCTTCCATGGCAAGAACATCCTTCCTCAGATAAGGCGACCAAAACTGCACACAGTACTCAAGGTGTGGTCTCACCAAGGCCCTGTACAACTGCAGCAGGACATCCCTGTTCCTATACTTAAACCCTTTCGCTATGAAGGCCAACATACCATTTGCCTTCTTCACCGCCTGCTGCACCTGCATGCTTACTTTCAGCGACTGGTGCACAAGGACACCTAGGTCTCGTTGCACTTCCCCTTCTCCCAATCTATTGCCATTCAGATAATAGTCTGCCTTTCTGTTTTTGACACCAAAGTGGATAACCTCGCACTTATCCACGTTATATTGCATCTGCCACGCTTCTGCCCACTCACCTAACCAGTCCAAATCATCCTGGAGTTTCTCGGTATCCTCCTCCCAGCACACACTCCCACCCAGCTTTGTGTCATCTGCAAACTTGGAGATATTACATTTAGTTCCCTTATCTAGATCATTAATGTATATTGTGAACAGCTGGGGTCCAAGGACCGATCCCTGCGGTACCCCACTAGTCACTGCTTGCCACTCGGAAAAAGACCCATTAATTCCTACTCTCTGCTTTCTGTCCGCCAACCAGTTCTCTATCCAAGTCAATACCTTGCCCCCAATCCCATGTGCCTTAACTTTACACGCTAATCTCTTATGCGGGACCTTATCGAAAGCCTTTTGAAAGTCCAAATACACCACATCTACTGGTTCTCCCTTATCTATTTTCCCAGTTACATCCTCAAAAAATTCCAGTAGATTAGTCAAGCACGATTTACCTTTTGTAAATCCATGTTGACTTTGTCTGATCCTGTCACTGTTTATCAAGTGCTCAGCTATTACATCCTTTATAATGGACTCTAGCATTTTCCCCAATACCGATGTCAGGCTTACCGGTCTGTAATTCCCCGCTTTCTCTCTACCACCCTTTTTGAATAGTGGGGTAACATTAGCTACCCTCCAATCCATGGGTACAGTTCCAGATTCCATCGAATGTTGGAAGATGATCAGCAATGCATCTACTATTTCTAGGGCCACTTCCTTAAGTACCCTCGGATGTAGATTATCAGGCCCTGGGGATTTATCGGCCTTCAATCCCGTCAATTTCCCTAACACCATTTCCCTGCAAATACTGATTTCTTTCAGTTCCTCCCTTTCATCAGACCGTATGTTCTCCAACATCTCTGGGAGGTTATTTGTGTCCTCCTTTGTGAAGACAGAACCAAAATATGCATTTAATTGGGCTGCCATTTCTTTGTTCCCCATTATAACTTCCACCGCTTCTGACTGCAAGGGACCTACACTTGATTTCACTAATCTTTTTCTCTTCACATATCTATAAAAGCTCTTACAGTCAGTTTTTATGTTCCCAGCAAGCTTACTTTCATATTCTATTTTCCCCTCCACATTCAACGGATCATCATCCGCCATTTCCGCCACCTCCAGCGTGATCCCACCACCAAACACATCTTCCCCTCACCTCCCCTTTCAGCATTCCGAAGGGACCGCTCCCTCCGCGACACCCTGGTCCACTCCTCTATCACCCCCAACACCCCTTCCCCTTCGCCCGGCACCTTCCCATGCAAGCGCAGGAGATGCAACACATGCCCTTTTACCTCCACCCTGCCCACTGTCCAGGGCCCCAAACTCTCCTTCCAGGTGAAACAGCGATTTACTTGTACTTCTTGCAATTTAATATACTGTATTCGCTGCTCACGATGCGGTCTCCTCTACATTGGGGAGACCAAATGCAGCTTGGGTGACCGCTTTGCGGAACACCTCCGTTCAGTCCGTAAGCGTGACCCTGAGCTTCCGGTCGCCTGTCACTTTAATTCTCCGCTCCACTCTCACTCCCACTCTGATCTCTCCGTCCTCGGCCTCGTACACTGTTCCAATGAAGCTCAACGTAAGCTCGAGGAACAGCACCTCATCTTTCTATTAGGCACTTTACAGCCTTCTGGACTCAACATAGAGTTCAACAATTTCAGACCATAACCTCTGCCCCTATTCTTTTTTTTTCCATTTATTTTATTCATTATATATTTTTTTCTCTCTCCCACATGGCAGCTGTCTTTCATTCTGCCATTTACACTTCATCTAGAGCCATCTTTTGTTTCTTAACTTGTCCCATCACCATCTCCTTTTGCCTTGCACCATCTCTTAATGTCTCTTAATCTCCCCTGCCTTCCATCCTATCACAGACCTTCCCTTTTGTTCTTTCCTCCCCTCCCCCCTTTCCCTGCCCCTGCACTTGCTTAAAAACCTGTTTGATCTCCAGCTTTTTCCAGTTCTGACGAAGGGTCATCAACCTGAAACATTAACTCTGTTTCTCTCTCCACAGATGCTGCCTGATCTGCTGAGTATTTCCTGCATTTTCTGTTTTTATTTCAGATTTCCAGCATCCGCAGTAATTTGCTTTTGTTTTAGATAAGAATGGAACCAGGCGAAGACACTTCCCACTTATCCATCATCACAACCATGTGCATGGAAACCATCTCCATTCCCTCCATGTGAGATTGGGAACAGGGCAGGCAGATGGTTAAAATGGTGGTCAGGCACTTCCCACTGCGTTTATGTCCGTCGCCATTTTAACCAAGCTGTTTTTGGTTGTGGGTGAGGCACCCACCACAGCCAGGGGCCTCATTGAATTGCAAAAGTCGTGCTTTTATGAAATCATTCGGACCCTGACACGATTTTATCTCAAAATCACGGATATCCCACCCAGTGCCCAACTCGCAGTAAAACCCGGTGGGATTGTTTTTGTGAGAGTCACTGAAGCTGTATATGAGAGAGCGGGGGGGGCGGGGGAGGTGGAGGGGGGACCGGGGGGGGGCGGGGATGCGGGGGGGCTCTCAGCTGCAGCTCAGTGGATCAGAGGATCTCTTTGCTGCCTGGTTTGCCAGGAGAGGTTCCAACTTCCAGATAGCTTCTTCCACATTATTTTTGCCTCATCACCCTTAGAACGCTATCTCTACTTATCATGGGCGCCATTACTGTTAGCTTCTTCTGGATGGAGGAACACTTGGAGAAAGAGGAACAGCTGCAACTGCCTCAGCAAACAATAGCAGCTGTGCCTATCAGAAGACAGATGAGGGGGGCTGCTCGTATCAGGCCATATCCACACAGGGTATATGGACCAAATCACTTTCTTGGGCCTACTTGAAAATGCAGTGCCTGAGGCAGCAGCGCTTTTCACGGCAGGCTGTCGCAGACCTCTACAGCCTCCTACCAAAGGGCCTGTTGGACTGAGGGGGTGGTGGGGCGGGGAGAACATAAGAAATAGGAGCAGGAGTAGGCCATTCGGCCCTTTGAGCCTGCTCCGCCATTCATAGAGTCGTAGAGTCATAGAGTTATACAGCACAGAAAGAGGCCCTTTGGCCCATTGTGTCCGCGCTGGCCATCAAGCCCTGTCTATTCTAATCCCATTTTCCAGCACTTGGTCCATAGCCTTGTATGCTATGACGTTTCAAGTGCTCATCTAAATGCTTCTTGAATGTTGTGAGGGTTCCTGCCTCTACCACCCTTTCAGGCAGTGAGTTCCAGATTCCAACCACCCTCTGGGTGAAAAAGTTTTTCCTCAAATCCCCTCTAAACCTCCTGCCCCTTACCTTGAAACTATGCCCCCTGGTTATTGACCCCTCTACTAAGGGGAAAAGTTCCTTTCTATCTATCCTATTTATGCCCCTCATAATTTTGTACACCTCAATCAGGTCCCCCCTCAGCCTTCTCTGCTCTAAAGAAAACAACCCCAGTCTGTCCAGTCTCTTTTCATAGCTGAAGCGCTCCAGCCCAGGTAACATCCTGGTGAATCTCCTCTGCACCCTCTCCAATGCAATCACATCCTTCCTATACTGTGGTGACCAGAACTGCACACAGTATTCCAGCTGTGGCCTAACTAGCGTTTTGTACAGCTCCATCATAACCTCCCTGCTCTTATGTTCTATGCTTCGGCTAATGAAGGCAAGTATCCCATATGTCCTTTTAACCACCTTATCTACCTGTCCTGCTGCCTTCAGGGATCTATGTACATGCACACCAAGGTCCCTCTGATCCTCTGTCCTTCCTAGGGTCCTACCATTCATTGTATAGTCCCTTGCCTTGTTAGTCCTCCCAAAATGCATCACCTCACACTTTTCAAGGTTAAATTCCATTTGCCACTGTTCTGCCCATCTGATCAATGAGATCATGGCTGATCTTCTGCCTCAACTCCATTCACCGGACCTATCGCCATATCCCTTGATGCCCTTACTAGTCAGAAATCTGTCGACTTCTGTTTTGAATATACGCAATGACTGACCCTCCACAGCCCTCTGGGGTAGAGAATTCCAAAGATTCACCACCCTCTGTGTGAAGAAATTTATTCTCTTCTCAGTCCTGAATGGCCTACCCTTTATCTTGAGGCTGTGGCCCCTGGTTCTAGACTCCCCAGCCAAGGGAAACATTCTCCCATCATCCATCCTATCAAGCCCTGTAATAATTTTGTATGCTTCAATGAGATCCCCTCTCATTCTTCTGAATTCAAGAGAATACAGGCCTAGTTTACTCAATCTCTTCTCATACGACAGTCCCGCTATCCCTGGAATCAATCTCGTGAACCTTCGTTGCACTCCCTCTATGGCAAGTATATCCTTCCTTAGGTAAGGAGACCAAAATTGTACACAGTACTCCAGGTGTGGTCTCACCAAGGCCCTATATAATTGGAGTAAGACTTCTTTACTCCTTTACTCAAATCCTGTTGTAATGAAGGCCAGCATACCATTTGCCTTCCTAATGGCTTGCTGCACCTGCATAATTCACTTTCAGTGACTCATATACAAGGACACCCAGGTCCCTTTGAGCATTTGCATTCCCCAATCTTTCACCATTTAGGAAATACACTGCCTTTCTGTTTTTTCTACCAAAGTGGATAACTTCACCTTTATCCACATTATATACCATCTGCCATGTTCTCACCCACTCACTGAGCCTGTCGAGATCCCCTTGAAGCCTCTTCACATCCTCTTTGCAACTGACACTGCCACCTAGCTTTGTATCATCGGCAAATTTGGAAATGTTACATTTAGTCCCCTCATCCAAATCATTGAAATAGATTGTGAATAGCTGGGGCCCAAGCACCGATCCTTGTGGTACCCCACTAGTCACAGCCTGCCAGGTGGGAGCAAGCTTTGCCAGTTGCTGTTAAAGTCACCACAGCCCTTAACTTCTTTGCCACTGGCTCCTTTCAGTCTGCTACAAGGGACGTCAGCCATATCTTCCAGTCTGCAGTCCACAGCTGGTGGACAAAGCCCTGTTTGCAGGGGCTGGCCTGTATATCCCCCTCCCCATTGACTTCAACAATCAACAGGAGAAAACTCAGGGATTTGGGGTATTGGCTGGCTTCCCCCAGGTGCAAGGAGCCATTGGTTGCACACATGTTGCCATCAGGCCATCAGAACACAAGCCAGCAACATTTGTCCATAGAAAAGGATAACCATGGTGTGGTGGTTATTTCCCAATTGTTCTTTTACTCTCACATCAGTTATTTGCCTTATTTCATTTACCATAACTAAATCAAGCAATGCTTCTTTCCGACGAAGGGTTTCGACCTGAAACATTAACTCTCTTTCTCTCTCCACGGATGTTGCCTGGCCTGCTGAGTTTTTCCAGCGTTTTCTGTTGTTATTTCGGATTTCCAGCATCCGCAGTATTTTGCTATCGTATTAATGCTTCTTTCCTCATTGGACTAGAAACATACTGATCTAGGAAGCAGTCCTGGATGCATTCTATAAAGCACTTCCCACTTTAAACACATGCATTACCTGTATTCCCGTCTATCTTGGGATAGTTAAAATCACCCAATATTTATGCCCTGATGTTCTTGCATATCTCTCTTAAGCTGTCTGAAGATGCCTGTAATGCACACCAAGAATTGTACCATTTACTTTCCTATTTGTTAACTCTATCCATATTGATTCTCTCGTAATGAGACTCCCCAGCACATTCTTACATTCTAGTGCTGTGATAGAATCTTTCATTAACACTGCCACTCCACCTCCCTTTTTTCTGTCCCTATCATGACCTTATGCATTAAATCACCTGAGATAGCATGCCCCCCAATGAACAATGAACCACTTTTTTTTGTTACCAGATAATGTGTAAGAAATCTATTTTATCTCATTTCACTTTGTAAAATGAACATCAGCCACATAAGAACATAAGAAATAGGAGCAGGAGCAGGCTATTCGGCCCCTCGAGCCTGCTCTGCTATTTAATGAGATCATGGCTGATCCGATTTTGGCCTCAACTCCACTTTCCTGCCCGCTCCCCATAACCCTTGACTCCCCTGTTGCTCAAAAATCTGTCTATCTCAGCCTTGAATATATTCAATGACTCAGCTTCCACAGCTCTCGGGTAAAGAATTCCAAAGATTCACGACCCTCTGAGAGAAGAAATTCCTCCTCATCTCCGTCTTAAATGGGCGACCCCTTATTCTGAGACTATGTCCCCTCGTTCTAGATTCCCTGATGAGGGGAAACATCCTCTCAGCATCCACCCTGTCCAACCCCCTCAGAATCTTATATGTTTCATTCTCTCATTCTTCTAAACTACAATGAGTATAGGCCCAACCTGCTCAACCTTTCCTTATAAGACAACCCTTCCATCCCAGGAATCAACCTAGTGAACCTTCTCTGAACTGCCTCCAATGCAAGTATATCCCTCCTTAAATAAGGGGACCAAAACTGTACGCAGTACTCTAGGTGTGATCTCACCAGTGCCCTATACAGTTGTAGCAAGACTTCCCTACTTTTATACTCTATCCCCCTTGAAATAAAGGCCAACATTTCAACACAACAAACACTTTTCATAACACAAAACTTGGAAGTATAGTGAACAGTGAGGAAGATAGTGATAGACTTCAAGAAGACATAGACAAGCTGGTGGAATGGGCGGACACGTTGCAGATGAAATTTAACGCAGAAAAGTGCAAAGTGATACATTTTGGTAGGAAGAACGAGGAGAGGCAATATAAACTAAAGGGTACAATTCTAAAGGGGGTGCATGAACAGAGAGACCATGGGGTATATCTGCACAAATCGTTGAAGGGGGCAGGGCAGGTTGGGAAAGTGGTTAAAAAAGCTTACGGGATCCTGGGCTTCATAAATAGAGAGGTCGCACAACACCAGGTTATAGTCCAACAGTTTTATTTGAAATCACAAGCTTTCGGAGCTATCGATTTGCTCCTTCCTCAGGTGAAGTAAATTAGATACAGAATCTCCAAAGCATATATAGATGGAAAACAGAGCATAAATAGAGGCATAGAGAACAAAAGCAAGGAAGTTATGATAAACCTTTATAAAACACTGGTTCGGCCTCAAATGGAGTATTGTGTCCAATTCTGGGCACCACACTTTAGGAAGGATGTGAAGGCCTTAGAGAGGGTGCAGAAAAGATTTACAAGAATGGTTCCAGGGATGAGGGACTTCAGTTACGTGGATAGACTGGAGAAGCTGGGGTTGTTCTGCTTAGAGCAGAGAAGGTTGAGAGGAGATTTGATAGAGGTGTTCAAAATCATGAGGGGTCTGGACAGAGTAGATAGAGAGAAACTGTTCCCATTGGTGGAAGGGTCGAGAACCAGAGGACACAGATTTAAGGTGATTGGCAGAAGAACCAAAGGCGACATGAGAAAAAACTTTTTTACGCAGCGAGTGGTTAGGATCTGGAATTCACTGTCTGAAAGGGTGATGGAGGCAGATTCAATCGTGGCTTTCAAAATGGAATTGGATATGTACCTGAAGAAAATTTTTTTGCAGGGCTACGGGGAAATGGCGGGGAAGAGGGACTAGCTGAAGTGCTCTTGCAGAGAGCCGGCACGGGCTTGATGGGCCGAATGGCCTCCTTTTGTGCTGTAACCATTCTATGATTCTACAACAGACTAAATTTTAAACAACAACAACAAGAACAACAACTTGTATTTATATAGCGCCTTTAACATAGTAAAACGTCCCAAGGCGCTGCACAGGAGTATTTTAAGACAAAATTTGACACTGAGCCACGTAAGGAGAGATGCTCAAGAGGCCAGAATTCGAGGAGCGCAGATATCTCAGGGGGTTGTGGGGCTGGAGGAGATTACAGAGATAGGGAGGGGCGAGGCCATGGAGGGATTTGAAAACAAGGATGAGAATTTTGAAATCAAGGCGTTGCTTAACCGGGAATCAATATAGGTCAGCGAGCACAGGGGTGATGGGTGAATAGGACTTGGTGCGAGTTAGGACACGGGCAGCTGAGTTTTGGATGACCTCAGGTTTACGTAGGGTAGAACGTGGGAGGCCAGCCAGAAGTGTGTTGGAATAGTCAAGTCTAGAAGTAAAAAGGCATGGATGAGGGTTTCAGCAGCGGATGAGCTGAGGCAAGGGCGGAGACAGGGCGATGTTACGAAGGTGGAAATAGGCGGTCTTAGTGATATGTGGTCGGAACCTCATTTCAGGGTCAAATATTGTGGCCAAGGTTGTGAAGAGTCTGCTTCAGCCTCAGACAGATGCTGGGGAGCGGGATAGAGTCGATGGCTAGGGAACGGAGTTTGTGGCGGGGACCCGAAGACAATGGCTTCGGTCTTCCCAATATTTAGTTAGAGGAAATATCTGCTCATCCAGTACTGGATGTCGGACAAGCAGTCTGACAGTTTAGAGACAGTGGCGGGGCCGAGAGAAGTGGTGGTGAGGTAGAGCTGGGTATCGTCAGCGTAAATTTGGAAACTGCTGCTGTGTTTTCGGATGATGTCGCTGAGGGACAGCATCTAGATGGGATAGGATGAATTCACATTAAATAGGATTATTCACAGAGTTATTCATAGAAGCAGCAGAATAAATGACATTGAATCAGTTGGAATCACGCAGTCTGGAACTAGTTCACAAAGGGTTAAACAGGCAAAATCAGTCAGAAGAGGTCTTTTGAAAATTTGCTTGCAGAACTTGGGCTAAAACAGATATTTTGCAATAGAGAGATGGTAGTGTGATCCCTTAGTGAACCAACATAATAAAGTTATTGCAGCAATAACATAGGTGAATGCTACAGAGTCTCTCTCCACCTCCATGCCTCATGACCAGACAAAACCAAGACAAATAATGATTGGCTGTTCTGTGACATTGATGTCCAGCGTTCACCTTTGATCTAACAACAGTCCATCCTGATGAGATTTACAAGCCAAAAACACTATTACAAAAAATCCAACAGCAAAATGAGGTAACAGTCTGTAGCAGTTACCAGACGTTCTAATACTAATCAGGAAGTGGTCTAGTGGGACATTGACATTTAAGAATTTGAAATTAAAATATTAGTGTGTTAAGGATGTTTTTTCCCGTTAAAAGGTTGCTGTATTGGCTCTCTAGCCAAGACGTCAGCTTTTAAATGAATACTTAACCTCTCCATTTTAAGTATTGCATTTGAAATTCCTACTTTAAACTTGGAAACACAAACAAATAAGAAACCATGAATAAAATATTAAATTTTTTTATCACAGCAACCTTATCAAAATATAAACAAAACTATACTTCTGAAAAGTTATGAGCTAAATGACCATCTCTATTTTATGTTGAAGAGTGGAACAATGTTATCATTTTTTAATATCCTTCTTAAAATAGTTTTTAATGTGATTTTTTTTTACCTTGGCAAAGGACGCTGCTCTAATCCATCACATTGTACTAAGCAGGGGTTACAATAACAACTGATGCCTTGCACTACTGTGTCTCATTCTGTATCTTATCCATTTGTACCCTAGATTTCTGATTGGTTCAGTGCAGGCTTATGTCTGACTGATATAAAAAGTACTTAAATAATCTATCGAGTGTTAGGAAAATATTTTCAATCTATTCCAGCTGTCATGATAGTTCCCCATTTAAATTCCACAGCCAGCCTACAAAAAGAAAAGGTGCAAGTCCTAACTTACCTCTATAATACCCGCCTGCAATATCTTAAACAGTTGGCAAGCCAGTTCTTTCCCTCACAGCACTGCCTGGAGTCCATCTCGCTCCCTGCGCTTCTCACTACCAGACTCAACCTCCCTTACCATTCAATATTGGGACTCCCGCTCTCTGAAAGGCCTGGCCCTTGCTTGTTGATCACAGAAAAGAAAATAGAATCTGGTTACATGCAACAGGTCTGGGTGGACGCAGCAATGGCTTTACACTTGGTACAAACATCATATCAGAGTTGCCTTTAAGTGAACTGGATGGTAATTTATTCGAAGCAGTACCTTAACTCTGTTAATAATCCATCTAACATTTACTCTGATATTGTTTGTGAACTTTGGCGCAATGGAAGTGCTAGAGAGCAATAAGTCTTGCATTTTAATATGAAAACTGTCTGTCTAAATGCTGGAATGTAATATAATTTAAAGGGAAATGAGAACAAAGAGGGCATTTCACCAAGTACAGTAATGAATTAATCACAGTCATGTTTTTCTTATTGAATTTAAATTTGTATTTATACTTGCTTTGCTGGAATTCCTTGTTTTGAGGACTTCCTTCAAAAAAGCTTGTGTTTGAGACACTAACTCTTTGATCGTTATTTGCCTTGAGCTGAAATAATGAGGCCATTTCACCTCCAACAGCATGACATGGCCCTAGGGCAACTTTCCAGTCTGTCAGAAAGACTGCAAACAGGGGAATCAGAATCACTAATCACGCTGCAAATCCCAGATGCAATTTCTGGCTCTGGAGACCACTTCAGCGCTGCCAAATTCAATCTTTTAATGGGATGCTGTTCATATTACAATTGGATATTTTCACGAGATGCACATTATAGATTCCTACAGATGTGTCACTGTCACAGTCAATATCTGTTGAGAAAGAATATTTTATTTTTGGGAAATGTATTCGCACCAAAATCTCCGATGGACCCGTCAGCTGACTGCTAATCTAACAAGAAACTAACTAGGCGTTTCCAATGTAATTTCTTGTGCGTTTGTTTGGGGGTGGGGGGGGGGGAGGGGGGGAGGGGATGTGCGGAAGAAGACGACAATTATGGCACATTACTGAAGTTGCTTTGTCCACATTTATTTTCCTAATGTTGCATTTTAAAGCACCGAATAATCCAAATATTATAATATAACCGAATACCCTTATTACCTACCATGGCTTCAGTTACTCTGATTGTACAAAAATAGTACGATATCAGTAAAGAACATATTTAAAACTGTGTAAAACTGAGCTGTGGGATGGGTGCAATAAACTGGGTGGCAGAGTCCATTGCTACCCACTTACCTTGACTCACCTGGGTTCAAATCCCAACCAGACTAGGATGAAAATCCTCTCTTCATGCTGGTTAGAAGAATTCTATGTGAATTGAGTTCAGACAGCATAAACAAATTTCTCAGTCGACATACGTTTACAACAGAAAACCAGCCAAAAGCTGGCATTTAGTAGGAAGCTTATTCATAAGGATGTGGGAAATGGGGGAAAAAACAAAACAAATCGCACCGTGCAGTGGCAGATCTTCTGAGGCTGGAGTTTAAGCAGTACTGTTGGGGGACCGTAGAGCAAGTTGCAGTCAGCATCACTCGTGCTATACCTGATCTAAGAGTGCTTGTTGATGAAATCTGAGATCCTAATTGGAAAAGTATTCCATTCCCTGGAACTGACATCCTTCACCTCAATGTGTACAAACATTCACAAAACATAACAGAACAAATCGCTGGATGAAATCATGTTTTAATGCTGTAACACTCACTAATCCAGCTATTATTCAAATCTAATTATATATTTTTATGAATTCTTGTTACCCACTATCTCTTTGTCTGCTTTGCTTGTGGAATAAGGTGGTCTGGGTCTTAGTCTTCTTTTCCATAGCCAACATTGCTCGGAGATTAGCCGGCAAGTATTTCACTAATAGGGTTGAATGATATTGTTATAGTTTCCTTCCCTGAAGAAGCTGAGAGTTAGAAAAACATACCCACTGATGGGATACCTGTTAAAGTGACAGTCCAGACTGGGAATTTAACGTGGGCTCTCTGAATGGTAATCCAGTATTCTATCTATATAACCACTTTATACCACACACATCATGCTATATCCTGCTACCCAAAAGACTCCTACAACCCCCTGAGCACTGCCTGGATTCTTCTCCAACTTGTCCTTTCCCTCCTCCTACTGCCTCCCACACCAGCTGCATGCCTTCCTGTCTCTCACCCCATTTTCTCCATCACAAAATGTAGCCCGTAGTCTGGATCCCGCCCCACTACCCCCCCCCCCCCAAAACGCTACCCCCGCCCCTCAAGTTGCAGCTCAAAAGGCATCCATGACCTGTTGGTCTGCACCATTAGCTGGACAACTCCCCCGCCTAGTACCCAGCATCCATCATCAGAAACTGCAGTCTTCACCGCCACATATGCTTATGGAGGGAGCCACAGCACGCAGGGAGGTCCTCTTCCCTTCCAATGGGCGGAAGAGACCTCCCCAGGACACCAACGCAGCCTGGTTGCACATTGCACAGGAGGACACAAGCAGGGATGTCGTCAGGAGTCCCTGGCTGCAGTGGCGCAAACCTTTCAATGATCTCAGTAGATCACGAAACATTACTGCAAAGCCACACTCAACCTCATCCTGCTGTGCCACTCATCACATCCCCATCACTCTGCCTTCCCTACCCTACTCCTGCACATCCTTACTCACACCAGCTTACCTTGCACCTCCACCCATCCCTCTCTATCTACATTATCACTTCCCCATCTCACTAGCCACCCCTCACACTCACCCTCATCCTAGTGCAATCATACCAACTAACAACACACACAAGCCAATGTTCATGTGAAGTTTCTGTTGATGTGCTGTGAAACATTGAGATCTTTATCTTCAACACTTTGCATTCTTGGACAGATTTATGTGAACCTTTGGAAGTGGCTTAGTGAGTTGCAGTGAATGGTGAGACATAACTGTACCTCCCGCAATGGTGATGGGTGTGAAAGGAATGGCTTGGGCATTGTAGGGATGCTTTATGGTGTTGGTGTGGGGTGGTGCCAACCTGGCGCATCATGTGGCAGCCAGGGTGTACAGCGTCAGGTGAAGTAAATGTGGCCATGGTGAGGCCATCCCTGGCGTTCCAGGCAGCAATGTGGTCGGGTGCTGAAGCCCTGTGTCCTGTGCAGCATCAGTTGATTGCGGAGAAAGTTGTTCTTGTTGGTGCTGCTGGTGTTGGGGCTGATCGTGGTGGGATTCTGAGGACCAAGGTGAGATTGCGGAGAAAGTTGTTCTTGTTGGTGCTGCTGGTGTTGGGGCTGATCGTGGTGGGATTCTGAGGACCAAGGTGAGATAGTTTCAAAGGCACCGATGCTGATAGAATAGATGGCAGGTGAACTTGAGATGACAGAAGCGATCTGTCAGTGGTGAGAGAGGTTGTTCCAATGAGGTGACACTGGATAGAGAGTTTACTCCAAACACTTGCAACCTGCATAAAGCTCAATCTGTCTTCCAAATGCAGTAAGCAAGAGCGTCTAACCTTGGAAAGTAAACAGCTGTGAGATGGGAGCTTTTATAGCACATTTGCAGCTGTCAAGTAATGAGATGATTCCATGGCCATTCAACACCCGCCCTGCTTACCTGATGTGATCCCTTTGCAGCATGGACCCTGTGGGCGACCTGGTAAACTCTGAAGGTGAGCTGAAAATAGTTCTTAATCCTCTGTTAACAAGATCATAACGACCTGAATTGCCTCCCCCACCACTGTGTGTTGGGTCTGCTCAGCGCCGACAGACCCGACATTTGGGAAAGGCGTGTGGCAGCAGGTTGACTGTGGGGTCCCATCCCATTGTCAAAATAAAACGTTTTCCCACCCGACCCACCACCGATTGCGCCCGCTGACCCCCGGAAAATTCTGCCCATAGATAGCGGTGTGAGTGAAAATCTGACTTACTGAGAGCAATGCCATGGGGATCCAGCAGATCTTATGATTTTTATACAAGATTGTCAACATTGGAGAAGTGTTGGGAGTGAATTGTATGATTGGTAAGAGTGACATTGATTGCTAACTCATATATATGGAGCAGGGTTTATTTTTAATTGTGACATTAATTGAAATTTGCAAGCTGCATGTTTAAAGCTACTACTGAATAGCATTTTGCCAGTTTAAGGTTTTAGAATTCTAATTGAGCATCTTTAAAGGTGCTGCAGCTTTATAGGACAAGAAATGGACTGTCAACAGTCATTATATTCAAGCTGAACAAGGTCTATGTTTGACAGCTGAAAAAATAATCCAATGGATTTCATAAAATGTGGAGGTGCAAATCCACATGTTTAGGTAAGTTATATTAAAATACACAAAGTCGCACATTTCTCTGAGGATAGCACAATTTGTATATTTTGCTGAGGTTGTGGAAAACCTTCAGAAATGGGCATTAGCACGAAATCCTTCCCATACCTAGTTGTGTCTCTCTGAGTTACTGTTGAATGGATGGAAGGTCTGCATTTATCAGTATCTATGGTGTAATATGCACAGTAATCACATGTTTGTTCACCTTTTAATTTCAGTTACTTTTAGATTTAAAGAAGCCCAGTAACCTGTGGTTGTGCAGGACTATGTCGTCTGGTCTCTATGCTGTATGTATACCCTTTGTAGCAGCACCAACAGCCATTAAATACATTAGCCCTTCGCTGCTACCAACCCATATTTATGTCGAACAAAATACACAGAAGACAACATATACCTATGGGGGTGAATTTCCCCGGGGATTGTCCCGCTCGTCTTCTGTAACTTCAGCAGAAGAGCTGTGGGAACCTCAGAAGAAACAGTGGACAAGTGGGAGAACCCCATGGAAATTCAACCCCAATGTTTCTATTTGTACTGCTGTTTTTAAATTACAAAAATGCCATATCTGTGTGACATTCTATGAATGAAGCAGAGTTAAATAAGAATTTCAACTGAATAAAGAAAAGAACTTGCATTTATTAGAGCAAATTTGTTGCAAGGTTGTACATGTTGCAAGCTTCTGTTTTGTTCAAGGAAGATCCCATATTGAATCTCCAGCCTGTGCTGAGTAAGCACGTCGCAGCCAGCAAGGCTGGTGTTTGTCTGAGTGTGAGAACCAGCTGCTTCACTAACCAGTAGTTTTTTGCAGTAATGTTTACAGCTACTCCCTCATTTCCTTAAAGTTTTGTTTATCAAAGCGCACATGGTTTCGGAGCACTGAATCCAGGTGAATCAGTTTGGGGTTATATTGTTCTTTTCTCATCAATTTTCTCTGCCACTTTCTTCCTCTCCTCTCCTCATTGACTCATTGCTGGGTTGTGGTTTAAGAGAAGCATGTCACCGTCCAGCTGGGCCCAAGTAACTATTATTCATGTACGAGCCTTGGAAATGAATGTAAGCAGGTTTTTCACTCGTGGAGGGACATCACAGCTGAGCCCAATCCTTTCCTCAACCACACATGCACTTCCAGCAAGGGCTGTTGGGTAACAATCCTCAGGAGTGGAAACCCCGTTCAACTTTGCCCTTACCAGCAGAAGTGCTGAAGTCAATTGTAACACCACTTTGCCACCCTGGCTACTATCAACTAACTTCCACAAAACTTGAAAGTGGGACCCTCCGGATTTGTAATTAGAATCATAGAATCATAGAATGATACAGCACAGAAGGAGGCCATTCGGCCCATCGTGCCTGTGCCGGCTCTTTGGTAGAGCTATCCAATTAATCCCAGTCCCCCTGCTCTTTCCCCATAGCCCCGTACATTTTCCCCTTCAATTATTTATTTAATTCTCTTTTGAATGTCACTATTGAATTTGCTTCCACCACCTTTTCAGGCAGTGCATTCCAGATCACAACAACTCACTGTGTTAAAAATGTTTCCTCATGTCGCCTCTGGTTCTTTTGGCAATCACCTTAAATCTGTGTCTTCTGGTTACCGACCCTTCTGCCACTGGAAACAGTTTCTCCTTATTTACTCTATCAAAACCATTCATGATTTTGAACACCTCTATCAAATCTCCTCTTAACCTTCTCTACTCTAAGGAGAACAACCCCAGCTTCTCCAGTCTATCCACGTAACTGAAGTCCCTCATCCCTGGTACCATTCTAGTAATTGCTCTGTTACTTATTGGGTAAAGGATATAGAGGCACTGGAGATGGTGCAAAAAAGATTTACAGGGATGATACCAGAACTGAGAGGTTCTAACTATCAGGAAAGACTGAACAGGCTGGGGCTCTTTTCTCTCGACAAGAGAAGGTTGAGGCTGAGGGGTGACCTAATAGGGGCCTTTAAAATTATGAATGGGTTTGATAGGGTAGATGTAGAGAAAATGTTTCCACTTGTGGGGGAGTCCAAAACTAGGGGTCATAAATATAAGATAGTCACTAATAAATCCAATAAGGAATTCAGGAGAACTTCTTTACCAAGAGAGTGGTTAGACAGTGGAACTCGCTACCAAATGGAGTAGTTGAGGCGAATAGCATAGATGCATTTAAGGGGAAGCTAGATAAGCACATGAGGGAGAAAGGAATAGAAGGCTATGCTGATAGGGTTAGATGAAGTAGGGTGGGAGGGAATTCGCGTGGAGTGTAATCGCCGGAATAAACCAGTTGGGCCAAACGGTCTGTTTCTCTGTTGTAAATTCTATGTAATTCTATATAATAAGCACACTGAACCATTGGGGTAGCTGTGGGATCAATTTTATAATAGCGGAATGGCAAATTGCTGATTGCAAGTAAGATTGTTCTTAGCAAATTGAATGTTTTCTTCACAGGAGTTAACTGTAGTTCCCAGAACCCCAAATCTCTGGAGTAACCTCAGTTAGTAGCTCTCTCAGCTTGTGGATTTTATATATCACAGTTGTGCCAACAGCTACACACATATTCAAAGGTCAGTTCTTTGAAGCATCTTGAGAATGTCTAAACCATACACCACAAAAAGGTTACTTACCCAGAGGACCACTCAACACTTCCTCAAACCCATTCACTCATCACCACATCCAAACAACAAATTAGCAAAACTCACTTTATATAACATTCAACATGCAAGTTAGTGCCAACTGGTATGTAAGAATTTACAAAGCAATTAAGCTCTCAACTCAACAGATTACCAATTAACTCAACTCACAAAGCTTTGGTAATATTTTAACAAAATTTCATTACATTTTTCAATACCAGTGTGTTAAGAATTATGTGGACCATTGAGGTGTAAAAGGTTTCCTGGCTGCCTTAATGTGAGCAAAATAGTTGGAGTCTAGTTAATGCCTTAGGACATTAGATACATAAAAATGTAATATAATAATATGTTCAATCAGCAATTTGTCTTCTCCTAATTGAGACAAATACAGGACTTTGTTGCTCTTTATCAGTTTTTAAAAAAAAGTAAAATATCTGGTAAAATATAATAAAGTTAAACAAATTAAGTAAACTTTATTTAGCTGACAGGCAAACATAGGGGAACGGTATGTGAAATGGTGTAATGCCTTGATTTCTTGCTTTTATGAAATGGTTATAATCAAATTTGGGGCACAGATAGGGTAGATATAAAGGAACTTTTCCCCTTAGTAGAGGGGTCAATAACCAGGGGGCATAGTTTCAAGGTAAGGAGCAGGAGGTTTAGAGGGGATTTGAGGAAAAACTTTTTCACCCAGAGGGTGGTTGGAATCTGGAACTCACTGCCTGAAAAGGTGGTAGAGGCAGGAACCCTCACAACATTCAAGAAGCATTTAGATGAGCACTTGAAACGCCATAGCATACAAGGCTACGGACCAAGTGCTGGAAAATGGGATTAGAATAGACAGGGCTTGATGGCCGGCGCGGACACGATGGGCCGAAGGGCCTCTTTCTGTGCTGTATAACTCTATGACTCTATGGGGGAAAAATTCAGTATTGCCCCGTTTGGGGCACAATTATCGGCCGTGCGCAAAGATTAGCGCCTGGCGCTAATTATCGCCTCCGACTGCAAACTTGGCTTTTATCGCCCCTGGAGGTGATTGGAGCGCTAAATCAGGCGCTACACATCTGTCTTAAGGCGCAAAGGCCAAGGAGCGAGGCGCTAACTCAGAGCGCTGGCGAAGCTCATGTGATGTCAGTCAGCAATGGAACATAGACACAATGGTGCTGGCCAGTTCTTAAAGGGGAGGGTTGATCTTGCTTTCCATCCACATCCTGCTCATTGCAGCCTTGAATCTCGGCCTGGAGAGATCTGTACATCAAATCTGCTGGAAAGAACAATGGAGAGTACTAGGGAAAGAGCTCAGAGTGCAGCCCCCACAGTCTCTTCTAAATCGATACAAGGAAAGGCAAATCAAAATGAACCTGCAAAGTGCTGCTCAGCACCCAAAACTCCTTCACACGGCGTTGAATCTCTCCAGAAGTCTCTCTCTCAGAATATGTGGTTCAAAAATGTCACCAACAAAAAAAGGCAGGAAGCGGTCGCCTTTAAATAGCGCTCCCCCAGTCCCTTCCTGACTGCAAAACGCTCCCCTCAACCTGTCGTTGCTAGCGGCAGGCGGTAAGGCAGGGGGCGCCACTCAATATCCGCTCCGGTGTGCTACTGGGGCGTTGCACACTCGACTGACGTCATGATCTGCCGTCGCAGGAGATCGTGGCGGTAGTGTTTAGCGCCGCCGCAAAATGTCTCGGTAATTTCGTGAGCGGCGCAAACATCGCCGCGCCCGGGCACTAGTTGCTTTGTGCCCCATTAGCGCCCTCTTAAGGCGCTAACGGGAGGCACAACCAACTGAATTTTTCCCCCTATGACTCTAAATTCCGAATCATTGGTTGTGTAACTGCAATATGTTGCTGATTAACAGAGGAGACTATGTGACAAGAGTTATTGTGGACGGCAGCAGAAAAAAATGTGTCTGTGAACAGTATAGAACCTTATTATTCAGAATATAGTAATACAGAAATGGACAAGGAAAGACATTTCTGTTTACTGTTAAGTAATAGTCAATATTATGATAAGTACAGAATCCTAGAATGTTACAACACAAAAACAGGCCTTCTGGCCCATCAAGTCTGCACCAGGTTCTAGTGGCGAATGATTTGAATGATGGGGGTGTTATGGCTAACGTGATTAAGAAGGAGAAAGCTTGGGTGGTTACTTGGAGTCAGCAAGGACTGTGGAGTCTGAAGTAGCCGTGGCCACAAAGGCAAGCTCTGCTTACATGATACGAGAGACAGTGCCCTCTCCCAGAGTGAGAAAGCTGCTGCTGCCACAGTGACGCTTGGCCACATAAGAACAATACCTGGCAAGAGTCAAACAGTCAAAGGAATTTAGGTAGTTTAGACCACGGGGAAAAAGAAGAAAAAACAAACTTGCATTTATATAGCGACTTTTACATCCTCAGGACGTCCGAAATGCTTCACAGCCAATGAATTATTTTTGAAATGTAGTCGCTGTTGTTATGCAGGCAAACACAGGGCCAATTTACACACAGCAAGGTTCCATAAATAGCAATGAGAAAAACGACCAGTTAATCTGATTTAGCGGTGTGGGTTGAGGGTTAGGGTTTGCCAAGACACCTGGAGAATTATCTTGCTCATCTTCCAATAGTGTCATGGGAACCTTTACATCCACCTCAGGAGGCAGTCGGGGTCCCCACTGTAACATCTTATCTGAAACATGCTACATTTGACAGTGCAGTACTCCCAGTCCTGGAGTGGGGTTAAAACCTACAGCCTTCTGACTCAGAGTTGAGAGTGCTAGCACTGAGCCATGGTTGACACTAGATCTAACAGAGCATTAACAGACAGATCCTACAATGCTCAGGCACCAAAGGTGTCAGATGTACACAGACTAACATTGCATTAGTATATAGTTACAAAGATGGGAGTTTTGATCCAATATTACCAATCAAAAACCAGTTGATGGACGGGAACTGGAAGAGTTCTGACAGCAAGTGGTAGGGCTCATGTCTATCGGGAGTCAGTCAGCAAAACACTGTGGGCTACACAGAAGGAGATAGATAAATTTCTAGATGCAAAAGGCGTCAAGGGGTATGGGGAGAGTGCGGGAATATGGTATTGAGATAGAGGATCAGCCATGATCATATTGAATGGCGGAGCAGGCTCGAAGGGCCGAATGGCCTACTCCTGCTCCTATTTTTCTATGTTTCTATGTTTCTACACACAAATGGGCAAATGATGTTCCGACGAAGGGTTTCGACCTGAAACGTTAACTCTGTTTCTCTCTCCACGGATGTTGCCTGGCCTGCTGAGTTTTCCCAGCGTTTTCTGTTGTTATTTCGGATTTCCAGCATCCACAGTATTTTGCTATCGTATAAATGTATTATGATGTTGAGTGACTGAGGGAAGTAAGTCATGTGATGTATTTCCTGTCATTTGCGTCCAAGCAGCACTGGGTGCAGAGGATGCCGAGGGGCCATTGAAAATTTAAAAGGCTGGTCTCCTTACTTGAGACAGGGGCACTCTTCAAAGTTTTTGTGGAAGTTTCTTGGGTGGCATACCTTGTGGCAAGACACTGCAGGGAGTACTCACACCCCGACCTGAAACAGGTGCCCCAGTTGTACCATAAATGGTGCAGGCTCTCACCTGAAATAAGTAATGCCTCTGGCTCCAGAAAGTGGGCCAGGGTAAGTGATGCAAATAATGGGTGGGCGTAAGTGCCAGCCATCAAGGATCTGCCATCATTGCGACATAGAGAAAATAGGGGCCACTAAGTTTAGACATGTAAAAGTAATTTAAAAGCTTCCCACAATTTAACGGTAAACTACCCTCTTTAAAAAAAGCACACACCTCATTTGCTTATTCAGTGTATGAAATCCTCTGTCAAATATATTAAATAATTTACTGCTGTGTTGACAGGAATCCAATTGATTACATTGCATTTTTTTTTACATAAGCGAGATACAGGGGGCAATTTTCAACGGCTCCTTCAGGCACTAAAGAGCCTCCGAGGAAGGTGAAGATGGTCTTGAGCTGAAACACCAGTTTAGCCCGTGTTTAGTGCAAGACGCCATTTGGTAAAGGAGTTGAAGCTTGTGCTAGTAACGGCTGCCTGGAAGATCATTAAGGGACTGATTGCCACTTAAATTGCCTGCTAACGCTCATTAATGAGACTGCACTGCATTTGGGTGGATAGCGCTTGACCCAACGTCCTTTCCGAACAGCAACCAGCTGATTAAGAATAAACAAGTTGAGGCAGAGGATTTCGAGCGCTACTTAAAGGTATATCACCTCCTAATCCAATCTGTCTTTCCCTCTCTTTATTTCTCTTCTGTACCTGATTTGACATTGAATTCACCCCCTCTAATTCACCCTCTTTCTCTCAGTCCTTCCTCTGTTTATTTCTCAATCCTTAAATCTCATTGGTGAAGGAGATAGACTGTTTGTCCCATTGTCACTAAGGTCCCAGATGCCCTGTTACCCTCGCTGCGCCGTTATCAGCACAAACCTCCAGCAACTTTGTGGGGAAAAAATTGTTAAAAGCTAAGCGTGGACGAGCAAGTCTAACAGAGCACGCCTCGAGACGCCCCACTCCAGCAAAATCTGTGCCCTTGTCGTCCTTGAGTTCTATAATTGTGTAAGAAAATCTTAGTCAGGATTTTGATTCATAAAAACATAAGCGTTCGTTTTATGCAAGTGCCAAAAGAATGAAGCAAAGAGATGAAATCGCGACTGCTTTTGGTGCCAGCTCTGTCAATATGCTTATCCTGTTCTTGACTCTTTGTTGTTATGGCTACATCCTTCGGCATAAAATGAACTATAACTGCAGTTCTGTGCTTATTGAACATATGTGCCTATGGCAGTAGCTGTTCAGTCTGCAAAGTACATTATTATAATTCTAGCAGCAATCAGGCTTGAGTTAGCATGTGGTTTGAGAAACCAAAAACATTGGCATTCTCATGTGGTTGGAGCTCATCCACTTCTAACATTCATTGTACTCCTAAAAATATTGAAACATTTTCAAATAATAAAAACAATGTTGTACCTTCTAAAAGTCATGCTTCACTTTTTGAACGTCCTGAGCACAGCTGAATTTTTTGGACACGACCCTAAGAAGAACAAATGAGGCTGAAATGTTTGCGCGGTCCAATCAATGTCGCAAAAATCGCAGATATATGGTAAACATGTGCATGTAATTTGTTCTTTAGTTAAAAAGTCCATCATAGATAAACAATCCTGTATAATGTGGTTGACTGCACCATAACAACTTACATTTCTATCCTGTTCCTCATGTAGAGAACCGATTCTCGGAGTGTTTTACAGAAAGGTAGGCACTGAGCAAAAGAGAAAACAAGGTTAGGGAGTGGCCACCATCGCACAGAGAAGGGGTTAAAGGAGGCTTTTAAAAGCTGTAAGAGAGGTGGCAAGGAGGAGGGAATTTGGGAGAAAATTCCAGAGAACAAAGACTTAAGTGACTAGAAGATTGGCTGCTAAAGGAGGGAATGGGAAATGAGAAATGACCTTGTGCCGGTGGAGCGAAGTGTATGCACAGGAATGTATGGCAGGAGGAGATTTCAGAAGTAGTGTGGGTCATGGATTTTGATACAGATCCTATAATCGATTCATTTGGGTATGGAAAGTCAGTTAAGCTTAGAAAGGACAGAGTGATGGGGTGCTGGTCTTTGTGCAAGAGAGCACATGAGCATTTTGGATGCGTTGCAGTTTGTAGAAGCAGTAGTTTCAGTATTGCCAACCCCATTGCCTCATAAATCGGAAGACAAACTCTTAAAATTAGTGAGATTTGGTACAGAAATCATAAGTTGCTATTTTTTCTCGAGCCGACCCCTTGCTGACCTTTGCTCCCCGACAGGAAGGTCATTCCGCGACCTTTGCTCCCGGACAGGAAGCGCATTCGGCCGTCACTAATCGATTACTGAAATAAGAACAGAAGAAATAGGAGCAGGAGTAGGTGGATCAGTGGCCCCGCTGTCGCGTCACTCGCAGGCCAGCCTCGCTCTGCTTTTGACCATTACTCTTTCTGGAACATAACCTCCTCCAGCCCTACAACCCTCCGAGATCGCTGTGCTCCTCTAATTCGGGCCTCTTGCGCATTCCCGATTTTAATCGCTCCATCATTGGTAGCTGTGCCTTCAGCTGCCTCGGCCCTAAGCTCTGGAATTCCCTCCTTAAATCTCTCCGCCTTTCTACCTCTCTTTCCTCCTTTAAGACACTCCTTTAAACTGATCTCTTTGACCAAGCTTCTGCCCTAATATCTCCTGTCAAATTTTGCTTGATAACGCTCCTGTGAAGTCTCTTGAGATGTTTGACTATGTTAAAGGCACTATCTAAATACAAGTTCTTGTTGTAGTATGCTGCCCACTGATCGAAATACATAGCTAACCTACTCTCAGATATCTCCAGCAACAAACTAGCTCCTACACTCCTGGTTCCTCTCATCCACTGAAAATATCAGTGAATGATAAAGTTTCCACCAGACAGGTTTAATGTGCAAGCCTTAAGAATCTCGGTTACATTGTCAACGACTTTTTTTAATATCAACCGCCGTATTTTTTTTCGTGCATGCGCAAATCAGCGTACTTTCTTTTGCAAAAAAATCACGAGATTCAGGCGTTCCATCGCGAGATCGCGAGTGATGCTTTATTTCACTCCGAAATTGTGTCGCTCACGATGGATTCGCGAGAGTTGGCAATACTGTAGTTTGTTGAGGTGGTGGTGGTGGTGGTGTGGGGAGGGGGGCGGTGCGGCAAGGCAGTAGTCGCTGGGTCAAAATCCTGGAACTCCCTCTCTAACAGCATTGTGGGAGTACCTTCACCACACGGACTGCAGCGGTTCAAGAAGGCGGCTCACCACCACCTTCTCAAGGGCAATTAGGGATGGGCAATAAATGCTGGCCTTGCCAGTGATGCCCACATCCCATGAACGAATATAAAAAAGTATACAATGCATGCGGAATACACACATATGGTTAGTGACTGTAACAATGCACTGCAGCACATACACCACTGATGTTCTATACACTGTGTGATACAGAATAAACTACTTGAGTGCTGCGACACGTAGAGAGGAAACATAGAATGTACAGGAATGGAAAAGACCATTGGCTGGTTCCAAACGTCAAGAGAGAAATACCATTTGTGTTACTGACCCTCGTAACTCACTTATGCTTGCATAATTGGTGAATTATGTGGTCCAGTTTCATTTGGTGCTGGATTTTATATAGACTACAAAGAAATGAAAAATAACAGAATGAATATGTAGAAATATTTTGCGGGTCTCTCTATGAGAGGTAAAGATTTAAAGTTTTCTTACAATTTATTTTTGTCCTGCCTCATTCTCCTCTTCAGCTCCGCCAGACTCCCATTTGGGAGTGGGAGTCTGCCCTAACCAGCTCTGATTCAGGAAAATGGATCAGGGTCAGGCTGCGATTGGAGTGGGGTGGGGGTGGGGGTGGGGGTGAGCAGCAGTCCCGTCTCCCTGCTAATCCACCCCAAAGAAGAGAATCCCGCCCATACAATGCACTGAGGAGCTGCTGGAGAGATGGAAGAGTGAGAGTGTTTTATACAGTATGCACACAGGTGGAGTTAGTGCATTGGGTAAGATGGATGGAGGAAAAGGGAGAGAGAAACCCAGAAAACACTTCAATTACTGTAGTATCTTTGATATAAAAAAAAAATTTCAGCAGGTTAAGTAGTAAGCGTGTGCATATTTAAAATAATTGCAACTGACATTCAACATACAAAGATACTCATTTGATTGTACAGATTGCAGTGTCACCTTTTAAATGAGGGTGCGTTGACGACTAAACACATTGGCTGATAATGTAGCGCTGATGTGCATTGAGCACATACAAGCCATATCATTGGGTGTTAAGGGCTGTGCTTGTGCCAGTTATGCATAGTGCAACTTGGTATTCTGGTGAAGTACATGTGGTGATGAAGGCCTGCGCGCCAGCTGTGTGTGAGGCTCATTAAGGCGTAAACAAAATGTTAATGAGGTCCTTGCCTATAGTGCGGTCTCAGCTTCGTAACAGTGTCCCCAGAGCTCAGCACCCACGTAAAACAGGTGCAGCATGGTTGGCTTATTCAGTCATGTTAGTTCTCATTCCTTAAAGGGGAACGTGCTTGGTTGTTGCATAAAGTAGCTGAATGTCGACCCAGCAATTTCACTGGTTATTTCATGGAGTGCTTGGATTTTGGCACTGTTGCTATTCACATCTTCTATGGTTTCCATATGTTTCATCAGCTTTTATGTCCTTATACTTAAAAACAGCTATTTTGGAAAAATGTTCAGTCGTCATTTCATATTTTAAATTCTCAAAATGCTACCAGCAGCTAATTATTTTGCTGAAGACCCAGTACAAGTGAGCATTTAAGAAAAATATGTGTTCAAGAGAGAGAGGGAAAAATACTCAATCTAATTTTAAAAACAACATCAAAATATACTTTGAAATGCTCCTTCTGCAATTCATTGTGTTCTAATAATGAAATCCCAGACTGTTACTTTGAGTAATTATAATGTACAGTCTGCATTGCAATCAGCCAGTGAGTATGTGGCAGCACCAGTCACATCTGTGGTGAAGATCTTGGTTCTCCAGGCCAAAGGCACAATAGGAGCATCGATTGTGAATATTCCTCTTGTCACTATAGAGGCTTTGTGGTCATAACCGGGTTCAACTTGCTTGGAGAACAGTTACAGGCAACCAGGGGCATGGGCTTCCAAGACGTCATAGATGTTCAGTGTCCAATGCTCAGGCACACAGATCGTTAGGCCTTGTGAAGAGATGCATGGTGTCTGTGGAGTAGCACAGGAGCACCTGCCCTGTAGTCATGTCAGTGGCAGTTCTGTGTCATCACATAATTCCGCACAAGCGATCATCGGTGTCACCTCCAAAAGCATCAGGAATTTCATCAAAAGCGACCCCTGGCACTGATTCACGTGTCTGAAGAATTACTTGCAGACATGCAGTTATTGGGCCTTCTGTATCCCCTGCAGTTGGATATGGAACAATCCACCAATGATAGGGAACCTCTTAGCAGTAAGACAAATGTACAACCACAACAGAGAGGCTCATGGCACACAAGAGGGCAAGCGCACCAGCAAAATACATGAAATATACACCACTAGTATAGCACAACTCAATAAAGTGAATTCACTTTTAATATATCTACCAGTCTGTTATTGTATTTTTGTGCAAAAAATGAAGCGTCAGAGCTCAGCAAAAAAATAATAGTTCTCTGATTACAAATTCATTCAGTAGAAAGTAATGGTCGCCAATTGCACAGCTCACTGGAAGAAAAGAGCAATATAACTTCTACACGTATCTCTCCCTGCCTGCAGTAGCTGGTCTGCTGCTGATATCTGCTCTGCACCATCAGCATCCCACTCTTCCAAGCTGCTACTTATCCAAGTTCATTGTGATGTGTCGGTCCATGGCAATATTGTGCAGCATGCAGCATACTACATTTTGCAGACCTATGAGGCATATTGTAAGCCCCATCAACTACTACAAGCATTTAATAGGTTGCTTTAGAAATCCAAATATCCGTTCTATTATGGCCAATGCGCGCCCATATGGCTTGTTGTGTGAGGTGTCATCAGCCCTGGTTCGACCACATAGCCAATACTGAGAAGCCAGCAGTTCCTCCTTCCTTCTCCTTCTAAGTGCCATCACATTAATTGCCTCAGAATTAAAAGGAAATGTGTATTGAGATGAATCATTTTCTTGTGAACATTACCCATCATTTGCGCATTCATGAAATAAAAGCTTTCCTATTGAAGTGTGACGTATGATTGCTGATGAGTGCACACAGTTCAGTACAGACACTGATGCCCAGTCCCACAGGGAAGGCAGCAATTTGGACAAACCTTTCCTGACTGTCTGCAGCTATTCAGTACTGCAGTACATTTAATTGGGTGCAAGGCAATACAGGACTTTGCTTACCTCTTTAATGGGGCACATAAAAGTAGCCGACTCCTGAGACTTCCCCCGTGGGCGTCTGGGAAGTCCCTGTGGCATAAAAGTTGAGTTGAACTCCATTGGTACTGGTAGTGCAGATGGTTGGCTGTCTCTACATGTGTTCTTAGGCTAGATGGCACGTTTCATTCAAATAACCCTTGCCACTGCACCTATTTAAGCATTGTTTCTTTGTCGGCTGTCTGTTATGGAACCAAGGCGGGTAGATGGAGTTAAGATACAGACCAGCCATGATCTAACTGAATGGCAGAATAGGCTCAAGGGACTGAATGGCCTACTGCTGTTCCTATATGGTAGGTTTGTTGTCTAGGCTAGCACTTGCTGTAAGTAGTACAACTCCTGTAAGCAGGCCAGCCTCTCCTCCTCCGCCTGCTGACATAAGTACCAAGTGCTAAGATACTCAAGAATGCCTGCTGCATCCACACTCACTGGAAGAAAACGCCTGGGCACTAATTAGTTCTGTCACTGCTGCAGTGATACTTCAACAATGTTCCCCATTGCTCAGCAGGTCTGCCCAGGAGCAAAATAGTTTCCAGTTATCCACCACAGCTGTGTAATTCTGCATGAGCTGTTCCTGATTGGCCTTAACAAGGTGCTAACAAGCAAAAATCAGATCCTTTCCCAAACTTTTTGCTAATGTTTGTTAATCTATTTTTGCACGAAGGAGACCCCTCAGAGCAACACTAAATACAGACAATTAATCCGTTAGGGCTTTCTACCAATATTACAACCCTTTTCCACAGGGCCACATTACTCACCAGAAATATTGATCAGAGGAATATATAGCCCTGTATCATTTGGCAGTCTTGATAATGGGCCGTAATTTGCGGCCCCTATGGGTGCATATGCAACCATAGGGGCCGCGCAAGTTCCGGGTTTAGGTCTGTGAAGCACATGCGCTAAAACCCGGAACTTGCGATCTGTCAAGAATCTTCGTGACAGATCATCTGCATCCCCGGGAAAAGGGCATCCGCGGGCGGAGAGTTGGGCTATTGCGTAAGCCTTGCTTTTACCAGCGTAAGACTTTTAAAGAACAGAAAAATAATTTTTTTCAATAATTTATACATTTAAAAACCTGTGAAATAAGGTAAGTTTATTTTTAGCCCCTTTAAAATATGTAAATTTATTTTTCAAAAATTAAATTTTTGTTTTAAATATTTAATTAAATGCCATTTTGATTAATTTTAAATATGTGATTTTTATTTTATTTATTTGAAGTGTACGTGTATTTTGGGGGGTATTCCCATTCATACTTATGGAGGTTCTGTACATATGGAATTTTCATAAGCATGAATGTGGATTCACTTTCTTTCATTGGTTGGGCTGGCCCACCTGATCTCAGGGGCACTTGTGAACCACCTGCGCCCCTGGGATGCCTGGGCCGCTAGGCAGGCCTACGCATAGAGGCCCAGGAGTGCAAGGGCTGGATTTTGAATCTGGGGTCGGGTTGGTGTCGGGAATCACACATTCTGGCTTGTGAACCCGCCTCCATCGAGATGTGGCCAACCCACTGTATTTTCCCTTGATTGACCTTGTTGAGCCCGCCCATAGGGCTCAGCAGGCTAATTAAGGGCCACCCGGCAACAGGTGACGTCACAGATTGACATTTCATCTGTCAAGAGCTTTTGACAGATGAAATATCAGCGTTTGACAGCTCTGTGAAGCTGTCAAACACTCACAATATGATTTCTAACTTCAGTCCTTCCTCTCAGGCTGAGTTAGAAATCATTCCAGCACAGAAAACAGAAGGCTGCAGTTTTTAACAGAACCACAGCTTTCCTGCTTTCTGTGCCGGTGAGATTTCTAACTCCCGAGAACTGAAGGGCTGACACCTGCAGGAGGAAGTTAAGGTAAGTAAAACTTTTTCCCACACTTAGCACTTACCTTACACACTTACCTCTGCACACATGCACCCATCACTCACCTGCCCACCGGACATATCGACCCCTCCAACCCCTGCAGACCCACGGCCCGCCCCGATAACTTGGCGTGGTTGCCACCTGTCAGGAAGCCCACACTTTTCTTTTTAAAATAGGGATTATGCAAAAAACTGCCTGTTAACTACCTGTTAACAGGCAGTTAATTGTCACTAATCCCTTCCCGCCTCGGGGAGTCGGGTCTCAGCACAGGTCGGGTACCCGCCGCCAGAGAAACTGGCTTGGAGGCGGGATGGGGTCGGGACCCCCGAATCTGCAACTTTAACCCCCCCCCCCTCCGCCTCCAAACCCGACTCCATGGGTCATTGAAAATCCAGCCCCAAGTGTCCGAACCTCCGGGACCATCAGGTAAGTTTGTAGATTTTTTGCTGGTCGGAGGCATCCGCCCGCAAATTCAGGGCCAAAATTTTTTAGTTCATAAGCTATAATTTCCTTTATATCATCCATAAGTAAGAGTAGATTTTAAATTTAAATGTTTAATGATATTTTACTATAATTGCTAGTTTCAGCCCAGAAAGTAATTTAAAAGCCCTCATGGGATCTCACAATCTTGGTTGTTGGTAGTCCCCCTAAAAAAAGTTATAATGGTAATCACATTTCAATTTGGAGTTAAACGGGAGTTACAAATGATAATTTCCATAACATAACCTATACAACAACAACAACTTGTATTTATATAGCGCCTTTCAGAGGAACCTGGGTGTCCTTGTACACGAATCACTGAAAGTTAACATGCAGGTACAGCAAGCAATTAGGAAAGCAAATGGTATGTTGGCCTTTATTACAAGAGGATTTGAGTATAAGAGTAAAGACATCTTACTGCAATTATATAGGGCCCTAGTGAGACCACACTTGGAGTATTGAGTACAGTTTTGGTCTCCTTACCTAAGGAAGGATATATTTGCCATAGAGGGAATGCAACGAAGGTTCTTGGGATGGGGGGATTGTCCTATGAGGAGAGATTGAGTAGACTAGGCCTATATTCTCTAGAGTTTAGAAGAATGAGAGGTGATCTCATTGAAACATACAAAATTCTTACGGGGCTTGACAGGGTAGATGCAGGGAGGATGTTTGCCTTGGCTGGGGAGTCTAGAATATGGGTTCACAGTCTCAGAATAAGGGGTCGGCCATTTAGGACTGAGATGAGGAGAAATTTCTTCACTCAGAGGGTGGTGAATCTTTAGAATTCTCTACCCCAGAGCGCTGTGGAGGCTCAGTCGTTGAGTGTATTCAAGACAGAGATTGATAGATTTTTGAATATTAAGAGAATCAAGGGACATGAGGACAATACAGGAAAGTGGAGATGAGGTAGAAGATCAGCCATGATCTTATTGAATGACGGAGCAGGCTTGAAGAGCCAAATGGCCTACTCCTGTTCCTATTTCTTATGTTCTTATGTTCTTATGTTAACGTACTAAAACGTCCCAAGGCGCTTCACAGGAGTATCAAAAGGCAAAAGGTTTGACACTGAGCCACATAAGGAGAAATTAGGGCAGGTGACCAAAAGCTTGGTCAAAGAGGTAGGTTTTAAGGAGCATCTTAAAGGAGGAAAGAGAGGTAGCGAGGCGGAGAGGTTTAGGTAGGGAATTCCAGAGCTTAGGGCCTAGGCAACAGAAGGCACGGCCACCAATGGTTGAGCGATTATAATCAGGGATGCTCAAGAGGGCAGAATTAGAGGAGGGCAGATATCTCGGGGGATTGTGGGGCTGAAGGAGATTACAGAGATAGGAAGGGGCGAAGCCATGGAGGGATTTGAAAACAAGGATGAGAATTTTGAAATCGAGGCGTTGCTTAACTGGGAGCCAATATAGGTCAGCGAGCACAGGGGTGATGGGTGAACGGGATTTGGTGCAAGTTAGGACACAGACAGCCGGGTTTTGGATGACCTCAAGTTTACGTAGGGTAGAATGTGGGAGGCCAGCCAGGAGTGCGTTGGAATAGTCAAGTCTAGAGGTAACAAAGGCATGGATGAGGGTTTCAGTAGCGGATGAGCTGAGGCAAGGGCGGAGATGGCCGATGTTACGGAGGTGGAACTAGGCGTTCTTAGTTATGCTGCGGATATGTGGTCGGAAGTATGACACCAAGGTTGCGAACAGCGTGGTTCAGCCTCAGACAGATGCACAAGATCATTGAGTCTCTCTAACAAAGGTCATTTATAAGTGGCCAAATGTAATCTACCGTCTAAGAAAGTGACCATAATGATATAATTTGCCTGCAGGCTAATTTGATTCATGACATAAATTTAGAATTTATCTTCAAGTCTCTTACATAAGGGTAAGATCAAATATGCAAAGTCAGAAATAGTCAGATAATTGAAGTTTTTAATACAGTTGTCGGGGTACTCTTATATGGTTCTTTGAAGAATTAAGTCTCATTGACATCAGATTCACTCTCTGACAGAACAAGCACACTTATATCGAACTTGTATCTTAATAAATTTTTAAAACTTGTTTAAAATGTTATTGATGTTAATTCATACTGACATAAATTGGACATGGACTGTATTCTGGAGCAAACTTGGCAGTGTAAATCCTGCTAAAATCAATCTTAAGTATTCTGCCTAATGTCCCTCAGTCCCATATCAACACAATCATGGTATTAGTGCAGTGTAAATAGACATTGACACTTAAGTCTTGAAGTGAAAGTAGCGTAGGCTTGAAGACACTCCACTGGCATCCCAACTCAGCATCTGTCTCATTTAGTTTTGAGGTTTGCAGCAGTCTAAACATTGCTGACTCAGAACTCACAGCCAGGAATCAGCCTACCACAGCGAGTAAGCTATTCTCCCACAGGGAGAATTGTAGGTAGGTCTTGGTCCAAGCCTGTACTGTTCCTGCATTCCCTTTCTGTAAATCCTCTCAAGAGGTTTGGGAGGATAAGATTCAGAAATTAAAGTTACATTCTTAAAGGAGTGTGTTTCGAGAAATGTAAAGGAAAAAGAGAATAAGAGAAAGGAGAGATGGATGTGGTGGGGGCGGAAACAGAAAGTGAAACAACCGAATCAAAAAGAAAGTGGGAGAAAGAAAGAAGAAAAAGGGAATTAAAACTGATGTAACAAGGGAATGTAGAAAAACATGTCAAAATCTGGCGCATGTTGTGAAACTTGTTTGTATCATGAGTTTAAAATTCCACTTCAAACAAGCCAACACTCTATCATTGTAACAAGTGGAGAAGCCGACTGACTTAAGCCTTTGTTTCAATAAAAAACACATCAGTTGCACAGCAGACATTGGCTGATTTATTTGTTTCACATAAAGTTCCTTTTGGTTCACCGTGAAGTTTGAGTAGGTTTGTGTCAAAGTATCCATAGACACAGTAAGCCTGATGTCAGTGTCACAAGGGCATTAAAACTCTTTGAGAACAATGTCACGGATCCAGGACATGGGGTCCACTGCTAGCTGACAGCAGCACGATAAAGTGCTAAACAAAATCTGCATACAAGTGAAACAGTGTATGTTATGACAACCAATAGATATTCAACTCAAATGTGACTAACTAATCTCATCTTTCAGTTTTGTCTAGTTAAAACAGCCACCTCAACTAATTGATTAAATTGAAGTCTATTGTTTTCTGTTAGGAGACATTTACATAAGGGTTTACTTGAAAGTAAAGCACTGAGTGACACCAGGAGCTCAGACCCTTCAGGTCATATTACTTGGTGGGTTATTTTCAAATAAAACACTGCTGTTCTTCAAGCTTAGAAATGATTGATGGTGGTATGAGCAGATGAACACTTTATGCATTCATATGACATTCCTCTGACCACTATTTTAACGTAGGTGTTAACCGTTTTTAATACTTTATTATCTCTGCTAAAATAACAGACAGAGGAATGTCATACAAGTACATTGGGTCGTATTTTTCGATCGGAGGCTTCCCGCATGCGGAGGCCTCCGATCTGGAAAAAATCTACGGACTTACCCGAGGGCTCCCGAGGTCCGGACACTTCCGCTCCTGGGCCTCTCCAACTCGAAATGCACAGGGCCCACGTATCCCAGAGGCGCATGCGGTTTGCAAACGTCCCTGGGATCACATGGGCCATGGGGAGCCAATCAAAGAAGGGAATCTCCCTTCATACACTTGACAGATAGACCTGTCAAATATATGAATGGAGATCACCCCAAAAACACTTTAAAACATTAAATAATTTTTTTTTAAATCACATTTTTAAAATGAGTTGAAATTACAATAAATTAAATATTTTAAACAAATATTAATTTTTTGAAAAAAATAATTAAAGTTTTTTATGGGGCTAAAAATAAACTTAACTTTTTAAAAGTATTTTTAAATGATAAATGAGTGAAAACATTTTTTTTTAACTTTTTTCAAATCTTATGATGGTAAAAGCAGGCCTTACGCCTGCTTTTACCAGGCGTAAGATTTCTAAGGGTTTTCTGTGGGCGGAGGTTCTCCAGAAAGCGGAACTATCCGCCCGCAGAGGCCCTTCTCCAGGGCAGGTGTCCAATCTGTCAAGAGCATTCTTGACAGATCGGAAATGCCGGTTTTCAGCGCATGTGCTTTGCTTGCCTGAAACCGGCATTTTCGATGTCCCTACGGGTGTGTACACAGTGCGTACACGCCCGTAGGGATCGGAATATATGGCCCAATATGTTTTTGCTTGCTAATATTGGCAATGTAATTTCTAGGCTGTTGCTTTTCTAACAGTTTTATTGTTAAGGATGTCAGTAAAATATTGAAAAAACCTCTTGCAAGTGCTGGTAGGATGAGGTTTTAATAGTTTGAGCCAAATTTATAATATGCACACATTTGATACACAGCAGTGTTGTGAATTTGCTTTCAAATTGGTCAACAAAGGAATGCCAAAAATAAAATGAATGAAACCTATGAGATGTTAACATTTAAATATGTACTAATTGAGTAGGGAGATATGTAGCAGAAACTTTACTGTCATGAGAATAATTAAGCATTATTGAGACAAATAACTGATCGGTGCAGCATAAATATAACTGAAAGGAATAATGATTAACTTGTTTACGTGTACTTTAACATATTTAACAAAAATAGCAGCAATTTGCATTTTATAGCACCTTTAATGCAGGAAAACATCCCAAAAGTGCTTCATAGAGGTGCAATCAAGAAAACAATGGACGCCAAGCCAAAGAAGGAGATATTTGGAGGGGTGACCAGAAGTTTGTTCCAAGATGGATTTTAAGGTGCACCTCAAAAGAGGAGAGGGGGGTCGAGAGAGAGGCAGAGGGGTTTAGGAAGGGAATTCCGGAATATAGGGCCTGCACAGCTGAAGGCAAGGTAGCCAATGGTGGGGCAAAGCGATGGTGGTGGTGGGGGTGGTGGGGGGGGGTGTTGCGGGTGGTGTCATGTACAACGGTCAGATGAATGGAGAGTTTCAGGGGGTTGTAGACTTGGAGGAGGTTACAGAGATAGGGAGTGATGAGGCCATGAATGAATTTAAGCACAAGGATGAGAATTTTCAATTTGCTGTACAGGGCATAATTTCAAAATTTGCAGATGACACAAAACTTGGAAGTATAGTGAACAGTGAGGAGGATAGTGAAAGACTTCAAGAGGACATAGAAAGGCTGGTGGAATGGGCGGACACGTGGCAGATGAAATTTAACGCAAAAAAGTGCAAACTGATACATTTTGGTAGGAAGAACGAGGCGAGGCAATATAAAGTAAAGGGAACAATTCTAAAGTGGGTGCAGGAACAGAGAGACCATGGGTACATGTGCACAAATCGTTGAAGGTGGCAGGGCAGGTTGAGAAAGCAGTTAAAAATGCTTACGGGATCCTGGGCTTCATAAATAGTCATGATGTGGAGATGCCGGCGTTGGACTGGGGTGGACAAAAATGAGAAGTCGCACAACACCAGGTTATAGTCCAACAGATTTATTTAATTTTACAAGCTTTCGGAGCTGTTCGCTCCTTCTTCAGGTAGGGTAGCTGTGAGAGAATCTCCCAGAATTCACAATATAAACACAGAAAAAATGTATTCAAATCTTTCCCTACATCAAAGACACACTAAGAGCACAGCCAAGACAATGAGATGTGTCCCAGGGGGTCCAATGTGTCAAAACACCTGCTGGCTGCATATCCTCTCCATTTGTGTTGGTTCTTGTGTTAGTTTTTTTTCAAAAAAACCTGGAAAGACCGGCCATGATGTCAAGTCACGTTCTGTATCGTGACATGAACCCGATATCGCGATTGAGGCCATCCTCATGAGTGCGGAACTTGGCTATCAGTTTCTGCTCTATGATTTTGCGCTGTCGTGTATCCCGAAGGCCGCCTTGGAGAACGCTTACCCGCAGATCCGAGGCTGAATGCCCCTGACTGCATAGAGCCATAAATAGAGGCATAGAGTACAAAAGCAAGGAAGTTATGATGAACCTTTATAAAACACTGGTTCAGCCTCAACTGGAGTATTGTGTCCAATTCTGGGCATTGCACTTTAGGAAGGATGTGAAGATCTTAGAGAGGGTGCAGAAAAGATTTACAAGAATGGTCCCAGGGATGAGGGACTTCAGTTACGTGGATAGACTAGAGAAGCTGGGGTTGTTCTCCTTAGAGCAGAGAAGGTTGAGAGGAGAACTGATAGAGGTGTTCAAAATCATGAGGGGTCTAGACAGAGTAGATAGAGGGAAACAGTTCCCATTGGCGGAAGGGTCGAGAACCAGAGGACACAGATTTAAGGTGATTGGCAAAAGAACCAAAGGCGACATGAGGAAAAACTTTTTTACGCAGCGAGTGGTTATGATCTGGAATGCACTGCCTGAAAGGGTGGTGGAGGCAGATTCAATCGTGGCTTTCAAAAGGGAATTGGATAAGTCATAGAGTCATAACAGCACAGAAGGAGGCCATTCGGCCCAGCGAGTCCATGCCAGCTCTCTGTACAGCAATCCATTCAGTCCCATTCCCCCGCTCTATCCCCGTAGCCCTGCAAGTTTATTTCCCTCAAGCGCCTATCCAGTCTCCCCTTGAAAACATTGAGTGTCTCCGCTTCCACCACGTCCGTCAGCAGCGAATTCCAGGTCCTCACCACTCGCTGTGTAAAAAAGTTTTTCCTCACGTCCCCCCTGTATCTCTTGCCCAAAACCTTAAATCTGTGTCTCCTAGTCCTTGTGCCATCAACTAGTGGGAACAGTCTTTCCCCGTCTAGCCTATCCAAACCTGTCATAATCTTTTACACCTCTAGCAAATCACCCCTCAACCTCCTTTGCTCTAATGAAAACAAATCCAGCTTCTCCAACCTGTCCTTGTAGCTAAGATCCCCCATCCCCGGAACCATTCTGGTAAATCTCCTCTGCACCCTCCCAAGGGCCTTCACATCCTTCCTAAAGTGTGGTGACCAGAACTGGACGCAATACTCCAGTTGTGGCCTAACTAGCGCTTCATAAAGATTCAGCATAACTTCTCTACTTTTGTACTCAATACCTCTATTTATGAAGCCCAAGATCCCACATGCTTTGTTAACCACTTTCTCAATATGTCCTGCCACCTTCAGGGACCTATGCACATTAACTCCCAGGTCCCTCTGTCCCTGCACACTCTTTAAAACTGTGCCATTAAGTGTATATTGCCTCTCCCTGTTCCTTCTGCCAAAATTCATCACCTCACACTTCTCTGTATTAAATTCCATCTGCCACTTGTCTGCCCATTCTGCTAGCCTTTCTATGTCTTGTTGCAGTCGATTGGTATCATCCTCACAGTTTGCCACACCACCAAGTTTGGTGTCATCAGCAAATTTAGAAATTCTACTCTGTATTCCAATATCCAGGTCATTTATATATATCAAAAAAAGCAGTGGCCCCAGCACTGACCCTTGAGTACCTGAAGGAAAAAAATATACAGGGCTGCGGGGAAAGGGTGGGGGAGTGGAACTAGCTGATGTGCTCTTGCAGAGAGCCGGCATGGGCTTGATGGGCCAAATGGCCTCCTTCTGTGTTGTAACCATTCTATGATGGGGTCTGAAACCAATGTAGCTCATTGAGGACACCGGTGATGGCCAAGTGAGACTTCGGCCGCGATTTTGCCGACCGAGGCGGGTCCGGGGCGGTCAGGGTCGGTGTTACGGTCCCAGCCTGCTGCCTGCTCCATCCCGCTCTCTCCAAGCGATTTTTTGTTGATTGGGCTTATTAAGCCCGCCCAGCGAGGTTCCCAGCCAATTAATAGGAAGTGGGTCTGATGATGTCATTTGATGACGCGTTATCAGCCGGTTTCCTTAAAGGGGCCATGTCCAATTTGATCTTGACAGTTGTGCTGTCAGTGTTCTACAGCATTGAGGTGCTGCAAATACTGACAATCACTGCTCAAAGGTGCAGGGCTGCACCCAGGCTCTCCCATGACTCCCTCCATATGCTTATGGAGGGAGTCACAGCACGCAGGGAGGTTCTCTTCCCTTCCAATGGGCGGAAGAGACCTCCCCAGGAGATCAACGCAGCCTGGTTGCACATTGCACAGGAGGGCACAAGCAGGGATGTCGTCAGGAGGACCAGGCTGCACTGGCGCAAACCTTTCAATGATCTGAGCAGATCACAAAACTTTACCTCCAAGCCACGCTCAACCTCATCCTGCTGTGCCACTCATCACATCCCCATCACTCTGCCTTCCCTACCGTACTCCTGCACATCTTTACTCACATCAACTTACCTTGCACCTCCACCCATCCCTCTCTATCTACATTATCACTCCCCCATCTCACTAGCTACCCCTCACACTCACCCTCAACCTACTGCAAGCATACGAACTAACAACACACAAGGGTAGGCACCTGGGTAGTTTAGCCAATGTTCATATGTTTCTGTTAATGTGTTGTCAAACATTGAAATCTATATTTTCAACACTTTACCTTATTGGACAGATCTTTGGAAGTGTCTTAGTGAGTTCCAGTGAATGTTGAGACATAGCTCCCCCCACCCCCCGCCACCGCCCCCCCCCCCCCCCCAATTGTGATGAGTGTGAAAGGAATGGCTTGGGCATTGTAGGGATGCTTTATGGTGCTGGTGTGGGGTGGTGTCAACCTGACGCATCATGTGGCAGCCAGGGTGTACAGAGTCAAGTGAAGTAAATCTGGCCATGGTGATGCCATTGCTGGCCTCCCGGGCAGCAATGTTGTCAGGTGCTGATGCCCTGTGTCCTGTGCAGCATCAGGTGATTGCGGAGAAGGTAGATATTGTTGTTGGTGATGTTGGTGTGCCTGGTGTGTTGATGCTGGGGCTGATTGTGGAGGGATTCAGAGGACCAAGGTGAGACTTTTTCAAGGGCACCGATGTTGCTGGAATAGATGGCAGCTGAAGTTGATATGACAGAAGTCATCTGTCAATGGTGAGAGAGCTTGCTCCAAGGAGGTGACAGTGGATAGAGAGTTTACTCCAAACACTTCCAAACTGCTTACAACTCAAAAGTGTCTTCCAAGTCCTGGAGACTCAAGCTTCTGACACTGGAAAGTGACCAGCTGTGAAATGGTAGCTTTCATACCACTTTTGCAGCTGTCACCTATTCACAGCAATGGGAGACATAGAGAACCCGATACACTTACCTGACGTGATCTCTGAACAACGTGAACCCCGTTAAAAAAGTGGGATAATAGAAATAGGCTGGCAAAATAGTAGTTAACAAGCGTTTAACAAGCATTTAACTATCTTAAATGCCTCCCCCGCCGCTTGGTGACGGGTCTGTTCTGAAATCACAGACCCGACACTTTGGAAACTTACATGGAGGTGGGCTCGGAGCGGGCTTCCAACTAGCTGTCAATCATTTCGATTTTGACAGTGGACCCGCCTCCGAACTCGCACTCTGAGCGCCGGCAAAATCGCGGCCTTAGTGTGGGTTATGATACAGGCATCAGATAGGTGAGCTGAAGTTCACAGAGGGTGGAGGATGAGAGACTGGCCAGGAGTGCATTGGGATAGTTGAGTCTGGAGGTGACAAAATCATGGAAGTGGGTCCTGAAACTTAGAAGGCAAATAATGTTTGTGTTAAATTGATGTCAATGTCTGATAACAGTAAAAGTAATGTTAGTTTTTGACAGAAACGATCCCTAATTACAATCTATATTAATGACTCGGAAGGGACCGAGTGTAATGTAGCCAAATTTGCTGATGATACAAAGATAGGTGGGAAAGCAAGTTGTGAAGAGGACACAAAGAATCTGCAAAGGAATATAGACAGGCTAAGTGAGTGGGCAAACATTTGGCAGATGGAGTATAATGTGGGAAAGTGTGAGGTTATCCACTTTGGTAAGAAAAATAAAAAAGCAAATTATTATTTAAATGGAGAGAGATTACAGAATGCTGCCGTACAGAGGGACCTGGGGGTCCTTGTGCATGAAACACAAAAAGTTAGCATGTAGGTACAGCAAGTAATCAGGAAGGCAAATGGAATGTTGGCCTTTATTGCAAGGGGGTTGGAGTACAAAAGCAGGGAAGTCCTGCTACAACTGTACTGAGTATTAGTGAGACCACACCTGGAGTACTGCGTACAGTTTTGGTCTCCTTATTTAAGGAGGGATATACTTGCATTGGAGGCAGTTCAGAGAAGGTTCACTAGGTTGATTCGTGAGATGACGGGGTTGACTTATGAAGAAAGGTTGAGCAGGTTGGGCCTATACTCATTGGAGTTTAGAAAAATGAGAGGTGATCTTATTGAAACATATAAGATACTGAGGGGGCTCGACAAGGTAGATGCAGAGAAGATGTTTCCCCTCATGGGGGAATCTAGAACTAGGGGGCATAGTTTCAGAATAAGGAGTTGCCCATTTAAAACTGAGATGAGGAGGAATTTCTTCTCTCAGAGGGTCGTAAATCTGTGGAATTCTCTGCCCCAGAGAGCTGTGGAGGCTGGGTCATTAAATACATTTAAGGTGGAGATAGACAGATTTTTGAACAATAAGGGAGTGATGGGTTATGGGGAGCGGGCAGGGAAATGGAGCTGATCCCAAGATCAGATCAGCCATGATCTCATTAAATGGCGGAGCAGGCTCAAGGGGCCAAATGGCCTACTCCTGCTCCTGTTTCTTACGTTCTTATGTTCTTAATTGCACCAACCTACCCAAATATAAACTCTTCATTTGTATCTTTGCGAACAGTTGAAAATAGCTGGCAGCCAGGGTGAGTAGCAACAGGATGACAGGTGAAGTACTCACCAGCACTGGCCAGTGGAAGAGGATCAGGACACAGAAGTTGTTATTAATGACTTAGACCTACATAAGTGCAATCAGCACAATATATTTTCTGTCATGCTGTTACCCAGGATTTGGAGACAAAGCTGCCTCTCAAGCTACTGTTGGGGCGAGGAGAGGAGAAATCTGTTTTTTGAGGGAGACACATCACCTCAACTAGGTTTATAAGCTGAAGTTTCAGGTTCTCTCTGACCTCTTCTAGCAGCAGTTAGGGCAATGCAAGAAAATATTTGCTGACTTAGAAACATAGAAACATAGAAACTAGGAGCAGGAGTAGGCCATTCGGCCCGTCGAGCCTGCTCCACCATTCAATACGATCATGGCTGATCATCCAAATCCAGTACCCTGTCCCTGCTTTCTCACACAGAATCCCCATCGAGCCTGCACCGACACATATCCCACCTATCCCCGTAACCCCACCTATTTTAATTCCCCCTAACATATCCCATCCTATCCCTGGGACTTGATGCTGAGATACCTGGGGCAAAACCGATTTGGGGCTTATGCTCAATGCAGTCAGGTTAAAACTACTTGTGCTACCACAGCTGCTTCTTTGCTCCATCAGTGGGAATAAATAGTCCATTATAACCAACTTGGCTGAAAATGAACCTGTCAACCCTGACAATGCTTCAGGGCAAGAAGAACAAGTGGATCATCTGTCCCCTTCAAGATCTGACTGAATCAAAATGTCATCTAAAAAGACTGAAATAAATGCAGTTTTGGAATAAATAAAAATCATATTTTCTCATTGGAATGCATATTGTTTTCCCAAATGAGTATGAAAATAGACAAGTAACATTTATAAGGGGCAGACAGAAATGGGAGACCAGATTTAAAACAAGACAAAGGAAATCTATTTTTATTACTACTGCAAGGCTTGTAAAGTTTTAGAACAGGGTAAGACTTTTAAATTGTTTTAGTATTAGTTATAGGAGTGTGAATCTTTCGATAAAGTAAAGGTATAACATATATTGCCTACTTCTTTCACCTATTAGCTGATCTTAGTGAATTGTGTCTCTGACATTCTGCGTGATCTCCATCTATCCTGGCCAAAAGATGTGCTGCCTACAAATACTGTACAGCACAACACATGTGGCTACCACATGGAGAACAAATGTGTGTTTGATCTTGAGGCATCTCAAAAGGATTTGCCACTGGGGCTCCAGTTGACCAAAGGCGACCTCTTTCAGCATCTTTGCACTGTGCAAGCAGCTACTCAAAATGCCTCTTGTTGAGGGCACAGGGATTCCTTGGGGAAGAGCTTCAATAACCATGGCAACACCGAATATGCTGTGTCCCCAGTTAGTAAAGTTAATTCAAGCTTATAAAGAAATGATAAAATATAATTAATCTGTCCCTTTTGTAAGCAGGTTAATCTTTGTATGGTATAACGCTGTAAAAAATGCACATTTTCATTTATATGCAAAGTATACACGAGACCCACATGTCCAAACATTTCTGGGTCTGATCTTAGAAGGAATGGATAGATGATTACATCACCAATATTTGCCAGTTGGCTTCACTCTCACCTGGTCAACCTTCACCAGAATATTAGTGCTATTTTGATCTTGTGAAAGACAACATAATTCATGTCCGAGGCCGGGATCCAGGAGCGAGGACGAGGCCCAGGAGCGAGATCGAGGCCCAGGAGCAGGGACGGGAGGAGCAGCGAGGATGGGACCCAGGAGCGAGGACGGGACCCAGGAGCGAGGACGGAACCCAGGAGCGAGGACGGGACCCAGGAGCGAGGACGGGACCCAGGAGCGAGGACGGGACCCAGGAGCGAGGACGGGACCCAGGAGCGAGGACGGGACCCAGGAGCGAGGGTGGGACCCAGGAGCGAGGGTGGGACCCAGGAGCGAGGACAGGGCCTAGGAGTGAGGACGAGCTCAGCGGCGGGGTCGGGGCCCAGGGAAGGAACAGCACGGGCCAACAGTGAGGTCGGGAGGACCTCATTGCATTCCTATGAAACCCAGGCAGAGAGGTCCTACGGGAAGGAGGGAGGAGGACAGTAGGAGTATGTTTGTATGTGTGTGCTAGGCCGATGTAACAGAGCCTGGTCTCCAATCATCTTAGACTCCCTTGCCTTTGGACCAAGACCTTGCTCTGTCAAGCCCGTGTGGTAGCTGGTGTGCAACGGCCACCCCACGTTAAAAGAATTCATGCACAGGCATCTTCCACCATTTAAAATGAAGTTTGGGACCTGGAATGTCAGGACCCTCATGGACAACCCCAACAGCGACAGACCGGAACACCGTACTGCTATCGTTGCCTGGGAGCTCAGACGTTTTGACATAGACATTGCCGCCCTAAGCGAGACCTGGCAGGCAGGGGAAGGCCAGCTCAAGGAGCAAGGCGGTGGTTACACCTTTTTCTGGAAAGGCAAACCTGAAGAAGAATGCCGCCTCCATGGGGTAGGCTTCGCCATAAAAAATGAGCTAGTTGAATGTCTGAGAGACTCCCCTTGTGGAATAAACGAACGCCTCATGACTCTTCGGCTCACCCTAACTCGGAACCAGTGCACTACGGTCATCAGTGCGTACGCCCCAACACTGGAAGCCACAGACGAGACCAAAGAGGAATTCTACTCCAGCCTCGAACAATCCCTGTTCCGAGTCCCAATGGGCGACAAGCTGATCCTCCTTGGCGACTTTAGCGCCAGAGTTGGAAAGGACACAGACCTCTGGGGAGGTGTGATCGGCAGAGAGGGGGTAGGGAAAACCAACTCCAACGGTACCCTCCTCCTGACGAAATGCTTAGAACATGGCCTTGTCATAACCAACACCTTGTTCCGTCAGAGAGACAAGTATAAGGCTTCATGGCAGTACCCTTGCTCCAAGCACTGGCATCTGCTGGACTACGTCATCATCCGAGCGAGGGACCGCAAGGACGTCCGCATCACCCGCGCCATGACAGAAGCTGACGACTGCTGGACAGACCACCGCCTAATCTGCTCTGTCATCTCCATCAATGTAGCCCCAAAACAGCGGCAGCAACAGAAACAATGCCGCAGGAAAATCAACGCTGGAGCACTCAAAGACCCTGCTAAGAAAGCCCTATTCAGCCTGCGCCTCTCAACCAACCTGACGACTCCCAGTGATTCAGAAACACAGAGTGTCCACAGCGCCTGGTCTGCACTCAATGCCTCCATAATCAGCATCTGCGAAGAGACGCTCGGTCACTCGACCAGGAAACACCAAGACTGGTTCGATGAGAACGACCAGGAGATCCAGGAGCTAATAAGCCGCAAGCGCAAGGCATTCCTGATCTGGAAACAGCAACAGAACTCGAGAGCAAGAAAGCAGCTCTACAGACGCCTGAAGGCCGAGGTCCAACAAAAAACTTGCGACCTAAAGAACAGATGGTGGGTGGAGAAAGCGCAGGAGATCCAGCAGCTAGCCGACAACCACGACGTGCGTGGATTCTTTAGCGCAGTCAAGACCACCTCCGGCCCAAGCACCCAAGGTCCTACCCCACTGCGAGCCAAGAATGGAGAGGCACTCATCAAGGACAGAGAGGCAATCAGTGCCCGCTGGAAGGAGCACTTCGAAGATCTCCTTAACTGAGACTCTGTCTTTGACGCGAGTGTCCTCAACTCCATCCCGCAGCATGCTACCCGCCACCATCTCAGGCACAACCCCAGCCCGGCATGAGGTTGAAAAGGCCATCCGAAAACTGAAGAATAACAAGGCCTCAGGATCAGATGGAATCCCCACTGAGGCACTAAAGCATGGCGGAGAAGCACTATTGGCGCGAATACATGAACTCATCCTCCTCAATCGCCTTCTCCCAGTGGCTGAAGAGCTCATCCCAGAGTTGCAATGCGGATTTCCGCCCACTAAGGGGCACAATGGACATGATCTTCACCGCGTGGGGACGCAGACCTCATGCCATGTGTCATGGGTGAGGTGGCAGCAGCTATTGCAGCACAGGCCGAAGCAACGCAACAGCTTAGTGCTATAATGGAGTCAGTGGTTGCTGGCATCCAATGTCAGACTGCTCTCATGCAGTCTTAGATTGATGTCATGCAAGTGCTGACTGCTGCCATTGTCGCTGGGTCGCCCACTGTCCACCTGGGATCACACGGTGCCGCAGCAGGCCAGCAATCTGTGCTCGAGCAGATTGCTCCGGATGCTGAGGTTCTGCCCTGGGGGAATGGCAGTCTGTCGGTCGAGCAGGAAGGTGCTGTCCTCTCTCAGGATGACAGCATTCCTGCTCCCACCACTGCCACTCTGCCATTGCACTTGCTGCAGCCTGTAACCCAGCCATCCCAGACTGCTGCTGCCCATGCAGAGTTGGTGCAGTCTGCAGCCGGACCCTCCAGGCCCAGAGCTGGTCGAGGGCATCCTGCAAGGCCATCTGCAGTCTCTGGCTCCCAGACTCAGCAGCCTTCCGCCAGCCTTGCTGCAGCCACTGGGGCCACATTACGGAGGAGCAGTAGAGTTGGGAGGGGGGAACTCGAAAGGGGAGGGAAATCATTGAAGAAGGGGGAGCAAAGAATAATTTGGTAGCAAATGGGGGTAGTGTGTTTTAATAAATTGATGTATTTGTAAATAAATATTTGTATTTGGTAACAAATAGTTCAGTTTGATAAGAAGGAGTTGTGTTTGTTGATAAATGGTTGTGTTTGTTTATGAATAGCTGTGCTTCTTAAGAGAGAGTTGTGTTCGATAATAAATTGTTAATTTGACGTTGCACACTTTGTGATGTTTCTCATTTGAGCTTTGCCCGGTGATAGGGGCTGCGAGCTGGATGCAATGATGTGGTTATGCTGCGCAAAGGCCATGTGCGATCTCATTTATTGGAAGCGCTGTGCGATGAGGTGATCACGAACGACCCTTGTAGATGCAAGATTGAGTGCCTCCCTCCTCCGTTGCTGCTGCTCTTCCTCCTCTTCATCCTCCACCTCCACCGCCTCCTCCTCCTCTCCCTCTTCCTCCTTCTGAGGTGGACTGCCAATACCTGGTGGCAATGGCTGGGCCCTCAGAATGGCCAGGTTGTGCAACATGCAGCACACAACAATGAAAAGGGAGACTCGATCAGGGGATCTAGGGATCCTCCAGAGCGGTCAAGGCAGCGGAACCGTTGCTTTAGCACGCCGATAGTGTGTGCGATCAGGTTCCTGGTGGCGCTATGGCTGTCATTGTATGCGTGCTGAGCAGGAGTGTTGGGGTTGCAGAGGGGTGTCATCAGCCAGGTGGCGAGTGGATAACCCTTGTCTCCGCGCAGTCAGCCGCGAGCTTCATGTGCTGGTTGGAACAGTGCTGGGACACCGGTCTGTCGCAGGATGAATGCATCGTGGCTGCTGCCAGGATAGCGGGCATTGACGACGAGGATGCGCTGTCTGTGGTCGCACATCAACTCACAGAGAGTGGTAGCCTTTGCGGTTACGGAACATCTTTGCATTGTGATGAGGTGCCGCAATGCCACATGGGTGCAGTCAATGGCTCCCTGAACCATGGGGAAGCCCGTTATCCTTGCAAAGCCACATGAGCATCGTCCTGCTTCTCTCTGGTGATGGGGAATGAGAGGTACTCCCTTCTCCTTCTGTAGAGAGCGTCTGTTACATCCCAGATGCAGCAACGGATGGTGAACTGTGAAATCTTTGTAATATCCCCTGTTGAAGCCTCTGGCGTAGAAATTGAGAACGACTGTGACCTTAACTGCCACTGAGAGAGACGTCCTAGTCCTGAGCTGAGGCTGGAGGCGTGGCTGCAGGAGCTGGCAAAGCTCTGTGACCACCTCCTTGCTGAAGCGGAGCCTTCGAAGGCACTGCTCCTCTGAGAGATGAATGTAGGAGAAGTGCTCCTGGAAACCCTGGGAGGGTAAGGCCTCCTGTTGCGAGGTTTGTCAGCCCTCCTCCTACCTCTGGCCACATTTGGCAATCTCTGTCTCTGCATCCGCTGCCTCCGACGTAGTTGCCGGATGGCAAGGTGGAGTGCCAGTACAGCCCCCATAAATGAGAGAAAAGAGGACGTAGAAATGTTTGGAGCAATACAAGTGGAGAATCTGTTGGAGCAGCAACAAAGCAAAAACGGAGAAAATGTGAACGCAGCCATAATGCTATCTGACAAGCCAGCAATGAATCCGACCTCCCAATGAACCGGTAAGTGATCCCCCCCCCCCCAGGAGCGGCAATCCCAGGTATCAAAGCCTGCTATTTTTGTCGTTCTCAGCGCTAAGCGGTAAGTCAGGGGAAGCGACTGAATTTTGCATCCGGGGCGCTAACGGGGTGTTGCACACTCATTGACGTCACGGTCTGAGCGGCACTAGAGGACCAGGCACTAAGTGTTAGCGCCGGCGCTAAATGCCGACTGAATTTCGCAGGCGGCATTGGAATCGCGCGCCCGGGCGATAAGCCCTTAGCGCCCCATTAGCTCTCCGCCCGGGCGCTATCAGGAGGCGCTAAGGTACCGAATTTCTAGCCCTTAGATTTTTATTTCCTGAAGTCCTTGAAGGGGTTGTAGCAATGAGATTGTTGGTAGTAGCACTCATTCAGATAAGTTATTTTTTAGATTTTATATATTTGTTGGCTCATTGGATTGAAGGATGCTCAGGTTGGGGAATAGAACACATCTTCATCTTAGGTGCCCTCAGGTCAGATATAGCACAGCTAATTGTAGAATATAGCTACATTTGTTCCGCCCTAACAATGTGCCTCAACTCCAAAAAAGCACCTACCACACTAATGTAAATTGTTCTATTTCCCATGCTAGATATCCTTATGGCCTAGTGCATCCTTACTAATTTGGAGGAGGAGAGACATTCATTTGCTTATTATGAAGAAGAATGCCAGGACTAATAGGGCTTCTTACTCCTAAAGTCCAGTAGTTTCACACAGCCCAAGAATATTGGTTGCCTTGGGGTGGGATACATGCCTACTGCACCTAATTTGCTGATAGGCATAAAAATTATTTAAATTATCAATAGTTTAGCCATTAATAGTAATTCTAATATTTATTTGCTGCATCCGGGAGGTCACAGAGGCTCTCTACAGTAAGAGAAGGGACTACATTTCCTTCCCCATCACCAGAGAGAAGCAGGACGAGCGTGCATGTGGTTTTGCCAGAATAGCGGAATTCCCCATGGTGCAGGGCGCCATTGACTGCACCCACGAGGCTTTGCAGGCACCACATAACAATCCTGATGTCTTCCGTAACCGCAAAGGCTACCACTCACTTAATGTGCAGTTTGTGTGCGACCACAGACAGCTAATCCTCAATGCCAATGCCCGCTATCCTGGCAGCAGCCACGATGCCTTCATCCTGCCCCAGGCCGGTGTGCCAGCACTCTTCCAGCCACCACGTCAAGCTCGTGGCTGGCTGCTCGGAGACAAGGGCTATCCGCTCTCCACCTGACTCATGACTCCCCTCCGCAACCCCAACACTTTTGTCCAGCACTCATATAATGAGAGCCAGGCTGCCACCAGGATCATCATCGAGCAGACCATCGGGGTGCTCAAGCAATGGTTCCGCTGCCTTGACCGCTCGGGAGAAGCCCTCCAGTACTTGGCTGAGTGGGTGTCACATTTCGTTGTGCTGTGCTGCATGTTCCACAACTTGGCCATCATGAGGGCCCAGCCCTTGCCATCAGGGATTGTGGGACCACCTCAGGAGGAGGAAGAGGGAGAGGAGGAGGACGAGAAGTAAGAGGAAGAGGAGGAGGATGAGGAGGAGGAGGAACAGGAGCGAGGGAGGAGGCAGCCACTCAATCGGCTTTCTGGAAGGGCGGTCCGTGACCACCTCATCAGACTGCAGCTCGAATGAATTAAACCCCAGATCCCCATTGCTCACCACATCCCCATCATTCCATCCCTGTCGCAGGCCATATCACAGCGCAAAGCTAAAATGAGACACACCACAAAAGAATCCAAACTGAATTAATAAATGTATCAAAAATCAGTGAATGCATATTTACAACAAAAATATTAGCTATTCACCCTTGTGCAATCCCTTAGTGCCTCTCGTTACTGTGCCTTTGCCCACTCTAGTGCTCCTACGAAGTGTTGGCCCAGTGGCTGCAGCAGGGCTGGTGGAAGGCTGCTGAGTGTCAGTGTGGGAGGCTTCAGTTGGTCCTGCAGGACGCCCTCGATCAGCTCTGGACCTGGAAGGCCCGGCTGTAGACTGCACCACCTCAGCATGGGCGGCAGCAGTCTGGGCTGACTGGATGACAGGCAGTGACAAGGGCAATAATGGCAGAGTGGCAGTGGACATCCTGAGAGAGGACAGCAGGTTCCTACTCCACTGACCCACTGCCACTCCCCCGGGGCAGCACCTCAGCATCCCTAGCAATCTGTTGGAGCACAGATTGCTGGCCTGCTGCAACACCATGAAAGCCCCTGTCAATGGTGGTAGACCCAGCCACGATGGCAGCAGTCAGAGATTGCGTGGCATCAAACTGAGACTGCATGAGAGCAGTCTGAGATTGGATGCCACAAAGCATAGACTGCATTACAGCACTAAGACGTTGCGTCACTTCCGCCTGTGCTGCAATGGAAGCTGCCAGATCGCTCATCACGCGTGGCATTAGGTCTGGGTCGCTATGGTCTCTCTGGGAGTCTACCATCCTTTCTAGACTGGAAATCATGGGCTCCATGGTGTGCGCAGAGCCTTGTGCAATGTTGGAGGTGGACTCTTCCACGCTCCTTATCATTGGAGAGAGGCTCTCGGGCACCCTTGCCATTGGACCTATCATTTCCGTGTGCATGACCATCACCCTTCTTCTAAACGCCACCCCTCCCCCACATCGAGATTCTCATCTGAGTCCTGTGCAGCAGAACTCGCGCGCGAACTCGCCCTCCAGGGAGCTGGCCCCCGAGCTACCCTTTCCCCCTGGCCTTGCTGCAGCCCACTTGTCCCCGGTGCCTCACCCTGTACAGATCGCGCAACTATACTAGCCTCTAAAGAACGTGTAGTGCCAGTATCTGAGCTGGTGTCTGCAGGGTGAGACATGCAGTGACGTGGTGTGTTCATCCTCCTCATCTTCTCCCGCCTCGCTCTCTATGGTACCCTCAGGGACAGGCTGCTCAGGTGCTTGCTCAAGCAGGCTCGAGGGGCCGAATGGCCTACTCCTGCTCCTATCTTCTATGTTGCTCATTATCTGAAAGCTTAAAGGCACAAGAGTCAGGTTAAGGTGAGGGGAGGGGGGCAGGAAGGGAGAAATGCATGCATACAACATGATTAGCTGGAAAGTGCAAAACGCTTGTGGGGTGAGGGGGAAGTGGGATGTGAAAAGAAGGAGTAGGGATGAACATACCGTTGTTGTCCCCAAGGGGGTCAACGTCGTCGGTGACCACGGCGCCCACCACCTGGCGCCCAATAATCGGCAGCACTCTATTTTCCAGCGGAGACAGTGGTTGGGTGTCGGCTTGTCCCCTGCCTGTGCGCTCCTGCTCCCTCCTGTTGTGAGCCACCTTGGCCTGCAAGAGAAAGGAAAGTGTGTGAGTGAGTGTGGAGCAATGTGTTTGGGTGATATGCCTGCCATTGTTGAACAGCTGTCATTGTGTACAAGGTGTGAGATGTGGGTGTGAGTATTGGTAGGTCGAGATTGTTGGTGGGTGAGTGCTGGGGGTGTGGTGCTTTGGGCAGTGTGTGCAGACTGTGGTTCAGATGGTGGTACGTAGCATTTGTTGAAGCATTCACTCACCCTGACTACATGGCGCGAACGACTTGTGGCGAGGGCCTCCTGCCACTTGCCGGTTAGAGCGCCGCCCACCGTCTCTCCACAGCGAACACCAATGCCGCCAATGCTTGATCGCTGAATCGGCAGGCTCTCTCCCTGGGGCCTCCAGCTCCTTCTCCTTGACCTGCTGCTGCTTGCTGAGGCAGCTGCACAGCCAGCAATGTTGAGAATGAGGTTCTGCAGCATCAATGAACTGAAAAAAGCCTGTGGCAATCATGACTTGCGATTAGACTGCACATGATATTGGTCCACCCTTTGAGTGTAACACCAATGAGCTTGGGCTTAAAGACTTGAATTAGTGCTCCAATCATTTCTTTGAGCAGTGAGCATGAATTTTGCGTGCAGTCTAAAGCATTAGCGCCTGACTGCTAATTCTCCAACGTTTTTAATTTTACCGCCCATTCCTGGGCTGTGATGCATTTCTAGCCCCATAGTGCCTTAAAATGTCCCATAGCGCTTTACAGGAGCGTTAGAAAACAAAATTTGACACCGAGCCACATAGGGAGAAATTAGGGCAGATGACCAAAAGCTTGGTCAAAGTGGTAGGTTTTAAGGAGCGTCTTAAAAGAGGAACGAGAGGTAGAGAGGCAGAGAGGTTATGGGAGGGAATTCCAGAGCTTGGGGCCTCTTGGCAGCTGAAGGCACGGCCACCAATAGTTTAGCGGTTAAAATCAGGGATACTCAAGAGGTCAGAATTAGAGGAGCGTGGATATCTCAGAGGGTTGTGGGGCTGGAGGAGATTACAGAGATAGGATAGTAAAAGTTTTCAGCATTACAAGGCAAAATAAGATTGGGTTCAATGATCCAGCTGTTAGGATAACTTGAGCAGCATCAGAAAATGCAAAAACGTAACTGTGTACAAAGTAATTTTCTAATAAACACAAGACTTGTGCTAACACTTTCACTTCCCATATAATACTCCGTCCTGTTAAGCAGCAATGCAAAAACTAGGAGCACTGTATTTTAAATGCAACCTTGAATAATAGCTGGAGATTCCAGTGCGTGGTTCTTCCCACCTGGGGGCAAAGATTTCCTTTGTGCACTAGGCATAGAAAAATCACAAACACATTCATTAGAAACTGGCGCTCAACATGCCCGTTTTACGCCCATAAAATGGATGGAATGAGATCCAATTTCTGCCCCGTTATATTTTACTATCCAAACTTGTAGCAATGTCAGGAGCATGAAAAACTTTGAGCTCCACTGCCCACTGTCTATTTTTTCTTTTGGTGTACAGCTGTGTATAATAAACTACTGTTGGTTCACTGCCTCATTTTTGTTTATTATTTCCTTCCTATGGCTTGTTCATTGCTCTCTTACCTTGATTTATTACACGTTTCCTGCAGTTTTTCGTTGCTTCCTTTTTGTGGTTTATTCATTGCTTTCTTTTTGCACTGCGTTTATTGCATGATTCTTGAAATTTCTTTCTTTTTTACAATTTACTCTCTTTTCCTCGGCCATTATTATTATTTTCTGACGAAAGGTCATCGACCTGAAACGTTAACTCTGTTTCTCTCTTCACAGATGCTGCCTGACCTGCTGAGTATCTCCAGCATTTTCTGCTTTTATTATTATTTTCCTCTTGCCCATTATTATTTCATTTTTGTGGTTTTTATCCACCTCTCCACCTTTAAGACCCTCCTGGAAACCTAACCCTTTGACCAAGCTTTTGGTCACCTGTCCTAGTGTCTCCTCTGGCTTAGACTCAATTTTTTGGCTGATTACATTCCTGTGAAGCGCCTTGCAACATTTTACTACATTAAAGATGTTATATAAATGCAAGTTGTTATTAATACTGCTTGCTTGCCACTTATTCCCACCTGTATCATCATTTATTATTGCATTGTTGTGGTTTCTTGCTTATTGCTTTCTTGGCAGAGAAGAAAGACGTTCAATTATAATGATCTGTGTGTCTCTCTGTCAGTGTCCGAATGGTGTAGAAATAGATGAAGAAAAATGAATGGAGATGCAAAGAGAAAACTACAAATGCTGACAAAAGGGCCTTGAATTTACTCACCATTTTCAACGAGTTTGTGTCTTAGAATAGATATTGTTGAAGGTGGATTTTGGGGCGGGACCTATTTCTGCTGGGTTTTCGCCCCATAAAGACAGCACTATGGTGTTCATCGTGATCTGAGGCCTTCCATGTGTGTGCTCACCAAAGCTGCTGGCAGCTCATTACCATTTAGTCAAATGAGGAGGAATGGGCATTGGAGTGTCTATCGACACCATTGTGTCAGCCAATGTGTTGGAGGCAGGGCAGGACTTAAGGCGGGACTTACAGCATCAAGTATATTTTACAGCAAACAAAGCAAACAGCAAAAAAAACCGACGTTTATTAACTCAACAAACAGCAACGCAAACAAAGTCTATTTACAGAGTCTACTTAAAACAAGTCTCTACAAACTGCAGCAAACTGAACTCATGCATGACCGAAACTGTAGCAACTGCTCCCGATAAAATCACGGTGACTTCTCCAGCAAAATGTAGCGAGTGGAGGATAGTTACATAATACAAATTGATTATTTCTCAAACAAAATGCGGTGAGAGGTTGTGAATACCAGGTCGGTGATTCTCAATGGGTGTTTCCTTGTTTGCAATTTTAATGGAGGAGCGGAAAATGAGTCAACATTTGATGACGCCATGCCATCTAATATATTACCTCTCCTAAAGAATCCACAAGCTACGTAGATCCTATGGACCTCAGTGACAAACTCAGCGTGAGAAAAGTGCACTTAATCAATGCAACAAATTAGGAGCTGTGCCAGTTAATACATGAAAACCTGTAGCCAAGATCATCTGCCCAGACAGCTCTGCCTGTGGCTGTGGAAGTGATGAGCACACTCCATTTTTAGGCCACAGTGTAATTTCTAGCACATGCCTTTACACAATTGGTCATCGATAGGACCATTGGGGTCTTAAAGGGGCGCCATCGTTGCCTTAATAGATGAGGAGGGCCTCTGCAATATGTTACACATAGCTGTAGCTTGCTACACCCTGCTATCCGTGAAGATTCCTGGGGAGGTGTCCCTAGCTGCATTGGAGGCAGAAGAGGACAGAATGTAGCATCATCAGGACCATTCCACGGAGGACTCCTCAGTGTCAGCTGCTGCAAGGGACATCAGAACTCAACGTATTAAGGAAGTGTTTTCACCTAATCTACCTTTGTCACCACTGTCATAACTCCTTATCTTCCACCTCCAAATAAATGACAAATCCTTCAAACTAGAACATCACATCAGACCATCAAGTCTCAATTGAATAAGTAAGCACAAAATAAGTGAGCACAAAATAAGTGCACTCTTTCTTGTATGGGTATAGTCTTCATGAATAACATCACAAAATAAGTATACATTCTTCTTCAGTGCAAGGAACTCAAAAAACATTAACATGATGAACATCCTACCAAGGCACAGTGGTATACAGTCGGGAGGGAGTGGCCCTGGGAGTCCTCAACATTGACTCCAGACCCCATGAGGTCTCATGGCTTCAGGTCAAGCATGGGCAAGGAAACCTCCTGCTGATTACCACCTACTGCCCTCCCTCAGCTGATGAATCAGTACTCCTCCAAGTTGAACACCACTTGGAGAAGCACTGAGGGTAACAAGGGCACAGAATGTACTCTGGGTGGGGGACTTCAATGACCTTCACCAAGAGTGGCTCGGTAGCACCACTACTGACCGAGCTGACCGAGTCCTGAAGGACATAACTGCCAGACTGGGCCTGCGGCAGGTGGTAAGAGAACCAACACGAGGGAAAAACTTACTTGACCTCATCCTCACCAATCTAACTGTCGCAGATGCATCTGTCCATGACAGTATTGGGAGCAGTGACAGCCGCACAGTCCTTGTGGAAACTAAGTCCCGTCTTCACACTGAGAAGACCCTCCATCATGTTGTGTGGCACTACCACCGTGCTAAATGGGATAGATTCAGAACAGATCTAGCAGCTCAAAACTGGGCATCCATGAGGCGCTGTGGGCCATCAGCAGCAGAATTGTATTCCACCACAATCTGTAACCTCATGGCCTGGCATATCCCTCACTCTACCATTACCATCAAGCCAGGGGACCAACCCTGGTTCAATGAGAAGTGCAGAAGAGCATGCCAGGAGCAGCAGCAGGTGTACCTAAAACTGAGGTGCCAACCTGGGGAAGCTGCAACACAGGACTACATGCATGCTAAACAGCGGAAGCAGCATTCTATAGACAGAGCTAAGTGATCCCACAATCAACGGATCAGATCAAAGCTCTGCAGTCCTGCTACAACCATTCGTAAATGGTGGTGGATCATTAAACAACTAACGAGAGGAGGAGGCTCCATGAATATCCCCATTATCAATGATGGCGGAGCCCAGCACGCCAGTGCAAAAGACAAGGCTGAAGCGTTTGCAGCCATCTTCAGCCAGACTTGACGAGTGGATGATTCATATCAGCCTCCTCCTGAGGTCCCCACCATCACAGAAGCCAGTCTTCAGCCAATTCGATTCACTCCATGTGATATCAAGAAACAGCTGAGCTCACTGGAGACAGCAAAGGCTATGGGCCCTGACAACATCCCAGCTGTCGTGCTGAAGACTTGTGCTCCAGAACTAGCCGCACCTCTAGCCAAGCTGTTCCAGTACAGCTTCAACAGCGGCATTTACCCGACAATGTGGAAAACTGCTCAGGTATGTCCTGTCCACAAAAAGCAGGACAAATCCAATCTGGCCAATTACCGCCCCATCAATCTAATCTCAATCATCAGCAAAGTGATGGAAGGTGTTGTCGACAGTGCTATTAAGCGGCACCTACTCACCAATAACCTGCTCACCGATGCTCAGTTTGGGTTCGGACAGGATCACTCGGCTCCAGACCTCACTACAGCCTTGGTCCAAACATGGACAAAAGAGCTGAAATCCAGAGGTGAGGTGAGAGTGACTGCCCTTGAAATCAAGGCAGCATTTAACCGAGTGTGGCATCAAGGAGCCCTCGTAAAATTGAAATCAATGGGAATCAGGGGGAAAGCTCTCCACTGGCTGGAGTCATACCTAGCACAAAGGAAGATAGTTGTGGTTTTTGGAGGCCAATCATCTCAGCCCCAGGACATCGCTGCAGAAGTTCCTCAGGGCAGTGTCCATGCCCAACCAACTTCAGCTGCTTCATCAATGACCTTCCCTCCATCATAAGGTCAGAAGTGAGGATGTTTGCTGATGATTGCACAGTGTTCAGTTCCATTCGCAACTCCTGAGATAATGAAGCAGTCCATGCCCGCATGCAGCAAGACCTGGGCAACATTTAGGCTTGGGCTGATAAGTGGCAAGTAACATTCACGCCACACAAGTGCTAGGCAATGACTATCTCCAACAAGCGAGAGTCTAACCACCGCCCCTTGACAATCAACGGCATTACCATTGCCGAATACCCCATCATCAACAACCTGGGGGTCACCATTGACCAGAAACTTAACTGGACCAGCCACATAAATACTGTGGCAACAAGAGCAGGTCAGAGGCTGGGTATTCTGCAGCGAGAGTCTCATCTCCTGACTCCCCAAAGCCTTTCCACCATCTACAAGGCACAAGTCAGGAGTGTGATGGAATACTCTCCACTTGCCTGGATGAGTGCAGCTCCAACAACACTCAAGAAGCTCAACACCATCCATGACAAAGCAGCCCATTTGATTGGCACCCCATCCACCTCCTTAAACATTCACTCCCTCCACCACCGGCATACCGTGGCTGCAGTGTGTACCATCTACAAGATGCATTGCAGCAACTCGCTAAGGCTTCTTCAGCAGCACCTCCCAAACCCGCGATCTCTACCACCTAGAAGGACAAGTGTAGCAGGCGCATGGGAACACCATCACCTCAAGTTCCCCTCCAAGTTACACACCATCCTGACTTGGAAATATATCGTCGTTCCTTCATTGTCGCTGGGTCAAAATCCTGGAACTCCCTCCCTAACAGCACTGGGGGAGTACCTTCACCACACGGACTGCCGCAGTTCAAGAAGGCAGCTCACCACCACCTTCTCAAGGGCAATTAGGGATGGGCAATAAATGCTGGCCTTGCCAGCGATGCCCACATCCCAGGAATGAATAAAAAATATAACAGGTGACACAGTGGTGCTATGGAGGGGTTTGTGGCAGCAGAACATGGGGCAGGATCTTTTTCCTGGGACTCCTGTGCGGTCTTGTCCTCAACATCCTCTTCCTCATCATCCGCATCATCAACATCATAGTCCACCAGAAAGAATTTTCTTTCCTTCTGCTCCTCATCATCACTGCCCTCCTTTTCATCATCCTCTGCCTTCTGCTGTTGTGGTTGATCTACAGGAAAGGAGGCATAAGTTAAGGATGGGTGAGCATAGCAGCTTTGGGAGTAAGAAGCCAAAGAATGGTGTCGAAGCTTTTGGCTATTTGCTGCTCCACAGGGATGCCACGGTGACTGTTTAGGTGTGTAGTGACTAATCTGTTTGAACTGCCCTACTGATCTTGCCATCTCCCACGGCTACATCAGAGTGGCTCCCAGAAGCTCCATTGGTCTGCTCATCATAGAGGGTCTGTTCTTTGGTGTCTGGAATTCCCTCTTCGGTCTTCTGCCTTGCATGGGCATTGTGCACAAGTTTGTCCTGTAACAAGATTATAGGAATTAGGTGTAGGCATTTGTGGGATGCATCCCACATGGTATCAGACAGCTGATGTAATAGATCTGCTGGTATCGTCCTGTTGAAGTAGAGGAAGGTTTTTTTCACGCAAGTAATTGCTGTTAAGGAAGATGGTGACCCATATTGTAAGATCTCAAGTTAGTGGCCCCCCTTAACCACAGCGCAGCTGGAAGGGTGACTTGTGTAGTTACTGATTTCAGAGGGTGAACAGCGTGTTGGTGCCTGAGGAGGAAGAGGGACAAAGGCCAGTGCATTACCTTGTCTGCTCTCGTCAACTCATTGAATGTTTCAGGCACTGGCCTGTAGTCCTGGGGGTGAGAGAGGTGGCACTGCTTCCTTCCTCCACATGACATGCAGGACATTTGTTGTCTTTCTGTCCTTTGCTGCATTTCCTTCAGGAATGTCAGAAGTTTAGCCTCATTAAAATTGTGTGTTTTTCTTTGCTGCCTTCCTCCAATGATGTGCTCCCTTTCTTGGGTGCCTCTACCAGTGCCTCTACTTGAAAACATGCTTTAAAAGTGCCACACAATCTCACATGAACCATGGTCAATTCACTGTGCCAAACATTTTCCTACTTGCTGCTGCAATCTTCAGCCTATCTTGGCTTTTTAAAGGCTGAACTCCCAATTTCCAAGTCCCCCAGCACACCAGTCTTGTGTTACACAAGTGCTGCACTACTGGAATATTCATTTATGTTTAAATGAGCTGACCCCATAATTTATAGTGGGGTCAATGCTCGACAGCATCAGCGGGTGGAAGTCACGGCTCAGCAGCGCAACATGGGGAAAAATTATCTCATGGAATTTGAGAGTCAGGGTCTTCACCCAAAATGTGAATGCATCATTTCTATTTTCAGATCCTGGTACATCTGGTGCCTATTTTCAACATTTTCTATTTTTTATTTTGGAAAAATTAATACTTCTAAATAACACAGCTAGTAAAAAAAGTCAACATCGTGCGTGGCAACTGGGGGTAACCCCTGAGCTAGGCATGGCCAACATACAGAGACTCAGGCTGTGTTTGCACTACAGTTGAAGTGTTGGTGTGAAATGGTTTCACTCCACACCAATGCTCAGAAGTTGTAGTGTCATTCTGGAGTTGGCACTCATCTGACTCTCGAGTGAAGCAGAGTGAGACTCCTTCCTCCAAGAGGTTGGGCCCGAACTCTGGATTTACGACACAACTTTAGTGTCAGTGTGAAACAAAACCACATTTCAATGACACCAAAGGAAATGTGTAGTATTTATATAGCGCCTTTCACAACCTTAGGATGTCCCAAAGCCAATGAAGTACTTTTGAATTGTAGTCACTATTGTAAGTAGATAAACATTGCTGCCAATTTGCGCACAGCAAGGTCTTACAATTGCAGTGAGATATGACCAGAAAATCTGTTTAAGTAATGTTGGTTGTAGAATAAATATTTGCCAGGACACTAGGAGAACTCCCATGCTTGTTTTTAAATAGTGCCATGTGATCTTTCACATCCAACCAAGAGAAAGCAGACAGGGCTTTGGTTTAATGTCTCATCCAGAAGAGGTCACCTTGAACAATGCAGCACTCCCTCAGTATTGCACTGAAGTGTCAGGCTGGATTATGTACTCAAGTCTCCTGCAGTGGGACTTGAACCCACAACCTTCAATGACTTTGAGGCAAGAGTGCTACCCACTGAGCCAAGGCTGACACCACTATAGCCTATGAATTTCATAAGTGTAGGAGGAGGGAACAACATCCATTGGACAATTAAGGATTCAGTCATATTGGGCTATAAAGGATTCAAACACGTAATGCAACTTAAAACTTCTAGGAAGCTGACACATACCCACTAAATAAAAACCTCACTGGTAAGTGCAAGGAGTCGTTTAAAATTGTCAATATTTTTCAGAAATGGTATTCTCTGAGCAATTCACCGTCCCTCCAGAAAGAAATAGAAAGGTTGCCATATCTTTGCAAAAATGCCAGGCCAGCAATTTAAATATTTTACAATGGATTCTAACAGCACAAGGAATGCTTGAAGCGTACATCGTCCAAAACCCCATGAAAATATTGATGCTCTTTTTGTTGATTTTCCCCCCTTCTAACCTGTGCTGGGGTTTGATTCCATGTTCCCAGCAGCGTTCTAGTACTTCACCCAGGTATCTAGTTCTCATGTGTCAGCCTACACAGTGAATGCTGCCAGGTTATGGAGGACATCATAGCCAAGCCTGACTCTGTCTACACTTGACATCCTCGCACACACACTTTTCCAGAAGAAGTCATTAGTTAGTGTGTGAGCAACGGTAAGTTTTTCCCCTTCTTATTCTTAGGAATCTTGAGGCTGAAATCAGTTTACTCACTACGGACAAGGGCCAGGAATTTGCGGTCAGCGGCAAAGCAATCTCTGTGGCGAGAAGTTTGCCTTTTTCGACGCGTAAGTGATTTCAGTGCAATATAATGGGGAATCCCTCGCGCGCTCTGCTGTGACGTCAACAAGCTGCCTAAGCAGCCAATCACATTGCAGAATTCTCACAGACAGGGAAGCAGGAAATGCGAATATGCTTTTATCCCGACTTTTTTAAAATGTTACAGAGAGCAAAACAAAGACTGGGGCTCTCACGTGGGGATAAGGTAGAACCTGAAATAAATATGAACAAACTTATAAAAAAAATAAACAGTTTTAAATTTTTTTAATTTTTATCATAATGGAGAAATTTGACACTCCACAAAATTAAAATTAGTTTTTCAGGACCATAACATTTGTTTAGCAGTCAATATGCTGTTTTTTTTTATTCGTTCATGGCATTTATTGCCCATCCCTAATTGCCCTTGAGAAGGTGGTGGTGAGCTGCCTTCTTGAACCGCTGCAGTCCGTGTGGTGATACTTCTTTAAGCGGTTTGCTACAACTAGCCATTTCAGAGGGCAGTTAAGAGTCAACCACATTGCTGTGGGTCTGGAGTCACGTACAGGTTAGACCGGGTAAGGACAACAGATTTCCTTCCCTAAAGGACATTAGTTAAAACCCCAGTTACACCTAATCATAGGAACATAGGAACAGGAGTAGGCCATTGAGCCCCTCGAGCCTGTTCCGCCATTCAATGAGATCATGGCTGATCTGCGATCTAACTCCATATACCCGCCTTTGGCCCATATCCCTTAATACCTTTGGTTAACAAAAAGCTATCAATCCAACAAGGCCTAACATTTAATGGAGTATTTAACAGCGATATTACCGTGGAAAAGCCCAAGATTCCGTCAGTTTCACTGATTTCACTGATTGTTTTCTATGGGGGAGGGGTCACAGCGCAGCCAGTGTCAGAGCAGTGAATGACTGACCGCAACTTCAGGATTTCCGCGTTTAGATGCGCATGCGCTACATCCTGAACTTGCGGTCAGTTTCAAAGAGGTAATGACAGCGAATGCTGTTAATTCGTCGTTGTTACCCACCACAAATTCCGGCCCAATGAATTGAACTTGGAATCTTCTGGTCTGTTTAGCCACTAGATTATCCGCAGATTTCTAATGACAATTTGTAGACACAAAAGGCATCAAGGGGTATGGGGAGAGAGGGGGAATATGGTATTGAGATAGAGGATCAGCCATGATCATATTGAATGGCGGAGCAGGCTCGAAGGGCCGAATGGCCTACTCCTGCTCCTATTTTTCTATGTTCTATGTAGTGACCCTAAAAGCAATATGCGATTTATGTGAAGGCACCTGGTAATTTTAAAACTTGGTCAAATTCAAATTCAAATGTGATTATTGTGGTTTTACTCAACTACTTCCATTCAATTATATCCTATTTATTTACATTGTCACCTCTTCATATACGTACATAGCTCAGGATTACGCTGAACTTTGCCTGCAGTCTTAAAAGTTATCCTTGCAGACTGAAAAAAAAAAGTTAATCTGCTATCAAAGAAAATTGCAGATGAGCAAGACTAGAAGAGGTTAAAGTTGCAGTGCCACAGAACATCTTTCACCATAAATTAATTTTTGACTTGTGCAGCAACTAGGTGCTCTATAATAAATTTGTTCACACTGCTTATGGAATAATTTTCGAGAAAGGAATTTCATTTAGCCTGCATGTCAGTTTCGTGTCAGTTGCCAGATGTCAGCCGTGCTGCGCCAACTTTAAAGGGAGGCTTCTCCAATCCCCTGCCTGCTGTGTAAGCCTCTCCATTTGGTGCTCTTGCCTCCACAGCACGGGGCTTCCAAATGCTCCGGGATCAGTTACATTAAATTCCTGAGGATGAATTTTCAATTTTCTCGTGGTGTTCACAAGGTTCGGGGGGAAGAAATAAAGTGAAAACTGTTGTATTCCCATTCTTCTTGGCCTAAGCAGACAAGTTTTAGAACCATCAAGACATTTCAGTCTTAAAGAGACAACCTCCCTTCCCTGCCCCCCACCCCCCGCCCAAAAGCATCACCATTAAAACAAAACCATATGCCCTTTAACATATCCTAGCCTATTAAAAAACCCATTAAGGTTCTATAGAAAATGCATTTATATTTTACAAGGTAATAAAAATAAAAACTACATAAAAGAAAAAAGTTTAATTGGATGGATTATTGTTCCCTTCTTTAATGAATTATGCAATTATCATAAAGCAGCTGAGATCAGAAAGATAGTAGTTAGTTATTTTCAAATCTAACACTAACTTGGTTGAAATTCTTCAAGCTTTCTGTCCCACGTTCGCATGGTATTTTGAACAGTTGTATATTTTTTTCAATGTGCTTAGCATCCTTTCATCCACAGTCTATTTTCTTTATCTACAAGGCACGTAATGACACTGATAAACCAAACAACTTCATATGCACAGATGGAGCAGCTGCTAACATCAGCTGTTTGGTATTCCCAAAAGGATTTCATTTTTTTGTTTCACAGCCTGTGTTTAATGCTTTAAAAAAAAGTGTTTTTTTTCCTTTTTTTTTCTCCCTTTTATCTACTCCATAGGGACCTCGTCATTGATATGCAGTCTTGTGGTCAGGCCAGTCTAACCCATGGGATTCTCCATGCTCACCTTCAAAGCTACTTACTGTATGGTCAGTAGAAGGCGAGCTTACATTAGAAGAAAGGAGATCTTGTCAGTTTTTCCTTCCCTTGATTTATGATTTAGCAAACCAGCTGAGAGCTCTGGGGATTTGGTCCGTGCAGTAATGGGTGCAATGTGGTGACAGACAGAAGTGCTGGGACTTGAGCACATGACATCTGTTTGGGAATCAGACACTTTACTACCTGAACTGCGGGACCCATGACGTTCAGTGTTGTTAAATGTTAGGGGCTTTAAGGCAGTATCTTGCTTGTTGACAAAGTGCTTCGGTGCGCATAGAAAGACCTGTAAAAGCAGCATTGCTTCAACCGCACCACTAACATGCACTGTTGCGGCAAGTTTTCGGCAGAGGCCATGCTAACAGAGATCAATTAAAAACTGCAGTTGTATTTTTCAGAGATTGCGTAGAGATTGATTATTTCTGATATTCCGGTGGAATTTGGTTGTGCATCACTTTAACACATAATAAAAAGAAATTGGATTCACCGATAGGATTCTACGCCCAATTATAGAACGCATTTTTAAAATAGCCATCAGCAACGCCTCTTAAAGGAATGGCAACCACATCATTCAATATGGTATGTCTGTACAATTTAAGAGGGGGGAAAATCTAACATCTGCTCAGCATTCACATTGCTTCAATGTGTTATAGCCTCTGATGATGTCAGTCCACTATTCTGATTGATCTACCACTCACTCTATTGTGTACCAATGAAAGTTTGAATTGCTACCTTTCTGGGTCAAGAAAGAATCAACATAAAGTGTGTCAATTTGTTGGCCGACTCTTTAAATTAAAGTCCTCCAAGTGTGTTATTATCACAACTGTTGTTAATTGAAAATGTATGTTTTTGGAGCTTTTAATTGATAAGAGCAGAATGTGGCTTGTGAACTTATTGCAGATTTCTTTAAAAATTTACTACCAAATCGGAAAAGCTTTCTATAGATTTAGATGATCCTGCATATCACGCAATTAAAACCTATACACCAACAAGTAATGTCCCCTTTACTAATATTCGTGAATGGCTACTGGCTTAGCATGAACTTTCTGTGCACCATGGGGAAGAAATCTGCATTTCAGAGTCTAGCATCTGCCAGCCTGTAACAAGAGGTGCCGCCCTGGAGCACTGAAAAAATGATTCAAATAGATCAAACGTAGAAATTCTTCAGCATATGAATTTGCGCCATTTAATAATAGCAGTAATACCACTTGTACTTCAAAAATCTGCTGTAAGGAAAATCAGATGATAGGTTTGTTGAAAAGCATAGGCATTCAGTTCCATGAAAATGCATTTAACAGGACTTTTTGTCATAATTTACCCCTTTCACTAGCTTGCTCTTCCTTAGAAGCTATTCTTCTGGGATGGTATAGGCCTTGGGCTTTATTTTATTTTATTTTTTCTGAGACGGCTACAAAGTGCCAATCTGTCCAAAAAAAAATGTAAATTTGAAATAAGCGCAGTTAGAGGCGAGTATCATCCCACATCTTTGTTTTGCAAAACAGAAATGTGAAGTTTGCGAAGCTGCAATATCAGATATCACATCATTAGGGTGTGCCACATTATTGTGTCAGCTTTCATGCATGTTCAAATGGGCAGCTTGAAGGAGAGGGCTAAGCCGCTGACTGTGCCCTTTCATAATAGCGCCATTGCGGGTGATGTCATAAAAAACAAGTTGCTATTGGAAACAGCCTGGGTTGTTTCAGAAGGTGCTGAAGTGCCTCAAATAGCTGCCAGGATGACACAAGGCCCTAACACAAAGAAACTTGGCAAAATCATTTTTAAAATGTCAATCAAACATAGAAACAATAGTTCACTTCTAAATTGGCTACTGTAAGCAGAGTGTTTCAATAAACACACTCTAATGCTGAGAGGCTAAACAGTTTTGATCAACCAGCTGACAGTTCTGAAGCAATGTAATTCATGAGTGAACCCAAATATTCTACAGTGTCTTAAACAATATTTAAGTTTCCTTGCCCAGCTAAATAAGAAAGGATTCTGCTGCTTTAAGATGCTACAGATATATTACCAGAATTGCAATTTCCAGCCGGGTCCTCACTACATTTTCACAAACTTTCATTGCAGTATTTCCCTTTGATAAATGTCTGGCTAACATTCAAACAACCTGAAGGTAAAACTAAAGTTATTGCTCATAACTTAAATGGCCAAATCCCGATCACATCTCTTGTTTTGATAGGTGATTGAGATCTGAGGGAGCTCCACAAGTGTTCTGCACCTGCTTACATGCTGCAGTGGGCCAGCTGTTTTCTCCAAAGAGCCGGCTTTTCTATTGAATTAAACTGACAGTGGTTGAAAGATGATAGACCCGCTCTTGTTCTTCAGGAATTTTGCTAGTATTAATACATTTGTTCATAAGGATAGATGGGAACATTGGCCTTAAATATCCTTCTTAATTATGATCATGTGCTGTTGAGGAAATCTGCTCGAGTTCGTTCAGGGCCACTGTCCCAATAACTGACCATTTCAGACTTTTACAAAGCTTTGATTAATAAAATCTCGTCAAGAAGCTTATCAATCTTTTCCAACCTCAGATTCTTTCCCCGAATAAAACCCACTCAGAGCAGAATGTCTCTCCAGTATGCTGAGACATAAGGCAGCGTGATCACTGAATGGTAAATACGAGATAGTGAATGACCTGCTAATCATAGAATGATACAGCACAGAAGGAGGCCAATTGGCCCATCGTGCCTGTGCCATGTTGTGCCTAATGCAACACACACGAAAAAAAATCCTCTGCCTTATATTTAGCCTGATGGTATCTCACAATGAATGAGGTACCTGAATGATAAATACAGAAAATGCTGGAAAGACTCAGCAGGTCAGGCAGCATCTGTGGAGAGAGAAACAGAGTTAACGTTTCAGGTCGCTGACCCTTCGTCAGAACTGGAAAAAGCTGACCATTTCAGACTTTTACAAAGCTTTGATTAATAAAATCTCGTCAAGAAGCTTTTTCCAGTTCTGACGAAGGGTCATTGACCTGAAACGTTAACTCTGTTTCTCTCTCCACAGATGCTGCCTGACCTGCTGAGTATTTCCAGCATTTTCTGTTTTTATTTCAGATTTCCAGCATCCACAGTATTTTGCTTTTGTACCTGAACGATAAATCTGTTCGTGGCAGTGCCATCGGTGAAATACATGAACCCGAAAGCGGTTAAAATGTGGCAGTGATTGTGGAAGAACCCAAAATGACAACACCAAAATGTTGCACATGTTATAAAAAGGCCAAGTATGATACAACCTTGTAATTTATTCCAAACTAATTACTACAGTATTTGTTGTGAGAAATATATTTTGCTGTTGGCCTGAATGCTCTGATAAACCAAGAAATGCATGAAAAGCATCCATTTCAAATATGTTCTGAAATGCACTGCCTGAAAGGGTGGTGGAAGCAGATTCAATAGTAACTTTCAAAAGGGAATTGGATATATACTTAAAAAGACAAAATTTGCAGGGCTATGGGGAAAGAGCAGGGGAGTGGGACTAATTAGTAGCTCTTTCAGAGAGCTGGCACAAGCACGATGGGCTGAATGGCCTCCTCTGTGCTGTATGATTCCATGCAGTTTCTATAATGTAATACACTCTGGTATATCACATGCATATCAGAAAAAAATTGGAAATTCCCACACTCTGGATAAGTCTCTGGGATGACTAATGCCTAAACTTCAACACTGATTGAACACTGAATGCATTTCTTCAGTGCAGAATCATTGTTTTCAATCATTAACCAGGTTAGAATAGTTTTAAAAGAATGACTGCCATCTTGTACTATCTGTAATAAATTTTGCGGTGCAGTTCCTGCTGACATGAACAAAGCTTTAAAATTCAGATGGATAGGTTGATGGAAAGATCTGTTCCACATTTTCCACACCGAGGAGCAGACTGAGCCAAAATGTGAAATGAAACGCTGAAATCTCGCCTTGGGTTTCAGTGAAGTTTAGATTTTTTTTTTATGAGAGAGAGAGGGAGAGAGAGAAACTGGTTTAATATGTCTCCACTTTAGTAGCGGATGAATGAGGGTGGCATTAGTAACCAAATATAGAACTTATGTTGGCCAAGATCTGAAATCTGTGGCTTGGCCCAAAGACAAATCCTTGGCCCAGAATTTGAATCTTAGTATTTAAAATCTGTAAGTACTTTGTAGGTTTGATGAGATTCATTGCCTGATCAGGCCTGGCATATATGGAGACTAGCAGGGATAAGGGAGAAACAAAATTAGATGAAAATTTGGTCAAAAAATATATAAAAGGGAAAAATTATTTTGGTTGTTAGCTATGGTAAAGCTGGTAATGGAGGGCAAATTAATATATCACTTATTCAGAGACAAACAATGAGATCATCAGCCATGGTCTCATTGAATGGTGGAACAGGCTCGAGGGGCTGATTGGCCTACTCCTGTTCCTATGTTCCTAACTGATGGAATATTTTCTCTTCTCCCCTCCTCTCCTCAATGTGTTAACTGTTCGCTAGGGTGCACTTACAAAGGTATTGGGCACCCTCTGGTATCTTGCTCACATAACCATTATTCACCTTTGAGTTTACTGTTAGCAGACTATTCAACAACGGGACCATCACAGCCAAATCTCATCCTACACACACTCTCTTTCAGTAAGGACCACTGAATAGATATCAGGAATGGGAACCCCGGATGATTTTCAGCCTTAACCCATGAGCATACGGATATCGCCAATGACTGGCTTGATTCAGAAGGACACCTCAGGTAATGCTCTCTCAGACTCTCCAAAACATGTTGAGAACTGATGAAGGAAGCTTTGTTATTTCTTATCTTTCTCCAATGATAGCCGTGTCCCAATAGAGGGTAAGTTTAAGGCATATAAGACATCTGTCCAAACAGATCTCCTTCATGGTTCAGAGCAGCTAGGCATGCAACAGACAGGCTTCCTTTGCCATGTGTGAGATCCAAGACCTAATTGTGAAATGGATTTGTGGCAGCAGAGGAAATGGCTTGCAGAGAGGGCTTTGCTCTACACAATTCTGTTACTGAGCATACTGAATGAAGGGGGAGTCAGCCACCCAACAGCCACAATTTTTTTTTGTCAAAGCCCCAGATGAGGACCTGGATTAAGCAGTTAGTGACAAGCAAGTGTGATATGTGACATTGAATTTGGACATCTAGAACATCAAAGTGGCTGGTCTGTTGTAAGCTGTCCTGCAAAGGTTTTTCACTACACTGAAGGCAGATCTCCATTGTTTGGCCGATGAGGGAACTCTGAAATTTAGGACAACACTTGCAGGAAGGTGATGGAGGCCAAGTATAAGAACAAGTGCTCGTACATATAGGATTGGATTACAGGGACGAGCAACTGAAGTTCCATATTTTGAACTGGTGGAACAATTATTTGAAGTGGGATTGTGTGTGCCCATTCTGTGGATGGGTGGATGGTAGCAATGTATTCACACATGTTATGGTGAGTTGTCTTTCTCACCATTCTGTTCATGATGACTTCCTCATTCTTGCTGTCCACCTAGCAAGGACTAAAACCAATGTTTTAAGAACATAACAAAATAAGAAATAGGAGCAGGAGTAGGCCATTCGGCCCATCGAGCCTGCGCCGCCATTCAATAGGATCACGGCTGACCTTGTACCTCATCTCCACTTTCCTGCAATATCCCCATATCCCTTGATTCCCTCAGTAGCCAAAAATCTATCAATCTCTGTCTTGAATATACAATGACTGAGCCTCCTCAGCCCTCTGGGGTAGAGAATTCCAAAGATTCACCACCTTCTGAGTGAAGAAATATCTCCTCATCTCAGTCCTAAATGGCTGACCCCTTATTCTGAGACTGTGACCCCCTGGTTCTAGACTCCCCAGCCAGGGGAAACATCCTCCTTGCATCTACCTTGCCAAGCCCTGTAAGAATTTTGTATGTTTCAATGAGATCACTCTCATTCTTCTAAACTCTAGCAAATATAGGCCGAGTCTTCTCAATCTCTCCTCATAAGACAATTGCCCCATCCCAGGAACCAGTCTGGTGAACCTTTGTTGCACTCCCTCTGTGGCAAGTATATCCTTCCTTAGATAAGGAGACCAAAACTGTACACAATACTCCAGCTGTGGTCTCACCAGGGCCCTATATAATTGCAGTAAGACATCTTTACTCTTATACTCAAATCCTCTTGTAATAAAGGCCAACATACCACTTGCCTTCCTAATTGCTTGCTGTACCTACATGTTAACTTTCAGTGATTCGTGTACAAGGACACCCAGGGCCCTCTGAATCTTCAGGCGAGACAGAGGGGGGGTGTAAAAGAGATGGGGATGTCACAATATTAATCAAGGAGTCAATTACTGCAGTAAGGAGGGATAATATCTTAGCAGGTTCCTCTAATGAGGCCATATGGGTAGAACTTAAAAACAAAAAGGGGGCAAGCACTTTGCTGGGAGTGTACTATAGGCCCCCAAACAGTCAGGGGGAGATAGAGGAACAGATATGTAGGCAAATCTCAGAGAAGTGTAGAAATAATAGGGTAATAATAGTAGGGGATGTCAACTTCCCCATTATTAACTGGGATAGTCAGAGTGTGAAAGGCTTAGAGGGTGCGGAATTCTTAAAGTGCATCCAGGAGCGCTTTTTGAGCCAGCATGTAGGAAGTCCTACAAGAGAGGGGGTGGTACTGGACCTAATTCTAGGGAATCTAGCTGGGCAAGTGGTAGAAGTGTCAGTAGGAGAGCATTTTGGTGACAGTGACCATAATTCGGTGAGAATTAAGGTAGTCATGGAAAAGGACAAAGATGGACCGGAAATGAAGGTTCTAAATTGGGGGAAGGCCGATTTTAATATGATAAGGCAGGATCTGGCCAAAGTGGACTGGGATCAGCTACTTGTAGGAAAATCCACATCAGAGCAGTGGGAGTCATTCAGAAAGGAAATAGAGAGAGTACAGCGCCAACGTGTTCCCGTAAAGGTCAAGGGTGGGACCAACAAGCCCAGGAAACCCTGGATGTCAAGGGATATACAAGAATGGATTAGGAAAAAAAGGGAGGCTTTTGGCAGATACGAAGGACTAAAAACAGTGGAAGCCCTAGAGGAGTATAGAAAGTGCAGGGAGGTACTTAAAAAAGAAATTAGGAGAACGAAGAGGGGGCATGAAAAAACACTGGTGGGCAAAATAAAGGAAAATCCCAAAGGGGTAAAAATTGAGTCGCGCCCCATTTGGGGCGCTAACCTCGCCGGGGCGCGACTTTTAGCGCCCCGAAAAAATTAGCGGCCCCGCGCCGGAACTTCAGTGGTTGCGCCCCAAGAGGGAAGCGGGGCGCAACTGGAAGCAGCCCGCATCCCTCTTGGGGCGCTGCGAGTGAATATCCTGGCGCTACGTGCCGCAGCGCCACGCGCTGCGGCACGTCGCGCCGCGGTATTGCAGGCCTTCCTCCCCTTCTTAAAGGGGAGGGACCCTGTGCAGCGCGAACCGGGGCCCAGCTGGGCCCCCAGGGATCGGGAGTGCCGGCAAAAGAGCCCGGCACTCAAGAGAAGTGCCGGGCTCTTGGAGCGCAGCCGGCACTTCACGGTGGGGGGGCTTCACGGGGGCCGGGGGCAGGTGCTGGCAGGCGGCCAGCAACAAAAATGGCCGCCTGCCACCTCCGCTTTAAATATCGCCGCCCCGGCCGCACGTACGCCTCCCTGAACCCGTCGGACATAGCGTCTGGCGGTAAATCAGGGGGCGCGACTGAAGATCACGGCCGGGGCGCGAGCGGGGTGCTGCGCACGGCGATGACGTCATCACCGGCGGCGCAGCGCCACAGGGCGCTACCGGCTGCCGCCGCCGCTAACCTCCCACTAAATTTTTCGGGAGGCGTGGGCGGCGCTGCGCCCGGGCGTTAGCTGCTTTACGCCCCATTAGCGCCCTCTTAAGGCGCTAACGGGAGGCGCAAGCAGCTGAATTTTTCCCCCAAAGTGTTTTAGAAGTATATTAAGGGCAAGAGGATAACCAGGGAAAGAGTAGGGCCCATTAGGGACCAAAGTGGCAATCTGTGTGCAGAGCCAGAAGATGTAGGTGAGGTTTTAAATGAATATTTTGCATCTGTGTTCACTATGGAGAAGGACGATGTAGGCATAGAAATCAGGCAGGGGGATTGTGATATACTTGAACAAATTAGCATTGAGAGGGAGGAGGTACTAGCGGTTTTAGCGGGCTTAAAAGTGGATAAATCCCCAGGCCCAGGCGAGATGTATCCCAGGCTGCTGTGTGAGGCAAGGGAGGAGATTGCAGGGGCTCTGACACAAATTTTCAGAACCTCTCTGGCCACAGGCGAGGTGCCAGAAGACTGCAGGACAGCTAACATAGTACCATTATTCAAGAAGGGTAGTAGGGATAAACCAGGGAATTACAGGCCAGTGAGCCTAACATCAGTGGCAGGGAAATTATTGGAAAAAATTCTGAGGGACTGAATTAGTCTCCACTTGGAGAGGCAAGGATTAATCAAGGATAGTCAGCATAGCTTTGTCAGGGGGAGATCATGTCTAACCAATTTGATTGAATTTTTCGAGGGGGTGACTAGGTGTGTGGATGAGGGTAGTGCAGTTGATGTAGTCTACATGGACTTCAGTAAGACTTTTGACAAAGTCCCGCATGGGAGACTGGTCAAGAAGGTAAGAGTCCATGGGATCCAGGGCAATTTGGCACATTGGATTCAAAATTGGCTTAGTGGTAGGAGGCAGAGGGTGATGGTCGAAGGTTGTTTTTGTGACTGGAAGCCTGTGTCCAGTGGTGTACTGCAGGGATCGGTGCTGGGTCCCTTGCTGTTTGTAGCGTACATTAATGATTTAGATATGAATGTAGGAGGTATGATCAGTAAGTTCGCAGATGACATGAAAATTAGTGGAGTGGTAAATAGCGAGGAGGGAAGCCTCAGGCTACAGGACGATATAGACGGGTTGGTCAGATGGGCAGAACAGTGGCAAATGGAATTTAACCCTGAAAAGTTGGAGGACTAACAAGGCAAGGGAATACACAATGAATGGTAGGACCCAAGGAAGGACATGTCATCTGCGAACTTACTGATCATACCTCCTACATACCTCTTAAAGCTAAAGGTATCAAGGGATTTGGGGAGAAGGCAGGTACAGGGTACTGAGTTTGGATGATCAGCCATGATGTCATCGAATGGCGGAGCAGGCTCGAGGGGCCGAATGGCCTACTCCTGCTCCTATCTTCTATGTTTCTATGTTTCTAGGATCAGAGGGACCTTGGTGTGCATGTACATAGATCCCTGAAGGCAGCAGGGCAGGTAGATAAGGTGGTTAAAAAGGCATATGTGATACTTGCCTTCATTAGCCGAGGCATAGAATATAAGAGCAGGGAGGTTATGATGGAGCTGTACAAAACGCTAGTTAGGCCACAGCTGGAATACTGTGTGCAGTTCTGGTCGCCACACCATAGGAAGGATGTGATTGCATTGGAGAGGGTGCAGAGGAGATTCACCAGGATGTTACCTGGGCTGGAGTGCTTCAGCTATGAAGAGAGACTGGACAGGCTGGGGTTGTTTTCCTTAGAGCAGAGAAGGCTGAGCTGGGACCAGATTGAGGTGTACAAAATTATGAGGGGCATAGATAGGGTAGATAGAAATGAATTTTTCCCCTTAGTAGAGGGGTCAATAACCAGGGGGCATAGTTTCAAGGTAAGGGGCAGGAGGTTTAGAGGGGATTTGAGGAAAAACTTTTTCACCCAGAGGGTGGTTGGAATCTGGAACTCACTGCCTGAAAGGGTGGTAGAGGCAGTAACCCTCACAACATTCAAGCAGCATTTAGATGAGCACTTGAAACGCCATAGCATACAAGGCTGGAAAATGGGATTAGAATAGACAGGGCTTGATGGCCGGCACAGACACGATGGGCCGAAGGGCCTCTTTCTGTGCTGTATAACTCTATGGGGTAGAAATTAGGTCGCGCCCCATTTGGGGCGCAAATATCGTCTGGACGCAAATATTAGCGCCTGGCGCTAATTATCGGCACTGACAGGAAACTTCACTTTTACCGCCCCGGGAGGTGAGTGGAGCGCTAAAGCAGGCGCTGCACACCTGTCTTAAGGCGCAAAGGCCAAGGAGTGAGGCGCTAACTCAGTGCGCGAGCGCAGCGCAGCTGCTGCCAGTTAGCGAGGGAACACAGACACACTGGCGCCGGACACTTCTTAAAGCGGGGGGGGCCACTTGCTCCCCAGCCACACCCTGCTCATTGCAGCCTTGAATCTCAGCCTGGAGAGACCTGTGAATCCATTTTGCTGCCAAGCATGGAGAGGGTGAGAGAATGCGCTCATCGCTTCACCGAGCGGGCCTTGGATGCTCTGGTTGGCGCAGTGGAGCGCAGACGATGTATGCTGTTCCCTGAGAGTGGCAGGAGGCCTTTGCCACGCGAGTTCAGAAGAGTGTGGAGGGAGGTGGCTCAGAGCGTCTCCTCCAGGAGCATGGTGCCCAGGACCCATACTCAATGCCGCAAAAAGTTCAACGACCTCACTCGGGTCGTCAGGGTGAGTGGCTTTTTCTCAATACCTCTCCATCCCTCCATCTCAACCTCACTCTATGGCCAGAGGGTCTTAAAACCCCAATGCACAACACTCATCCAACACCTATGGCCCTTTCATCAAACACACACACACATTCCACACTTTGCATACAGTAAGGGCTATTCACCTATGGGAGGCACATCAGGCAAGACCATGGCTGCATACAGTAAGGGTTATTCACCTATGGGAGGCACATCAGGCAAGACCATGGCTGTATATTTACTCAGATGCTGTCCTTTTACTTGCAGGCTAAGCTGGCTCATAATAGGAGACAGCAGCAATGGACAGGTGGAGGGCGGCTTCAGCTGCAACCCCTCAGCGATCTGGAGGAGCGCGTCCACAGGATTGTGGCAAGCCGGGTGATCGGTCCCGTCGCCACTGGAGACGCCGACCCCGTTGTGGACAGCAATGGTAAGGTCATCACCTTTTTGTCCTCTGTCCTTCCACTTGTCCCTCACAACACCAGCCTTTGACACTTTCAATCCAACTTGCTAACTCGCTGCACTTATTCCTCCCTTACTGCCACCCTGTCCTCACGCTAAAGCCACTCTTGTACCTCCCTGCTTTCAGATGGTGATTCACCAGCTGAGGAGACGGGCCCTTAAGCTGCCACTGGGAGTGATGCTGCAGCCGAGGAGGAAGAGGAAACCAGAGCATCAGTGCCACCCTCTCCCGAGGAAGCCCATGCCCACACTGGGAACACGCCTTCCCCGGAGGGGAGCAGGGGGGAAGGGGCTGATGATGGTGAAGCTCCAGGACCCAGCGGGCTGCAGCAACGCCATGGGGGTGGTAAGGAAGAACGGGGGCCTTCTCCTCAGAGAGAGAGTATGCCAGACACTCCTACTGCAATGGACGCAGAGGAGGAGCGGCTGATTGCAGAAATGAACACCCAGGCGGTGGGCATGCACACTGAGCTCATGGGTGCAGTGGGAAGGGTGCCCGAATGCATTGAGTCACTGGCAAGGAGTGTGGAGCACTTCGCTGTAGCACAGGCGGATGCCACACTAACGCTTAGTGCTGCAATTCAGTCACTGGCTGCCGTGATCCCACCTCTGACTGCTCTCATACAGACTCAGATGGAGGCCACACGAGCACAGACTGCTGCCAACCTCGATGGTTCGTGCACATGTCCCCGGGGCTGTCACCGCGCCGCAGCAGGCCAGCAATCTGTTCTCCGGCAGATTGCTCCGGATGCTGAAGTGCTGCCCCGTGGGAGTGCCAGTGTGTTGGGCGAGCAGGGAGTTGCTGGCCTCTCTCACGATGACAGCATTCCTGCTGCCAACACTGTCACTTCTCCACTGCACTTGCCACCGCCTGTAGGACAGACTGCTGCCGCCCATGCAGAGTTGGTGCAGTCTGCAGCCGGGCCCTCCAGGCCCAGAAGTGGTCGAGGCCGTCCTTCAGGGGCATCTGCAGTGTCAGGGTCTGACGAGCAGCAGCCTTCCACCAGCCTTGCTGCAGCCACTGAGGTCCCATTACGGAGGAGCAGTAGGGTTAGAAGGGGGGAAGTGCGCAAGGGAAGGAGATCACCCTCGAAGGGCAAAAAGTAGGAGGTGTGACAAAATGCTGGTCATTTTTTTATTAAAGGCCGAGGTTCATGGTCCAACTTTTGTTTAGTGTTTTGGACATTATCTCCAGGTTGTGAGAACCAGTTATGTTATTGACTGTTTTTTTGTGTTTATTTCTATGAGTTTGTCATGAGGAATTGACACACACAGAGTTTGTAAAATAAATAAGTTTCTGTATTCAAAATATACATGGCTGGTGGTTGGAATTATTGGTGCCTTGGCCGGCTTAGGGGTTGCGTGCTGGGTTGATTAGTGTTTGTAGCAATGGCAGGGGCCCTAGAAGCGGCTTGCTATTAGTCGTTGACGGACGGCCCTTGCAGTTTGACCATTGTGGGCCGCCCTCCCGCCTTGGTGCTGCTGATGATCATCGTCCTCGTCCTCTTCCTCCTCTTCCTCCTCCTCCTCTGGTGGTGCTACAAGGCCTGGTGGCATTGGCTGGGTCCTGAGGATTGCCATGTTGTGCAACATGCAGCACACGACTACGAAGTTCGAAACTTGCTCAGGCGAGTACTGCAGGGCTCCTCCGGAATGGTCCAGACAGCGGAACCGTTGTTTCAGCACGCCGATTGTGCGCTCAATAATGTTCCTGGTTGCTTGATGGCTTTCATTGTACCGCAGCTCAGCAGGGGTGTTTGGCGTACGGAGCGGTGTCATCAGCCAGGTGCTCAATGCGTACCCCTTGTCCCCAAGAAGCCAACCAACTGGCTGATGCGGTGCCTCGAAAACTTCTGCCACAGTAGTCTGGCGCAGGATGAAAGCATCGTGGCAGCTGCCCGGATAGTGGGCATTGACAGCGAGTATCACCTGTCTGTGGTCACAGACCAACTGCACATTCAAGGAATGGAACCCCTTTCTGTTCCTGAATTCCTCTGCATTCTCTCGCGGAGCACGCAAAGCCACATGCGTGCAGTCAATGGCGCCCTGCACCATGGGGAAGCCCGCTACCCTCGCAAAGCCCAGAGCACGGTCACGCTGCTTGTCTGGGGTCATAGGGAAAGAGATGAAGTCTCGTCTCCTTCTGAAGAGGGCATTGGTGACCTGCCGGATGCAGCGATGCACCGCAAACTGGGAGATATTGGCGAGGTCCCCAACAGCAGCTTGGAATGAGCCAGTGGCGTAGAAGTTCAAAGCCACTGTGACCTTCACTGCCACCGACAGAGACGTCCTGGACCTCAGCTGAGGCTGCAGATCTGGCTGCAGCAGGTGGCAGAGCTCAGTGACCACCTCCTTGCTGAATCGCAGCCTTCGCAAACACAGCTCCTCGGACATATGGATGTAGGAGAGCTGTTCACGATATACCCTGGGAGGGTAAGCTCTCCTGTACATGCGCCTGATGGCCCTCCTCCGTCTGGCCATCATTGCCACTCTCTGTCTGCGTCTCTGTATCCTCCGATTCAGCTGGAGCAGGACGACGCCCCCAATCATTGCAGCCCCCATATTCTCTTTGCCAGAAAAGTAATGAGGTACAGCAACTAAAGCAGCAACAAAGTTAGGATGAATAGGCAAAACTACCTCACAAAGCGTTGAGTCAATGTAGAAGTCTCTCTCTCTCTCTCTCCGAATCTCTCTCTCTCTCTCAGAACGAGTGGTGCATAAATGTCGACCACAGAAAAAGACAGGAAGAGGCCCCCTTTAAATAGCGCCCCCCCCAGCCCCACACCGATTGATAGCGTTCCAGTCTTCTGGTCGTTGGAAGCGCCAGGCGGTAAGGCAGGGGGCGCCACTCAATTTCCGCTCCGGGGCGCCCCAAGGGCGTTGCACCATGGAATGACGTCATAATCTGCGCGCGCAGGTGGTCGCAGCGGTAAGTTTTAGCGCCGCCGCACAATCTCAAGTTAAGTTCTCGAGCGGCGCAAACATCGCTGCGCCCGGGCGTTAGCGGCTTAACGCCCCATTAGCGCCCTCTTAAGGCGCTAATGGGAGGCGCAACCAAGTGAATTTTTACCCCTATGACTCTAATACTATGACCCAGGACCCTCTGAACACCCAGGTCCCTCTGAACACCAACATTTCCCAATCTCTCACCATTTAAAAAATACTCTGCTTTTCCATTATTCCTACCAAAGTAGTTAACTTCACACTTCTCCACATTATATTCCATTTGCCATGTTCTTGCCCACTCACTTAACCTGTCTATATCCCTTGAAGCCTCTTTGCATCCTCCTCACAACTTACATTCCCACCTAGCTTTGTATCATCAGCAAACTTGGATATATTACATTTGGTCCCCTCATCCAAATCATTGATATAGATTGTGAATAGCTGAGGCCCAAGCACTGATCCTTGTGGTACCCCACTAGTTACAGCCTGCCAACCCGAAAATTACCCATTTATTCCTACTCTCTGTTTTCTGTCTGTTAACCAATCCTCAATCCATGCTAGTGTATTACCCCCAATCCCATGAGCCCTAATTTTGTTTAATAACCTCTTGTGTGGCACCTTATTGAATGCCTTCTGAAAATCCAAATACACCACATCCACTGGTTCCCCTTTATCTATTCTGCTAGTCACAACCTCAAAAAGTGCTAACAGATTCGTCAAACATGATTTCCCTTTCATAAATCTGTGTTGGCTCTGCCCAATCCTATTATTATTTTCCAAGTGCCCTGTTACCACGCCCTTAATAATAGATTCTAACATTTTCCCTACAACTGATGTCAGGCTAACTGGTCTGTAGTTCCCCATTTTCTCTCTCCCTCCTTTCTTAAATAGTGGGGTTACATTTGCTACCTTCCAATCTGTGGGAACCATTCTAGAATCTATGGAAATTTGGGAAGATGACAACCAATGCATCCACTATCTCTATAGCCAACTCTTTCAAAACTCTAGGATGTAGGCCATCAGGTCCAGAGGTTTTATCGGCTTTCAGTCCCATTAATTTCTCTAGTACTATTGTTATACTAATACTAATACTAATTTCTTTCAGTTCCTCATTCTCACTAGACCTTTGGTTCTCCACTATTTCCGGGAGGTTTTTTGGTTCTTCTTCTGTGAAGACAGACACAAAGTATTTGTTTAATTTCTCTGCCATTTCCTTATTCCCCATTACAATTTCTCCTGTGTCAGCCTGTAAGGGACCCACATTTACTTTTGCTAATCTTTTCCTTTTTACATACTTATAGAAACTTTTACAGTCTGTTTTTATGTCTCTCGCTAGTTTACTCTCATATTCTATTTTCATTTTCTTTATCAATTTCCTGGTCCTCCTTTGCTGAAGTCTAAAATCCTCCCAATCCTCAGGCTTACTACTCTTTTTGGCAACATTATAAGCCTCTTCCTTTGATTTAATATTATCTTTAACTTCTCTTGTTAGCCACGGTTGGACCACTTTCCCTGTGGGGTTTTTGTGCCTTCAAGGAATGTGCCTTAGGCACTATATAAATGCAAGTTGTTGCTATTGTTGACCAACTAGTGACGCTCCTGCTTGGAGGAGAGATAAGCAGTGTTTCTTTGAGGTTGAATTGGCACTGAGGTGGCATGTCTGCTGATAGAAGATTGGAACTGAATGCACCCTCGGTGGTAGACTTGATAATCAAATATTTGAGCCAGGCAGGTGCACGGTACTCCACGGCACTGTTGATGATGAAACCTGAAGAGACCTGGTACTGACCAGAGCAAGGATTCTTCACACCAGTATCCAGATAACCCTGAATGCCAATGCCCTAATTGGTAGGGTGGTCCTTGCTGAGCAAGCAGCAGCAAGAGTCGGCATCTGAGGCGGCAGCAGAGAATAAAGAGCACGGGAGGCCGAGGACAGTGGACCTGGAAGGAGTCGGCAGCTGAGGCGACAGATACAAATCCGCTGAATTCCAAAATAACAGCAAAATCAAGGAATGACGTCACAGGACTGCAGGTAAGTGATTGGTGGGTGAGTATTAGCATTTTATTAGAAACATAGAAACATAGAATCTAGGAGCAGGAGTAGGCCATTCGGCCCGTCGAGCTTGCTCCACCATTCAATACGATCATGGCTGATCATCCAAATCCAGTACCCTGTCCCTGCTTTAATCCCCACAGTACACATATCCCACCCTACCCCCGTAACCCCACGTATTTAATTCCCCCTAACATATCCCATCCTATCCCCATAACCCCACATATTTAATCCCCCCCTAACACTAAGGGTCAATTTATCATAGCCAAATCAACCTAACCCGCACATTTTTGGACTGTGGGAGGAAACCGGAGCACCCGGAGGAAACCCACGCAGACACGGGGAGAATGTGCAAACTCCACACAGACAGTCACCCGAGGTCAGATTCGAACCCGAGTCCCTGGCGCTGTGAGGCACCAGTGCTAACCACTATGCCACCGTGTTCCCCTCTCTAACTTAACTAGATAAATTAATTAATAAAACTATAAATAATCATTTGAATAAAAACTTTAACTAAGAGAGTGAGAGAAGCGGCTGGATATAAAGGTAGGCCCGACTTTTAAGATTCTTAGAGGGAGAAATTCATTATAGCCCCGTTTGGGGCGCTAACTTTTAAAATGTTGAGATAATTAGCACCAGGCGCTAATTCGGTTTTGCGCTCCAGGAAGGAAGTGGAGCATTAAATCAAACGCTCCACTTCCTTCTTGGAGCGCAATCAGCAGCAGGCGGGCGGAGACTTCAGCAACGCTGCACACTGGGCCGTGCAGCGCTGCCACGTTCAAAGGCTCCTTCCCTCCCTTAAAGAGAAGGGCCATCACTGCAGGCTCTACAATTTAAAAAGTACCTACCTGGACCACCATGGCAGCCGCGATCACACACGCGATCAGCTCGGCACTCAAGCAGAGGGCCGGGCTGATCGATCGTGGGCAGGAACCCGCGAAAAAAACTGGAACAAGAAAGGTAAGTGTTTTTTTTACTTACCTGGGCCGCCTCGCCTTTAATCATCGCCCCCGAAGCGGCCGGCCGCCCGATGCACGCCTCCTGCAGCTGTAGGGGGTGGAAGTCAATTTTGGGTCCGGGGCGCTGCGCACGGCGATGGCGTCACGATCTCCGGACGAAGGAGATCAGGGCGCAACACTGTAGCGCCGCCGCAAAACTCCCGCCAAATATGGCGGGCGTTGATGTCAGCGCCGTGCCCGGTTGCAAAGCCCTTTGCACCCCATTAGCGCCGCCCGAGGGCGCTAACGGGAGGCGCAAAGGCACCCAATTTTGCCCCAGTGTCTTACGTTTATTTCTGTAAGTTAGTTAATAGTCGAATAAATAGAGGCATGGCAGGGCACCTCAGTCCCATGGAATGCACATTCTGTGCCATGTGGGAAGTCCATGCCGCTTCCCGTGTCCTGAACAACCACGTGTGCAGGAAGTGTCGTCAGCTGGAGGAGCTCAAGCTCCGGGTTTCGGAGCTTGAGCAGCAGCTAGCATCACTGCAGTGCATCCGTGAGGCTGAGAGCTACATGGATAGCACATTTCAGGAGGTGGTCACCCCGCAGTGTAAGAGTGTGCAGGCAGAGAGGGAATGGGTGACAGTCAGACAGACAAGGAGGACCAGGCAGGTAGTGTAGGAGTCCCCTGAGTGCATCTCGCTCTCCAACCATACTGGTGAGGGAGATGGTTGCTCTGGGGAGTACAGCCAGAGCCAATCCATGGCACCACGGGTGGCTCAGCTGTACTGGGGGGGGGGGGGGAGGAGGAAGATCGGGAAAGCAATCGTGGTAGGGGATGCTATAGTTAGGGGAACAGACAGGCGTTTCTGCAGCCCCAGATGTGATTCCAAATGGTATGTTGCCTCCCTGGTGCCAAGGTCAAAGATGTCGTTGAACATTCTGAGGGGGAAGGGTGAGCAGCCAGAGGTCGTGGTCCTTATCGGTACCAATGAAAAAGGTAGAAAAAGGAATGAGTTCCTGCAGGCAGATTTTAGGGAGCTAGGAAAGAGATTAAAAAGCAGGACCTCAAATGTAGTAATCTCTGGATTACTCCCTGTGCCACAAGCTAGTGAATATAGAAATAGGAGGATAGAGCTGATGAATGCGTGGCTGGAGAGATGGTGCAGGAGGGAGGGCTTCAGATTCCGGTGACACTGGGACTGGCTCTGGGGGAGTTGGGACCTGTACAGGCCAGACAGGTTGGACTTCAACAGAGCCGGAACCAATGTCCTCACGGTCGGGGTTGGGGGGAGGCGGGGGGTGGGGGGTGGGGGTGGGGTGGTGGTGCTGGGTGCGGTTTGCTAGTACAGTTGGGGAGGGTTTAAACTAATTTGGCAGGGGGATGGGCACCAGGATGTAGCATTAGAAAAGAGAAACAAAGTGGACAAAGGATGGGGAGAGACAGATAGCACTAGAGTAAGCAATAGTAAGGTATTAGGTGGGGTCAGATCAAAAGAGAATACAAGAAGGTCTAAGACAGGTTTACAGTGCATGTGTGTAAACGCACGAAGCGTGGTAAATAAGGTTGGTGAGCTGCAGTCACAAATAGCTACATGGGAATATGATGTCGTGGCAATAACTGAGACCTGCCTCAGAAAAGGGCAGGATTGGGTTTTAAATATTCCTGGTATAAGGTGTTCAGGAAAGATAGGGAAAGAAAGAAAGGAGGTGGGATGGCAGTATTGGTTAAGGAGAATATTACAGTGCTCGAGAGAGAGGATGTCCTGGAGGGGTCAAGGACAGAATCTATTTGGTTAGAGTTAAGAAATAATAGAGGGGCCATTACACTACTAGGTGTATTCTATAGGCCACCAACTAGTGGGAAAGATATAGAGGAGCAAATTTGCAGAGAAATTACAGAGGTGCAAGAACTATAGAATAGTAATAATGGGGGACTTCAATTATCCTAATATAGACTGGGATAGTAATAGTGTAAAGGGCAGGGTGGAAGAATTTCTGAAGTGTGTTCAGGAGAACTTTCTTGATCAGTATGTTTCTGGCCCAATGAGGGAGGAGGCATTGCTGGATCTGGTTCTGGGGAATGAGGTGGGTCAAGTGGAGCAAGTGTCAGTAGGGGAACATTTAGGGAACAATGGTCATAAGGTTTCGACTAGCTCTGGAAATGGACATGGAGCAAGCTAGAATAAAAATACTTAATTGGAGGAAGGCAAATTTCAGTGGGTTGAGAACGAATCTGGCCTGAGTAAATTGGAATCAAAGATTGGCGGGCAAAACTGTAATCGAACAATGGGCTGCCTTTAAAGAGGAGATGGTTCGGGTACAGTCGAGGTACATTCCCACGAGGGGGAAAGGTAGGGCAACTAAAGCCAGAGCTCCCTGGGTGACGAAAGAGAAAGAGAGTAAGATGAAGCAGAAAACGAGCGCATATGACAGATGTCAGGTTGAGAATACAAGTGAGAATCAGGCTGAATATAGAAAGTTCAGAGGGGAAGTGAAAAAGAAAATAAGAGGGGCAAAGAGAGAGTATTGGAATAGATTGGCAGCTAACGTAAAAGGGAATTCAAAAGTCTTCGATAGGCATATAAAATAGTAAACGGGTAGTAAGAGGAGGGGTGGGGCCGATTAGGGACCAAAAAGGAGACCTACACATGGAGGCAGAGGGCATGGCTGAGGTACTAAATGAATACTTTGCATCGGTCTTCACCAAGGAAGAAGATGCTGCCAAAATCATAGTGAAAGAGAAGGTAGTGGAGATACTGGATGAGATAAGAATTGATAAAGAGGTGGTACTAGCAAGGCTGTCTGAACGTAAAGTTGATAAGTCACCAGGACCGGATGGGATGCATCCTAGGATGCTGAGCGAGGTTAAGGAGGAAATCGCAGAGGCACTCGCCATAATCTTCCAATCCTCCTTAGATATGGGGGTGGTGCCAGAGGACTGGAGAATTGTAAATGTTACACCCTTGTTCAAAAAAGGCTGTAAGAATAAACCCAGCAACTACAGGCCAGTCAGTTTAACCTCGGTAGTGGGGAAGCTTTTGGAAATGATAATCAGGGATGAAGTTAACAGTCACTTGGACAAGTGTGGATTAATTAAGGAAAGCCAGCATGGATTTGTTAAAGGCAAATCATGTTTAACTAACTTGATCGAGTTTTTTGATGAGGTAACAGAGAGGGTTGATGAGGGCAATGCGGTTGACGTGGTGTATATGGACTTCCAAAAGGCGTTTGATAAAGTGCCACATTATAGGCTTGCCAACAAAGTTGAAGTCCATGGAATAAAAGGGACAGTGGCAGTATGGATATGAAATTGGCTAAGTGACAGAAAACAGAGAGTAGTGGTGAACGGTTGTTTTTCGGACTAGAGGAAGGTGCACCGTGGTGTTCCCCATGGGTCGGTACGAGGACCACTGCTTTTCTTGTTATATATTAATGACTTGGACTTGGGTGTACAGGGCACAATTCCAAAATTTGCAGATGACACAAATCTTGGAAGTATAGTGAACAGTGAGGAGGATAGTGATAGACTTCAAGAAGACATAGACAGGCTGGTGAAATGGGCGGACACGTGGCAGATGAAATTTAACGCAGAAACGAGTGAAGTGATAGAAAAACTAGGAGAGGCAATATAAACTAAAGGGTACAATTCTAAAGTGGGTGCATGAACAGAGAGACCTGGGGGTATATGTATACAAATCGTTGAAGGTGGCAGGGCAGGCTGAGAAAGCGGTTAAAAAAACATACGGGATCTTGGGCTTCATAAATAGAGGCATAGGGCTGGATTTTGTCAATGGGGACGTGATGGAGGCGGGACTCCCACTTTTTGGGTTGTAGTCCCGCCTCCATCGACTTGTGGCCAACCCACTGTATTTTCCCTTGATTGACCTTGTTAATTCCGCCCAGCGGGCTTAGCAGGCCAATCAAGGGTCCCTTGGATACAGGTGACGTCAGCCATTGAAATTTCATCTGTCAAGAGCTTTTGACAGATGAAATTTCAGCGTTTGACAGCTCTGTGAAGCTGTCAAACACTGACAATATGATTTCTAACTTGAGTCCCTGTACTTAGACTCAGTTAGAAATCAATCCAGCACAGAAAGCAGAGACTGCAGCTTTTGACAGCTCCGCGGCCATTCTGCTTTCTGTGCCGTGGATGTGAGGGACTCCCGACACCTTAAGGAAGCTAGCCTGCAGGACAAAGTTAAGGTAAGTAAAAGTTCTTAAAACACTTTACACATACCAAACACACTTACCTCTGCACTCATGCACCCATCACTCACCTGCACACCGGACATCTCGACCCCCTCCAAGCCCTCCAGACCGACGGTCCGCCTCGCTAAATCGGCATGGTTTGGACCTGTCGGGAAGCCCACACTTCAGGGCTAAAAATAGGGATTAGGCAAAAAACTGCCTGTTAACTACCTGTTAACAGGCAGTTTATTGGCATTAATCCCCTTCCCGCCTCGGGGAGGCGGGTCACAGCACAGGTCGGGTACCTGCCTCCTGGGAAACTGGCATGGAGGCGGGTTGGTGGCGGGATGGGTTCGGGACCCCCGAATCTGCTATTTTCACACCATTCCCACCTCCAAACCCGCCTCCACGGGCCAGTGAAAATTGAGCCCTATAGACTACAAATGCAAGGAAGTTATGATGAACCTTTATAAAACACTGGTTTGGCCTCAACTGGAGTATTGTGTCCAATTCTGGGCACCGTATTTTAAGAAGGATGTGAAGGCCTTATAGAGGGTGCAGGAAAGATTTACAAGAATGGTTTCAGGGATGAGGGACTTCAGTTACGTGGATAGACTGTAGAAGCTGGGGTTGTCCTCCTTAGAGCAGAGAAGGTTGAGAGGAGATTTGATAGAGGTGTTCAAGATCATGAGGGGTCTGGACAGAATAGATAGAGAGAAACTGTTCCCATTGGCGGAAGGGTCAAGAACCAGAGTTCACAGATTTAAGGTGATTGGCAAAAGAACCAAAGGCGACATGAGAAAAAACTTTTTTACGCAGCGAGTGGTTAGGATCTGGAATGCACTGCCTGAAAGGGTGGTGGAGGCAGATTCAATCGTGGCTTTCAAAAGGGAGTTGGATAAGTACCTGAATGAAATTTTTTTTGCAGGGCTACGGGGAAAGGGCGGGGGAGTGGGACTAGCTGAAGTGCTCTTGCAGAGAGCCGGCACAGGCTCGACGGGCTGAATGGCCTCCTACTGTGATGTAACCATTCTACTAGTTTTATGTGCTGGTAAACAGTGTGTTTTTTCACTGGTTAAACTTGGGCGCGGGCGGAAAACTGGAGATTTCGGATCAGCCACTTGTTATACAACCTGCCCGATTTTCCTTTCCAGGCGGGGTGCATAACGGGCGGCCGATTTGCTACCGCCTATTTTCCACTACAACCGAAAGTGTGTGCTTGGTCATCCCAATTCTGCAGTGCTCTTTGTATGTTTTATAAACAGGACAAAGACATTGAATCCTATGTGGACCTCATAGCAACAATACAATGGCAGTTCCAACTTCTAAGAACATAATAAGAGAACAGAATAAGCACAAAACAAGAAAATGCCATTGGGCTCACCGACCCCACTGTTGCAAGAACACATCAACACACCCTATAATGGATTGCACCTGGTTATTTGACCATCTGAGCGAAGATTCTACAAATTCTCTCCAACCCTCAAAGACAGTCTCCAAACTCCACAATATCCATTATTCAAATATAACCAATTGCTATCCACAGTTGGCATTTCCACACACCACTGGAAACATTGTATTCCCTGGACTATTTGTTCATGCCCGCCTCCACTTGCTTCTACTCATTCTCGTTCTTAGCTCGACATTTATCTGACTTTCTTCTCCATTTTTCACAACGTTTTTACAGCTGTGACGTATTTTAAAATGGATCTATTGTGGTTCCACAAAGACCGAGTGTAATTAGCCAGGAAAGGGGACAAAAAAGTAGGATTCAACACAGTGGGGCATACCTTAAAAATATACATGCGGCTCAGCTCCTACTTTGTGACAGCTTTGCTTTCCTTTATGAACTACCACAGAGTTTTGTGATGCTTTAGTTGTAGTTTTTCCTGGTAACAAATTACCTTAGTAAATTCCTTTTGGATTACTGGTGGCCCTGTAGCCTGTCTTAGGTCACAAAAGCCAATTCTTTAAAGTTCCAAGTGAGGGCCTGTCATGTTATGGAAAAATAAATGTTCCTCAGTCTGACTTTGAAAAGTAGCACACAGAAATAATTATTTAATCTTCTACCCGTAAAATTATTTGTTCCAGTTGTTATATCATAACAGGTGCTCTTGAAGAGTGAAAGATAAAGTAATGTTATGTCATGAACAGAGTCAGATGTCTTCTTCTGTTCATGACAACACAAGAGTTCTTCAACTTTGATCCTCACAGGCTCATAGAAATAACAGAAATACTTGTCATCACAGAATAACAGAGACAGTTTACAGTTGATAGCAGAGAATCTTGTCTGCCTCTATAATTATTTCTTCACTCAGTCCAGGGAGGATAAATATAAATCTTTAGCAATGCTGTCCCATCGTCCCAGCATGTGTTGCTGCTCGGGGTGGTGTTTGCTTTGCAGGGGGCCCCATGCAAATGTGCAATCTGAGGCCCCTACATTTTACTAGACAATGATACTAAATACTACCTACTTAATTTGGTGTCAGATCTACTTGGGGCCCCTCGACTGGCTCGAGGCTCCGTGCAATTGCACGGGTTGCAGTCCTACTGCTGTCCCTGGCTGCTGCTTCATCTGTGTCAGGCTTAGTCTTGGATCCTTGACACATTTCTTGAGATCAAAGGGCTCACATTATCGATGAGGTGAGAATGGAGTCAAAGAACAACAGTATTAACAATTTATTCTTGCTTTTTGATTTGCAAATGTCAATACTAATATTACAGATGTTATTTAGTTCTTTTTTAAGCTCCTTGATCTACCCCTCTAAGTTTTATTTCAATAAACTGCCCAATTCATTTCTCTGGAACTTTGTAACTGCTTGAATCTGGTTTGTTTCTGTTGTATTGTGTGGGGTGAAGGCTGATGTTTCCTTTTGGTTTTTTTCTACATTTGCTTATGTTCATTTTAGCCTCATGTTAATTGTTTTTTTTTTCCTTTCCCAATATACCACAAAAGCACATCTGCAGTTAACATTGCAGACCCTAATTTGTCATCCTGTAGAATATGAACCTAAGGGTGATTGAGTAAAATAGGATTTTAAAGAATGAGGATGAAAAACACATTACTATGTTCTGTCGATTCAGCAGTTTTGCAGGGCCTAGTTCTGCAAAGTTTTTACATGCCTAGAAGCAGTCATATTTAGAAAGAGATAGCTCTGTTGTTGTACACCTTGCACTTCTACAAAGGTATAACAGATTTCATAATCCTGTTTTAGACTTCTCAGGACTGTATATGTTAAAGAAACTGGCGTAAAGTAGGCTATCAACAACAACAGCTTACATTTCTATGTAGTGAAACGTCCCAAGGTGCTCCCCAGGAGCGATTATCAAACTAAATCTGACACCGAGCCACATAAGGAGATATTAGGGCAGATGAGGTAGGCTTTAAGAAGCATCTTAAAGGAGGAAAGAGTGGTAGAGAAGCGGAGAGGTTTAGGGAGGGAATTTCAGAGCTTAGGGCCTCGGCAGCTGAAGGCACGGCCACCAATGGTGGAGTGATTAAAATCGGAGATGCACAAGAAGCCAGAATTGGAGGAACGCAGATATCTCGGAGGGTTGTAGGGCTGGAGGAGGTTGCAGAGATAGGGAGGGGCGAGGCCATGGAGGGATTTGAAAACAAGGATGAGAATTTTAAAATCGAGGCGTTGCTTAACCGGGAGCCAATGTAGGTCAGCGAGCACAGGGGTGATGGGTGAACGGGACTTGGTGAGAGTCAGGATACGGGCAGCAGAGTTTTGGATGAGCTCAAGTTTATGGAGGGTGGAAGATGGGAGACTAGTCAGGAATGCATTGGAATAGTCAAGTCTAGAGGTAACAAAGGCATGGATGAGGGTTTCAGCAGCAGATGAGCTGGGGCGGAGTCGGACAATATTCCGTAGGTGGAAGTAGGCGGCCTTAGATATGTGGTCGGAAGCTAATCTTGGGGTCAAATACGACACCAAGGTTGCGAACAGTCTAGTTCAACCTCAGACAGTTGCCAGGGAGAGGGATGGAGTCGGTGACTAGGGAACGGAGTTTGTGGCGGGGACCGAGGACAATGGCTTCGGTTTTCTCAATATTTAGTTGGAGGAAATTTCTGCTCATCCAGTACTGGATGTTGAACAAATAGTCTGCAATTTGGAGGGGTCAAGAGAGGTGGTGGTAAAGCATGAACATTTTGGGGGCCCTGCTCTACTAGCAGTAGAGTAGAACCTCCACCTGCCCTTGCTCAAGGCCAGAGGCCCCGTCCTAAATTCCAGGAATGGGGTCATTTACATATCAAGGGTACATCAGCAGTGATTCATCCTTTTAAGCTTGAGTGCAGTCCTCCCAAAGTCCAAATGGGCCCCAGGAGTTTCAGTGCCATAGCCTTTTGAAATAGCAACCAAGTGAACTTTTAATGATTTTTTTACAAATATGAAAACCTTAAACAACCTGAATATTTCTATCATCAAACATTCTTTTAATTAGGTGCCTATCTCTTTGCGACATAGTTGTGATGTGCTGTGATTTTCCACTAGTGGATATTTCTACACTTTTATCAATGTTGCACATTCTAAAGGAAAGAGCAAAACTCCAAAAGCTTTTTTCGGACGTGGTCTTTTCAAATCTAACTTGTATCTTGTTAATAACTTGACAGAAATTGATTAACTGAAGTGGAAATTGCAGTATTAATACACAGCAGACCTCAAAGTGGATGTGCTGCCTTTGGTAGTTTATTAAATGGATAGATTCTGGGAATTTTGATAGATCTTTTATAAAGAGGCACTCAAACTGTGAATAAAACACCTGTCACCACATTTTTTGAGCATTACGTCGGCTGATAGTGCTGGCAGGAAGCAATGGTGTCAGCTTGCATGAAAATATTTGCTTAGTTTTAACATTTAAACAAAACATGCGCACAATTATATAGAGTTTCAATTTAAAAATCAAAGGAAAAATGCCATGGAATTCATTGAGGCAACCTTTTTTTTAACTAAAGGGACTGCACCATTTTGTAAAATCCTGAAAATTAAAACAAACGATTCCCCTGTTGATAAACTGTAGGCATCTAATATTGTTGTAAATGTCCTCAGTGCATTAACTGCAGAAAATCATAAACCTTTTCTTTATAAACACATTTAGGATTTTGTTATGCACAGGCACAAAGAAAATCTTCATCCATGGTGGTGGTCACGAGTCTGCCTTTATTATTACAATATTGATTTATGAATAGGTTCGATTTAGATTGTGTCTGTTCTCGTTGGTGAATTTTTTTGTGCTTGTCAAGCTGAGGGATGTTAGCACTAGGGAAATTTAACATTTGCCTAATTTTAAGCACTCAAGGTAGATCTTGACTTGAGTGCTCATGTAAAATGGGTGATACCGATCGGCTGCAGTTTTTGCATCTCTCCCAATTGAAGTCAACAGAAATAATAATCGGGAGGGATGTTAAACAGGCTGCCGACTCGCTATCACTCGTTTTACACTACTGCACAAATTCAAAATCTACCTCTCAGTGTCAGCACTAAGCATACTCAGATCAGGTATAGCTCAAATTAGGTTGCTTTTATATTGGGTTTAGTAGGGCACCATGGTCCCTGGCTCCTAATGTACATGCCTCATTCAGCTAGTGACAACCTCAATGTAAACTTGGCAGATTCATTAAGTCACGTCTTCCCATGTCTGAGTGAACCCCAGCAAATTTACTTTAGGGCTGCCACTGACTGCATGAGAACCGCACATCAGGAACTGGCATCCCGAGCACCCACTTAAACCTAAAATAAAAACAGTTTCAGAGGCAATGTAAAGCACCCTCTACTCTGCTTACTATCCTCAGTAGAACACCCCCTACTGCAGCAGTGCTGCATTACCATTTCCCACAACAGCTATTCTTTTGCTCTCCCCGAGTGAGATTTTCGATTTAGTACCAAATTAAGAACAGTCTTGTGCTTTTGATGATGACCATTAAGAAATCAGTTGCGAGTGTCCAAACACGTTTCAAGGAGATACTGGCAAAAGAGGAGACTTTCATCCCAGCAGTGAAGGCTAGATTCAAATCATGATGAAAGAGATATTTTCCAATCCACTGTCTCATCTATTTCTCCAAAGTGGAGCGTTTCTTAAATGTTTACATCTGATTGAAAAAGAAAGTCCAAATATTTGACTGCTAATCTTGTAATTTTCTTGACTTATTTTTAAGTTATTTTCTTTCTTTGCTTTGTGTTCGATCTTCCTTCCCTGTGTACCAACCCGTGACTGAGAAGCAGATTTATTTCAAGGGCTCTGCTAGAGGTTTCTCTTGAGAGGTGTGTGGTAGTTATCTGGAGTGACTCATTTCCCGACTTCCTCTCCCTTGTGGGGAAAATGCCCGCACTCTGCTTTCTGCCTTCTTGGGAACTCATCATGTGGAGGATCATAGACACTTCCATGCCAGCACAAATTCAAACACTTTCTAAGTATAATTCTATTGTCGCCAGTGCTTATACAGATCTGATCTGTCTTGTAATGCAGCAATGGTGTTGAGCTAGGAGCAGGTCACCTGCACACGGCCCTCAGCTGTTAACGAAGCACGAATTGTGGGGACCAAGATGATTGGGAAAAGAATGGAGGGAAAATCATAATCACTGAACAGTCATTGAAGCCAGTTATAGTAAGTACAGAAGGTGTGCTATGCACATGAAGCCCTATCATTTACAATAAGAGCTATAAAATAACTGAGTAATATTCTTTGCAGGGTATGTGCTGGCCTATTCAAAATATACGTCAAAATAGCAAATGTGAAAATGTGCCTTCGAAATGACCCTATTTTTCCATCAGAGTAAACCTCGCAGCTTTCAGTCAGCAGTTCAATTAAAATGCCAGGATACTCCAGAACCAGTGTCATGGTGAATGCCCCTGACTTGGTCCCCTGGAGTTTTCATCTGCGTGGTTCTTTAAAGGAACAAAAAAAAAAGAGTGGTTTTTATATGTAACTTTTTATTTTCAATTTGTGAACACTTTTATGTCACGTAAGTGTTAAAATTACAACAAATCATACTCCATTTATGAATCATTTATAGATCCTGTCAGGGTGAGAAGCAACAATTTCAAAGCAACTTTGCTTCTCAAGAGTGACAGCCTTCAGCTTTAAAATAAAACCTGAAAATTGGTTCAATGCTTTGATGTCAAATAATATCGTTATACGCACAGCTTTTACAATAATTTCATAATACTTATTATTAGTAGTTGCAGCTGAATGTGACATTGAGGGCCATACTTTCAAAAGCCATTATAGTCACATATGACTTTATGCATTTCAAAAAGTATGGTACGTGATCATGCATGACATTTCAAATATTTCAGTTCTCGAATTTTTTATAATCACTTCCTTTGCATTTTCTCTATATTGTTTGGACGTGTTCCCACATAAGTACTGCTCCATGTGTTATTTTCAAAACTGTATTTCCCCTTTAGTGATTTACTTGCTGGGAAATTACTTACACCTGTTTCATCTTGCAGTAAATTATCCTGCAAGTATATAAAAGGCAGTCTGAGCACATTCTGACACATTACTCAAAATCAGCGCAAGGGCTTTCACTGCTTGAGAAGGAGGAGGAGGAGGAGGAGGAGGAGGAGACAGAGGAGACGAAGAACATAAGAACATAACAATTAGGAGCAGGAGTAGGCCATACGGTCCCTCGAGCCTGCTCCGCCATTCAATAAGATCATGGCTGATCTTCAACCTCAACTCCACTTTTCCTGCCCTATCCCCATCCCCCTTGATTCCCTTAGGGGAAAAAATTGGGTTGGTTAACGCCTCCCGTTAGCGCCTCCGGGGGGGGGGGCGCTAATGGGTGCTAGCAACTTAGCGCCTGAGCATGGCGATTTTAGCGCCGCTCGCGAAATTGACCTGGCGTTTGGCGTTGGCGCTAAACACTACCACCACGATCTCCTGCGCCCGGAGATCGTGACGTCATCCAAGTGTGCAATGCCCCGGTAGCGCCCCGGACTGGAAACTGATTCTCGCCCCCTGCCTTAGCGCCTGCCGCTAGGAACGACAGGTAGAGGGGGACGTTTTGTAGATGGCAAGGAGCTGGGGGAGCGCTATTTAAAGGTGTGCGCGTCCTGCTTTTTCTAGTCAGGCAAAATTTTTGGCATAAGCAGGTTGAGAGGGAGAGAGACATCTGGAGAGATTGAACATTGTGCTCCAAGGAGTTTTAGTCCTGAGCAACACTTTTCAGGTTCCTATTTCTCTGAGCTTCATATTTACCACATTCAGAAGATTAAATGGGGGCTCTACTAACTCAGGGCGCAACTCGGAGGCAGCAGAGGCGCAGGGAGAGAGTGGCAAACGTGGCCAGAGGGAGGAGGGCAGACAGGCCTCTGCACAGGAGACCTTACCCTCCCAGGGTATTCCGGGAGCAATTCTGTAATATTCATTTGTCTGAGGAGCAGTGTTTCAGAAGGCTGCGCTTCAGCAAGGAGGTGGTCACTGAGCTCTGCCACCTCCTGCAACCAGATCTGCAGCCTCAACTCAGGACCAGGACGTCTCTGTCGGTGGCAGTGAAGGTGATGGTGGCTCTGAATTTCTATGCCAGCAGCTCCTTCCAGGCTTCAACTGGGGACATAGCGAATATCCCCAGTTCACTGTCCATTGCTGCATCCAGGAGGTCACAAATGCTCTTTACAAAAGGAGAAGGGTGTACATCTCTTTCCCCATGACCCGGGACAAACAGCGTGAACATGCATGTGGCTTCGCTAGGATAGCTGGCTTCCCCATGGTTCAGGGCGCCATTGACTGCATGCATGTGGCATTGCGGGCACCTCATGAAAATGCAGAGCTGTTCCGCAACCGCAAGGGCTTCCACTCTCTGAACGTGCAGTTGGTGTGCGACCGCAGTCAGTGCATCCTCACCGTCAATGCCCGTTATCCTGGCAGCAGCCACGATGTTTTCATCCTGCGCCAGACTGGTGTCCCAGACCTGTTCCAACCACTGCGTCAACCTCGTGGCTGGCTCCTCGGGGACAAGGGTTATCCACTCTGCACCTGGCTGATGACACCGCTCTGTAACCCCAACACTCCTGCTGAGCTCGCCTACAATGAGAGCCATAGCGCCACCAGGAACCTCATTCAGCAGACGATCGGCGTCTTGAAGCAACGGTTCCGGTGTCTTGACCACTCTGGAGGAGCCCTGTAGTACTCTCCCGAGGTGAGTCTCGCTTTTCATTGTTGTGTGCGGCATGCTTCACAACCTTGAGGACACAGCCATTGCCACCACCTCAGGAGGAGGAAGAGGGAGCGGAGGAGGAGGATGAAGAGGAGGATGAGCAGCACCAGCGTGGGAGGGAGGCGCTCAATGTTGCCTCTTCAAGGGCCGTCCGTGAACGCCTGATAAGACACCGCTTCTGGCGAATGACAGAGAAGATGGCTTCTGGGGTGAAGAAGCACATCATCGCAAGCATCCCGCAGCCCCTATTGCCGGGCAAAGCTCCAATGAGTCAAATGAGCAAAGTTGTAAAGTTCCAAAAAAATGTTTTATTTATATTACAAAATGTTTCTTATTTATTCAGGACAAACAATTAGAAACAAGCACAACAATTGATAAACTAAAAAAACTCGTTCTTACAACATCGAGATAAGCGTCAACACAGTAAACAATTATATTAAGATGAACATCAAACTTTGCCACAAACATTCCCCCCATTTATTGCATAATTTTTTACTTTTCGCCCTTTGAGGGTGATCTCCATCCCCTGCGCACTTCCCCCCTTCCCACCCTACTGCTCCTCCGTAATGTGGCCCCAGTGGCTGCAGCAAGGCTCGCGGAAGTCTGCTGAATGTTGGATCCAGAGACTGCAGATGGCCTTGAAGGACGCCCTCGACCAGCTCTGGGCCTGGAGGGCCCGGCTGCAGACTGCACCAACTCTGCATGGGCGGCAGCTGTCTGGGCTGGCTGTGTTATAGGCTGTGGCAAGTGCAATGGCAGAGTGGCAGTGGTGGGAGCAGGAATGCTGTCATCCTGAGAGAGGACAGCACCTTCCTGCTCGACCGACAGACTGCCACTCCCACGGGACAGTACCTCAGCATCTGGAGCACTCTGCTTGTGCACAGATTGCTGGCCTGCTGCGGCACCATCAGATCCCTGGTGGACAGTGGGCGACCCAGCGAGGATGGTAGCAGTCAGCTCTTGTGTGACATCAATCTGAGACTGCATGAGAGCAGTCTGACATTGGATGGCACCAGCGAATGATTCAATTGCAGCACTAAGCCGTTGCATTGCGTTGGCCTGTGCTGCAATGGATCCTGTCACCTCACCCATTACACGCGGCATGTGCTCTGGTTCCTCACGGTCTCCCTGCAATTCAATCATCCTCTGCAACAAGGCAAGGATGGGTTCAAGGGTTTGGGCATAGATGACAGCTGACAAATATATTGGCCCAGAAATTCGGGTCAGAGGCTTCCCGCGGGCACAAGCCCCCGACCTGCACTTACCTAGCGCGCCTGCCGTTGTGCTGTGGGCCCGTGTGGGATTCCGATCCTGGGCCTCCTCCAGCTGCCGATGTGCAGTGCTCGCGTATCCCAGGGGCGCAACTAGTTCGCAGCGTCCCCTGGGATCACGTGGGCCATGGGGAGCCAATCGGAGCAGGGAATCTCCATTCATAGATTTGACAGGAAGACCTGTCAAATCTATGAATAGAGATCGGCCCCAAAACCTAAGTAAAACTTCAAATAAATTTTTTAAAAAACATCACATTTTTAAAATAACTATAAATTACATAAATTAACTATTTTAAACAAAAATTAAAATTTTTGAAAAAATCAATTAAAGTTTTTAGCGGGGCTAAAAATAAACTTACCTTTCTTTAAAGTATTTAAAAATGATAAACCTGTGGAAAAAATGTTTCAATTTTACTTAATTCACCTCTCACCTCTCACCTTGCCTGCTTTTTCCACGCGCAGCTGCTAGGGACTTACCCGCATGGAGAAACCTGTAAAAAAAAGCGGAAGTCCAGGTCTACGCGCTGCCTCTCCAGCGCATGCGTTTGACCTGTGAACCCCTTCCTTCAAGGGAACGGAAGTTCCGGTTTCCAGCGCATGCGCAGTGCATGCGCGAAACCGGCACTTTCGTTGGCCTTACGGGTGAGTACACAGCGTGTACTCACCCGTGGGGACCCGAATTTCTGGGCCATTAAGATGCTGGTGGCCGACTCCTCCACACTCCTAGCCAGTGCATCCATGCTGTCGGGCACCCTTGCCATTGCACCCATGAGCTCCGTATGCATGCTCACAGTCTGAGTATTCTTGGCCGCTATATCGAGGTCCTCATCTGAGTCCTGTGCAGCAGAACTCGTGCGCGCACTCACCCTCCGGGGAGATGGCCCCCGAGCTTCCCTTCCCCCATGGCGTTGCTGCAGCCCGCTGGGTCCCGGAGCTTCACCCACATCAGATCCAAATCGCCTGCTCCCCTCCAGGGAACGTATGGCCCCAGTGTCGGAAGTGTCACCCTCGGGAGATGCAGGCGGTGAGGCTCCGGCTTCCTCTCTTCCTCTTCCTCTCTGCCGCGTCGCTGCCACTGGCAGGCTGAGGGACAGGCTGGTCAGCTGGTGGTTCACTATCTGAAAGCAGGAAGGTACAAGAGTGGCTATAACGTGAGGGCAGGGGGTGCAGGAAGCGAGTAAGGACTGGAGACAGGTAGTTAGATTGAAAGTGTAAAGGGCTGGTGTTGTGAGGGGCAAATGGTATGAGAGAGGAGAGAAAGCTGATGAACATACCCTTGCTGTCCCCAAGGGGGTCGACCTCTCCAATGGCCACAGCGCCTACTACCTGGCTCGCAATGAGTCTGTGGACTCTCTCCTCCAATTCTGTGAGGGGTGCAGCTCCTGCGCCTGTCCTCCTCCCGTCCGCTCAGTCTCTCAGCAGTTATGTGAAAGCTTGGCCTGCAAGAAAGAGGACAGTGTGTGAGTGTGCAGCCATGTGTTTGGCAGATGTGCCTACCATAGCTGGATAGCCATTAATGTGTGCACGTGTGGGATGTGCATGTTTTATGAGATGGCAATAGTTGTTGGATGAGTGTTGGGCATTTGGGTATTTGGGTATTTAGATCGTCTGTGCACAGAGTGAGGTTGAGATGGTGGGACGTAGAGGTATTGAAAAGTAGGTACTCACCCTGGCCACCCGAGTGAGGTCGTTGAACTTTTTACGACACTGTGTATGAGTCCTTTGCACCAGACTCCGTGATGACACATGCTGGGCCACCTCCCTCCAGACTCTTCTAAACTCGCGGGGCAATGGCCTCCTGCCAGTCTCTGGAAAGAGCACTGCCCATCGCCGTTCAACTGTGCCAACCAGAGCCACCAATGCCTGGTCACTAAACCAGCGAGCTCTCTCCCTGGGCCTCTGAGTATCCATCACAAATGTTTGAGCAATATCTGTAGGTGTTTGCAGGCCGATGTCAAACATTGCAATGAGCAGGATGTGGCTGTGCAGCAAGATGGATCCTCCCCTTTAAGAATTGGACGGCGCCAGTCTGTCTGAGTTCCAGGGTAACTGACATCACCTGAGCTTCAGTAGTGTTCTGAGGTAACGCCTCGCTCCTCAACGTTAGCGCCCTAAGAGAGGTGTATAGCGCTTGATTTAGCGCTCAAATCACCTCCAGGGGCACTGGAGACGAATTTCACGGTCGGCGGCGATAATTAGCACCGGGCGCTAAACTTTGCGCCCAGCCGACATTAGCGCCTCAAAATGGGCGATACACAATTTTTCCCCCTTAGAGTCCAAAAATCTATCGATCTCAGCCTTGTATATACTCATCAACTCAGCATCCACAGCCCTCTGGGGTAGAGAATTACAAAGATTCACAACCCTCTGAGTGAAGAAATTTCTCCTCATCTCAATCCTAAATGGCCAACACTTTATCCTGAGACTAAGCCCCCTAGTTCTTAGACTCTCCAGCCAGGGGAAACAGCCTCTCAGCATGTACCCTCTCATAACCTTATATGTTTCAATGAGATCACCTCTCATTCTTCTAAACTCCAGAGAGTATAGGCCCATTTTACTCAACCTCTGTCATAGGACAAACCACTCATCCCAGAAATCAATCTAGTGAACCTTCGTTGCACCCCCTCTAAGGCAAATAAGTCCTTCCTTAGGTACGGAGAACAAAACTGTACACAGTACTCCAGGTGCGGTCTCACCAAAGCCTTCTTATACTCCAACCCCCTTGCAATAAAGGCTAACATACCATTTGTCTTCCTAATTGCCTACTGTACCTGCATGTTAACATTCTGTGTTTCGTGTACAAGGACCACAAATCCCTCTAAACCTCAGCATTTATTAGTTTCTCACCATTTAAAAAAATATTCTGTTTTTCTATTCTTCCTACCAAAGTGAATAGCCTCACCGTTCCCCACATTATACTCCATCTGCCACCTTCTTGCCCACTCACTTAACCGGTCTATATCCCTTTGCAGACTCTAAGGGCTGGATTTTGCCAATGGGGAGCTTTTGGAGGCGGGACTCCCACTTGTCCGGTTTCAGTCCCGCCTCCATCAACCTCTGGCCAACCCACGCTATTTTCCCTTGATTGACCTTGTTAAGACTGCCCAGCGGGCTTAGCAGGCCAATTAAGGGAAAGCCGGTTACAGAGAACGTCAACGTATGACGTTTCATCTGTCAAAAATTTTTGACAGATGAATTGTCATCATTTGACAGCTCTGTGAAGCTGTCAAACACTGACATTCTCTGTAGTTTGATGAGTTCTTGAATTCAAGACCTCATCAAACCTCTTTCTTTTGCAGAAATTAGATGGTTGTTGCATTGGAGAATGCAACGGCCATCTGTCATCACTGCCGCGGAGGTGCAAGACTCTCCGTATACCCACTTATTGAAGCTTGCAGGAAGAAACAAAGGTAAGTACACTTTTTCTAACACTTTCTACTCACCTCACATACTTACCTCTCCACACTTTGCACCCATCACTCACCTCCACAGCACACTTTTGAACCCCTCTGACCCCCGCAGACCCAGTACTCGCCTCGGTGACCCTGGCGGGTTTCGGAGCCTTCGGGAAGCCCGCACTTGTGTGGGAAAAATGGGGATAATCCTCTTATCTGCCTGTTAACTACCTGTTAAGTGGCTGTAATCCCTTCCCCCCTCCAAGGAGAGGGGACCCGGCGCAGGACGGCTACCCGCCTCCTGGCAAGATGGCATGGAGATGGGTTGGGCGCCCGCCCCCAAATTCTACCATTTTCACGGCAGTCCGCCTCTAAACTCGCCACCCCAGGGCTGGCAAAATCCAACCTTTTGTATCCTCCTCACAGCTTACTTTCCCACCTAGCTTTGTATCATCAGCAAACTTGGATACATTGCACTTAGTTCCTTCATCTAAGTCATTAATATAAATTGTTAATAGCAATGGCACCAGCACTGATCCTTGTGGCACCTTTACAAGTAACAGCCTGCCAACCTGAAAATGACTTGTTTATTCCTACTCCCTGTTTTCTGTCTGTTAACCAATCCTCTATCCATGCTAATATATTACCCCCAACCCCTTGAGCCCTTCTCTTGTGTAACAACCTTTCGTGTGTTATCTTATCGAATACCTTCTGAAAATCCAAATATACTACATCCACTGGTTCCCCTTTATCTACCCTGCTAGATACATCTTCAGAAAACTCAAATAGATTTGTCAACCATGATTTCCCTTTCATAAAACCATGTTGACTCTGCGTAATCATATTATGATTTTCTAAGTGCCCTGTTACCATTTCCTTAATAATGGATTCAGCATTTTCCTGATGACTGTTGTCAGGCTAGCTGGCCTGTAGTTCCCTGTTTTCTCTCTCCCTCCTTTCTTTAATAGTAGTGTTACATTTGCTACCTTCCAATCCACTGGGACCATTCCAGAAACTTGGGAATATTGGAAGATCCACTATCTCTGCAGCCACCTCTTTTAGAACCCTAGGAAGTAGGCGATCAGGTCCAGGGGATTTGTTGGCTTTCAGTCCCATTAATTCTCCAGTACTGTTTCTTTACTAATATTAATTATTTCAAGTTCCTCACTCGCATTAGACCCTTGGTTTCCCACTATTTCTGGTATTTTTTTTGTATCTTCCACTGTGAAGACAGATACAAAATATTTGTTTAACATATCTGCCATTTCCTTATTCCCCATTCTAATTTCTCCTGTCTCAGCCTCTAAGGGACCCACGTTTACTTTCACTATTTTACATACTTGTAGAGTCATGAGGCGCTCGACACAGCAAGAGAGCCCCAGGTGGGCAGAGGAAGCGCTTCAAGGACACCCTCAAAGCCTCCTTGAAAAAGTGCAACATCCCCACCGACACCTGGGAATCCCTGGCCCAAGACCGCACAAAGTGGAGGAGAAGCATCTGGGAAAGCGCCGAACACCTTGAGTCTCTTCGCCAGGAGCAAGCAGAAGCCAAGCGCATGCAGCGCACGCCAACCCAAGCACCCCACCCACCCGCCCCTTCAACCATCGTCTGCCCCACCTGTGATAGAGACTGTAGGTCCCGCATTGGACTCATCGGTCACCTGAGAACTCATTTTTAATGTGGAAGCAATCATCCTCAGTTCCGAGAGACTGCCTAAGAGAGAGAGAGACATAGGGCTGGATTTTCTGAATGGGAAGCTTTTGGAGGCGGGATTGCTGCTTGCCGGGTTTCAGTCCCGCCTCCATCAGCTTCTGGTCAACCAGTGGGAATTTCCCCTGATTGACCTAGTTAAGCCCACCTGGTGGGCTCAGCAGGCCAATTAGGGGGAAGTCAGTGACAGAGCACGTCAACGTATGACGTGTCATCTGTCAAGAACTTTTGAAAGAAGAAATGTCATCGTTTGACAGCTCTGTGAAGCTGTCAAACATTGACATTCTGTGTATTTTGATGAGACTTTGTATTCAGGACTCATCAAACCTTTCTACTTTGCAGAAATCAGCTGGCTGTTGGATCGGAGGATACAACAGCCAGTCTGTGACCTCTACAATGGAGATGTCGGGGACTCCAGCTCCACAGCGGCTAAAGGCTGTAGATAGAAACAAAGGTAAGTGAACATTTTCTAACACTTTACACTCATCTCACATACTTACCACTCCACACTTGCACCCATCACTCACCTCTACATCGCACTTTCAGACCCCTCTGACCCCCACAGACTTCCTACTCACCTCCTACACCTGGCGGGGTTCCCCCAGGTCGGGAAGCCCGCACTTCAGCATGAAAAATGGGGATAATCCTATTTTCTGCCTGTTAACTACCTGTTAACAGGCAGCTAATAGGCTTTAATCCCTTCCTGCCTCCAAAAAGACAGGACCCGGGGCCGGACGGCTTCCCGCCTCCTGGCAAGAGGGCACGGAGGCGGGTTGGGGGCAGGTTTGCCACCCGCCCCCAATTTCTACAACTTTCCCGGCAGTCCTGCCTCCATACCCGCCTCCTCGGGGCTGAGAAAATCCAGCCCATACTTGTAGAAGCTCTTACAATCTGTTTTTATATCCCTTGCTAGTTTATTGTCATATTCTATTTTTTCCCTCTTTATGAATTTTTTGGTCATCCTTTGCTGGTTTCTAAAACTCTCCCAATCCTCAGGCTTACTATTATTCTTCGCAACATTTTAAGCCTCTTCTTTCAATCTATTACTATCCTTAACTTCTTTAGTTAGCCATGGATGGATCAGTTTTCCCATGGAGATTTTATTTCTCAATGGAATGTATATTTGTTGAGAATTATGAAATATTCCTTTAAATGTTCACCATTGCTTATCTACCAACATACCTTTTAGTCTAATTTCCCAATCTACCTTAGCCAACCTGCTCTTAGTACCTATGTAGTTGCCTTCATTTAAGTTTCATACTCTATTTTCGTACTTATGTACGTCATTCTCAAACTCAAAGTGAAATTCTATCATATTATAATCACTCTTCCCCAGAGGATCCCTTACCGTGAGATTACTAATTAACCCTGTCTTATTACACAAGACAAGATCTAGAATAGCCTCTTCCCTGGTTGGTTCCATGATGTATTGTTCTAGGAAACTGTCTGGAAAGCATTCCATGAACTCGTTCTCCGAACTACTTTTGCCAATTTGCTTTGTCCAGTCTATATGAAGAAGGAAAAGAAGGAGGAGGAGGGGGAGAAGGAGGAGAATAAGAAGGAGGTAGAGGAGGAGAAGGAGGAGAAGGTGATGGAGGAGAAGGAGACATTTTTACCCTGAGGATAAATTTAATGCCCTTGGGTGATTTTTCTTGACCTGTCAGAGGCACAGCTATCTCATTGGTACACGAACAACAACAACAACTTGTATTTATATAGCACCTTTAACAGAGTAAAACGTCCCAAGGCGCTTCACAGGAGTGTTATAAGACAAAAAATTGACACCGAGCCACATAAGGAGAAATTAGGGCAGTTGACGAAAAGCTTGTTGAAAGAGGTAGGTTTTAAGGAGCGTCTTAAAGGAGGAAAGAGAGGTAGTGAGGCGGAGAGGTTTAGGCAGGGAATTCCAGAGCTTAGGGCCTAGGCAACAGAATGCACGGCCACCAATGGTTGAGCGATTACAATCAGGGATGCTCAAGAGGGCAGAATTAGAGGAGCGCAGATATCTCGGGGGTGGGGGCGGGGGGGGGGGGGGGGCGGGTTGTGGAGCTGAAGGAAATTACAGAGATAGGAAGGGGCAAGGCCATGGAGGGATTTGAAAACAAGAATGAGAATTTTGAAATCGAGGCGTTGCTTAACCGGGAGCCAATGTAGGTCAGCGAGCACAGGGGTGATGGGTGAACTTGGTGCGAGTTAGGACATGGGCAGCCGAGTTTTGGATGACCTCAAGTTTACGTAGGGTAGAATGTGGGAGGCCAGCCAGGAGAGCATTGGAATAGTCAAGTCTAGAGGTAACAAAGGCATGGATGAGGGTTTCAGTAGCAGATGAGCTGAGGCAAGGGGGGAGATGGGCGATGTTATGGAGGTGGAAATAGGCGGTCTTAGTTATGCCGCGGATATGTGGTCGGAAGCTCATTTCAGGGTCAAATATGACAGTCTGGTTCAGCCTCAGACAGATGTTAAGGAGAGGGATGGAGTCAGTGATAGGGAAAGGAGTTTGTGGTGGGGACCAAAAACAATAACTTCGGTCTTCCCAATATTTAATTGGAGAAAATTTCTGCTCATCCAGAACTGGATGTCGGACAAGCAGTCTGACAATTAGAGACCGTGGAGGGATTAGGAGAAATGGTGGTGAGGTAGAGCTGGATGTCATCAGCGTACAAGTGGAAACAGACACTGTGTTTTCAGATGATGTCACCAAGGGGCAACATGTAGATGAGAAATAGGAGGGGGCCAAGGATAGATCCTTGGGGGATACCAGAGGTAACGATGCGGGAACAGGAAGAGAAGCCATTGCAGGTGATTCTCTGGCTACAATTAGATAGATAAGAATGAAACCAGGCAAGTGCAGTCCCACCCAGATGGACAATGGTGGAGAGGCATTGGAGGAGGATGGAGTGGTCAACCATGCCAAAGGCTGCAGACAAGTCAAGAAGGATGTGACCTTTGTCACAGTCACAAAGGATGTCATTTGTGACTTTGATGAGAGCCATTTCGGTGCTGTGGTGGGGTGGAAACCTGATTGGAGGGATTAAAACATGGAATTGCAGGAAAGATGGGCACAAATTTGGGAGGCAACAACATGTTCAAGGACTTTGGAGAGGAAAGAGCGGTTGGAGATGGGTGGTAGTTTGCAAGGATGGAGGGGTCAAGGTTTAGTTTTTTGAGGAGAGGGGTGATGATGGCAGATTTGAGGGAGAGGGGGACAGTACCTGAGGAGCGAGAACCTCAATGTCAGCTAACATGGGAGCCAGAAAAGGAAGGTGGGTGGTCAGCAGTTTGGTGGGAATAGAGTTGAAGGAGCAGGAAGTAGGTCTTATGGACAAGATGAGCACGGAGAGGTCATGAGGGCAGATCGAAGAGAAACTGGAGAAAGATGCGAGTTCAGGGCTAAGGCAGGGGGTAGTCTTAGAGGAAGTTTGGCCCGGTGGGCTAGGGGAAGGAAGGGAAGTGGCAGAGGCAGCTGAACAGATGGTCTCAATCTTAGAGACAAAGAAGTCCATGAGCTCCTCACACTTGTTTTACATTACATAGGATTACATAGGATTGCATAAAATATACGGCACAGAAACAGGCCATTCGGCCCAACCACTCGAGCCTCCTCCCATCTTTCCTCATCTAAAACTATCAGCGCAACCCTCTATTCCCTTTTCTCTCATATGCTTGTCTAGCCTCCCCTTAAATGCATCTTTACTATTCGCTTCAACCACTCCCTGTGGTAGCGAGTTCCACATTCTCACCACTCTTTGGGTAAAGAAGTTTCTTCTGAATTCCCTATTTGATTTCTTGGTGACTATCTTATATTGATGACCTCTAGTTATGCTCTTCCCTACAAGTGGAAACATTCTCTCTGTATCTACTCTATCAAGACCTTTCATCATTCTAAAGACCTCTATTAGGTCAACCCTCAGCCTTCTTTTTTCAAGAGAAAAGAGACCCAGCCTGTTCATTCTTTCCTGATATGTATACCTTTCGCATTTCTGGTATCATCCTTGTAAATCTTCTCTGCACCCTCTCCAGTGCCTCTATATCCTTTTTATAATATGGCGACCAGAAATGTACGCAGTACTCTAAGTGTGGTCTAACCAAGGTTCAGCATAACTTCCCTACTTTTCAATTCTATACCTCTAGAAATAAACCTTAGTGCTTGGTTTGCTTTTTTTATGGCATTGCTAACCTGCGTCGCAACTTTAAGTGATTTGTGTATTTGTACTCCGAGATCCCTTTGTTCCTTTACCCCACCTAGACTCGCACCCTCCAAGTAATAAGTGACCTCCCTATTTTTCCGACCAAAATGTAATACCTCACATTTATCTGTGTTGAACTTCATTTGCCAATTATATGCCCATTCTACAAGTTTATTAATGTCCTCCTGTAATTTGTTGCAGTCCTCCTCAGTATTGACTAGCCCCCCAATTTGGTGTCATCTGTAAATTTAGAAATTGTGTTTTGGATTCCAAAGTCTAAATCGTTAATGTAAATTGTGAATAGCAGTGGTCCCAGCACTGATCCTTGTAGAACACCACTACCCACCTTCTGCCACTGTGAATAGCTACCCTTTACTCCTACTCTCTGCTTTCTGTCCTGAAGCTAGCCAGCAATCCATTCTGCTACTTGTCCCCTGACTCCGCATTCTCTGACCTTGTTCATCAGTCTATTATGGGATACCTTATCGAAGGCCTTTTGAAAATCAAAATAAATTACATCTACTGCATTACCATCGTCTACTCTCTCTGTTACCTCTTCAGTTTGTGTTTCTCTCTCTCCCTACCCCAGCTTGTGTTTCTCTCTCTCTCCCTACCCCAGCTTGTGTTTCTCTCTCTCTCTCTCTCTCTACCCCAGCTTGTTTCTCTCTCTCTCTCTCTCTCCTACCCCAGCTTGTGTTTCTCTCTCTCTCTCTCTCTCTCTACCCCAGCTTGTGTTTCTCTCTCTCTCTCTCCCTACCCCAGCTTGTGTTTCTCTCTCTCTCTCTCTCTCTACCCCAGCTTGTTTCTCTCTCTCTCTCTCTCTCCCTACCCCAGCTTGTGTTTCTCTCTCTCTCTCTCTCTCTCTACCCCAGCTTGTGTTTCTCTCTCTCTCTCTCTCTCTCTACCCCAGCTTGTGTTTCTCTCTCTCTCTCTCTACCCCAGCTTGTGTTTCTCTCTCTCTCTCTCTCTACCCCAGCTTGTGTTTCTCTCTCTCTCTCTCTCTCTACCCCAGCTTGTGTTTCTCTCTCTCTCTCTCTACCCCAGCTTGTGTTTCTCTCTCTCTCTCTCTACCCCAGCTTGTGTTTCTCTCTCTCTCTCTCTACCCCAGCTTGTGTTTCTCTCTCTCTCTCTCTACCCCAGCTTGTGTTTCTCTCTCTCTCTCTCTACCCCAGCTTGTGTTTCTCTCTCTCTCTCTCTACCCCAGCTTGTGTTTCTCTCTCTCTCTCTCTACCCCAGCTTGTGTTTCTCTCTCTCTCTCTCCCTACCCCAGCTTGTGTTTCTCTCTCTCTCTCTCTCTCTACCCCAGCTTGTGTTTCTCTCTCTCTCTCTCTACTCCAGCTTGTGTTTCTCTCTCTCTCTCTACCCCAGCTTGTGTTTCTCTCTCTCTCTCTCTACCCCAGCTTGTGTTTCTCTCTCTCTCTCTCTCTACCCCAGCTTGTGTTTCTCTCTCTCTCTCTCTACCCCAGCTTGTGTTTCTCTCTCTCTCTCTCTACCCCAGCTTGTGTTTCTCTCTCTCTCTCTCTACCCCAGCTTGTGTTTCTCTCTCTCTCTCTCTCTACCCCAGCTTTGTGTCTCTCTCTCTCTCTCTCTCTACTCCAGTTTGTGTTTCTCTCTCTCTCTCTCTACCCCAGTTTGTGTTTCTCTCTCTCTCTCTACCCCAGTTTGTGTTTCTCTCTCTCTCTCTCTCCCCCAGTTTGTGTTTCTCTCTCTCTCTCTACCCCAGTTTGTGTTTCTCTCTCTCTCTCTCTCTCTCTCTACCCCAGTTTGTGTTTCTCTCTCTCTCTCTCTACCCCAGTTTGTGTTTCTCTCTCTCTCTCTACCCCAGTTTGTGTTTCTCTCTCTCTCTCTCTCTCTACCCCAGCTTGTGTTTCTCTCTCTCTCTCTACCCCAGTTTGTGTTTCTCTCTCTCTCTCTCTACCCCAGTTTGTGTTTCTCTCTCTCTCTCTCTCTCTCTACCCCAGTTTGTGTTTCTCTCTCTCTCTCTCTCTCTACCCCAGTTTGTGTTTCTCTCTCTCTCTCTCTACCCCAGCTTGTGTTTCTCTCTCTCTCTCTCTCTCTCTCTACCCCAGCTTGTGTTTCTCTCTCTCTCTCTCTCTAACCCAGTTTGTGTTTCTCTCTCTCTCTCTCTCTACCCCAGCTTGTGTTTCTCTCTCTCTCTCTCTACCCCAGCTTGTGTTTCTCTCTCTCTCTCTCTCCCTCCCCAGCTTGTGTTTCTCTCTCTCTCTCTCTACCCCAGTTTGTGTTTCTCTCTCTCTCTCTCTCTACCCCAGTTTGTGTCTCTCTCTCTCTCTCTCTCTCTCTACTCCAGTTTGTGTTTCTCTCTCTCTCTCTCTACCCCAGTTTGTGTTTCTCTCTCTCTCTCTACCCCAGTTTGTGTTTCTCTCTCTCTCTCTACCCCAGTTTGTGTTTCTCTCTCTCTCTCTCTCTCTCTCTACCCCAGTTTGTGTTTCTCTCTCTCTCTCTCTACCCCAGTTTGTGTTTCTCTCTCTCTCTCTACCCCAGTTTGTGTTTCTCTCTCTCTCTCTCTCTCTCTACCCCAGCTTGTGTTTCTCTCTCTCTCTCTACCCCAGTTTGTGTTTCTCTCTCTCTCTCTCTACCCCAGTTTGTGTTTCTCTCTCTCTCTCTCTCTCTCTCTACCCCAGTTTGTGTTTCTCTCTCTCTCTCTCTCTCTCTACCCCAGCTTGTGTTTCTCTCTCTCTCTCTCTCTCTCTACCCCAGTTTGTGTTTCTCTCTCTCTCTAACCCAGTTTGTGTTTCTCTCTCTCTCTCTCTCTACCCCAGCTTGTGTTTCTCTCTCTCTCTCTCTACCCCAGTTTGTGTTTCTCTCTCTCTCTCTCTCTACCCCAGCTTGTGTTTCTCTCTCTCTCTCTCTCTCTACCCCAGCTTGTGTTTCTCTCTCTCTCTCCCTCCCCAGCTTGTGTTTCTCTCTCTCTCTCTCTCTCTACCCCAGCTTGTGTTTCTCTCTCTCTCTCCCTACCGCAGCTTGTGTTTCTCTCTCTCTCTCTCTCTACCCCAGCTTGTGTTTCTCTCTCTCTCTCTCTCTACCCCAGCTTGTGTTTCTCTCTCTCTCTCTCTCTACCCCAGCTTGTGTTTCTCTCTCTCTCTCTCTCTACCCCAGCTTGTGTTTCTCTCTCTCTCTCTCTCCCTCCCCAGTTTGTGTTTCTCTCTCTCTCTCTCTACCCCAGCTTGTGTTTCCCTCTCTCTCTCCCTCCCCAGCGTGTTTCTCTCTCTCTCTCTCTCTACCCCAGCTTGTGTTTCTCTCTCTCTCTCTCTCTACCCCAGCTTGTGTTTCTCTCTCTCTCTCTCTCTCTCTACCCCAGCTTGTGTTTCTCTCTCTCTCTCTCTCTCTCTACCCCAGCTTGTGTTTCTCTCTCTCTCTCTACCCCAGCTTGTGTTTCTCTCTCTCTCTCTCTCTACCCCAGCTTGTGTTTCTCTCTCTCTCTCTCTCTCTCTACCCCAGCTTGTGTTTCTCTCTCTCTCTCTCCCCAGCTTGTGTTTCTCGCTCTCTCTCTCTCTACCCCAGCTTGTGTTTCTCTCTCTCTCTCTCTCTCCCTACCCCAGCTTGTGTTTCTCTCTCTCTCTCTCTCTCCCTACCCCAGCTTGTGTTTCTCTCTCTCTCTCTCTCTCTACCTCAGTTTGTGTTTCTCTCTCTCTCTCCCTCCCCAGCTTGTGTTTATCTCTCTCTCCCTACCGCAGTCTGTGTTTCTCTCTCTCTCTCTCTCTACCCCAGCTTGTGTTTCTCTCTCTCTCTCTCTCTCTCTCTCTCTACCCCAGCTTGTGTTTCTCTCTCTCTCTCTCTCCCTCCCCAGTGTCTGTTTCTCACTCTATCTCCCTCCTGGTTCTTTACATGGTAATGTGTAATATGAGGAAATCAACTGCTGCCTGTAACACTAAATGGATAGTACTGGAGAAATTCATGCAGTACTTCATTGTAATGGCTGAGATCTAAACCATTCTTATGCTCTCTCAGGACTCAAGGAGTTTCCAGGTGATTTTCATTGGTCCCGATGTCATCATCCTCACAACCGGTAATAAATAGCCATAGCATTCCTAATAGCTGGAAGACCAGCAGGGCTCAGACAACACGGTTTGGTTGCAAGCCATGACAGTCAAGGTACTGCGTTATGCAAGAACGATTTCTCTCGAGTCAGGGACAGCACTCGGGAGACCAATCGCCCTAGACTTATCTGATACTGCCCATTTTACACTATCATCCAAAGTTAAATTACTCCCATCAGCTTTTCAGATTCTCTGCCAGTTATTGAACATAGGCATTTACACATAGAATAAGTGGTATGCAGTATTTTACTATGGCATGTTGTACTACTTACTGACATCACTACAACTCGACACAGACACCTATGAGATATTCTGACAAATATTGACATATAAATCCAACTAAAATTTCCCTTCTGTAGAACTGCACATCAGACTCTAGTGATATAGACATATTGGTCAAAGAACAGTGGTAGTATATTCATGAATTATCAATTTCCTGCTCTGAATAATTTCTTTGACATACTCCACTGTTACCTTAGTATGCACTGTAAACATTGATAAGGAAAACATATAAGTAATCTAATCGTGCCAAGTTAAAAAGAATGCCACAGGCCAAGTTTTCCTATGGAAACAATATTTCAGTGAGCGCGTGGTCAATCTCTGGAACAGACTTCCTAGGGAGATGCTGGAAGCAGTTAGTATTGATTCATTCAAATGCATATTAGATAGTTGCTTTCAGAAAATAACATTTTGGGATACAGTATGTGAGTAATATGAGACATGACGTGTGGTATAGAAATGCAAATTATCATTTTTTGTTAAAAACCTTTCCAAAACCTACCTTTTAAACTAAGCTTTCGATCATCTATCATAATTCTCCCATCATGGTTTAGTATCCGTTCCTTCTTTTATCTATTTTATTTTATTTATCTTATTCATTTTTTATTCCACCCTCTGCCAAGGCACTATATAAATTGGGCTGTTAGAGGAGTACCAGTGCCCATGGAACCTTATCCCAGCACAAATCAATCCCTTCATGAGAAGAGCAAATGAAAAGTCAGCAAAGTTCAACATTTTAAAACATTAACTTTTACCCATTTTCCTTCTATTTTATAACATTAATATCCATAGAATACATTTCCCTCTTTTGCACTTGGGTGTTAAATAACAGCCTGGGCAGACCATTGAAATAATGGTTGGAAAATTGGGTGAGCTCTGTGATGGGTGTGGAATCCTCCCTGTCTGATTTTTCTCTATGTGGCCCACCCTGGTGATTATTTAATGCCTAAGTGCAAAGTAGGAATTTGCCCCATAGAACATAGAATATAGAACACTATAGCAAAGCAATAATATTTATGAGTTCTTTCTCTCATAGCAAGTGAGGTGACTTTGCAACTGCTCACCCAGATATTCAGAACTCCGAGTGAGTCCCATTATGGGCAGTATAATATACGTTCTTACTGATATTATATAGGGTGAAGTGATGTTATTTTGTATAGGGTGAAGTGCCAACTTCGGAACAGTGTTGCAAATATTTGTCCAGCTATCTCTCCACATCTCCAATTTAAACAGAGGACGAGCAGTCTGACACAAACTGCTGATGTTGCCATTTCCAGAGGAAAAAACTCCCAACAAGGTCAGTGCGTGGGAAGCAAGTTGGGAGAGTTTTCTTACTGTTGCCTTTATTTGTGCATTTGTTAGGAAGTGTGAGAGGGAAAGCCCTAATCTATCTTTAAGATCTCCGAAGGTGGCAAATTTCCCACTAATGAATGGGCCATTGATAGTGTGGGTTCTTGAAGGGGAAACCCAGGTCTGTAAGTGCAGGATTGTTTCCTATTTCTGACTTGAGGGAAAAATTCCTACAGAAGCCAATTAATTTGTCCAAGGACAAAAAAAACCACAATGCAGCCACAAATATGCATCTGGCTCTAAAATGCTTCTAATGCTATAATTGAGGCTCAGTGTATAGTGGGATTCCAGCTTGCTCTCAAAAGTACACCACACGAGAAGCCTTTGCAGGCAATTCAAGATGATTTTTGTCATTTGATAGGCTAGATGTCACATGCAATCTTGGGAACTCTTCGGCCATGGCCATTCTTGTCCCTCTAAGCTTGGCAAGACTCAAATATTCTGTTTTCTATTTCTTCAAAAAAAAGTCATTAGAGACGTGAGGGTTAATGCCTCTGTTAAAATATCTGACTAAGGAATTTGATATGAATGAATAAAGCATTCATAAAATAATACCACATAGAATAATTTGCAGGCTCGTGATCTTGTCCTAGAGATATGACAAAAGTCTAAATCTGGCATACTTTCCGGTCATAATCCAGTAATCCCTGCTGGAAGAATGCACGAGTCAAGATCAGGGTGAAAGGTTATGGGGTTGGCGGGAATGTGGAGTAATCAGATCAGCCATGTTCTCATTGAATGGCGGAGCAGGCTCGAGGGGCTGAGTGGCCTACTCCTGCTCCTAATTCGTATGTACTTATGTAGGATGGTACTAGGCTTGGCTGTCATGCCCCAGTGGTTCAATATCCTGCCTATACTCATTATCTAGGTTCGCACATGAAGAATGCTGACTTGGCCAAGGTAGCAGAGGGCACCCAGTGCCCATTGAACTGTCTTGGAAGAGACGTACAAGAGAGAAAATTGGTGCAAGAAAAGGGGGAAAAACTGGATACATCCTAAACTAGACTCAATACACCAAAATAAATATCCATTAGAGAATAAACTACTGCAAAAAGATTTATGAATAACAGTAGTTATAGCAGATTTAGGAGGCAGTTTTGCTGATTTCCTATATAGTATTTATAAGAAAATACATTCATGGCATTTCCTCTTTTTCCCTCCTCGTGTGCAATTCTTCACTTTGATATAGCACTGTGTATAATGGCTTGGCTAAACTTCAAAACTCATCAAGCATATTTTAGTTACAGCCAGCTTTGTCATGGTAACACATGAACTGTTATCAACACTTTTGAGATGCAGGTCTGCACTAATACTATGTATTTCTGATCTGGCACCTTGCAATTGCAATTCCAAGTGGTAACTTACTACATTTTTTAAATTTCTGTATGCGCAACTAAATGTTGTGTCAGGTTTTTTTACAGAGCTATTCTTGTTTATTTAACTACATAGTTGTTTAGCTTTATTATTGTTTCTGACAGAGGAAAGACATTAGCTTAATTTGTTCAATAACATTGAGCTTGCAGAAGTAATAAAAGACTTCCCAAGGGACGGTGAAGTTTGCCTTAACCCATACATCACAGAAAGCACTGATGAACAGATCAAAACTTTTGCCCAAGCCTTCTTGTAGGCACGAAAGGTCAAGCTCACTCTTTGCCTATGCTTTAGAACTTTGACCTCTATTCACCGACATCACACCTTGATTGCTCTTAGTGGGAGCATTTTGGAGGGCTGGTATAAACCAGGTCAGTACTTTTTCTTCACAGGCCTGACCCTGCATTTTCCCTGTCCTGTCTCACGGAATGGGCAACAGGAAATGCTGAGGCAGTGGCTGCTGTGCTCTTTGCCCCGTGTCTGGGCCCTGCTGTGTATCTAACTTTGTAACTGACGTAAACAAATAAACAAATACTCTTGAAGTCTTTGCTTTATGGTTCACCATAGAACCCCATGGCTCTAATTTCAAAGTCTTTTGAGATAGAAATAAAAAAAGACCAAGTCTAGTGTCGCCTTGATAGATTTTAACTATTTTCACTGGTCCATGCTGTTTACTGAAAGATTCTTCCTAAGATGTTTAACTTTTTCCGAATAGTCTATTGACTGGGTTCTGTTTCATGTGTAGTTCATTGGTACAATGATGCACAGCTGTGAAATATCATTGACTGCACAAATATTAAAATTGAGATTGCAAACCTAAATATCGGCTAACGCTTATCCTGGAAGAAGTTTGTTCAAATCTATATTTAGGTTTGTGCCAGTGAAAGGATTAAAGAAGGGATATCTAAAAGCTTTGAATGCCCCATATTGCTGGTAATCCATATTTAACCCTGGGTGACCAAGCTGGCTTTGTTTCCTTCAAATTGTAGTAATCTTCCTTGAGGAGAGTTTCTTATTTATTTCATGAAGAATGCAATGCTGCTGAATTTAATAGTATAGGAGAACCAGGACATTGCTGATAGCAGGACTTAACTAAAACAGGAGTCTTTTTTGAGCTTCTTGAGTGTAGCTGCAGCTGAGTATTCTATCACACTCTGGACTTGAGCCTTGTAGATGGTGGAGAGACTTTGAGGGGATAGAAGGTGAGCATCTCATCACAGGGTACACAGACTCTGCCCTGTTCCTGTAGCCATTGGCCCAGAAATTGGAGTTCGATGGTTGCCGCGGGGGTAAGGATCCCCCGCGATATCGCACTCCGCGCCTACCTTTATGGTTTTGGCCCACACGAACTTCAGTTCCTGGGCCTTTCCCTGGTGCCGGCGCGCAGTGTGTGCGTGTCCCAGAGGCGCAGTTAATTCGATGCGACCTCTGGGATCACGTGGGCCAGTTAGAGCCAATGGCAGCACACCATCTTTCATTCATAGTTTTGACAGCAAAAGCTGTCAAAACTATGAATACAACAAGCCCCCAAAAGAACAGCTAAACCTCAATTAAATTTTTAAAAAAGCCATCACATTAATAAAATAACTATAGTTAAATAAATTAACCACTTTAAACAAAAATTTTAATTTTTGAAAAAATTTAAATTCTTTTTAAAAGTTATAAAAATAAACTTACCTTTCTTTAAAGTCTTCTAAAAAAGATAAACCTGTTGAAAAAAATTTAAAATAATACTTAATTAACTACTTACCTTGTTAAAAGGGGGTCTTATGTCTGCTTTCTTTATGTGTAAAATCTTCAACACTTACCTGCGCGTTCAAACCTGAAAAAAAAACTAAGTGCGCTGCGTGCGCACAACCTGTAGCGCACACACGGTTCACTTAGGAACCGCCCCTTTCGCAATACCCGAAGTGCCGGTTTCCCGCGCATGCGCAGTGCATGCAGGAAACCGGCACTTCGGGACCGAATACGCGAGAGTACACAGTGCGTACTCTCCCGCATTAGGTCTAATTTTCGGGCCAATATCTCGTTATGGCTGGTGCAGTTGAGCTTCTGGTCAATGGTGCCCCCACAATGTTGATGGGGTGGTGGTGGGAACTCAAGTGATGCTGGTGCCATTAAAGGTGAGGGGAATATGGTTGGGTATTTTCTTGTTGGAGATGATCATTGTATGGCCGTTTTGTGGTACAAATTTTACCTGCCATTTGTCAGCCCAAGTCTGGATGTTGTCCAGGTGCTGCTGTAGGCTGGCAATGGACTGCTTTATTATCAGAAGAATTGTGGATGGAGCTGCACACTGTAGAATAGCCCCACTACTTAACTTAAGACAGAGGGAAGGACATTGATGAAGCAGCTGAAGGGGGTTCAGCTAAAGATGCTGCCTTCAGGAATTCCAACAGCAATGTCCTGGTGCTGCAATGAATAGCCTCTGACAACCACAACCAACTTCCTGTGTGTTTGGTATTATTCCAGCCATTGGGGCTAACTGCAAAGGGAACCAGCCCAGGTAAACTTGAAAGACAAAAGTGGCAAATAACAATGTGCACAAACAATTCAAATAGGAAATGATTAGGGTACAGTGAGACAACAAGTGAGAGTCTAACCACCTCCCCTTGACATTCAACGGCATTACCATCGCCGAATCCCCCACCATCAACATCCTAGGGAGTCACCATTGTCCAGAAACTTAACTGGACCAGCCACATAAATACTGTGGTGACAAGAGCAGGTCAGAGGCTGGGTATTCTGCGGCGAGTATCTCATCTCCTTACTCCCCAAAGCTTTTCCACCATCTAAAAGGCAGAAGTCAGGAGTGTGATGGAATACTCTCCACTTGCCTGGACGAGTGCTGCTCCAATAACACTCAAGAAGCTAGTGCAGGAGTCCCCTGGGTCCATCTCCCTCTCCAACAGATTTTCCGTTTTGGATACTGATGGGGGAGATGGTTTCTCAGGGGAATGCAGCAAGAGCCAAGTCCGTGGCACTACGAGTGGCTCAGCTGCACAGGAGGGGAGGAAAAAGAGTGGGAGAGCAATAGTGATAGGGGATTCTATCGTAAGGGGAACAGATAGATGTTGCTGTGGCCGCAGACGTGACTCCAGGATGGTATGTTGCCTCCCTGGTGCCAGGGTCAAGGATGTCACTGAACAGCTGCAGGGCATTCTGAAGGGGGAGGACGAACAGTCAGAGGTCGTGGTTCACATTGGTACCAATGACATGGGTAGAAAGAGGGATGAGGTCCTGCAACAAGAATTTAGGGAGCTAGGTAGCAGATTAAAAAGCAGGACCTCAAAGGTTGTAATCTCTGGATTACTCCCGGTGCCACGTGCTAGTGAGTATAGGAATAGGAGGATAGAGCAGATGAATGCATGGCTAAAGAGTTGGTGCAGGAGGGATGGCTTTAGATTCCTGGATCACTGGATCTGCTTCTGGGGAAGGTGGGACCTGTACAAGTCGGACGGGTTGCACCTGAACTGGAATGGGACCAACATCCTTGCGGGGAGGTTTGCTAGTACTGTTGGGGGGGGGGGTTTAAACTAACTTGGCAGGGGGCTGGGATACGGAGTGGAGCTATAGTAGGGGGTGATGCACAGCCAAATATAGAGGAAAAAACAAGTCAGCCTGGAAGGCAGAGCAAATATGTAATGGCACAAGGGAGTATGGCAAGGCTGGATGGCATTTATTTTAATGCAAGGGGGTAGAAATTAGGTCGCACCCCATTTGGGGCGCAAATATCGTCTGGACGCAAATATTAGCGCCTGGCACTAATTATCGGCACTGACTGGAAACTTCACTTTTACCGCCCCGGGAGGTGAGTGGAGCGCTAAAGCAGGCGCTGCACACCTGTCTTAAGGCGCAAAGGCCGAGCAGTGAGGCGCTAACTCAGAGCGCTGGCGAAGCTCATGTAATGTCAGTCAGCAATGGAACACACACACAATGGCACGGGCCAGTTCTTAAAGGGGATGGTTAATCTTGCTTTCCATCCACATCCTGTTCATTGCAGCCTTGAATCTCGGCCTGGAGAGACTTGCACATCAAATGTGCTGGAAAGAACAATGGAGAGTACCAGGCAAAGAGCTCAGAGTGCAGCTCCCACAGTCTCTGCTAAATCGATACAAGGAATGGCAAATCAAAATGAACCTGCAAAGTGCTGCTCAGTACCCAAAACTCCTTCACACAACGTTGAATCTCTCCAGAAGTCTCTCCCTCTCTCTCTCAGAATGCGTAGCTCAAAAATGCCACCAACAATAAAAGACAGGAAGAGGCCCCCTTTAAATAGCGCCCCCCCCAGCCCCACAGCGATTGATAGCGTTCCAGTCTTCTGGTCGTTGGAAGCGCCAGGCGGTAAGGCAGGGGGCGCCACTCAATTTCCGCGCCGGGGCGCCACAAGGGCGTTGCACCATGGAATGACGTCACAATCTGCGCGCGCAGGTGGTCGCAGCGGTAAGTTTTAGCGCCGCCGCACAATGTCAAGTTAAGTTCCCGAGCGGCGCAAACATCGCTGCGCCCGGGCGTTAGCGGCTTTGCGCCCCATTAGCGCCCTCTTAAGGTGCTAACGGGAGGCGCAACCAACTGAATTTTTACCCCAAGGAGTCTTGCAAGTAAGGCAGATGAATTGAAGGTGTTGATGAACACATGGGAGTAAGATATTGTTGCTATCACAGAGACATGGTTGAGGGAGGGGCAGGACTGGCAGCTCAATATTCCGGGGTATAGAATCTTCAGGCGAGACAGAGGGGGGTGTAAAAGAGAAGGGGGTGTTGCAATATTAATCAAGGAGTCAATTACTGCTGTAAGGAAGGATGATATCTTAGCAGGTTCCTCTAATGAGGCCATATGGGTAGAACTTAAAAACAAAAAGGGGGCAAGCACTTTGCTGGGAGTGTACTATAGGCCCCCAAACAGTCAGGGGGAGATAGAGGAACAGATATGTAGGCAAATCTCAGAGAAGTGTAGAAATAATAGGGTAATAATAGTAGGGGATTTCAAATTCCCCAACATTAACTGGGATAGTCAGAGTGTGAAAGGCTTAGCGGGTGCGGACTTCTTAAAGTGCATCCAGGAGAGCTTTTTGAGCCAGCATGTAGAAAGTCCTACAAGAGAGGGGGCGGTACTGGACCTAATTCTAGGGAATATAGCCGGGCAAGTGGTAGAAGTGTCAGTAGGAGAGCATTTTGGTGACAGTGACCATAATTCGGTGAGATTTAAGGTAGTCATGAAAAAGGACAAAGATGGACCGGAAATAAAGGTTCTAAATTGGGGGAAGGCCGATTTTAATATGATAAGGCAGGATCTGGCCAAAGTCGACTGGGATCAGCTACTTGTAGGAAAATCCACATCAGAGCAGTGGGAGTCTTTCAGAAAGGAAATAGAGAGAGTACAATGCCAACATGTTCCCGTAAAGGTCAAGGGTGGGACCAACAAGCCCAGGGAACCCTGGATGTCAAGGGATATAAAAGAATGGATTAGGAAAAAAAGGGAGGCTTTTGGCAGATACAAAGGACTAAAAACAGTGGAAGCCCTAGAGGAATATAGAAAGTGCAGGGGGGTACTTAAAAAAGAAGTTAGGAAAGTGAAGAGGGGGCATGCAAAAACACTGGCGGGCAAAATAAAGGAAAATCCCAATGTGTTTTATAAGTATATTATGGGCAAGAGGGTAACCAGGGAAAGAGTAGGGCCCATTAGGGACCAAAGTGGCAATCTGTGTGTAGAGCCGGAAGATGTAGGTGAGGTTTTAAATGAATATTTTGCATCTGTGTTCACTATGGAGAAGGACGATGTAGGCATAGAAATCAGGCAGGGGGATTGTGATATACTTGAACAAATTAGTATTGAGAGGAAGGAGGTACTAACGGTTTTAGCGGGCTTAAAAGTGGATAAATCCTCAGGCCCAGATGAGATGTATCCCAGGCTGCTGTGGGAGGCAAGGGAGGAGATTGCAGGGGATCTGACACAAATTTTCAGAACCTCTCTGGCCACAGGGGAGGTGCCAGAGGACTGGAGAACAGCTAACGTAGTACCATTATTCAAGAAGGGTAGTAGGGATAATCCAAGGAATTACAGGCCAGTGAGCCTAACATCAGTGGTAGGGAAATTATTGGAAAAAATTCTGAGGGACAGAATGGGGGAGAAATTCAGTATCACCCCATTTGGGGCGCAATTATCGGCCGGGCGCAAAGATTAGCGCCTGGCGCTAATTATCGCCACCGACTGCAAACTTGACTTTTATCACCCCTGGAGGTGATTGGAGCGCTAAATCAGGCGCTTCACACCTGTCTTAAGGCGCAAAGGCCGAGGAGCGAGGCGCTACCTCAGAGCGCTGGCGAAGCTCATGTAATGTCAGTCAGCAATGGAACACACACACAATGGCATGGGCCAGTTCTTAAAGGGGATGGTTAATCTTGCTTTCCATCCACATCCTGCTCATTGCAGCCTTAAATCTCGGCCTGGAGAGACCTGCACATCAAATCTGCTGGAAAGAACAATGGAGAGTACCAGGCAAAGAGCTCAGAGTGCAGCCCCCACAGTCTCTTCTAAATTGATACAAGGAAGGGCAAATCAAAATGAACCTGCAAAGTGCTGCTCAGTACCCAAAACTCCTTCACACAACGTTGAATCTTTCCAGAAGTCTCTCTCTCTCTCTCAGAATGCGTAGTTCAAAAATGTCACCAACAATAAAAGGCAGGAAGCAGTCACCTTTAAATAGCACTCCCCCTTTCCCTTCATGACTGCAGAACGCTCCCCTCAACCTGTCGTTGCTAGCGTCAGGCGGTAAGGCAGGGGGCGCCACTCAATATCCGCTCCGGGGCGATACCGGGGCATTGCGCACTCGACTGATGTCACGATCTGCCGGCGCAGGAGATCGTGGTGGTAGTGTTTAGCGCCGCCGCAAAATGGCTAGTTAATTTCGCGAGCGGCGCAAACTTCGCCGTGCCTGGGCGCTAGATGCTTTGCGCCCCATTAGCGCCCTCTTAAGGCGCTAACGGGAGGCGCAACCAACTGAATTTTTCCCCCAATTAGTCTCCACTTGGAGAGGCAAGGATTAATCAAGATAGTCAGCATGGCTTTGTCAGGGGGAGATCATGTCTAGCCAATTTGATTGAATTTTTCGAGGGGGTGACTAGCTGTGTGGATGAGGGTAGTGCAGTTGATGTAATCTACATGGACTTCAGTAAGGCTTCTGACAAAGTCCCGCATGGGAGACTGGTCAAGAAGGTAAGAGCCCATGGGATCCAAGGCAATTTGGCACATTGGATCCAAAATTGGCTTAGTGGCAGGAGGCAGAGGGTGATGGTCAAAGGTTGTTTTTGTGACTGGAAGCTGTGTCCAGTGGTGTACCGCAGGGATCGGTGCTGGATCCTTTGCTGTTTGTACTGTACATTAATGATTTAGATATGAATGTAGGAGGTATGATCAGTAAGTTCGCAGATGACATGAAAATTGGTGGAGTGGTAAATAGCGAGGAGGGAAACCTCAGGCTACAGGACGATATAGACGGGTTGGTTAGATGGGCAGAACAGTGGCAAATGGAATTTAACCCTGAAAAGTGTGAGGTGATGCATTTTGGGAGGACTAACAAGGCAAGGGAATACACAATGAATGGTAGGACCCTAGGAAGACAGAGGATCAGAGGAACCTTGGTGTGCATGTACATAGATCCCTGAAGGCAGCAGGACAGGTAGACAAGGTGGTTAAAAAGGCATATGGGATACTTGCCTTCATTAGCCGAGGCATAGAATATAAGAGCAGGGAGGTTATGACGGAGCTGTACAAAACGCTAGTTAGGCCACAGCTGGAATACTGTGTGCAGTTCTGGTCGCCACACTATAGGAAGGATGTGATTGCATTGGAGAGGGTGCAGAGGAGATTCACCAGGATGTTACCTGGGCTGCAGCACTTCAGCTATGAAGAGAGACTGACAGGCTGGGGTTGTTTTCCTTAGAGCAGAGAAGGCTGAGGGGGGACCTGATTGAGGTGTACAAAATTATGAGGGGCATAGATAGGGTAGATAGAAAGGAACTTTTCCCCTTAGTAGATGGGTCAATAACCAGGGGGCATAGTTTCAAGGTAAGGGGCAGGAGGTTTAGAGGGGATTTGAGGAAAAACTTTTTCACCCAGAGGGTGGTTGGAATCTGGAACTCACTGCCTGAAAGGGTGGTAGAGGCAGGAACCCTCACAACATTCAAGAAACATTTAGATGAGCTCCTGAAACGCCATAGCATACAAGGCTACGGACCAAGTGCTGGAAAATGGGATTAAAATAGACGGCTTGATGGCCGGCGCAGACACAATGGGCCGAAGGGTCTCTTTCTGTGCTGTATAACTCTATGGCTCTATGACTCTCAGCTCGACACCATCCAGGACAAAGCAGCCCGCTTGATTGGCACCTCATCCACCACCTTAAACATTCACTCCCTCCACACTGGCGCACCGTGGCTGCAGTGTGTACCATCTGCAAGATGCACTGCAGCAACTCGCCAAGGCTTCTTCGACAGCACCTCCCAAACCCACGACCTCTACCACCTAGAAGGACAAGGGCAGCAGGCGCATGGGAACACCATCACCTGCAAGTTCCCCTCCAAGTCACACACCATCCTGACTTAGAAGTATATCACCGTTCCTTCATCGTTGCTGGGTCAAAATCATGGAACTCCCTCCCTAACAGCTCTGTGGGAGTACCATCACCACACAGACTGCAGCGGTTCAAGAAGGTTGCTCACCACACCTTCTCAAGGGCAATTAGGGATGGGCAATAAATGCTGGCCTCACCAGCGACACCCACATCCCATGAACGAATAAAAAAAAACTAGACATATTCCAATAAAACGTAAAGGTGGTGCAACAAAAGCTTCCTTGGAAGAGGAGAGAAATTAAAATTAAAAATAGACTTTGAAACAGGCAAATAACAAATTTAGAGCCAATAATACAAAAGAAAATCAATTCCAATAACGAAAATATAGAGAAGCATAAAAGGAGATTGGAAAGGCTAAATGCATAGCTGTTTCAGAAATCCAGCATAGGAATGATGGGCTGAATGGACTCCTTCATTGCTGTACACGTCTATGATTTAAAATCTTTTAAATCACATATGTAGTTAGAGATCAACATCATGCAGAGAATAACCTGAAGAATCAGGCAAGAAATTCATGATCATATTTTTGCTTACATTATGAAAAGTGACAAAATGGCACTTTTCATAAGTGAGTCCACATTTTGTGTCAATGGAGTGATGTGTCACAGGTCTACCACAATGATTCCCCACATAAAAAGCTTTTGATCTCAGCAAGGTCTGTCAGGGAAGGGAGAGAAAATGAGAATGAGAAGGAATGTCCATCTATGCTTGTACACCTCCTAGCAGTTGGTTAAAAGTTAGCAATGCTAAAGGCCTGGGCAGATTACCTAACTCCCCTCTCAGATAGAGAATGATTTGTTTTTTTAAGAATGTGGCAGTCAGAGGAAAAATGTTTTCAGAGCACATTGGGTGATGTGTCTAGCAGTTTTTGCACCATGGGACTGAGTGTGGAAGAGTGCCTATACCACATGTGTGAGATGCTAATGCATGGTATTGAAAACATGCTGACATCCACGGTCATCAGATGCGCAGCCGCTCACAGCTGAGGTCTTGTTTAGGTTCTGTCATGAATGCTCAGATTACTGCAGTACAAACCCTTGGCTGAACTGTGGCATCCTTCCAGGATGGGCTTGCAGAGGATGTAGCTCAAACAAGGAAGAAAATAATGCCTGCTATGTCTGTCATGTGGTTTAATCGCCTTCAGACCTGTGGGCAGAACGGCAGCGAGACTAGGAGAAAGGGCAGGTTGAACCAGGCATTGGATGTTGGTGCTCCCTTTCCAGATCACTCCACCTCTGCAGCTATCAGTCTCACCCCCCATTCCCCACCACAACTGCACAGGAGCCTGAAAGCAGGCAAGGCCAGGCTCTACTCCCAGCATCGGAATTGCTGCAGATGGAAGCCAGCAGAGTGCGAGTCACAGAGACTGAAAGCCTGACAGTGATAGACAGATGCCATCCTCCTGACCTCGTCCTGCCCCAGACTTGTTAGCCAAACATAAGAAACAGCCACTGTTAGAAACGGAAAGCACCATGGTAGGAGGAGGTCGATAGTGAGACATTGGAATTCCGTGAAATAAATATTCTGGATCTAGATGATGCTTTGTGCAGAGTATTTTTAAAGATCCAGAAGATCAGGTTTCTGTAGTACGTGTAATGTTGGTAAGAGGGCTTATAGATGGATAATGGCTTTACTTCTCCTGGATGTTTTTATTGTACAAGAAGGTTAGAAGGGAGGAATGGAAAGGCTGTGTCACAATGGCTGAAATGATCAGGAGAACTTCTCCATGATAAGGTTTCTCCAGCTGGTTCCACCAGTAGTAGCTTTGCTGGGTTTTGCTCTGTTTAACTTCTCATCCTCCTCATCTGGCAAGTCATCCTGCTCCTCCTCAGCATGCTCCACTTCTAACTCCTCTAGATGGATGCCCCTGTCAAGAATCAGATTATGGAGCACACCGCAGGCCATGATGATCCTGGAGAACTTTGTGGGATGGTATGGCAGGACTCCCCTTGAACAACCCAGGCAGCAGAGCCTCTGCTTTAGAAATTCCTCCTCATCTCAGTCCTAAATGGCTTACCCCTTATCCTTAGACTGTGACCCCTGGTTCTGGACTCCCCCGCCATCGGGAACATCCTTCCTCCATCTAGTCTGTCTAGTCCTGTTAGAATGTTATAAGTTTCAATGAGATCCCCTCTAAACTCGAGCAAATATAAGCCTGATCGACCCAATCTCTCTTCATACGTCATTCCTGCCATCCCAGGTATCAGTCTAGTAAATCTTCGCTGCACTCCCTCCATGGCAAGAACATCCTTCTTCAGATAAGCCGACCAAAACTGCACACAATACTCAAGGTGTGGTCTCACCAAGGCCTTGTACAACTGCAGCAAGACATCCTTGCTCCTGTACTCGAATCCTCTCGCTATTAAAGCCAACATACCATTTGCCTTCTTAACCGCCTGCTGCACCTGCATGCTTACCTTCAGCAACTGGTGCACAAGGACTCCCAGATCTCGTTGCACTTCCCCTTTTCCCAATCTATTGCCGTTCAGATAATAATCTGTCTTCCTGTTTTTGCCACCAAAGTGGATAACCTCGCATTTATCCACATTATACTGCATCTGCCATGCATCTGCCCAATCACCCAACCTGTCCAAATCATACTGGAGTTTCTCGGCATCCTCCTCACAGCACACACGCCCACCCAGCTTTGTGTCGTCTGCAAACTTGGAGATATTACATCTAGTTCCCTCGTCTAGATCATTAATATATATTGTGAATAGCTGGGGTCCTAGCACCGATCCCTGCGGTACCCCACTAGTCACTGCCTGCCACTCGGAAAAAGACCCGTTTATTCCAACTCTTTGCTTCCTGTCTGCCAACCAGTTCTCTATCCAAATCAGTACCTTACCCCCAATCCCATGTGCTTTAACTTTGCATGCTAATCTCTTATGCGGGACCTTATCGAAAGCCTTCTGAAAGTCCAAATACACCACATCCACTGGTTCTCCCTTATCTATTCTACCAGTTACATCCTCAAAAAATTCCAGTAGATTAGTCAGGCATGATTTACCTTTTGTAAAACCATATTGACTTTGTCCAATCCTGTCACTGTTTTCCAAGTGCTCTGCTATTACATCTTTTATAATGGACTCAATGCAGGAGAGTCAAGAACCACAGGAACAGTTAGTAGTCAAAGTCCCCTAACAGCCAGCTCTTGGACTTTTACCCTTCCTTAAACAGTGATGGAATACTGGATTGATGAAGAATAAAAGCATTGGATGAATGCAGGTTCCCTGGCAGCTTACCTGCATTATATGTGCGATCACTTGCACACTTTCTGTGCATTGACTAATTTGTTTAAGGGGCCCTTCTATCTGTTGGAGCTCACAAATTACACCTTACCCCCTGGGCAAATCAGCGAGATGGCAGAAACCAAGGGCACATGCTTGCTGCTCCCTAGCTTCTATTTAAAAACCTATGCGGTCATTTACTCTGGCACACTCGGCATCGGTGATCTGATGGATGCATAAATGCACTCCCAACTGGCTTCTGCAGGCAATGTCACCTGTGGCCCCCTGAAACCCTCCAGTGGCAAAAAGGCTGAGTGGTTGTTACATATGCTGGCACTAAAAAGTGCTGTAAAGGCTCAGGACCATGGCTTCAGGCCTCCGCCCAGAAGCTGACAGAGCCCTCATACTAAACCAGAGCCTCCTTAAGCAGTGCTCTTCTGAGAGGTCCAAGGATGTTTGCTGTATTGGTTACCTCCGAGTTAGCACCCTCCTCCTCTGATGTTGCCGCACCCTCCTCACATCCAGCAGCGTTTCCCGATCATGGTCCTCCTCCGTCATATAACGCATGCAAAGGGGGATCCCAAAGTGTACTCCATCCTGCAACTTGCACTTGTATCCTCCCAGCAGTCAGAAACAGCAGGAGAAAAAGGGCAGCGGAATTCCACTACTCCTAAAATCTAAAATCTCTAACTTAGCTGTAAAGTATCTGTCACTTCCACAATCTGCTGACTCAGGCCTCACCGCGCCAAAAGTGCTCTTAAAACTTTCACAGCTCTCCCTTTTTTATGAGGGTTGCTTGCCCATTACCCATGACGCGTCTGGAGCACGCAATTGGGTTGCAGGTCGTTGCGCCCTCTTCAGGCCTCTCAAAATAACGTGGCAGGAAATTTGTGCTCAGTGCTTTAGGAGCAGAGATCTGGGGTTAGTGTGTCTCTCCCCATATTTCCAGTTCACTGTGTCTTTTATGGGTGCCCCTAGAGTGCTACAGCTAGGAAAATTGGTCCCGTAAGGACTTAAGATAATTAGGAGCATTAAAAGGCCAATTGGCCCATCAAACCTGCTCCATCCAGAGCCCATATATGAATTTCCTATCATGGGATTTCCTTCCACATCACATTCTTTCCCAACTCCTCTGATATTAATATCTCTATTACCCTCCATCTCTCTATTCAACCGTATAGATTTGGCCTTATAAAGGGGCCAATTGGCACAGAATTAATTACCATCTCTGCGAGACTGTTCCACATGTTCGTATAAAAATAAAAAAAAGAGGGGGAAAAAATAAAATTAAGCATACAACAGCATAATACCACAGAGTTTTATAACAAATCTTCACAGTGCTGTCATTCAAAAATAATTAAGAGAAGCTGACAACAGGAATAAAAATACATTAACATCTGCAATAGTAATTTTCAGGATGAATTGCTCTGCTGTACTGTGACTTTTGAGTTCTGAATTACCTCTTGCATAAGCTACTCAAATGGGATATTGTCTCTATAATCAACATATTTTGACTGACCACAGCTGTACTGGAGTATTGGTCAGAAAACTGACTCCCGATTGTACAGCTGCTGCTTCTTTCCAGGAGCCGTTAAAATTAATTAGATATACAACAGCACTCGAAACTAATGATGGTTTGAAGTCCATTAGCCTTTACAGGCATACACGAGCTCCTAATTAAAAAAAAATGATGGGAACAAATCAGTCCATAAAACTGATTTATAGTAAGCACAGACTGTTTGGCTGACTTGGTCCTGTTGTAGTCTAATGTCAAGGTCCTAAACCTACATCAGTTTCAAATTAAAGATAATCTCAAGTCAAGCCACCTTAAAATAACAAAAAAAAATCAAGTTGAAAACTTTATTCTTCTGCTGTTATTAAAGGAGACAAAACACTGTCTACTGCATTATGTGATATTATGGCGTGCAGCTGCTAATGATTTTTTTTGTCATGAATGAACATTCTCCTGCTGTACTTCTCCTTGAAGCATGGTGTCCATTATTCTAACTGAGGCCCTGAGTACATTAAAACATCAATTATCCATAACTGATTATGTGAAACTGCAAGGTACACTTGTCTTCCTTTTGATCCTGCAAATTACATGCAGGGATGTCAGGGTGTTGTTTGATAGCACATTTATCCAATGAACATTCAAACAGTGCTTGCATGGCAAAGTCCTTAGGGTACAGCTGTGTCTGTATAGTATCACATCCAACAGAAATCAAAGGTGTTTTCTGTTTATTTTTATTTGTTCTCGGAATTTTGGCGACAATGCCAAGGCCATATTTATTGCCAAGCCCTAGTTGCCCTTGAGAAGTTGATGGTAGGCCTACTTTTTGAACTGCGCTACTCCTTGTGGTGATGGTATAGCTACAGTGGTGTCAGTAGGACATTTTAGGATGTTGACCCAGCAAATTTGAAGGAACAGTGATATATGTTGATGTCAGAATGGTGTGTAATCAGAGTAGAACTCTGATGTGATGGTGGTTCCATGACATTGCCACTCTTGTCCTCTTTTGGGTAGGGATCTCAGGGGCTGGAAGGTCCTGCTGAAATAACCTTGGTGAGTTTCTGTAGATAGTACATACTGCAGCCACAGTGTGCCTGGTAATGGAGGAGGTTGATATTGGATTCCTTGACATGGACACCAGTCAAGTGAACTGCTCTGTCCTGGATGGCGTTGAGCATCTTGAGTGTTGTTGCAGCTGCACCCTTCCAGGCAAGTGGTGATTATTCCATCACACTGCTGACTTGAGCCTTGTAAGTGGTAGAGGCGCTTTGAGGGGTCAGGAGGTGAACCATCCATCACCGAGTACCCAATCTCTGCCCTACTCTTGTAGCCATGGTATTGACATGGTTGGTCCAGTTAAGTTTCTGGTCAATGATGTTCCCAAGGATGTTGACTGTGGGAGACTTGGCCATGGTGGTGCTGTTAATTTTATTTGTTCTTGGGATGTGGATGACAATGGCAAGGCCGCATTTATTGACAATCCTTAGATGCCCTGAGAAGGTGATGGTGGGCCTCATTCCTTCTGGGGAAGGTGGTTGGACTTTTTCTTCTTGGAGTTAGTTTTTACCAGGACTTGTGTGGCACAAACTTTACTAGATACTTGTCAGCCCATGCTGGATGTTGTCCAGGTCCTGCTGACATGGGCTTCTTCATTATAGGAGGAATTGTAAATGGAGTTCAACATTGTGGAATCGTCAGCGAGCAACCCCACTGCTGACCTTATAACAGAGGGAAGGTCATTGATAAAGCAGATGAAGATGGTTGGACCAAGGGCGCTTACCTGGCAAACACCTGCAACAATGTTCTACGGCTGTGATGACAGCCAGGACCACATTTGAGTCAAGTATGTTTCAAACTATTGAAGTATTTTCCCTTCAAACAACAACAACTTGTATTTATATAGCACCTTTAACATAGTAAAACGTCCCAAGGCGCTTCACAGGAGTGTTATAAGACAGAAAATTGACACCGAGCCACATAAGAAATTAGGGCAGATGACCAAAAGCTTGGTCAAAGAGGTAGGTTTTAAGGAGCATCTTAAAGGAGAAAAGAGAGATAGCGAGGCAGAGAGGTTTAGGCAGGGATTTCCAGAGCTTAGGGATTGCAACAGAAGGCACAGCCACCAATGGTTGAGCAATTATAATCAGGGATGCTCAAGAGGACAGAGTTTGAGGAGCGCAGATATCTTGGTGGGGTTGTGGGACTGAAGGAGATTAGAGATAGGGAGGGGCGAAGCCATGGAGGGATTTGAAAACAAGGATCAGAATTTTGAAATTGAGGCGTTACTTAACCGTGAGCCAATGTAGGTCAGCGAGCACAGGGGTGATGGGTGAACGGGACTTGCTGCGAGTTAGGACACGGGCAACCGAGTTTTGGATGACCTCATGTTTACATAGGGTAGAATGTGGGAGGCCAGACAGGAGTGCATTGGAATAGTCAAGTCTAGAGGTAACAAAGGTATGGATGAGGGTTTCAGCAGCAGATGAGCTGAGGCAGGGGCAGAGACAAGCAATGTTACAGAGGTGGAAATAGGCGGTCTTAGTTATGCCACGGATATGTGGTCGGAAGATCATTTCAGGGTCAAATATGACACCAAGGGCTGGATTTTCTCAATGAGAAGCTTTTGGAGGTGGAACTGCTGCCTGCCGGCTTTCAATCCCGCCTCCATCAGCTTCTGGTCAACCAGGGGGATTTTCCCCTGATTGACCTTGTTAAGCCCGCCCAGCGGGCTCAGCAGGCCAATTAGGGGGAATTCAGTGACAGAGCACGTCAACGTCCAACGTGCCATCTGCCAAGATTTTTTGAAGGAAGAAATGTCAGCGTTTGACAGCTCTGTGAAGCTGTCAAACACTGACATTCTGTGTAGTTTGATGAGTCCTTGTGTTCAGGACTCATCAACCTTTCAACTTTGCAGAAATCACCTGGCTGTTGGATCCTCCGATCCAACAGCCAGTCTGTGAAATCTACAATGGAGATATCGGGACTCCGGCTCCACAGCGGCTGAATGCTGTAGGCAGAAACAAAGGTAAGTGAACATTTTCTAACATTTTACACTCACCTTACATACTTACCACTCCACACTTGCACCATCACTCACCTCTGACTATGAGCTGCAGGTCCACTATTACAACAGAGATGTGATAAAGGTAGTAGTAGCATTAGGTCTGAAAGTCGCCTCTGATGCTGCTGCATTGAACGTGTTCAGAGACTGCCTGGTCTTTCTTCTCTCTCTCTCTCTCTCTCTCTCTCTCTCAAGAGTTTGCATCCAGGTCCAATCACATCTAAAGCTAGGCAGGTCCTCTGTCAGCAACAGCCAGACAGTCTCTGAGACCCTGCAGACAGTCTCTCACCTGCAATGCTGCAGGAATGATGACATCATCAGAGGCGACTTTCAGACTGAAACAACTAATTGGTTCATGGGTTCCCACATGCTGGAATTCAATTGCCCAATTAAGTGAAAATTGCTTCATTCATCCACATTAATCTGGAGTCGGAGGGGGGGACACGACCCCAACCCGACCCCAAGCCAAATCCAGCCCAATGGCTTTGGTCTTCCTGATATTTAACTGGAGAACATTTCTTCTCATCCAGTACTGGATGTCAGAGAAGCAGTGTGTCAATTTAGAGACCGTGGAGGGGTCGAGAGAAACACCAATAATCTTAGTTTTGCTGAAGCTCCTTGGTGCCATACTTGATCAAATGCTGCCTTGATGTTGTGGGCAGCTACCCTCGCCTCTCCTCTGGCTTTCAGCTCATGTCCATGTCTGGATCAAGGCTGTGACAAGCTCTGGGGCTGAGTGATTCTGGCAAGACCTGAACTGAGCATCGGTAAGCAGGTTATCATTGAGTAGACGTTGATTGATGCCGCTGTTGATGATTCCTTCCAGCATTTTACTGACTATTAAGAGGTTGATAGGTTGATAATTGGCCAGATTAGATTTATCCTGTTTTTTGTGGGAAATCTTCAACATTGTTGGGTGGTTGTCTTTTCTTCCTTCCTTTTTAGTTGTCAATGTTGTAGCTGTACTGCAACAGCTTGGCCAAGGGAGTTTAGCTCTGGTGCACAGGTTTTTAGCACAACAGCCGGGATGTTGTCAGAGCCCATGGCCTTTACTATGTTCAGAGTACAGCAGTTCTTCTAACTTCTGCTTTGATCCATAATAAAATTTAATTTACACTTTTGTGAGGATATCAATTCTCTCTATATTCTCCCAGTGTAACCCTCCCCCGGCACCGCCCCCCCGCCCCCACCCCCACCCCCCGAACCCCATCCACTGCTGAGAGAATGGTTGGGTGGCCACTCTCAAGTTGTTGTTTTTGTATCTTCGCACACTTTCCTTGGAAAATAGTATGAAGTAGTGGAAGGATTCATAGGCTGATTAACAGTCTGACAGGCCATGACATGAACACTCCTTCCATGGCTGAGGCATCTCCTGGGCTGGAGCGCTTCAGCTATGAAGAGAGACTGGACAGGCTGGGGTTGTTTTCCTTAGAGCAGAGAAGGCTGAGGGGGGACCTGATTGAGGTGTACAAAATTATGAGGGGCATAGATAGGGTAGATAGAAAGGAACTTTTCCCCTTAGTAGAGGGGTCAATAACCAGGGGGCATAGTTTCAAGGTAAGGGGCAGGAGGTTTAGAGGGGATTTGAGGAAAAGCTTTTTCACCCAGAGGGTGGTTGGAATCTGGAACTCACTGCCTGAAAGGGTGGTAGAGGCAGGAACCCTCACAACATTCAAGAAGCATTTAGATGAGCACTTGAAACGCCATAGCATACAAGGCTACGGACCAAGTGCTGGAAAATGGGATTAGAATAGACAGGGCTTGATGGCCGGCGCGGACACGATGGGCCGAAGGGCCTCTTTCTGTGCTGTATGACTCTATGACTCTATCTGTTAATTTTGCTTTAAGCTTGCTGCTAGGAGGCATGTGACAGTAGCCTATGGACAACTTTCCCTCTAATCTTCTACCTTTGGACTCTGTTTGATGTCCCCACAGCAAGAAGGCTGAGATCTGACCAGAGTAATCATTGAACTTTGACTAATGCATGCTGAATAGAAGTCTCATTAGCATAACTGTGACAAACTTCATAGCGTGGCTATTTTATTTTCCAGGAAAGATTGTGAGGGTTGTGCTCCGTCTGTGTGTTGTATAATAGTTGCTGTGGGATATTGAGGAAAAGTGCTTTGGGTGGTATTCTATTCTTTTGTCTCTTGAAGAACCATAACAACATATAGAATAAAAGTAGTCCAACAGGTCCACAAACTTGGACTACTGCCATAAAATGACACGTTACAGTCAAATTCCCATCATATTACGCAATAGCCTTCTTTGTAAGGAAAATCTAATTGTGACCAGTTTGTTTTCTAGTATCAGCAGCGAACAGACAATATAGTGTGATTCCGTGGCATAACTGGATTATTTGTTGACTACGTAACATTCTCTAAAAATTGGTCAAAATGGTTGACCTTGTATAAAAACTGGGCAAAGAATTTGTTAGCGCAAAATAGTCATTGCAGTATATCTGATGTTGCCTAATCATGATGGTATGCTTTTCTGCATCCTGAATTATCTAGATCAATAACTGTGACTGATATGTATTTGACTTGTCATAACAGTGCTTCTTTTGTTTTATGCCACTTTCTTTGCTATCCCCAGCGCTTGTGAAGAAAGTCCATGAAAAATCAATCAGACATTATGAATTTTCCAGAATTCCACACAGAATGAAAACTTGCAGAACAGATTTACACTTGCATTCCTTCAGTATATGCAGCATATACTTCTGGCAACGTTAAATGTGGCATCAGGTATCTGTTGTATAATTGTCACTTGATTCGAGGTCGAATAAAGCCCTAGCTTCGCGCATTCATTGTTGATGCCATTTCTGCAATTAGGTCACTCTCTAAAATTAGTTTAAAGTTTTCAGTAAAAAAAATAATTTACATGAGATTGTTTAGAAGGCTTAGAAGGTGTCATAAATCAGTAAATCGTTTATTACATAACTTGGGGATGTATCGTGAAGGCCTTTAGATATGGGGGATATAATCTGTGTAACCCCTTCCCATGTCCACCAGTTCACAGGGTGTAATGGAGCAGAGGCCCATTATGCTCCAAGGTAAGTAAAAAACTTAGAATGGGGACAAGATAAACAGGAGTGCTCCTCCAGATCCCACAAATAGTTTGGGATGCTGCCACCCCGGGCTCCCCCCTCCCCAGTCCCTCCCCATCAATGTTCCTGAAACCCTCCCAAACCCCACTCCGCGGTGGCTCACTTTACTGCTGGCCATGTGGCCTCCAGGCCGATGCAATTTCAGATGTCCCTTTGGGCCTGACAGCTCGCTGGCTCCATTTAAATGAGGCCCAGTCATTAAAATGGACCGGGCCTCCTGCTCTACCTCCCAGACGGTTTGTCCACACATTCCACCGGTGACCGCCCGGCAGATAAAATTTCTCCTAACCTTTATATCGTGAATATTTTATCAATAAATTTCAAAAGCAATAGTATCAAGAATTAGAATGTGAGAAGGTGGTGCCATTTAAACACATTTATGGCACAATATTCACCACCTTAAACATTCACTCCCTCCACCGTGGCTGCAGTGTGTACCATCTACAAGATGCACTGCAGCAACTCGCCAAGGCTTCTTCGGCAGCACCTCCCAAACCCATGATCTCTACCACCTAGAAGGACAAGGGCAGCAGGCGCATGGGAACATCATCACCTCCAAGTTCCCTTCCAAGTCACACACCATCCTGACTTGGAAATATATCGCCGTTCCTTCATCGTCGCTGGGTCAAAATCCTGGAACTCCTTCCCTAACAGCACTGTGGGAGTACCTTCACCACACAGACTGCAGCGGTTCAAGAAGGTGGCTCACCACCACCTTCTTGAGGGCAATTAGGGATGGGCAATAAATGCTGGCCTTGCCAGCGACGCCCACATCCCAGGAACGAATAAAAAAAAATCATATTTGCTGATTACAGCAATTGACAGTTTAGATACCATTGTCAGCGTCATGGAAATAAAACCAATAACAGAAAAAACCTGGTTGTATGTGTTTTCTTTAATGATCATTACTTTAATTACCCCAAAACTATCAATTATTAGAACATGCCCTGGCCCAGTTAGTTCAGATAATTGAAGTTCCACTCCACCAAAAACAACGTTATTGTTCAGTGTCACTGTTTGAGATAGCCCGCCACCACCCCCGCCACCTCCAAAAAATAAAATTCCAGTTAGTAAACATGGTAAATTATATTTTAGACTACATTCCTCAGGAAGCTAGCTATATTGTTAGTAACATTGACCCTGTAGCGCAAGACTTTGAGAGGTGTTTAAGGCAAATTTCAACCCCTCTAAAGCAAACCTTTGCAATTCACCCCCTCCCTTGCGCACAGCTCGTGCATAATAGAACATTTTCTCTTCGGGATAAACTTACATGCTAATTTATATGGGCAAAGGGTCAATAAAAATGGCAAACTAATGTTATTTTTTAATGATAGGAACTACCTATATTTTGGTGTTCCAAGGTTGTAGAAAGTGTGCTATTGACAACTGCCATAATTTCATTTTTTAAAGCTTGAAATTTTTACATCTTGATCTGATGATGTGACCAGATTCGGCACATTCCCATCGTTACCCAATTCATTTCTTTTTTTTAAAGGAAAAAAATGAAAGCAAAATGACTCAGTTCCTTCAGGAAACTAGCTTTTTCTGGATAACTCCAGTTCCATTTCATTAAACAACACAAGAAAGAATAAATCACCGAATTCTTGCTGTGATTCATAATATCAAACATTCCTTTGCTTGTAATGTGGTTTCTGCCTGGATCACAAAGGATGTGATGGTTGCAGTAATTGTGGCTTTTGTTTGATAATTTGAATGTGCAAAGAACATATTTTCCTCATTTGGTGGATTATGTGTTAATAACGTGTATCTTGTAAAATTTAATGAAACAATTAAAAAATGGCAGCTGCAAATCATTTTGTATGCATGGTCTCTCTAATTTGCAAATCAACTGGCATTAGCATTAGTAAATCAGATGGTGATAACCCAGCGATAAAAATGCTGTGTTCACACTTGTAAATTGCCATTTAATTGGCATAAATGATGTATTATTTTACTCACCCGGCATGGACTGGTTGGGCCAAATGGCCTGTTCCTGGGCCGTATATCCTATGTAGATCCTCTATGTGCAGATCTTGAGTGGAGATTCCATAAAGTGAGGCTCACTGACTAGAACCTGATTGTGCACTTTGACAGTGTGTTTGAGAGACCGGGGGGTGGGGTGGGGTGGGGACGGGAAACCACCCAACAAATAGGACCCAGGACCACTGGCAAGAAATTGTTGTCTATTTGAATTTCAGGAAAACATTTGTTGAGGTTCCATACAAGAGATTATTAGCAAAAATAAAAGCACACAGAATTGGAGGTAACTTTGTGACACAGGTTAATAATTGTGAGAAGTCGCACAACACCAGGTTATAGTCCAACAGCTTTATTTGAAATCACAAGCTTTCGGAGCGCTGCTCCTTCGTCAGGTGAAGTGAAAAGACGGGCCACAGCGAAAAATCACATAGACCTCCTCAGAAGACAAACACGGGACACAACCAACAGAGTACCCTACGTCGTCCAGTACTTCCCCGGAGCGGAGAAACTACGCCATGTTCTTCGCAGCCTTCAACAGGTCATCGATGACGACGAACACCTCGCTAAGGCCATCCCCACGCCTCCACTACTCGCCTTCAAACAGCCGCCTAACCTCAAACAGACCATCGTTCACGGCAAATTACCCAGCTTTCAGGAGAACAGCGACCACGACATCACACAACCCTGCCACGGCAACCTCTGCAATCTCTTCACTTCACCTGACGAAGGAGCAGCGCTCCGAAAGCTTGTGATTTCAAATAAAGCTGTTGGACTATAACCTGGTGTTGTGCGACTTCTCACATTTGTCCACCCCAGTCCAACACCGGCATCTCCACATCAAGGTTAATAATTGGTTGGGAGGTAGGAGACAGAGGGTATGGGGTAATGGGAATGTTCTCTGATTGGTGGGTTGTGACAAGTGGCGTTCCCCAGGTATCCACACTGGGGCTCAGCTAGTCATCATATATACATACATAATAATGGCTGGATGAAGGAATAGAGTTGCACGTATATCCAGGTCGCAGATGACACTAAGTTAGGAGTAACATGCGGATGGGAGCAGGAAGCTAGAAAAGAACATTAACAGACTTGAGTGGCCGGAATTTTGCCGGTGCTCAGCAAACAGGATTGGTGGCGGGTTGGGTGTTAAAGTTGAAGTAATTGACAGCGGGTCGGGAACCCGCTATCAAATCGCACCCACGCGCCTTTCCCAATGTCGGGTCTGTCAACGCTGAGCAGACCCGACCGGCAGCGGCGGGGGACCTAATAAAATGACTAGCATCTAGTTGCCAGATGCTTAATGGCCTTTTTTCACTTATCTTTTGTCTTTAACTTTATGACCACAGGATCCCCACTGTGCGCAGACCATGGCTGTCAAGCTGAGGCGTGAGTTCAATTGCCATTGCTCCAGCTGATTACTTGACAGCTTCAAATGTACAGTAAAAGCTCCCACCTGACTGATATTCACTTTCCTCAGGCAGAAGCTTTTCCTCACTCCATTTCCAGCACACATTCTGTAGGCTTTCCACTCTCACCTCATTGGAAGAACTTTCTCACCATTGACAGAATGCTTCTGTCATCTCTACTTCACCTGCCATCTATTCCATCAATATGGGTGCCTTTTATACTCTCTCACCTTGGTCCTCAGCCCCAACACCAGCAGTACCAGGCACACCAGCAACAGCAACAACAACACCAACCTTCTCCGCAATCAACAGATGCTGCACAGGACAGAGGGCATCAGCACCCGACCACATTGCTGCCCGGGAGGCCAGGGATGGCCTCACCATGGCCAGATTTACTTCACATGATGCTGTACACCCTGGCTGCCACATGATGTGCCAGGTTGGCACCACCCCACACCAACACCATAAAGCATCCCTACAATGTCTAAGCCATTCCTTTCACACTCATGACCATTGCGGGGGGTACCGTTATGTCTCACCATTCACTGCAAATCACTAAGCCACTTCCAAAGGTGCACACAAATCTGTCCAAGAATGGAAAGTGTTGAAAATAAAGGTTTCAATGTTTGACACCACATTCACAGAAACTTTACGTGAACATTGCATAAAACACCCAAGTGCCTACACTTGTGTGTTGTTAGTTGGTACGATTGCACTAGGATGAGGGTGAGTGTGAGGGGTGGCTAGTGAGATGGGGATGTGATAATGTAGATAGAGAGGGATGGGTGGAGGTGCAAGGTAAGTTGGTGTGAGTAAGGATATGCAGGAGTAGGGTAGGGAAGGCAGATTGATGGGGATGTGATGAGAGGCACAGCAGGATGAGGTTGAGTTTGGCTTTGTACTAACATTTTGTGATCTACTGAGATCATTGAAATGTTTGCGGCACTGCACCCAGGTCCTCCTGACCACATCCCTGCTTGTGCCCTCCTCTGCAATGTGCAACCAGGCTGTGTTGATCTCCTGGGGAGGTCTCTTCTGCCCAGGGGAAGGGAAGAGGACCTCCCTGAATGCTGTGACTCTCTCCATAAGCATATGGAGGGAGTCATGGGAGAGCTTGGGTGCAGCCCTGTGCATTTGTGCAGTGCTTGTCAGTGTTTGCAGCACCTCAATGCTGTAGAATACTGACAGCACACATGTCAAGACAAATGTGGCCATGGTCTCTTTAAGGAAACCGGTTGATGACGCATCATGAATGACGTCACCAGACCAGCTTCCTCTGAATTTGGGCCGGGAAATGCGCTCGATGGGTTTAACAAGCCCCATCAATGGAAAGTCATTTTACATAACAGGGTGGAGCTAGCAGCGGGGCTGCGCCTGCCACGAACGCGGGTAAGTAAAATCGCAGTCCTCGATTGGGCAAAACTATGGCAGATGGAGTTGAATATGCAATGGTGAGAGACTAGGAGCTGCAGCGGTGCAAAGGGTTTTAGGTGTCCATGTACAGAAATCACTAAAAGCTATTGCACATCTACGGTGTGTGATTGGTGGAACTTCTGTTGCTTTGAAAGCCCCATATGTGACCCTCCCTGAACACACAGGGCTAGAAATTCATTATAGCCCAGGAATGGGCGGCATCTTTAGAAAAGGTTGAGAATTAGCGCCAGGCGCAAAATTAATTCTCACTGCTCAAAGAAATGATTGGGGTGCTAAATAAAGTCTTAAAGGCCTAGTTCAGTGGCGTTACACTCAAAGGGTGGACCAATATCGGGTGCAGTCTAATTTCAACTTATCATAGAAACATAGAAAAATAGGAGCAGGAGTAGGCCATTCGGCCCTTCGAGCCTGCTCCGTCATTCAATATGATCATGGCTGATCCTCTATCTCAATACCATATGCACGCTCGCTCCCCATACCCCTTGACGCCTTTTGCATCTAGAAATCTATCTATCTCCTTCTTAAATATATTCAATGACTTGGCCTCTACAGCTTTCTGTGGTAGAGAATTCCATAGGTTCACCACCCTCTGAGTGAAGAAATTTCTCCTCATCTCAGTCCTAAATGTCCCACCCCGTATCCTAAAACTGTGACCCCTCGTTCTAGACCCCCCAGCTAGGGGAACATCCTCCCTGCATCCAGTCTGTCTAGCCCTGTCAGAATTTTATATATTTCAATGAGATCCCCTCTCATTCTTCTAAACTCTAGTGAATACAGGCCTAGTCGACCCAATCTCTCCTCATACGACAGTTCTGCCATCCCAGGAATCAGTCTGGTGAACCTTCGCTGCACTCCCTCTGTGGCAAGTACATCCTTTCTTAGGTAAGGAGACCAAAACTGCACACAGTACTCCAGGTGTGGTCTCACCAAGGCCCTGTATAACTGTAGTAAGACAGCCTTGCTCCTGTACTCAAATCCTCTTGCAATGAAGGCCAACATACCATTTGCCTTCCTAACTGCTTGCTGCACCTGCATGTTTGCTTTCAGTGACTGGTGTACAAGGACACCCAGGTCCCTTTGTACATCAACATTTCCCAATCTATCACCATTTAAATAATACTCTGCCTTTCTGTTTTTCCTACCGAAGTGGATAACATCACATTTATCCACGTTATACTACATCTGCCATGTATTTGCCCACTCACTCAACTTGTCTAAATCTCCTTGAAGCCTCTTTGCATCCTCCTCACAGCTCACAATCCCAGCTAGTTTCGTGTCGTCAGCAAACTTGGAAATATTACATTTGGTTCCCTCATCCAAATCATTGATATATATTGTGAATAGCTGGGGCCCAAGCACTGATCCCTGCGGTACCCCACTAGTCACTGCCTGCCACCCCGAAAAAGACCCATTTATTCCTACTCTCTGTTTCCTGTCTGTTAACCAATTTTCAATCCATGCCAGTATATTACCCCCAATTCCATGTGCTTTAATTTTGCACACTAACCTCTTATGTGGGACTTTATCAAAGGCCTTCTGAAAATCCAAATACACCACATCCACTGGTTCTCCCTTATCTATTCCACCAGTTACATCCTCAAAAAACTCCAGATTTGTCAACACGATTTCTCTTTCATAAATCCATGTTGACTTTGTCTAATCCCGTTGATAATTTCTAAGTGTCCTGTTATCCTTTATAATAGACTCTAGCATTGCCACAGGCTTTTCCCAGTACTTAAAGGGGAGGTTCATTGATACTGTAGCATCTCATTCTCAGCATTGCTGGCTGTGCAGCTGCCTCAGCAAGGAGAAGGACAACAAGGAGAAAGAGCCAGAGGACTGAAGCAGGTGTGCTCATGGCAGATCCACCTCAGTTGGGTAGTCAGAGTGATTGAATGCTTCAACAAATGCTGCATACCACCATCTGTACCACAGTCTTCACACACTGCCCAAAGCACCACATCCCCAGCGCTCACCCACCAACAATCTCTAACTACCAACACTCATACCCACATCTCAGGCCTTGCACACAATGACAGCTATTCAACTATGGCAGGCACAAGTGTCATTAGTTATTAGAATGAATGTGATATGTGTGATATGTTTATACATAAATTTATTAATGGAGTTTGCAATATTTTGTGGTCTCTCTTATTTCACCTTTGTGCCCAGGAGGACGCAGTGATATGGCATGACACAGGGATGGTATGATGGGCAAGTGGTGAGCAAAAGGGATCTGGGGTTTAAGTCATCCTGCTGTGAAGCTGGAGGTCTGTTTGGAGGAGGTGGCAGAGTTCTGTGACCACCACCTTGGTGATGCAGAGTCATCTAATACACTGCTCCTCGCTTCATTGAAGGTAGAAGTGCTGTCGGAATACCCTCGGAGGGTAAGGCCTCCTGGTAAGAGCCCTGATGTCCCTCCTCATCCCTCTGCGCACATGTTCCCGTATTTCTGGCTGCCTACGCTCCCTCCGCAGTAGATCCTGGAGGGTGAGGTGGCGCCAGTACACCCCCCATTAATGTTGCCAAGTGTAACAGTTTGAATCTTTGAACAATAAATGTAGCCACTTTGCACTTGCCAGAAGACTGCTGATAAAAAAGAAGCTTGAAATTACTCCTACAAACTGCTCCACTGGCTGAAACTGACAAGAAGCCACTGAAACTAAGCTGCCCTAATAGCTGCGAATGATTAATGCTGATGCCTTTAAATAACGTCGCTGGAGCCGGCTTCCGTCAGCTGTGCCCCTGCTCTCCCGGTCGCTGTCTAGTCGAGGCGCAAAGGTAAGTGGTGACAATGGATTTTGCAACGCTCACCGATGTCACGATCTCCCTGGCATTAAAGTCCCCTGTGGTACCTTGTACTGGCAACGCAATGGGTGGCGGGGCCGAATTTGCCGTGCGGCGCTGGATTTGCCTTGCCCCGGAACTACTGCATCAGTGCCCCATTACCTCCCTCTGCAGGTGCTAACGAGAGGCACTAACCTACTGAATTTTTCCCTCAAAAGGTCATCATTCTACCAATGTGCAGCTTGGTTCAATACCAACACAAGATCTTGCATGTGAAAGCTTGTTACCTAGAAAGCTGGCATTGTTGAGGCTGCCACAAAACACGAATTAAGGCTGAATCCAAGTGTGTTAAACAAGAGACTTTTTAATCACTGCATGGCACAAAATGGCTGAACAGAAAAGCCCCCAGAATTCTCTGGGCAAATCCTGAGGCCCCGCCCACTCCTGCCTTAAAGGTAAGGTGCCTTAAAGGGAAGGTGCTGGATATTTGTTCACGGACGGAAGAGTGGATTATGCCCGTTTAGGTGGCGATCCGCCACACAGCTCCCCCCAGAACCCGCTTAGGAGGTGTGGACGAGACGGTGCGGCGGTCTGATGGGCCGGCCGGAGCGGCTCTTGTAGGACGCCGGTGGACGTGGAATGGCCGGGCGTGGAGCAGCTGGGTGAACCGGCTTGAGGGCAGGTCGGCCGCGTGGAGGTGGACGAGCTACAGGGACCTGCTCACCGGGCTCCGAGTGTGCTGGCTTGAGTCGGTCAACCGACACTTTTTCGGTCCTGTCGCCCACTTGCAGGGTGAAAAATTTGTCCCCAGCCTGTAGCACCTTGTAGGGCCCGTCGTACGGGGGTTGAAGGGGTCCGTGGTGGGCGTCGTGCCAGACGAAAACAAACCGTGCCTGGTGCAGGCTTAGTGGGACGTGTGAGGTGGATTCGCCGTGTCGGGCAATGGGCACCGGGGCGAACTGCAGCGCCGGTGAGGCAAAGTCGTGGCGTTGCTGGTCGGCTGACCAGGGTGTCATGGCGGTGGGCAGGAACTCGCCGGGTACGCGCAGCAGCTGACCGTACACGAGCTCTGCTGCCGATGCGTGGAGGTCTTCTTTAACCGCGGTGTGCAGGCCGAGGAAGACCCACGGATGTCGGTCGGTCCAGGCGCCGTCATGGAGGCTGGCTCGAAGAGATGCCTTCAAGGATCTGTGGAACCGCTCACACAGTCCGTTGGCTTGGGGGTGGTACGCTGTGGTGCGGTGAATGGTCACCCCAAGATTGCGTGCGACGGCGGTCCAGAGTTCAGAGGTAAATTGCGGACCTCTGTCCGACGTCATGTCGGAGGGGACGCTGAACGGTGCGACCCAGGTGCTGACGAAGGCTCTAGCGATGTCGGCGGTGGTGGTAGAGGTCAGTGGAATTGCCTCAGGCCAGCGTGTGGTGCGGTCAACGATGGTCAGCAAGTGCGTGTGGCCTTGCGACGGCGGCAGGGGCCCGACGATGTCCACGTGGATGTGGTCGAATCTCCGCGAGGGGACGGTAAACTCCTCGAGGGGTGCTTTCGTGTGTTGCTGTACCTTGGCCCGTTGGCAGGCTAGGCAGGAGTTGGCCCAAGTACGCACATCCTTGCGAAGGCCACGCCAGATGAAGCGGTTGGCTACCAATTTGATGGATGCGCTGGCGCCGGGGTGGGAGAGGTTGAGGAGAATATCGAATACCCGGCGGCGCCAGGACACTGGGACGACGGGCCGAGGTTGACATAGGGATATGTCACACTTGACCGTGACTGCGGTCGGGCCACAGGCGACGTCGGACAGGCGTAGCCCTGGTAGGTTGGTGGGTGCGGAGAGCAGATCAGGGTCGGTGATCTGGTCTGCTGCGAGTTGAGCGTAGTCGACTGCTAGGTGTGCGGCATGGATGGCGGGGCGGGAGAGGCAGTCGGCTACCACATTGTCTCGGCCGGAGACGTGTTGGATGTCCGTGGTGAACTCGGACACTGCCGCGAACTGGCGCTGCTGCCTGGCGGACCAGGGGTCAGTTGTCTTTGCCATTGTGAATGTCAGGGGCTTGTGGTCGACAAACGCAGTGAAGGGGTGGCCCTCAAGCAAAAACCGGAAATGGCGGACCGCCAGGAACAGCGCGAGGAGCTCGCGGTCGAAGGTGCTGTACTTGACCTCCGGGGGGCATAGTTGGTGGCTGAAGAAGGCAAGTGGTTGCCAGGCGCCGTCGACCCACTGCTCATACATGGCGCCGACCTCGTGGTCGGAGGCGTCCGTGGTGAGCGCTACCCTGGCATTGGGCCGTGGGTGCGTGAGCAGGGTGGCTTTGGCGAGCGCGGTCTTGGTGGAATCGAAGGTGGCGGACGCGTCTGCCGTCCATTCGACCGCCATCTTGCCGCTCCTGCCCCGGAGGGCTTCATACAGGGGCCTCATGAGGAACGCCGCTTTGGGGATGAAGCGGTTATAGAAATTCACCATCCCGAGGAACTCCTGGAGGCCTTTGATAGTGGTGGAGCGGGGAAATTGTTGGACGGCCTGCACCTTGGTGGGCAGGGGAATGGCCCCAGCATGGGTAATGTGCTGGCCAAGGAAGTCGAACTTGTCCAGGCCGAACTGGCATTTGGCTGGGCTGAGGATGAGCCCGTGGTCGCTGAGGCGCCCGAACAGGATGCGAAGGTGTTCCTGCTTGGAGGAACTGGCTACCAGGATGTCGTCCAGGTAGACGAACAGGAACTTCAGGTCCCGAAGGACCGAGTCCATGAGCCGTTGGAATGCCTGGGCCGCGTTTTTGAGGCCGAAGGGCATCCGCAGGAACTCGAACAGGTTGAAGGGGGTGATTACGACCGTCTTGGGGACGTCCGCGGGGTGGACGGGGACTTGGTGGTAGCCGCGCACCAGGTCGACCTTGGAAAAGACTGAGCGGCCGGCCAGTCTAGCCGAGAAATCCTGAATGTGCGGCACGGGGTACCGATCAGGGGTGGTGGCGTCATTGAGGCGCTGGTAATCCCCGCAGGGGCGCCAACCTCCGCCTGGTTTGGGGGCAATGTGGAGTGGGGAGGCCCAGGGACTGTTGGAGCGGCGGATGATGCTGAGCTGTTCCATGGTGGCAAACTCGGTCCGCGCGATCTCCAGTTTGGCCGGGTCCAGCCTGCGGGCGTTGGCGTACACTGGGGGGCCTGTGGTGGGGATGAAGTGTTCCACCCCGTGTTTGGCGGCCTCCGCGGAGAAGGTCGGATTGCTAAGGGCCGGGAATTCGGCCAGGAGTGCCGAGTAGTCATCCGTGGCCCGGGCGTGGCACTGTGACGCCATGTCGGCGGGTTGATGGGGGGCCATGGCGCCCAGGATGGGGGACATGGTGTTCATGTCCACGAGGCAGTGATGAGGGATGTCTACCAGTAGGCCGTGGGCGCACAGGAAATCTGCGCCGATGAGAGGGGAGAGCACCTTGGCAGTGATGAACTCCCATCGGTAGCGGTGACCAGCGAGGTCGAGGGTGACTGGCCGGGTGCCATACGTCCGGATTTCCGAGCCATTAGCAGCAGCCAGCGCCGGTCCTCGTTCGCCCTTTTGGATGTCGAGGGAGGAGGCCGGGATGATGCTGTGCTGAGCCCCAGTGTCGCACAGGAACCGGCGGCCGGTTTTGTCATCGGTGACGTACAGCAGGGAGCCCACGTGGCCCACGGCCATCGCGGGGGCTGGTCCGGGGGCGGACTTGAAAGAGCAGGGAGGTGTGCACCGTTGTGCCCTGGCGCCGAACCGTGCGTGGTAGTAACAGTGGCCCGGGTTGGTGGGGCGTGAAGGCCCCATGGGCCTGGTGGCAGGCCCTTGTGGCGGCTGGAGTGAGCGGCCAGCAGCTTGTCGGCCTCATCGGCCAGGGCTTCCAGGTTCGTGAGGCCGGACGCCACGATCGCTGGGCGGATGCTGAGAGGGAGCTGGCGGATGAACAGCGTGCGGAAGAGGGATCCGGGTGGGCTCTTGTCGGTGAGGGAGAGCATGTGGGAGAGGAGGTCTGACGGTGAGGCATCACCGAGGCCTGGAAGGTCGAGGAGGTGGCAGTTTCGCTGATATGCCAAGGCCGTAAATTTTTTAAGGAGCGCTGTCTTGAGATGTGCGTACTTGCCTTCCTCTGGTGGGTTCTGCAGCGTTGTCCAAACCTTCAAAACTGTGGCGCTACCGAGTGATGTGACGAGATAGTCGTGCTTCGTCCCATCTGTGGTGATGCGTTACAGCCGGAAGCGCGATTCAGCTTGGAGAAACCAGGCTTCGGGCTGGTTTTCCCAAAACTCCGGCAGTTTCACGGAAACTGCGTTCGTGTCCGCCATTGCAGTGCTCGGAATACATTCTGAGCGTCGGGGTCACCAATGTTGAGGCTGCCGCGAAACACGAATTAAGGCTGAATCCATGTGTGTTAAACAAGAGACTTTTTAATCACTGCATGGCACAAAATGGCTGAACAGAAAAGCCCCCAGAATTCTCTGGGCAAACCCTGAGGCCCCGCCCACTCCTGCCTTAAAGGTAAGGTGCCTTAAAGGGAAGGTGCTGGATATTTGTCCACGGACGGAAGAGTGGATTATGCCCGTTTAGGTGGCGATCCTCCACAGCATGATACATTTCTACTTTGACAATCAACTATACCTACAGAGATACCCCCTTCCACTCCTAGCGGATTGCATCTTTCTGGCATCCAACCTCTTCAGTGGAGAACAGGTATAATGAGGCCCTAAAATCCATCTGAAAAGTTATAGAGCAAGGAATCGCCATGTTGAAATCCTGTTTCAGAGGCCTTGATAAGCTGGAGGATCCTTGAAGTACAGCCCAGCAAGGGTTTTAAGAATAATCGTTGCATGCTCCACATTGCACAATTATAGAATTCAGAAAGGGCTAGTCCTGTCTGCTGATGTTGAAACGGTGGGTAAAGGGAGAGATCCTTCCTCACCAATTAACCAGACATTGGCCAGGAAAGAGAGGAGGAGAAACCCAGTCACTCACGAAAAATAGCAGGAAATAATCCACAACTGTTTCCAATAAAGATCAATCATGGCTTTCATATTAGACCATGAGACACTGCCCGCTATAAGCAGCATTCCCCAAGGCAATAAATCTTTTGCCCTTTCAGGGTTAATTTGCTCTCTCACCATATTACCATAAAGAACAAGGAGTCACGTGCTACAGCATAATAATGCACAATCACACATTCTGAATAACAATTTTCAGGTTTACTTATTACAATAAGTCATATAACACTATGACTACCCCTAGTGCCTACTTTCTTATTAATACGTGCTCTCAACCTCTTACCCTCCCTCAGTGGCATAAAGTTGACAGGAGGTTGTTTGGGATACTTCCACTGGAGGCTTCAAAAGCTGAGGTGACACTCGTCCCCAGTGAAGTTGCTGTCCCTGAAGGAGCAGCTTCTGCTGTACCTCTTTGAGCATGCAAGGATTGTCGGTTTCTGGCATAAAGCCCCCTCATGTGCTGGCATCAGAATGGGCTGGAAGGAAAGTGCAGCAGTGTTGTTATCCTGAGAGACAGAGACATCTGTTACCACTCCTTGCAGCCCATGGTACCAGACACAGGCACGTTTCAAGTGCAGGTTGGCAGGACAACAGACCAAATAATCGTAAATTAAGTTCAACTACTATTTACAGGGAACTACATTGTCTGCAATAATACTGTGCTTGAATGTATGCCTGTGAGAGAGTGAGTGAGTGGGTGAATAGCAGAGTGAGTGAGTGACTGAGTAGCAGAAGAAAGAAGAACATGAAAAGTATAGTACTAGCCCTGAGTTTGGGAAGGCCTCCAGCTTCTCCCTGCCCACTCCAGTATAATTTCCAGGTAGGCCTCCTCAAATGCATTTAATTCCAGGGCCCATCCCCCATGAGGGTTTGCTCTCTTATGTAGTCTGCTGCTCAGTTCTGCAAGAAATGATGTATTTTTGAGACGTTGGGACTTTGAAGAACACGTACATTGACATCCAAGTTCATATGCTGCATCTCAGCGTGTATCTGAGTAATTCAATATTCATCATGCAGCTAGGTTTTGTTGGAGACTTGCTTTATGCATAGGGTATTGCCGAGTAGTCTTACCTTGACCAATTTTCTAAAGGTTGGCAAGCTTCTTTCTCATCTGCTTCCAGGTCCTCTGAATGTGGAAAAAGAGCAATCCTTAGAGCAATGTGAACCGCCGATAAATAAAGGTCGATAATCTGGCCCTTGTGTACCACGCCAGCACTGTTCCAGTAATATTACATCCATACATCCGAATTTTCAATATAATTACTACATAGTGAACTAAGGAAAATATAGACCATAATGCACTACATTTTTGGTATTTCTCAGCAGAACTGAGAAAATAATTTGAGTTTTTCGATTTAGAACATATCCAATTTATATGAGCTTCCAAATTATATAGTTGTTAAAATGCATGAGTATCTTAAACATAATGCAGCAGAGAGCTAAAGACTAGTAAAGGGTACTAATTATCAAATTCACACCTGCTGATTTATGTGCACACTTATTTGTAGCCATCTGTAGATTATTAAAATAGGCTGGGCTGTATGTCACGTTCTATTAGAAACCCTACTAATCTTTTTTGCATAGTCACAATTCTCATGGCAATCATTTACCCAGATTATTCAGTTTAAAATAGACACTGTATCCAAGCTATTTGATTGTGTAAGTAATCTAATAAACTTCCTTTCTTCACATACCTAAAAATGGATAATGTAATTTACATGTAGAGTAAGACGTTAAACCCAAAGCACCTGTTCAGGAGGACATAAAAGATCACAGTATTATTTGAAGAAGTGCAGGGAGCTCTCCCGGTGTCCAGCCCAACATTTAGCCCTCAACCAACGCCACCAAAACAGATTGATTTGTCATTTATCTCAATACAGTTTGTGGGCCGGCGCTGTGTGAAAACTGGCTGCCATATTTGCTTACACAAAAACAGCAACTACATTTCAAAAATAATTCATTGGCTGTGAAGCAATTTGGGGCATCTTGAGCATGTGACACCTTCTGAACCTGTCTGCCGCCTTCGACACAGTTGACCACACCATCCTCCTCCAACGCCTCGCCTCCACCATCCAGCTGGGTGGAACTGCCCTTGCCTGGTTCCATTCCCACCTATCAAATCATAGCCAAAGAATCACTTGCAACGGCTTCTCATCCCACTCCCGCACCGTTACCTCTGGAGTCATCAAGGATCTATCCTTGGCCCCCTTCTATTTCTCATCTACATGCTGCCCCTCGGCGATATCTGAAAACATAACATCAGGTTCCACATGTACGTTGACGACACTCAGCTCTATCGCACCACCTCCTCTCTGGACTCCTCCACTGTCTCTGATTCGTCACTCTGCTTGTCCGACATCCAATATTGGATGATCAGAAATTTCCTCCCAACTAAATATTGGGCAGACTGAAGCCATTGGCCTAGAAATTCATGACTACCACAAAAGCTGCCAGTGCCACTGTGGCCGGGTGTTAACGGCCACTGAAAATTGGTGCTGGGGACTAATTAACGTTACCCCAGCACTTAACTCACCGTGCAACGCAGTCCTGGCGGCATTGGTCCCGGCAGGAGGCCTAATGTAGCGTGAAGGTGTAGAGGAGGGAAGGAAGGAAGGAAAGTGTAGAGGAGGGAAGGAAGGAAGGAAGGTGTAGAGGAGGGAAGGAAAGAAAGTGAGGCTCTGAAAGTGAGGCTGTCATTTCAGAAAGCATTGTCGGTTTCTTAAAGGGGCAATGCCTTCTGAAATTAAAAAAATAAAACTGATGTAAAAATATGAGGGGAAAAATTCGGTATCGCCCATTTTGGGGCGCTAATATCGGCAGGGCGCAAAGTTTAGCGCCCGGCGCTGATTATCACCTCCGACTGCAAAATTCGCCTCTATCGTTCCTGGAGGTGATTTGAGCATTAAATCAGGTGCTACACACCTCTCTTAAGGCGCAAACGTCAGGGAACGAGGTGTTACCTCAGAACGCTACCGAAGTTCAGGTGATGCCAGTTACCATGGAAGCCAGACAGACTGGCGCCTTCCAGTTCTTAAAGGGGAGGGGCCATCTTGCTGGCCAACCACTCCCTGCTCATTGCAGCCTTGAATCTCAGCCTGGAGAGACCTCAAAAGCAATTGTGTTGGAAGCACTAATGGATAGGCCCACAGAAAGAGCTCGGCACTTAGGAACCTCAAAAGTGGTGCTAAGGGCCAAAACTCCTTAGGACAGTGTTAAAACCAAAAATTTTGCCGACAAGAAAAGGCAGGAAGCGCCCGCCTTTAAATAGCGCTCCCCCAGCTCCTTCCCGACTTGAAAACGTTCCCCTCTACCTGTCGTTCCTAGCGGCAGGCGCTAAAGCAGTGGGTGCAACTCAATATCGGTCTGGGGCGCTACTGGGGCATTGCACGCTTGACTGACGTCACGATCTGGTCAATTTCGCGAGCGGCGCTAACATCGCCGCGCCCAGGCGCTAACTGCTTTGCACCCCGTTAGCACCATCTTAGGGCGCTAAGGGGAGGCGCAAAGCAACCGAATTTTTCCCCCATGCAGTTTTTAGCACTTACAGCTAATGGGCTCGATTTTGCCATTGGGGGCGGGCTGGAGCGTGTCAGGTGGTTTTCCTGTCAGGACCCCAACTCCGATGTGAAGTGGGAAAAAAGTGCGATTTTGCCCTAATTGGGCACTTGATTTCCAGCGTGTGGAAACCCCTGGCCCAATGAGTCTTTTTATACAGAAAGTCGCCTCCGATGGCGTCATCAATGCTGCTGGATTTAAGGCCTGCAAGCAGCCTTGCTTCTTCTGGAGACTTTAAACTTTATGCCCATTGTTGTGATCGCTTCATTCAGCAACTATGTCCAGCAGTAGGCCAAAGTGTGCTCCAAGGTTCGATGAGGCCTCCCTCCAAGCTCTGGTGGAGGGAGCAAGATCAAATAAGGAGGTGTTCTTCCCTTCCTCAGGGAGGAAAAAGCCTCCCCAGCAGACTAAAGCTGTGTGGATGCAAGTGGTCCAGGAGGTCAACTCAATCTCTATGTGCCACAGAACCTGGCTGCAGTGCAGGAAGAGGTTTCATGACCTTCTCCGCACAGGAAAAGTGAGTATGACTTTCCCATCACCCTCAATCTGTCCCCATCACCTCTCCTCACCAGCACTCTGCTTTGCCAAGCTCTTCCTCCACATCACACTTGACACTGACATCCCTGCACCCTAACCCATTCCCTCTCTCTCTATGGTCACATTCACTTAACTATTCGACGATGCAGCCCTCACACTCCCTATCACTGTGATGCAATGACAACAACTTACAACACACAGGGAGGGCCCTTTGTCTCCTTCTAAGCATCTATGCTATGGATTCTCTACACTCACTCCTTCATTCTCACTCAAACTCCACCTGTGTCCCTCATTGCAGGAAAAGAGAGTCCACAATAAGAGGGAAAGAGCGAGGACAGGAGAAGGACCACCCTCAGTAGCCCAGCTCACCACCTCGGAGGAGGCGGCCCTGGAAATCGCCGGTGTCGAGGAAGATTCACAAGTGGGGAACAGACAGACGAGCGCATCACAGCAAGCTGGTGACAGAATAGTTTGGAATCTCTCTCATTGACATTGCATGAGTGACTGATAAGTCAATCTGTTAGAGCATCAGAATCATTATGATCATCTGCACAATTCAATGTGCATGCAACCTTTACCTCACATTTCTAACTCTTTCTTTTACTCCCCCACAGGACCATCGACAGCCCCCGTCCCCACTGTCCAGGAGGAAGAGCCTGAGCTTCAAGACTTTTCAGAGGAAGCTGCAACCTCTGAGGGCGTAGCGTCAGCAGAATTCAGCGCACCCAGCACCAGCGCAGCCACTCACACCTCGGTGGGACCTTCGCGAAATAGAGTAGTGTTGTCACCTGGTGTATCACAGCTCACAAGTGAGCATCAGCAGATGGTGGAGACAGGGACAGCAGTGGAGAGTCCTTGTTGGAGGGTGTAGGACTCTGCCAGTTCGGCTCAGCTGCATGTCGACCCTGTGCCTCCGGGTCCATCCAGAAGGAGAGCGGTGCTGGAACTCCAGGAACAGGTGCAGGAGTCTCTGGCAGGTTTTGTCTCTAGGGTCGCTGCGAGTGTGGAGAAAATGGAGGAGTCCATCGCGAACATGAGCAGAGCCTTTGTGGAGGCATTGCCGCATGAACGCATCACCACGGAAAGGATGGCAACCTCCGTGGAAAGGATGGCTGACTCCATGGTAAGGCTGGCTACCGTAGAGGAGAGGATGGCTACGGTAGAGGAGAGGATGGCTACGGCCATAGAGAAGCTAAGTCGCCAGAGTGTTGAAAACATGGTCATTGTTCAGAATAGACTGGCATCTCTTGAGGAGCGATGGTCAGCTATTGAGCATAGAAACCAGACCTTCATGGAAGTCCTCCTGGAGTAGGACTTCCAGTGCAGAAGCAGGTCCGCATGGCCCCCCTGAAGTGCAGCAAGGTGCCGTCAAGCCACTTGCTAGCTCTGAAGTGGGGCTGACCCATGAGAGGGATGTTGGTGGCAGACAACAAGGAAGTGGGAGCTCCTCTCCACGTGCTCACATGACCATGCCACTGCAAAGCCCTCAGTCAGAGCCCCACCAGAGTCCTCACCCAACTGAGATGGGCGTCTCATCCCCTGCACAGCTGCAGGAGCAGTAGACTGTTGCCGAGCCCTCACAGGTTCAGAACCCCAGAGGACGGCCGCCAAAGGTGTCGAGACAGGAGCAGCAAGAAAGTGAGCAAGGGACCTCTACATCTGCTGAAGCCACAGGGGAAGCACCACGTAGGAGCACATGTAAGAGGACGATAATGCACAAGTAGTCACAAGGGTAGTCACTTGGGTGTTATGTTGTGTTTATTTTTGAAATGCCATCAGTTGCTTGTTGTGATAAAAATTCTGATGGCAAACTGTTGAAGTTGTGGCCTGTGTCATTTCGCAAATGCGACTTCCACATTGAGGGCTTAGAGCGACTTGCAATTGTCAGTATGGTGGTCAGAATGATAGGAATCCGCAGGTTCTTGTCCATTGTCGATGCTCTGGTAAGAAGGTGCAAGGCAAAAGTGTTTGATTGTGCAGGCTAAGCAAATCTGGCCAACATGAGTACGTCCCTTTCATTTCGGGCAACAATGTGGTCGCGCGCTGGCGCCTTCTGGCCTGTGCAGCTTCAGGTGGGTGAGCAGCAGCTTGGCGCTCCTGTTGTTGCTGCTGCTGTTGGTGCTGCTGTTGTTCATGGTGCTGCTGCTGCCACGGCTGGTCTTCGTCCGAATCTGATGTCCAGGAGGAAAGGAAATAAATGGTTCCCATGCTTCTGGTATATGCCTCAGTTGAGGAAGCGCTGAGTCAAGGTGGGGAGAGGGGTTTCCCAGGAGGTCACACTGGAGATGGGTGTCAGGCTCCAAACTTCCACAACAATGAGTAGGCCTGCTAAAAGTTCACCCAGACCTGAGACAACAAAGTTCTGCCACCTGCAAATGATCATTGTGAAAACTCCTTTTTAATGGTGGAGCTGCAGCTGTTAGTAAGCCATCCACTTGTGAGGCCGCCAGGATTAACTGGCGTGTTCCAGAGGAGATGTGCAGGACGGGGGAAAAGTGTTAAAATCAGAAAGGCCTCTCAAAATGGGATTATAGAGGCAATTAACTAGTTGTTAAGGGCCTTAAGGGCCTATCCCACCTCTTGGAGGCGGGATGAAAACGGGGTCTGAGACCCCGATTCTGGGAAAATTGCTCGGAGGCGGGCTGGAGGCGGGATTGGAGCCGTCCGCCATTTTTTGCGATTTTAACACCTCACACGCCTCCAATCCCGCCTCCTCGGGCCTGGCAAAATCAAGCCCAATGTGTCTGTTAGACAGGTGAACACAACAATCAAATGGTTCAAAACCTAAGGCTAAATTTTATTATGCCAATGCTGTATAACGGTAACAAAAAACTGCAGATGTTGAAAATCTAAAACAAAAAAAAATGGTGGAAAGTCTCCAGGTCAGTCAGCATCTGTGGAGACAGCAGATGAGTTAATGTTTCCGGTGTAGACCCTTCCATAATGTTAATGTTGGCACCTAACCCATTGAACATATTTGAATAACTAATGATGGTCTAAGGGAAGGAAGGTGTAGTGGAAGGAAGGAAGAAAGGTGTAGGGGAAGGAAGGAAGGAAGGTGTAGGGGAAGGAAGGAAGGAAGGTGTAGGGGAAGGAAGAAAGGAAGGTGTAGGGGAGGGAGGGAGGGAAGGTGTAGGGGAACGAAGGAAGGTGTAGAGGAGGGAAGGAAAGAAGGAAGGTGTAGGGGAGGGAGGGAGGGAAGGGTCAGGGGAACATAAGAACATAAATAAGAACAAGAAATAGGAGCAGGAGTAGGCCATTCGGCCCTTCGAGCCTGCTCCGCCATTCAATAAGATCATGGCTGATCTTCTACCTCATCTCCACTTTCCTGCACTATCCTCATATCCCTTGATTCCCTTAATATCCAAAAATCTATCGATCTCTGTCTTGAATATACTCAACGACTGAGCCTCCACAGCCCTCTGGGGTAGAGAATTCCAAAGATTCACCACCCTCTGAGTGAAGAAATTTCTCCTTGTCTCAGTGCTAAATGGCCGACCCCTTATGCTGAGACTGTGACCTCTGCTTCTAGACTCCCCAGCCAGGGGAAACATCCTCCCTGCAAGCCCTGTAAGAATTTTGTATGTTAGAATGAGATCACCTCTCATCCTTCTAAAAGGGAAGGAAATAAATAAATAAATAGCGTTTATATAGCTCCTTTCATGACCTCGATGTCCTAAGTGCTTTACAGCCAATGAAGTACTTTTGAAGTGTAGTCACTGCTGTAATGTAAGAAAACCCAGCAGCCAATTTGCACACAGTAAAGTCCCCAAACAGCAATGAAATAAGTTACTATTTAATCTGTTTTTGGTGATGTTGGAGGAATAAATGTTGGCCAGGACACCAGGAGAACTGCCCTGCTCTTCTACAGAAAGTGCCATGGGATCTTTTACATTCATGTGAGAGGGTAGACGGTGCCTCAGTTTAACATTTTATCTGAAAGATAATCTATTGAAATAATATCCTTGTAGTTTTAGACGATGCTATTGGTGAATTTTCGTTTTGGTTAGGCAACTATCTGACCCACGAAGAAACCCATCTCAATATTTAAGAGACTTCAAACCAAACATCTGAGAAATCTGCACATGCAGAATTTCTCTTTGTCTGATATAGAGTCCACACTCACTTCTCACTTCCCATAGGGTCTTTCCTCAACTAACTGAGTCATGAGGAATTAGACAGAGGTTGGGTTTAGGGACCCCCGACATGTGTGCAAGGGAACTGCTGGTGTTTAACTAGCTAAAAGTCCACAATCTACCAGCACAGCGCACTGGAGGTGAAATACTATAACCATGATAAATAATGCCTGTTAAAATTCTTTGCATTTCACTGTGGGCCTAACGCGAGGAAATCACAAATACCTAGATTGTGGTTGTATTTGACATAATAATCATGCAGGAATATAGGGTAACTTTTATACTTATGATTCTGTTGGCTCAGACATCTATTATAGCCAAGGGATTCCTGTTGAGTAACTAAATTACTGACCAGCGGCCAAATCTGAGTGAATTTGCATGTAGTGTCTTATATCAGCACAGTTATACTGAATCTGGTTTGAATTTAGAAAAAGCCTCAATTAAATAATTACTTTGAGAAGGTAGTTGGTTTCTGTTCACTCTCTCCTTAACATAATTCTTCTCCATATTCAACCAACCATTAGTCCAATGCATGACTGGCATTTGTGTGCTCAGGCTGCTTAAAGCCCTGAGGTAAATTAAATACAGGCTGAAATTTGACTGGCTACCTTGGGCCAAGGTTTTTCAGTACAGAACTATTATATAACAGCTAATTGGTTGGTGTGTCACTTCTAATCAGATTAGAATGGTTCAAACTGCAAGTCCTAGGTAAATGTTGTTTTAATTTGAAATATGGCATCATAAACTTCTACTACAAAGACCATTCAGTTTAATATTCCCAAAGAAAGGCTAGACAGTCAACTCCTCTTAAGAATACAAACTATTTGCCATAAAAGTTTATATATGCACCATTAGAAATATACACTAAGCATTTCACTTGAATTCAGCGTTTAGAACCAAATGGCTATGACGTTGTGACTGAAAATATGTTGCAGACAGTTTAAGTGCAGGAATTACTTGACTCTTTAAACAGTATTTTAAATAATGGGCTTATTATTAGGGTTAATAACTGATTTATCTTGGTACATAGATCTGTTTTACTCATTTTGGTGGCAAAGAGGTTTTGTATCAGGAAAGTTAACTACTTTAGTTCACTGTTAATGTCATTGGGTTCCTGGGGCCAGCAACAAGTTCACTCATCCAGCGGCATCTCTTCCTGCTTTATGGGCTTATGTGTCGAGGATTGACCAGGTCACTTCTGTGACATGACCAGGTCAATTCTTAACATTTTTGGCTTTTGATTGGCTAAAAACTGGCTAAGATCAACTTTCAGCCAATCAAAATTTAATTTCCTGAAAGCTGCTGCCACCTCCAAAATGGATGATAGTTGAATCTGCATGGGTTGTCATAGTATGATATTTTACTGAATACCATCCTGTATTCTTGCAAAGTTAACAGTGTCCTATTAAGTTTCCAAGACACCTTTGTTCTGTCAATTAATTTCCTCAGAAACTTGATTGAGATTACAGGACCTTATTTCCCTTGTTACACACAAAAATCATCAGGAATAAAGAAAGAAGTTGCATTTATGTAGGGCCTCAAGATGTCTCAAAGCACTTCACAGCCAAGTAAGTACTTTGAAGTGTAGTAACTTTTGTTTTGTAGGCAATTATAGCAGCCACTTTGCATCCAGCAAGGGCCAACAAACAGCAATGAAATGAATGATCAGTTCATCTGTTTTTGGTAGTATTGGTTGAGGGATAAATGTTGACCAGGACGCCGGGAGAACTCTCCTGCTCTTCTTTGAATAGCACTGCAGGATCTTTTACTTCCACCTAACAAGGCAAACAGGGATTCAATTTAAAGTCTCATCCAAAAGGTGGCACTTCCGACAATGCAACATTTCCTTCATGTGCACTTCTATATCTGCTCAGGCTGCCCATGACCATCTGACTCCGAGGATAGGGTGCTACTAGTGAGGCAAGGCTGGCACTGCCGAGAAGAACTATTCCGATGAAGAGCATCAACCCAAATGGTAATCTTTTCTCTTTTTAGATGGACCATTTGTGTAGTTCAGCATTTTCTTTACTTATTATTTCAAATTCCTAGCATTTGTAGCTTTTTTTAATTAAACCATTGTTGTGGCTGCCGCGAGGCACGAATTGAGGCCGAGTCAAGATGTGAAAGACATGGCTTTTTATTACAACTCTTCTCTTCAAAATGGCTGCAAACACATTTCTCTGCAAAAACCCAGAGGCCACACCCACTCCTTTTTTCCTGCCTTAAAGGCAGCATGCCTTAAAGGCAAGGTGCCCGATTTATTGTCCATGGACGGAAAAGTGGATTTGCGCCCGTTTAGGTGGCGATCCGCCACACAGCTCCCCCCACAATCCACTTAGGAGGTGTGGATGAGATGGTGTGGCGGTCTGATGGGCCGGCCGGAGCGGCTCTTGTAGAACGCCGGTGGACGTGGAACGTCCGGGCGTGGAGCAGCCGGGAGAACCGGCTTGAGGGCAGGTCGGCCGCGTGGCGGTGGACGAGCTACCGGGACCTGCTCACCGCACTCCGAGTGTGCTGGCTTGAGTTGGTCAACCAACACTTTTTCGGTCCTGTCGCCCACTTGCAGGGTGAAAAATTTGTCCCCAGCCTGTAGCACCTTGTAGGGCCCGTCGTACGGGGGTTGAAGGGGTCCGCGGTGGGCGTCGTGCCGGACGAAAATGAACCGTGCCTGGTGCAGGCTTAGTGGGACGTGTGAGGTGGTTTCGCCATGTCGGGCAATGGGCACCGGGGCGAACTGTAGCGCCGGTGAGGCGAAGTCGTGGCGCTGCTGGTCGGCTGACCAGGGTGTCGTGGCGGTGGGCAGGAACTCGCCGGGTACGCGCAGCAGCTGACCGTACACGAGCTCTGCTGCCAATGCGTGGAGGTCTTCTTTAACCGCAGTGCGCAGGCCGAGGAGGACCCACGGGAGTCGGTCGGTCCAGGCGCCGTCCTGGAGGCTGGCTCGAAGAGATGCCTTCAAGGATCTGTGGAACCGCTCACACAGTCCGTTGGCTTGGGGGTGGTACGCTGTGGTGCGGTGAATGGTCACCCCGAGATTGCGTGCGACGGCGGTCCAGAGTTCAGAGGTAAATTGCGGACCTCTGTCCGATGTCATGTCGGAGGGGACGCCGAACCGTGCGACCCAGGTGCTGACGAAGGCTCTGGCGATGTCGGCGGTGGTGGTAGAGGTCAGTGGAATTGCCTCGGGCCAGCGCGTGGTGCCGTCCACGATCGTCAGCAAGTGCGTGTGGCCTTGCGACGGCGGCAGGGGCCCGATGATGTCCACGTGGATGTGGTCGAATCTACGCGAAGGGACGGTAAACTCCTCGAGGGGTGCTTTCATGTGTTGCTGCACCTTGGCCCGTTGGCAGGCTAGGCAGGAGTTGGCCCAAGTACACACATCCTTGCGAAGGCCGCGCCAGACAAAACGGTTGGCTACCAATTTGATGGATGTGCGGGCGCCGGGGTGGGAGAGGTTGTGAAGAATCTCGAATACCCGGCAGCGCCAGGACGCTGGGACGACGGGCCGAGGTTGACATAGGGATATGTCGCACTTGACCGTGACTGCGGTCGGGCCACAGGCGACATCGGCCAGGCGTAGCCCTGGTAGGTTGGTAGGTGCGGAGAGCAGATCAGGGTCGGTGGTCTGGTCTGCTGCGAGTTGAGCGTAGTCGACTGCCAGGTGTGCGGCGTGGATGGCGGGGCGGGAGAGGCAGTTGGCTACCACATTGTCTCGGCCGGAGACGTGTTGGATGTCCGTGATGAACTCGGACACTGCCGCGAGCTGGCGCTGCTGCCTGGCGGACCAGGGGTCGGTTGTCTTTGCCATTGCGAACGTCAGGGGTTTGTGGGATCGACAAACGCAGTGAAGGGGTGGCCCTCCAGCAAAAACCGAAAATGGCGGACCGCCAGGAACAGCGCGAGGAGCTCGCGGTCGAAGGTGCTGTACTTGACCTCTGGAGAGCGTAGTTGGCGGCTGAAGAAGGCAAGTGGTTGCCAGGCGCCGTCAACCCACTGCTCATACACGGCGCCGACCGCGTGGTCGGAGGCGTCCGTGCTGAGCGCTACCCTGGCATTGGGCCGTGGGTGCGTGAGCAGGGTGGCGTTGGCGAGCGCGGTCTTGGTGGAGTCGAAGGCGGCTGACACGTCTGCCGTCCATTCGACCGCCATCTTGCCTCTCCTGCCCCGGAGGGCTTCATACAGGGGCCTCATGAGGGACGCCGCTTTGGGGATGAAGCGGTTGTAGAAATTCACCAACCCGAGGAACTCCTGGAGGCCTTTGATGGTGGTGGGGCGGGGAAATTGTTGGACAGCCTGCACCTTGGTGGGCAGGGGAATGGCCCCAGCATGGGTGATGTGGTGGCCGAGGAAGTCGATCTTGTCCAGGCCGAACTGGCATTTGGCTGGGCTGAGGATGAGCCCGTGGTCGCTGAGGCGCCCGAACAGGATGCGAAGGTGTTCGAGGTGTTCCTGCTTGGAGGAACTGGCTACCAGGATGTCGTCCAGGTAGACGAACAGTAACTTCAGGTCCCGAAGGACCGAGTCCATGAGCCGTTGGAATGCCTTGGCCGCGTTTTTGAGGCCGAAGGGCATCCGCAGGAACTCAAACAGGCCAAAGGGGGTGATTACGGCCATCTTGAGGACGTCCACGGGGTGGACGGGGACTTGGTGGTAGCCGTGCACCAGGTCGACCTTGGAAAAGACTGAGCGACCGGCCAGTCTAGCCGAGAAGTCGTGGATGTGCGGTACGGGGTACCGATCAGGGGTGGTGGTGTCGTTGAGGCGGCGGTAATCCCCGCAGGGGCGCCAACCCCCGCCTGGTTTGGGGGCGATGTGGAGTGGGGAGGCCCAGGGACTGTTGGAGCGGCGGATGATGCCGAGCTGTTCCATGGTGGCAAACTCGGTCCGCGCGATCTCCAGTTTGGCCGGGTCCAGCCTGCGGGCGTGGGCGTACACTGTGGTGGGGATGAAGTGTTCCACCCTGTGTTTGGCGGCCTCCGCGGAGAAGGTCGGATTGGTAAGGGCCGGGAATTCGGCCAGGAGTGCCGAGTAGTCATCCGTGGCCCGGGCGTGGCACTGTGACGCCATGTCGGCGGGTTGACGGGGGGCCATGGCGCCCAGGATGGGGGACATGGTGTTCATGTCCACGAGGCGGTGTCGAGGGATGTCTACCAGTAGGCCGTGGGTGCACAGGAAATCCGTGCCGATGAGAGGGGAGAGCACCTTGGCAGTGATGAAATCCCATCGGTAGTGGCGACCAGCGAGGTCGAGGGTGACTGGCCGGGTGCCGTACGTCTGGATTTTCGAGCCGTTAGCAGCAGCCAGCGCCGGTCCTCGTTTGCCCTTTTGGTGTCGAGGGAGGAGGCCGGGATGATGCTGTGCTGAGTCCCAGTGTCGCACAGGAACCGGCGGCCAGTTTTGTCATCGGTGACGTACAGCAGGGAGCCCGCGTGGCCCACGGCCATCGCGGGGGCTGGTACGGGGGCGGACTTGAAAGAGCAGGGAGGTGTGCACCGTTGTGCCCTGGCGCCGAACCGTGCGTGGTAGTAACAGTGGCCCGGGTTAGTGGGGCGCGAAGGCCCCGTGAGTCCGGTGGCTGGGCCTTGTGGCCACGTGGTGGCCGGTGAGGGGCGCGCCCAGGCAGTGGCTGCCAGGTCCGGAGTGACGTCGTGGCTGGAATGAGCGGACAGCGGCTTGTCGGCCTCATCGGCCAGGGCTTCCAGGTCCGTGAGGCCGGACGCCACGATCGCTGGGCGGATGCTGAGAGGTAGCTGGCGGATGAACATCGTGCGGAAGAGGGATCCAGGTGGGCTCTCGTCAGTGAGGGAGAGCATGTGGGAGAGGAGGTCTGACGGTGAGGCATCACCGAGGCCTGGAAGGTCGAGGAGGTGGCAGTTTCGCTGGTATGTCAAGACCGTAAATTTTTTAAGGAGCGCGGCCTTAAGATGTGCATACTTGCCCTCCTCTGGTGGGTTCTGCAGCGCTGTCCAGACCTTCGTAGCTACCGAGTGATGTGACGAGGTAGTCATACTTCGTCCCATCTGTGGTGATTTGTTGCAGCCGGAATCGGGACTCGGCTTGGAGAAACCAGGCTTCGGGCTGGTTTTCCCAAAACTCCGGCAGTTTCACGGAAACTGCGTTCGTGTCCGCCATTGCAGTGCTCGGAATACGTTCTGAGCGTCGGGGTCACCAATGTTGTGGCTGCCGCGAAGCACGAATTGAGGCCGAGTCAAGATGTGAAAGACATGGCTTTTTATTACAACTCTTCTCTTCAAAATGGCTGCAAACACATTTCTCTGCAAAAACCCAGAGGCCACGCCCACTCCTTTTTTCCTGCCTTAAAGGCAGCATGCCTTAAAGGCAAGGTGCCCGATTTATTGTCCACGGACGGAAAAGTGGATTGCGCCCGTTTAGGTGGCGATCCGCCACACCATCATAAAGAACATTTATTTCACCCTTCACAAAGCTGGAGGCCAACTCCTTTAAATTTCCATATCGTACTTCCAATTTTTTTTATTGTACCCTTCATAACTATAGGTTGAACCGAGAACAGAATAATATAATGGCCCAGAAATTGATCTCGCTCTGTTCCCGCGGGGGTAAGGAGCAGGCGCAATCTCTCACTCCGCGTTGGCTTTTTCAGATCCAGCTCGCACGAACTTGATGTTCCAGACATCAGCTGGGCAGTGCTTGCGTATCCCACCGGCGTAGTGAATTCGTGCGAGCTGTGGGATCACGTGACTCAGTTAGAGCCAATGGCAGCACACCATCTTCCATTCATAAGTTTCACATACGTGCTGTGAAAGCTATGAATCTTACACACCCCCAAAATAACAGCTAAACCTCAATTAAATTAAAAAAAAACCATCACATTAATAAAATAAGTATAGTTAAATAAATTAACCATTTTAAATAAAAAATTAAATTTTTGAAAAAATTTAAAATCTTTTAAAAAGTTATAAAAATAAACTTACCTGTCTTTAAAGTCTCTAAAAAAGATATACCTGTTAAAAAAAATTCAAAATAATACTTAATTCACTACTTACCTTGTTAAAAGTGGGTCTTACTCCTCCTTTTTTCATTTCTAAAATCTTCCGTCCTTACCTGCGCGTCCAAAGCACTAAGTGCACAGCGTGCGCGCAGCCTGTAGCGCGCACGCGGTGCACCGAGGAATCACCCCCTTTTCCAAAGACCAAGTGCCGGTTTTCAGCGCATGCGCAGTGCATGCAGAAAACCAGCAATTGGAGAGAGAATACGCGAGAGTACGCAGTGCGTACTCTCGCGCAGCGGGATCAATTTTTGGCCCAATAATCATTTTGGAATCGCTCCAAATCCCATCTCTTAAAGGGCTCAGCTATGTAGCTAACGCGATATGACCCACACTTTTCCAAAGTACTAAAGAACTGTCCCAAATACTCATCGCTTGCCAAAAATCTGCTTTAGTTACTGAAATATAGTAACATTAAATTTGTTGCTTTTCTTCATTGTCACAACTGTCAGTCAGCCATGTGGGTGAGACTAGGACCACAGGCTATAGTTAGCCTGGAGTCTATGATCCTAGTTATATCCACATCCCAGTTGACTGACAGCCCTAACGGTAAACAAAAACAGAAAGCTTTCCATTACTGTATCACAGCAATCAAATGGAATTGGAGACTGATTTATTTTCAAGTTACCGAAAAGTGATGAGTTGTGCACTTTTAAATTCAAAGTAGCCAGCGCAGTCAACACCGACTTCTGATTTGAAATTATTATTAATTCTCAGCACTTTCCAAGGTTGTGTAGTTTGTATTCTTACTCAAGCCATTTCATGTAGCCTCTCAAATACGATATTAATCAATGGTATCCCTGTAGAAACCTACAAGCAATCAATGTTACAATTCACAGAGTACAATGGAAAATATTCTATTGATTGCCACTCAACCTCATAGCCAATGAGTGTAACATTTATAGGTTACATCTCTAGTGGGGTTTTCTTTTAACCCACCACTTTGTCACTTTTATTAAAATAAAGATTAATTTGTTTAATTTTAGCAAATACATTGAGTTTGCCTTAAGCACAAGCGTGATATGGGTCACACCTGGTCATAACTCTCAACTTCTTGGCCACACCATAGTTTAAAATGATAGAATGGTTATTAGAACATAAGAACATGGTTATTAGAACATAAGAACATGGTTATTAGAACATAAGAACATGGTTATTAGAACATAAGAACATGGTTATTAGAACATAAGAACATAAGAAATAGGAGCAGGAGTCGGCCATTTGGCCCTTCGAGCCTGCTCCGCCATTCAATAAGATCATGGCTGATCTTTTACCTCATCTCCACTTTCCTCAACTATCCCCATATCCTTTGATTCCCTTAATATTCAAAAATATTGCAGCTCAATGACAGTTATTAGTACTAAAGCGCTTGATGAGCAGCACAATAGCATTTACGCAGAACAGTTAAACTCAGCATCATTCGGTGGTGCTATAGTGACCTAGGAATGGTCTAGATGTGATTTACCTTGCTATCACGCACGATGCAGGTTTTGTACATTGCAGGATGAGTGTAATTAGGTAGTGTAGTAGTAATGTCACTGGGCTAGTAATCCTAGAGGCCTGGACTAATGATCCAGAGACGTGAGTTCAAATCCCACCACGGCAGCCGGGGAATTTAAATTCAGTTAATTAAATAAATATGGAATAAAAAAGCTAGTATCAGTAATGGTAACCATGAAACTATCAGATTGTTGTAAAAACCCATCTGGTTCACTAATGTCCTTTAGGGAAGGAAATCTGACTGTCCTTACCTGGTCTGGCTTATATGTGACTCCAGACCCACAGCAATGTAGTTGACTCTTAACTACACCTCTGAAATGGCCGAGTAAGCCACTCAGTTGTCTCACCACTACCTTCTCAAGGGCAATAAATGCTGGCCTTGCCAGCGACGCCCACATCCCATAAATGATTTTTTTTTTAAAAGCATGCCTAAAGCATTAGCTTCTTGTTTGCGTCACTGTGCTATAGCAGAGAGAGGAGCAGCGGCTGTAAGAATGCATTGCCACAATTATTTTAGTTAGCAATTGAGTTACACTGGGCTAGACAAACACACCGTATATTACACCATTTTGCAATGCTGCAATTCTTATATGAATTGATTTCATCATTGACCCTGATGGTGGTGTCCCTACAGCTGGGAAATTATTCAATAGGATTCTGAATAGCTTTTTGGTGGCATATCACTAAATCTAGGATGGCGGCTTATTGGCCTTGGTCAATTACTTTATTGGGGTTAGATTTCCTCTGTGCACTCATAGAATCATAGAATCTTACAGCACAGATGGAGGCCATTTTGCCCATTGTGCCTGTGCCAGTTCTTTGAAAGAGCTGTCCAATTTAGTCCCACACCCCAGCTTTTTTCCCATAACCCTGCAAATTTGTCCTCTTCAAGTACATGTCCAATTGCCTTCTGAATGTTCCCATGGAATCTGATTCCACCACCCTTTCAGGTAGTACATTCCAGATCTTAACAACCCTCTGTGTGAAAAATGTCTCCTCATTTCCCCTCTAGTTCGTTTGCCAATTATTTTAAATCTATGACCTCTGGTTACCGACCCACTTGCTGGAGGAAACAGTTTCTCCCTACTTGCTCTATCAAAATCCCTCATAATTTTGAATACCTCTAGTAGGTCTCCCCTTAACCTTCTCTTCTCTAAGGAGAACAATCCTAGCTTCTCCAATCTCTCCACATAACCAAAGTCCCTCATCCCTGGTATCATCCTGGTAAACCTCCTCTGTACCCTCTGCAAGGCCTTGACATCCTTCCTGAAGTGTGGTGCCCAAAATTGTACACAATACTCCAGCTGAGGCCTAACCAGTGATTTTAAAGGTTTAACATGATTTCCTTGTTTTTGTATTCAATGCCCCATTTACAAAGCCAAGTGTCCCATCCGTTTTCTTAACCGCCTTATCCACTTTCCCTGCCACCTTTTGATAAATATGCACCCCCAGGTCCCACTACTCTTGCACCCTCCTCAAAATAGTACCATTTAGATTATACTGCCTCTCCATGTTGTTCCTCCCGAAGTGCATCACTTCACATTCATCTGTATTAAATTGCATCTGCCATGTGTCTGCCCATTTCGCCAGCCTGTCTATGTCACCCTGAAGTCTGTTACTATCCTGCTCACTATTTACTACATTACCAAGTTTTGTATCATCTGCAAACTTCAAAATTGTACTACCTATACCCAAGTCCAGGTCATTTATATATAACAATAATAGCAATGGTCCTTATACCGACCCCTGGGGGACCCCACTGCATACTTCTCTCCAGTCAGAAAAGTATTCTCTGCCTCCTATGCCTTAACCAATTACAGGCCCAAATTACCACTGTCCCTTTAATACCATGTGCTTCTATTTTCCGAATACATCTGTTGTATGGCACTTTATCAAAAGCCTTTTGGAAGTCCATATATACAACATCCACTGCACTAGTTTCATCAACCCTCTCTGTTACTTATTCAAAGAACTCAGTCATGTTAGTCAGACACAATTTGCCATAAACAAATCCATGCTGGCTGTCCCTTATTAACCCATGCTTCTCCAAGTGAGAATTAATTTTATCCTTGACAATGGTCTCTAGTAGTTTTCCCATCACTGACATTAAACTGATTGGCCTGTAGTTATTAGGTTTATCCCTCTCTCAGTTTTTGAACTGGGTGTAACATTTGCAATCCTCCGGTCCTCTGGCACCACTCCCATCTCCAGGGAGGATTGAAAGATTGTGGAATGAGTTTCTGCTATCTCCATCCTAGCTTTCCTCAGCAACCTAGGATGCATCCCAACTGAACTGGGTGACTTGTTAACTTTGAGTGATGCCAACCTATTTAGCACCTCCTTTCTATCTATTTTTATTCTATCCAATATCTCTACACCCCCTCCTCTTCTGCGACATTAACTTCATCTTCTTCCTTTAAGACAGATGGAAAGTATTCATTCAGCACTGCAGTCATGCCCTCTGCCTCCACAAGAAGATTTCCTTCTTTTGTCCCTAATTGGCCCCACCATTTCTTTAACTATCCTATTACTTTCTATATGTTTAAAAAAGATTTTTGGGTTCCCTTCTATGTTACCCACTAATCTTTTCCTGTATTCTTTCTTTGCCCTTCTTATACCCTTTTTCAATTCCCCCCTGCACGCTCTCTATTCTGCCTGGTTTTCTACTGTACTCTGTACCTGACATTTGTCATAAGCCTCCTTTTTCTGTTTTATTTTAACCTCTATTTTCTTTGTCATCCAGAGAGCTCCAGCTTTGGATGCCCCATCTTTCCTCCTTATGGGAATATGCTTGGTTTGTACCCAAAGCATCTCCGCTTTGAAGGCCTGCCATCGCTCATTTCCTGTTTTCCTGGACAATCTTTGTTTCCAGTCCAGCTGTGCAAGATCCCTTCTAAAATCACTGAAATTGGCTCTCTTCCAGTTGGGTATTTTCACGTTTGATTTTTCTTTGTCCCTTTCCATAACTACTTTAAACCTAATTATATTATGATCACTATTACTCCGCTGTTCCCCCACTGCAACACACTTCACTTGCCCTACTTCATTCCCCAGAACTAGATCTAACACTGCTTCCTTCCTCGTTGGGCTAGAAACATACTAATTAAGAATGTTCTCCTGTACACATTTTGCAATTCTTCACCCGGTATAGAAAAATCATAAACATGTTTATAAAGAATGCATTTGCGATTTCACTACAGATTGCTATCCAGCTATCACTGGTAGAAGTGCATGGACATGGAAGTTGGGGAAGTTGGGTCAGGTCAGGATCGGGCTTTGCTGTGATGCCCCCATGACCAAATAACATACATTGTTACTGTCTAACCTCACACATGAAAAATGAATTGGTGCCAACATCTTGGAAACTGTATCCCAGCAAGAAATCAACACCTTCAGGAGAAGAGGGCAGGAAGGAAGAAACTTGGTGGAAAAAGGAACTATTTTGTTTTTTAAACTCAATAGCGCACAAGTGCCATTTCTCTAGGTAACTCAGAAGTGTGTTAGTAGTTACCTTCACCACATGGACTGCAGCGGTTCAAGAAGGCGGCTCAACACCACCTTCTCAAGGGATGGGCAATAAAAGCTGACCTTGCCAGCGACGCCCATATCGCATGAACGAATAAAAAAAGTTAGTAACTAGCACATTAGGAACCGTACAAAAAAGCATGTTATAATAAATGTGTTTTAGTGTATTCTGTTGTTTATCAGAAACCCTTATAAAAAAAACTAATATATTGTCCTATATTTTAATTAGTGGGTACTACTTATTAAAAACTGCATTACACAATATTGCTACAATATAACTTACCAGCTTGTATACAAAAGGGATGATTAAGCAGTAAACAACAAGTCTTACTCACCTAGCAATAACCCACAATACTTTTTGGCAAAGTTGTAAAATGGATCATATTACAAAGCAAAATGTTGAAAATGTAAGGATGATATGGTTTTTATAATGACAACTGGAAATAAAACCTTACTCTGTGATCTTTAACCTTTGCAACCATAAACCTATTTACGGGTTCATACTGGTGAGAGGATTAACAGACACAGAGTAAGTGCCTCCAGGACATAATTAATCTGTATTTGAGATATTTTATGTCCTTATGCAATCAATAAATCTTCACATCTGTGGGACTTTCTCTGAATGAAAACACATGAAACAGGTGCAGTTCACTATATAAAAGTTGCCAGTCTCTAAAAATAAATAGTTAAAAATAACACAGCAGAGTAAAATTTAAATATAACTTAATCGCAGACTCGATGTACACCACCATGTGGTGTAGGAAAGATTGCAAGTTCATTAATTTAAAAAATGATGTATGTGAGGTTCAATTTTCCTCTTTTGGCCTGTTGCTCCCGTAAGAATTGATTTTGAAATGACGACTAAATAGTTGGCATGGCTTGATAGCCTTGTAGCTCCGACATCCCAATTAGATGGATTGAGTTGTCACTCCAATCTGCCTGCTCCAGTTGAGACTGTTTCATTGATTTATTCAAATTACTGAACTGAGTGCCAGAGAAAAGAGAAGCCTCCCAACGTGACTTGAAGGGTGAGCAAGGAGGGAAATAATGGCACTGTCTGTCTGGTGATACAACAGCCAAAGGAGAGATGTTTGATCATTAGGTGGCAACAGTTGAAGAGACTGGATCCTGACTGTCCTACAAACATACACATACACACTCACACACACACACACACACACACAGGGAGATGAGAAACCAGAAAAAGATTGAGAAAAAATGGATTGAAAGTATCAAGCACACCCTAGAGCTCATTACAATGTCTCCGCACTGTTAGTTTTGTTCGTGCTTTAAATGAAAAAGAGTCCATGGTACCAACTATAGTTTTTCTTTTAAAAAGTCTGGATTGTTTAAATGAATGAACACAGCAAAGTTTTCTACAGAGTGAACTTCAATACTGCAGAGGTTTGATCTGTGCTACCTTACTCAGTCTTCAGCGGTCTGAGCTGTAAACAATTTGCAGACTGTCAAAAATATTTATTTTCATTAACATACGTATCACTGCCATCAGAAAGATTCTTTGTTCAGTGAGTTCTCTATGTAATTTCAATGTTTTTTCTTGCCCTTAGTGTGTTATAGTAGTGTAATTACTTCAGGGTGCTTTGGTTGGCAGCCTTATCATTGCTGATGGAAGGCCAAGATAGTAAACTGGAATCTCCTGAAATAATTACATTTCTAGAACACACTGAAGACATGAAGTTTGTGCATTTTCAATACATCTCTCTGCAAGCTACACTTTATCATATTTTTACTGTAAGCAAGAGAAATTCTAGCAGCAATTTTATAATAACAACCATTAATGCAGATTTCTGGTAAGATTTCCAAAGGTTAAATAATTTTTGAGTAATTTGGTATGTTTTATGATAGTTTGGAATTATTGATTACAGTTTGTGACAAGACCCCAGAGCACATGTTTTGAACTTAACTTTAATTTCCATTGTCTATCTAATTTAATGTTTCCTTATGATCGTATTAACATCACAAATCTGATATGCTTCCACCCTTCTTCCTTTATTATTTATTTAGAAATGACTTTCATTAATATTTTGCCTGCAGGGTCTGGCATTTAGATATTGTTGATGTTTTCTGTACAGATTTATCCTTTGAACAAAGCCTGAAATTTCAAAGGGAGCTTACTAATGGAGGATTGCTGCATGTTGGTTGAGCAGTCCAGGCCAGTAGCAAAGAATTAAAGAGTTCAATAGAAATTGCAAGCTGATCCCATAGAGCCTCTGGCTCTATAATGACCTAGGTCACAGAGTCTTCCTGCAAAAAAGGTACATTCAAAGTTCAGGGCTTAGAGACCAAACCAAATTTAGGACCACAGCATCCCCTCTCATTGACCTCTGAGGTACAGTTGTGGAATTTTAGAATCCGTAAAAGTAAAAGCAAAATACCCAGAATCAGTGATATATTTCAGTTGTTATCTATCATCTCTCCCTGTCAACTCACACGCATACCTGGCTAGTCTTTATTCATCAAGTTCATGCTGTTTTTAATCTCTGATCAATACTGATTTTAGCGTATTTTATTTCTGTAATTTTATTCCAAAAGTCAAACAGTTAAAATACTAACGGACTTTAATGGACAGAAAATTGTGGGCTGGGTGTGTGCAATTTTTCAATATGTGCTCCTGGTACACCAAAGAGGGGCATTGGAATTTTTAGCCCTTAATTACTTGACTTTGTTCCTTTGCGAACTGCAGTGATGAAAATTCTATGCTATGAATTCCAATAATATATTCAGATATTTTATGTAAGAAATGGCTTTTCAGAAATCAAATTTAGAATTAAATTCTCTCTATTTTGAGCAATATAATGGGGGGAAAATTCAGTTGGTTTGCGCCTCCCGTTAGCACCTTAAGAGGACGCTAATGGGGCACAAAGCAACTAGCGCCCGTGCGTGGCGATGTTTGCGCCGCTCACGAAATTAACTAGACATTTTGCGGCGGCGCTAAACACTACCGCCACGATCTCCTGCGCCGGCAGATCGTGACATCAGTCGAATGTGCAACGCCCCGGACCAGATATTGAGTGGCACCCCCTGCCTTACCGCCTGCCGCTAGCAATGACAGGTTGAGGGGAGCGTTTTGCAGTCAGGAAGGGACTGGGGGAGCGCTATTTAAAGGCGACCGCTTCCTGCCTTTTTTTGTTGGTGACATTTTTGAACCCGCATTCTGAGAGAGAGAGAGAGACTTCTGGAGAGATTCAACGCCGTGTGAAGGAGTTTTGGGTACTGAGCAGCACTTTGCAGGTTCATTTTGATTTGCCCTTCCTTGTATCGATTTAGAAGAGACTGTGGGGGCTGCACTCTGAGCTCTTTCCCTGGTACTCTCCATTGTTCTTTCCAGCAAATTTGATGTACAGGTCTCTCCAGGCCGAGATTCAAGGCTGCAATGAGCAGGATGTGGATGGAGAGCAAGATCAACCCTTCCCTTTAAGAACTGGTCGGCGCCATTGTGTCTGTGTTCCATTGCTGACTGACATCACATGAGCTTCGCCAGCGCTCTGAGGTAGCGCCTCGCTCCTCGACCTTTGCGCCTTAAGACAGTTGTGAAGCGCCTGATTTAGTGCTCCAATCACCTCCAGGGGCGATAAAAGCCAAGTTTGCAGTCGGAGGCGATAATTAGCGCCAGGCGCTAATCTTTGCGCCCGGCCGATAATTGCGCCCCAAATGGGGCGATACTGAATTTCTCCTCCAATGAGCTGTATTAGTATAAGCCTGTTGTGAAGTTTGTATAATCTCTTATCGGGTAGTCAATTCAGTCCCACGGCTCAGAGTGTAGGACTGATGACCTGTAGGCTTTGCTGGAATGAGCGACCATTGCAGGTCTTCTGGGGTCAGCCTAATTATACTTTTGGCGCAAACCTTTCCCCCCACCCTGGATTGGATCTTCCACTGTAAGCTCGCTCAATGGCATAGGGCAGGGGTGAGAAATGTGTTGCTGTTGCAGCTCCTAAAGGGTGAGCTGATCTCCTTCCGCAGGAAGAAGATAGGAGGCAGGGAGTCAGTCCAGTTGCTGCAGGCGGCACAGTGCGCACAAACAGCGCATCCATTCAGTGATGTCGCTGTGGAGTTTCCCATTTTAAGAAATGGTTCAATAAAAGGTTGCCCTAGTTGGCAACAAAGGGCGTTCTCCCCATCCGGACAACGTGGAGAAGATGGCACAAAGGGTTGGTGCGGTGTCCCAAATTCACCTGCTGAGGTGAGGCTACCCAGCATTTCCTTACAGAAAATTAACTGGCAAAGTAAGCATGCCACAAATAGTTTCCTCTCAGCCCGTTCATTAAACCTTGACTGAGGCTAGACGCAAAAAGAATCAGACAATCTTGCAGCTCTTTTCCAGTTCCACTTGCATGCCAATACTGCAGCAGGAAAAAAATTCTAATTGTAACTTAAACCTGGAACTATTATTGCATTGGAATCTATAAAGGTGAGCTGACAAAGCAAGCTTTCAATAAAACTTAGCTGCGTGATATATGTTCATTGACTCACAAATGCATTGGCGAACAGCTTTAAAAAAAAATGACAACGCAACAAAAACAACTTACATTTATATAGTGTCTTTAGGTATTAAAACATCCCAAAGTGCTTCACAGGAACGTAATCAATCAGAACAAGCCCTCAAATAGACCTAATAGCAGGCATAACAACAGAAAACGCTGGAAAAACTCAGCAGGCCAGGCAGCATCCGTGAAGAGAGAAACAGAGTTAACGTTAACTCTGTTTCTCTCTCCACGGATGCTGCCTGGCCTGCTGAGTTTTTCCCAGCGTTTTCTGTTGTTATTTCGGATTTCCAGCATCCACAGTATTTTGCTATCCTAATAGCAGGCATGACTGAATAAGTTGAATTCCATTTAGGTGGACTGAATAAATTAATTTCCCATTTTAATGCATAGGATTGTAAAACTTTTATTTTTCTTTGGCGGTGGGGGGGGGGGGGGAGATTTTGCAATTTAGTATTGGATTCAGAACTTTCTGAAAGTGGAGGCGAGCATTGAATTCTTTCAGCAATGTTCAGAACAGACACTTTCCCAATCTGCCTACTTAAAGTAAAACCATGCCAATTTACAGTTAGTTCCGCCTGCTCAGAAGTGCAGATTAAAATCGAAGACTGCGGGAAGAGAGCGTGACCTTGGCGTTGTAAGTACCGGGTGATTTATAACTGTCCCCTTGCCCGGTTTCCGCTGGGCGGACAGGGTTAAACTCACTCCATAATGGATTCAGTTAGTCTTCCATCTAACCTGACATTGATCTTTGAGCTGGAGTATATATACTGGATAAAATCCCAGATCTTCTGTGTCTTGCAGCATCTTTGCAAGGGTCGCATTGGATTTCAAAAAATCATTGAAAGCAAATTAGTGGGTTTCTCCATTGAAATGGGCACAAGGAAAGCTCCCTGGGTGCAGGAGCTAATGAAGGGATTTTTGTAATGTTTCTAGCATTTTTTAGTGCTGTATTCTTAGTTTTTTATCACTTTTTTGAAACTGTTATGAAGGTATTAATTTTTGAGAAAAAATGTTGGAAGCTACTTTTGCTCACTCCTTGCGCGAGGCTTTATATTAGAACACCTCAATTTCATGGTGGGGTGGTACAAGATGAAAGAAGGAATGCCAGAGAAACCAGCAGGCCCCAACGCTTTCAACAGCACTTGGGACATCAACTTTCCAATTAAGCAGGACAACAGTCTCGGTTTGCTTCAGATTAGTTGGACAGAACTTGTTCAGCTGGAGCAAGGACACCTGCAGCAAACTTGAAACCTCGGGACAACACTATTAGTGGTTGGCAAGGTCACTGCAGTCTTCAATTGTTATGCCTGTGGCTCAGTCCAACCTAACACTGTAATATCAACGGCTGTCCTGGTCTCATAATCAAAAATGTGATTGATTTATTCATCAACATGTCAAGCACTTTTGTCTCTTCCTATTGGTCACCGTAACATGCACACCCAAGTTGCCACACATTGGTGCAATTTACAAAGTGCAGGGGACACCAATTGCTTCCAAAGAGAGAGAAAATGGGGAACGACAGACCAGTTAGCCTGACATCAGTAGAAAATCAGGGAAAATGCTAGAATCTATTATTAAGGACGTGGTAACAGGGCACTTAGAAAATAATAATAGGATTGGGCAGAGTCAACACAGATTTATGAAAGGGAAATCGTGTTTGACAAATCTAGTAGAGTTTTTTGAGGTTGTAACCAGCAGAATAGATAAGGGGGAACCAGTGGATGTGGTATATTTGGATTTTAAGAAGGCATTTGATAAGGTGCCACACAAGAGGTTATTAAACAAAATTAGGGCTCATGGGATTGGGGGTAACATACTAGCATGGATTGAGGATTGGTTAACAGACAGAAAACTGAGAGTAGGAATAAGCGGGTCGTTTTCGGGTTGGCAGGCTGTAACTAGTGGGGTACCACAAGGATCAGTGCTTGGGCCTCAGCTATTCACAATCTATATCAATGATTTGGATGAGGGGACCAAATGTAATATATCTAAGTTTGCTGATGATAAAAAGCTAGGTGGGAATGTAAGTTGTGAGGAGGATGCAAAGAGGCTTCAAGGGGATATAGACAGGCAAAGTGACTGGGCAAGAACATGGCAAATGGAATATAATGTGGAGAAATGTGAAGTTATCCACTTTGGTAGGAAAAATAGAAAAGCAGAGTATTTTTTAAATGGTGAGAGATTGGGAAATGTTGGTGCTCAGAGGGACCTGGTGCCCTTGTACATGAATCACTGAAAGTTAACATGCAGTTACAGAAAGCAATTAGGAAAGCAAATGGCATGTTGGCCTTTATTACAAGAGGATTTGAGTATAAGAGTAAAGACGTCTTACTGCAATTATATAGGGCCCTGGTAAGACCACACCTGGAGTATTGTGTACAGTTTTGGTCTCCTTACCTAAGGAAGGATATACTTGCCATAGAGGGAGTGCAACGAAGGTTCACCAGATGGATTCCTGGGATGGGGGGATTGTCCTTTGAGGAGAGATTGAGTAGACTAGGCTTATATTCTCTAGAGTTTAGAAGAATGAGGTGATCTCATTGAAACATATAAAATTCTTACAGGGCTTAACAGGGTAGATGCAGGGAGGATGTTTCCCCTGGCTGGGGAGTCTATAACCAGGGGTCACAGTCTCAGAATAAGGGGTGGGCCATTTAGGACTGAGATGAGGAGAAATTTCTTCACTCAGAGGGTGGTGAATCTTTGGAATTCTCTACCCCAGAGGGCTGTGGAGGCTCAGTCGTTGAGTATATTCAAGACAGAGATCGATAGATTTTTGGATATTAAGGGAATCAAAGGATATGGGGAAAGTGGAGTTGAGGTAGAAGATCAGCCATGATCTTATTGAATGGCAGAGCAGGATCGAGGGGCCAAATGGCCTACTCCTGCTCCTATTTCTTATGTTCTTAACTGAAGGCCTTGAACGATGAAAGTGCAGAAAGGCTTTTATTGTACATTTTTTTGACTGTGAAAGAGCTGTACAGTTATATAAAGGCAATCAGTGAATGTGGAACCAGTTGACAGCACACATTTTGTGCTCTGCACCATCTATTTAGTAATGGTACTGTTACAAAAGCAAAATACTGCAGATGCTGGAAATCTGAAATAAAAACAGAAAATGCTGGAAATACTCAGCAGGTCAGGCAGCATCTGTGGTGGTGCTCCACAAACGTGACCCCGAGCTTCCGGTTACCTGTTACTTTTAATTCTCCACTCCACTGCCACTCTGACCTGTCAGCCCTCAGCCTCCTACACTGTTCCAATGAAGCTGAACGTAAGCTCGAGGAACAACACCTCATCTTTAGATGAGGCACTTTACAACCATCCGAACTCAACATTGAGTTCAACAATTTCCGATCATAACCTCTTTCCCCATTTTTTCAGACAGCAGCTGTTGCTAATGATTCTGATATTCCCATTTATACCTCCTCTCGATCCATCTTTTGTTTCTTTACTTGTCCCATTACCATCTCCTTTTGCCTTGTACAATCATACCTTTTGTCATTTAATCACTCCTGCCTTCCCCCCTATCACAGACCTTCCCTTTTGTTCTTTCCTCCCCTCCCCCCTTTCCCTGCCTCTGCGCTTGCTTAAATCCTGTTATATCTCTAACTTTTTGCAGTTGTGACGAAGAGTCGCCGACCTGCAACATTAACATGGTACTGTTAGTTCGTGTGACCATGCCAGATTCCTTAAAGTTTGCCAATTTCTCCTGTATCTGTTTTCAAGTACTGCAGACAGTGTTCAGTCTGATCACCATCTCCTGCTGGGCACGGTGCCCTATTAGGACACGCCTCCTCAGACCCACCTCGTGCTGTACAATGCCCACTTTGCGATCCATCAAGCAAGGATTTGGGTGGGCAGCCCCAGGCAACCCCTTTCAGAGCAGTACCCTCTCTTCTTCAGTAGGCCGAGCGCATATGTTGCACCACTACCCGCCACCACCTCAGCACAACCCCAGCCCGGCATGAGGTTGAAAATGCCATCTGACAGCTGAAGAACAACAAGGCCTCAGGAGCAGATGGAATCCCCGCCGAGGCGCTAAAACATGGCGGAGAAGCACTATTGGCGTGAATACATGAACTCATTTCTCTTATTTGGAAGGAGGAGAGCATGCCAGGGGATCTCAGAGACGCTGTAATCGTGACCATCTTCAAGCAAGGTGACAAGTCCGATTGTGATAATTACAGAGGAGTTTCCCTGCTGTCTGCCACAGGGAAAGTCATCGCAAGAATCCTCCTCAATCGCCTTCTCCCAGTGGCTGAAGAGCTCCTCCCAGAGTCGCAATGCAGATTCTGCCCACTAAGGGGCACAATGGACATGATCTTCACCACGCGTCAACTACAAGAGAAATGCAGGGAACAGCACCAACCGCTGCACATGGCCTTCTTTGACCTCACAAAAGCCTTCGACACTGTCAACCGTGAGGGATTATGGAGTGTCCTCCTCAAATTCGGCTGCCATCAAAAGTTTGTCACCATCCTCCGCCTGCTTCATGACGACATGCAAGCCGTGATCCTGACCAACGGATCCACCACAGACCCAATTCACGAACGGACCGGGGTCAAACAAGGCTGTGTCGTCGCACCAACGCTCTTCTCGATCTTCCTGGCTGCAATGCTCCATCTCACCCTCAGTAAGCTCCCCACTGGAGTATAGCTAATCTACAGAACAAACGGGAAATGTTCAACCTCCATCGCCTCAAGTCCAGATCCAAGGTCGTCCCATCCTCTGTCATCGAATTACAGTATGCAGACGACGCTTGCGTCTGTGCACACTCTGAGGCCGAACTCCAAACCATCATCAACACCTTCACCGAAGCGTACGAGAGCATGAGCCTTACACTAAATATCCGTAAGACAAAGGTCCTCTACCGACATCCCCACCGACACCTGGGAATCCCTGGCCCAAGATCACACAAAGTGGAGGAGAAGCATCCGGGAAGGCGCCGAATACCTCGAGTCTCTTCGCCGGGAGCAAGCGGAAGCCAAGCGCAAACAGCGGAAGGAGCGCACGTCAACCCAAGCACCCCACCCACCCACCCCTTCAACCACCGTCTGCCCCACCTGTGACAGGGACTGTAGGTCCCGCATTGGACTCATCAGTCACCTGAAAACTCATTTTTAGCGTGGAAGCAAGTCATCCTCGGTTCCGAGGGACTGCCTAAGAAGAAGAAGACAGGTGCAGTTGCCTGACCCGAAGATTTAAATGAAATTTGGATGGCAGGCTAAAGTAGTGAGCAGAGGTTGCATTCACCGCACTTAGGAACCCCTCAAAAGAGTCTGCAAAACCCTTACGTTAAAATATTGCAAGTAAAATTAGTACAAATTATAAAAATAATAATACAAGTTATAATTCCTTTCAAAAACATTCCTGAGATACACTATCAAATATGCAGACAGTCTTGTGTGTTCAGAGTACATCACATGAGAAAGGATTTGGGATGGAGTCACTATTTCAGGCAAAGGGAAAGGGTCATTTGCATGTTTTCTGACTACCAATTTCTGATTGGAAGCGAATTGTTAACTTGCATTTCTGTTTGCTATTGTTGATCGGTCCATTCTGAATCCATTCAGTGTGACTCAGAAACTTGCATGAGTCACGCAACGGATACCAAAGTGTAACACAGGACTGCGATTGACAAAATGCATTCGCGATGTGACATATATGTATCTGTCTGCTTCAACGGCGAGTATTGATGACAGCATTGGAGGTACTAATTTGAAGTCGTTGATCAGCCTGAGAGTTTGAGAGAGCAGATTTGATGTACACAGTTAAAATGATAAGTTTTTAGAAGTATTCTTGATTAATGACTATGTCTGCCAATATTAATTCATCTCCTTCAGCTACTTAGCCTAAGTATATGGTCCCAGCCAAGATCCTTGATTATTCCATTAGCACCAATTGTTACCCGCACCCTTTGTTTGCTGGTGTTTGTTGGACCTGTTTTCATGAGCAACATCTGTTAACTGTGGGCATATCTCTTGCAATGCATAGACTGTCCTCCACAATAACATTAATGTTTAATGCATTCAATTTAGTGTACCCTCTACTTATATTATTTGACCATGTGCATCTCTAGTGGCTCCTAATTTATTGAAATAATATTTTTTCATATATTAATTATATGAAATGCTGATGGCAAGTATTAACAACCGTCAGACGTTCTTAAGCCTCTGGGTAGTTTGCAAGAACTTGGGTATATGCATAAGCACAGATATACTTGTGTTTTCTCTTTGTATTTTGAATCTGCCTGCCACCCATGTTGAGAGGAATTGTGCCATTAATCATTTTGCTAACTGTTCCTGTAAATGCGATGCCTAAATAATAAGAGGCAGTATGTAACTGTTACCTTTTATGACTGGGGAAAAATTGCTGATTTTAACCAATTTGTAATGCTATCCTTCATGTTGCATTCTTCCCAAAGCTCTTAATCAGACTTTCTGTCTTCAGAGCTTACTGTAATTGCCCCTGTGCTAGCCCTGGTGTCTTTCAAATATAACTGTACTAGCATCTCAATTTTTAAAGGATAGTTCACTGTATTTTTTTTTTAAACATAAGAATATGCCAATTATTCGCTATTGAGCAGACTGGTCAGTTGTCCACCTGTCATTTTAGCCCTTTGAGTTGTTGGAATTGTTACGGTTACTATTACTATGGTGCTGACTAGGCTTGTGTACAATAAACCCAAGTCTTTTTTTTAAAACTCATGTAATACAGATCTGATGTTATCCTTACCAAAAGCATTTGTGAAACGATTTCTTAGAATCATAGAAGTAGAATTACGTTTTTGAAATAAAAAGACATTAGATTTTTTTTAATATATGGATTTCTCATTGCTTTTGTTTAGCTTTTCAGTTGAAAGAACTACTGTACAGCTGGATCACGCACAGGAAGTGCAGGCAGCCAACCTCAAAAAATAAGGAAAATTAATGAAAAACAAGTGCCACATTCAAACATACCAGCCATAATTCCCAGTGTCACACTTCATCTTCCTTAGCACACGGAGCCCTCACACGATGATGGAGCTGACTGCAAGGAACCAAATAACTGAACTGAGGCCCCAGGCTGTGGACCATTGCAGCAGCACAGCCTCTCCAACATTCACACACCACAACAACTAACCCCAAAATACCAACCAAATCACCACCCACAGCTGTGGGATTTCTCTATGGATCTGTGCATAAAAGAAAGACTTGCATTTATATAGCGCCTTTCATGTCCACCAGATGCCCCAAAGTGCTTTACAGCCAATTAAGTACTTTTTGAAGTGTAGTCACTGTTGTAATGTAGGAAACGCGGCAGCCAATTTGCGCACAGCAAGCTCCCACAAACAGCAATGTGATAATGACCAGATAATCTGTTTTTGTTATGTTGATTGAGGGATGAATATTGGCCGTGACACCGGGGATAACACCCCTGCTCTTCTTCAAAATAGTGCCATGGGATCTTTTACGTCCACCTGAGAGAACAGACAGGGCCTCGGTTTAACGTCTCATCCGAAAGACGGCACCTCCGACAGTGCAGCACTCCCTCAGCACTGCACTGGAGTGTCAGCCAAGACTTTTGTGCTCAAGTCTCTGGAGTGGGACTATGAACTCACAACCTTCTGACTCAAAGGCAAGAGTGCTACCCACTGAGCCACAGCTGACACAATAATAAGTATAAAGTAGGTGGTCAATTTATTTATGTTTTATTCATTCATAATTTTTTTAATGTGAACAGTTTATCGTTTTCATAAACAGAATACCAGATGATCCTGCTGTGATATTGTTCTGAGTGGACCCAACATATACAGCACACTCAAAATGTACATTATAGCTCAAGCGCACATATATACAAGTGTCTTATCACACTACGACCCATGTAATAACATACACAAAAAAGGAATCTGCCCATAACTCATCTTTTCTGCTTCAAATATTCGTGAAACTGTGGCATGTGGCCACATGGATAGAGAGATGATTGGAAGGCAAGTTCTGGTGAGCGGTGTTCCACAGGTGTCCATGTTAAGCCCACTCTTTCTTACTAGACGCATAAATTATATGGACTCAGTAACTGAGGGAACAATATAGACATTTGCTGATGATACCAAATTGGGGCATGGCAAATTATGATAAAGACTGCAAAAAGATTGCAGGAGGATACAGATAGGCTTGGAGGACGAGCAGGTAAGTGTAGTTACTACAGTTTCATGCAGAAAAATGTGAAGTAATACCTTTTTGAAGTAAGGATAGGGAAAGGAAATATATCTTAAATAGTAAGATTTTAAATGCAGAGGATAAGAGGGACCTTGGTGTGTAGATAAACAGGTTATTAAAGATTACAGCAGAAGTAGTTAAGGCCACAAAAAGAAACAAAAATCTTGGGGGGAAAAATTCAGTTGGTTGCGCCTCCCGTTAGCGCCTTCAGAGGGCGCTAATGGGGCGCAAAGCAGCTAGCGCCCGGGCGCAGCGATGTTTGCGCCGCTCGCGAACTTAACGAGACATTTTGCGGCGGCGCTAAACTTTATCGCCGCGATCTCCTGCGCGCGCAGATTGTGACGTCATACGAGAGTGCAACGCCCTTGTGGCGCCCCGGAGCAGAATTTCAGTGGCGCCCCCATCCTTACCGCCTGGCGCATCCAACGACCGGAAGAGTAGAACGCTAACAATCGCTGTGGGGCTGGGGGGGGCACTATTTAAAGGGGGCCTCTTCCTGTCTTTCTCTGTGGTTGACATTTTTGCACCACTCGTTCTGAGAGAGAGAGAGAGATTCGGAGAGAGAGAAAGAGAGACTTCTGCATTGAGTCAACGCTGTGTGAGGTAGTTTTGGCTACTCATCCTAACTTCGCTGGTACTTTGGTTTCTGGCCTTCATAACTTTGCTTGCTAAGAGATATGGGGGCTGCACTAATGGGGGGCGTCGTCCTGCGCCAGCTGAATCGGAGGAGACAGAGACGCAGAGAGAGAGTGGCAATGATGGCCAGACGGAGGAGGGCCAACAGGCGTCTGTACAGGAGAGCTTACCCTCCCAGGGTATATCGTGAACAGCTCTCCTACATTCATATGTCTGATGAGCAGTGTCTGCGAAGGCTGCGCTTCAGCAAGGAGGTGGTCACTGAGCTCTGCCACCTGCTGCAGCCAGATCTGCAGCCTCAACTGAGGTCCAGGACGTCTCTGTCGGTGGCAGTGAAGGTCACAGTGGCTCTGAACTTTTATGCTACTGGCTCATTTCAATCTGCTGTTGGGGACATCGCCAATATCTCCCAGTTCGCGGTGCATTGCTGCATCAGGAAGGTCACAAATGCCCTCTTTAAAAGGAGACGAGAGTTCATCTCTTTCCCCATGACCCCAGACAAGCAGCAAGAACGCGCTCTGGGCTTTGCGAGGATAGCGGGCTTCCCCATGGTGCAGGGCGCCATTGACTGCACGCATGTGGCTTTGCGTGCTCCGCATGAGAATGCCGAGGATTTCCGGAACAGAAAGGGGTTCCATTCTTTGAATGTTCAGTTGGTCTGTGACCACAGACAGCTGATACTCGCTGTCAATGCCCACTATCCTGGCAGCTGCCACGATGCTTTCATCCTGCGCCAGACTACTGTGGCAGAACTTTTCGAGGCACCGCATCAGCCAGTTGGTTGGCTTCTCGGGGACAAGGGGTATCCACTGAGCACCTGGCTGATGACACCGCTCCGTACGCCCAACACCCCTGCTGAGCTGCGGTACAACGAGAGCCATCAAGCTACCAGGAACATCGTGGAGCACACAATCGGCGTGCTCAAGCAACGGTTCCGCTGTCTCGACCATTCTGGAGGAGCCCTGCAGTACTCGCCTGAGCGAGTTTCCAACATCGTAGTTGTGTGCTGCATGCTGCATAACATGGCAATCCTCAGGACCCAGCCAATGCCACCAGGCCTTGGAGCACCACCAGAGGAGGAGGAGGAAGAGGAGGAAGAGGAGGAGGAGGATGATCAGCAGCAGCACCAAGGCGTGAGGGCGGCCCACAATGGTGAAACTGCAAGGGCCGTCCGTCAGCGGCTGTTAGCAAGCCGCTTCTATGCCCCTGCTGTGGAAATGGCTTCTGCCATTGAGAACAGCATGAATGAACCCAACACGCAACCCCTTGCCGGCCAAGGCACCAATGATTCCAAACACCAAACATGTATATTTTGAGTACCAAAACTTATTTATTTTACAAACTCTGTGTGTGTCATTTCTTCATGACAAACTCATACAAATAAACACAAAAAAACAGTCATTACCATAACTGGTTCTCACAACCTGGAGATCATGTGCAAAACACTCAACAAAAGTTTGACCACGAACCTCGGCCTTTAATAAAAAAATGACCAGCATTTTGTCACACCTCCTACATCGAGGGTGAACTCCTTCCCGTGCGCCCTTCCCCCCTTCTTACCCTACTGCTCCTCCGCAATGGGACCTCAGTGGCTGCAGCAAGGCTGGTGAAAGGCTGCTGACTGTCAGGCCCTGACAATGCAGATGCCCTTGAGGGACGGCCTCGACCAGTTCTGGGCCTGGAGGGCCCGGTTGCAGACTGCACCAACTCTGCATGGGCGGCAGCAGTCTGTCCTACAGGCGGTGGCAAGTGCAGTGGAGAAGTGACAGTGGTGGCAGCAGGAATGCTGTCATCTTGAGCGAGGACAGCAACTCCCTGCTCGACCGGCACACTGGCACTCCCACGGGGCAGCACCTCAGCATCCGGAGCAATCTGCTGGAGCACAGATTGCTGGCCTGCTGCGGCGCGGTGAGAGCCCCGGGGAAATGTGAACGAACCAGCGAGGATGGCAGCAGACAGTGCTCGCGTGACCTCAATCTGAGTCTGCATGAGAGCAGTCTGAGATTGAATTGCAGCACTGAGCTTCAGTGTCGCATCCGCCTGCGCTGCAGCGAAGTGCTCCACACTCCTTGCCAGTGCTTCAATGCATTCGGGCACCCTACCCACTGCAGCCATGAGCTCAGTGTGCATGCCCACCGCCTGGGTGTTCATTTCCGCGATCAGCCGCTCCTCCTCTGCGTCCAGTGCAGCAGGACTCGCTGGCATACTCTCCCTCCGGGGAGAAGGCCCCCGAGCTTCCCTACCCCCATCGCGTTGCTGCAGCCCGCTGGGTCCTGGAGCTTCACCCTCATCAGACCCTTCCCCCCCTGCTCCCCTCCAGGGAAGGCGTGTTCCCAGTGTCGGCATGGGCTTCCTCGGGAGAGGGTGGCACTGATGCTCCGGCTTCCTCTTCCTCCTCGGCTGCAGCTTCACTCCCACTGGCAGCTTCAGGGCCCGTCTCCTCAGCTGGTGAATCACCATCTGAAAGCAGGGAGGTACAAGAGTGGCTTTAGCGTGAGGACAGGGTGGCAGTAAGGGAGGAATAAGTGCAGCGAGTTAGTAAGTTGGATTGAAAGTGTCAAAGGCTGGTGTTGTGAGGGACAAGTGGAAGGACAGAGGACAAAAAGGTGATGACCTTACCATTGCTGTCCAGAACGGGGTCGGCATCTCCAGTGGCGACGGGACCGATCACCCGGCTTGCCACAATCCTGTGGACGCGCTCCTCAAGATCGCTGAGGGGTTGCAGCTGAGGCCGCCCTCCACCCGTCCGTTGCTGCTGTCTCCTATTATGCGCCAGCTTGGCCTGCAAGAAAAAGGACGGCGTCTGAGTAAATATACAGCCATGGTCTTGCCTGATGTGCCTCCCATAGGTGAATAGCCCTTACTGTATACAGCCATGGTCTTGCCTGATGTGCCTCCCATAGGTGAATAGCCCTTACTGTATGCAAAGTATGGAATGTGTGTGTGTGCTTCATGAAAGGGCCATAGGTGTTGGATGAGTGTTGTTAATTGTGGTTTTAAGACCCTCTGGCCATAGAGTGAGGTTGAGATGGAGGGATGGAGAGGTATTGCAAAAAAGCCACTCACCCTGACGACCCGAGTGAGGTCATTGAACTTTTTCCGGCATTGGACATGGGTCCTGGGCACTATGCTCCTGGAGGAGACGCGCTGAGCCACCTCCCTCCACACTCTTCTGTAGTCGCGCGGCAAAGGCCTCCTGCCACTCTCTGGGTACAGTATTGGTCTTCGGCGCTCCACCGCGCCAACCAGAGCATCCAAGGCCCGCTCGGTGAAGCGCTCAGCTCGTTCTCTCACCCTCTCCATCCTTGGCTGGAAAATGGATTCACAGGTCTCTCCAGGCCGAGATTCAAGGCTGCAATGAGCAGGGTGTGGCTGGGGAGCAAGATCACCCCCCCCCCTTTAAGAACTGGCCGGCGCCAGTGTGTCTGTGTTCCCTCGCTAACTGGCAGCACCTGCGCTGCGCTCGCGCTCTGAGTTAGCGCCTCACTCCTCGGCCTTTGCGCCTTAAGACAGGTGTGCAGCGCCTGATTTAGCGCTCCAAACACCTCCCGGGGCGTTAAAAGTGAAGTTTCCAGTCAGTGGCGATAATTAGCGCCAGGCGCTAATTTTTGCGCCCGGACGATATTTGCGCCCCAAACGGGGCGCGACTGAATTATTCCCCCTAGGTTTTGTATCTAGAGGCATAGAATAAAAAAGAAAGAAGTTAATGTTGTACAATACTGTGGTTAGGCCAACAATATCTTTGGAATTCTCTACCCATGTGTAGCATAGTGGTAATGTCACTGGGTTAGTAATCCAGTAGACCTGGACTAATGATCCAGAGATATGAGTTAAAATCCCACCACAGCAGCTGGAGAATTTAAAATTCACTTAATTAAATAAATCTGGAATAATTACTAGTATCAGTAATGGTAAAACTATTGGATTGTCGTATAAAACCCATCTGGTTCATTAATGTCCTTTAGGAAATCTCCCACCCTTACCTGGTCTGGTCTGGCCTATATGTGACTCCAGACCGACAGCAATGTGGTTGACTCTTAACTGCCCTCGAAAATGGCCTAGCAAGTTGTAACTAACCGCTATGAAACATAATAAGAATGAAAATGGACGTGGCAACGGCATACCTAGCCCAGTTGACCCTGCAAAGTTCTGTTCACTAATGTCCTTTAGGAAGGAAATCTGGGGACTTGTGCCAAATTTGGGAGAGCTGTCCCACAGACTAGTCAAGCAACAGCCTGACATAGTCAGAATCATACCTTTCAGCCAATATTCCAAACTCCTCCCACCGGCAGGACAGACCCACCAGGAGTGGCGGCACAGTGGTATACAGTCGGGAAGGAGTGGCCCTGGGAGTCCTCAACATTAACTCCGGACCCTATGAAGTCTCATGGGCTCCAGGTCAAGTATGGGCAAGGAAACCTCCTGATGATTACCACCTATTGCCCTCCCTCAGCTGATGAATCAGTACTTCTCCATGTTGAACACCACTTGGAAGAAGCACTGAGAATAGCAAGGGCACAGAATGTACTCTTAAGTGTCCATCACCAAGAGTGGCTTGGTGGTAGCACCACTAGCTGGCCGAGTCCTGAAGGACATAACTGCCAGTCTGGGCCTGCGACGGTGGTGAGAGAAACCAACACGAGGGAAAAACTTACTTGACCTCGTCCTCACCAATCTAACTGTCGCAGATGCATCTGTCCATGACAACATTGGTAGCAGTGACCACCACACAGTCATTGCAGAGACAAAGTCCCATCTTCACACTGAGGACACCCTCCATCGTGTTGTTTGGCATTAACACCATGCTAAACGGGATAGATTCAGAACAGATCTGGCAGCTCAAAACTGGGCATCCATGAGGCGCTGTGGGCAGCAGCAGAATTGTATTCCACCACAATCTGTAACCTCATGGCCCGGCATATCCCTCACTCTACCATTACCACCAACCCTGGTTCAATAATGAGTGTAGAAGAGCATGCCAGGAGCAGCACCAGGCGTACCTAAAAATGAGGTGCCAACCTGGGGAAGCTGCAACACAAGACTACGTGCATGCTAAAAAGTGGAAGCAGCATGCTACAGACAGGGCTAAGCGATCCCATAATCAACGGAGCAGATCAAAGCTCTGCAGTCCTGCCACATCCAGTCATGAATGGTGGTGGACCATTAAACAACTAACAGGAGGAGGTGGCTCCATGAATATCCCCATCCTCAATGATGGTGGAGCCCAGCACGTGAGTGCAAAAGACAAGGCTGAAGTGTTTGCAACCATCTTCAGCCAGAAATGCTGAGTGGATGATTCATATTGGCCTACTCCCGAGGTCCCCACCATCACAGAAGCCAGTCTTCAGCCAATTCAATTCACTCCACGTGATATCAAGAAATGGCTGAGCACACTGGATACAGCAAAGGCTATGGGCCCCGACAACATCCCGGCTATCGTGTTGAAGACTTGTGCTCCAGAACTAGCCGCGCTTCTAGCCAAGCTGTTCCAGTACAGCTACAACACTGGCATCTATCCGAGAATGTGGAAAACTGCTCAGGTATGTCCTGTCCACAAAAAGCAGGACAATTCCAACCCAGCTAATTACCGTCCCATCAGTCTACTCTCAATCATCAGCAAAGTGATGGAAGGTGTCATCGACAGTGCTATCAGCGGCACTTACTCACCAATAACCTGCTCACTGATGCCCAGTTTGGGTTCCGCCAAGACCACTCAGCTCCCGACCCCATTACAGCCTCGGTCCAAACATAGACAAAGGAGCTGAATTCCAAAGGTGAGGTGAGAGTGACTGCCCTTGACATCAAGACAGCATTTGACCAAGTGAGGTATCAAGGAGCCCTAGTAAAACTGAAGTCAATGGGAATCAGGGGGAAAACGCTCCACTGGCTGGAGTCATACCTAGCACAAAGGAAGATGGTTGTGGTGGTTGAAGGTCAATCATCATCAGCCCAAGGACATCGCTGCAAGAGTTCCTCAGGCCAGTGTCCTAGGCCCAACCATCTTAAGCTGCTTCATCAATGACCTTCCCTCCAACATAAACATAGAAGATAGGAGCAGGAATAGGTCATTCGGCCCCTTGAGCCTGTTCCGCCATTTAATGAGATCGTGTTTGATCATCCAAATTCAGTACCCTGTCCCTGCTTTCTCCCCATATCCCTTGATCCCTTTAGCCTTAAGAAATATATCTAACTCCTTCTTGAATATATTTAATGAATTGGCCTCAACTGCCTTCTGTGGTAGCGAATTCCACAGGTTCACCACTCTCTGGGTGAAGAAATTCCTCCTCAACTCAGTCTTAAATGGCTTACCCCTTATCCTTAGACTGTGACCCCTGGTTCTGGACTCCCCCGCCATCGGGAACATCCTTCCTGCATCTAGTCTGTCTAGTCCTGTTAGAATTTTATAAGTTTCAATGAGATCCCCTCTCATTCTTCTGAACTCTGGCGAATATAAGCCTAATCGACCCAATCTCTCTTCATACGTCATTCCTGCCATCCCAAGTATCAGTCTGGTGAATCTTCGCTGCACTCCCTCCATGGCAAGAACATCCTTCCTCAGATAAGGCGACCAAAACTGCACACAATACTCAAGGTGTGGTCTCACCAAGGCCCTGTACAACTGCAGCAAGACATCCTTGCTCCTGTACTCGAATCCTCTCGATATGAAGGCCAACATACCATTTGCCTTCTTAACCGCCTGCTGCACCTGCATGCTTACCTTCAGCGACTGGTACACAAGGACATACCAGTCTCGTTGCACTTCCCCTTTTCCCAATCTATTGCCATTCAGATAATAATTTGTCTTCCTGTTTTTGCCACCAAAGTGGATAACCTCGCATTTATCCACATTATACTGCATCTGCCATGCATCTGCCCACTCACCCAACCTGTCCAAATCATACTGGAGTTTCTCTGCATCCTCCTCACAGCACACACGCCCACCCAGCTTTGTGTCGTCTGCAAACTTGGAGATATTACATCTAGTTCCCTTGTCTAGATCATTAATATATATTGTGAATAGCTGGGGTCCTAGCACCGATCCCTGCGGTACCCCACTAGTCACTGCCTGCCACTCAGAAAAAGACCCGTTTATTCCAACTCTTTGCTTCCTGTCTGCCAACCAGTTCTCTATCCAAGTCAGTACCTTACCCTCAATCCCATGTGCTTTAACTTTGCACGCTAATCTCTTATGCAGGACCTTATCGAAAGCCTTCTGAAAGTCCAAATACACCACATCCACTGGTTCTCCCTTATCTATTCTACCAGTTACATCCTCAAAAAATTCCAGTAGATTAGTCAAGCATGATTTACCTTTTGTAAATCCATGTTGACTTTGTCCGATCCTGTCACTGTTTTCCAAGTGCTTTGCTATTACATCTTTTATAATGGACTCTAGCATTTTCCCACTACCGATGTCAGGCTTATAATTCCCCGTTTTCTCTCGACCACCTTTTTTAAATAGTGGGGTTACATCAGCTACCCTCCAATCCATGGGAACTGTTCCAGAGTCTATAGAATTTTGGAAGATGACCAGCATTGCAGCTACTATTTCTAGGGCCACTTCCTTAAGTACCCTAGGATGTAGATTATCAGGCCCTGGGGATTTATTGGCCTTCAATCCCATCAATTTCCCTAACACCATTTCCCTACAAATACTGATTTCATTCAGTTCCTCCCTCTCATTAGACCCGATGTTCCCTGACATCTCTGGTAGGTTACTTGTGTCCTCCTTTGTGAAGACAGAACCAAAGTATGTATTTAATTGGTCTGCCATTTCTTTGTTCCCCATTATAAATTCCCCTGATTCTGACTGCAAGGGACCTATGCTTGACTTCACCAATCTTTTTCTCTTCACATATCTATAGAAGCTTTTACAGTTAATTTTTATGTTCCCTGCAAGCTTACTCTCATACTCTATTTCCCCCCTCTTAATTTATCCCTTTGTCCTCCTTTGCTGAATCCTAAACTGCTCCCAATCCTCAGGTTTGCTGCTTTTTCTGGCCAATTTATATGTCCTCTCCTTGGATCTTATGCTATCCCTAATTTCCCTTGTTAGCCACGGTTGAGTCACCTTTTTTGTTTTATTTTTATGCCAAACAGGGATGAACAAATTCTGTAGTACATCCATGCGATCTTTAAATGTTTGCCATTGCCTAGCCACCATCAACCCTTTAAGTAACGTTCCCCAATCCATCCTACCCAACTCGCGTCTCATACCATCGTAGTTTCCTTTATTTAAATTCAGGAACTTAGTCTCTGAGTCAACTACTTCACTCTCCATCTTAATGAAGAATTCTATCATATTATGATTGCTCCTCCCCAAGGGGCCTCCCACAACAAGATTGCTAATTAATCCTTTCTCATTACATAATACCCAGTTGAAGATGGCCTGATCTCTAGTTGGTTCCTCGACATATTGGTCCAGGAAACCATCCTGTATACACTCTAGGAATTCCTCCTCCACAGTATTGTTACTAATTTGGTTAGCCCAATCTATATGTAGATTAAAGTCACCCATGATAACTGCTGTGCCCTTAATGCACGCATCTCTAATTTCCCATTTAATGCCATCCCCAACCTCAGCATTCCTGTTTGGGGGTATGTATACAACTCCCACTAACGTTTTCTGCCCCTTGGTATTTCTCAGCTCTACCCATACAGATTCCACATCATCAGAGCTAATATCCTTCCTTAATATTGTGTTAATCTCCTCTTTAACCAGCAATGCTACCCCACCTCCTTTTCCTTTGTGCCTGTCCTTCCTGAATATTGAATACATCTGGATGTTGAATTCCCAGCCTTGGTCACCCTGGAGCCATGTCTCCGTAATCCCAATTATATCATATCCGTTTACATCTATTTGCGCAGCTAATTCATCCACCTTATTACGAATGCTTCTCGCACTAAGACACAAAGGGGTAAAAATTGAGTCGCGCCCCATTTGGGGCGCTAACCTCGCCGGGGCGCGACTTTTAGCGCCCCGAAAAAATTAGCGGCCCCGCGCCGGAACTTCAGTGGTTGCGCCCCAAGAGGGAAGCGGGGCGCCACTGGAAGCACCCCGCATCCCTCTTGGGGCGCTGCGAGTGAATATCCTGGCGCTACGTGCCGCGGTATTGCAGGCCTTCCTCCCCTTCTTAAAGGGGAGGGGCCTTGCGCAGCGCGAACCGGGGCCCAGCTGGGCTCCCAGGGATCGGGAGTGCCGGCAAAAGAGCCCGGCACTCAAGAGAAGTGCCGGGCTCTTGGAGCGCAGCCGGCACTTCACGCTGGGGGGGCTTCACGGGGGCCGGGGACAGCAACGGGGGCAGGTGCTGGCAGGCGGCCAGCAACAAAAATGGCCGCCTGCCACCTCCCCTTTAAATATCGCCGCCCCGGCCGCACGTACGCCCCCCTGAACCCGTCGGACATAGCGTCTGGCGGTAAATCAGGGGGCGCGACTGAAGATCACGGCCGGGGCGCGAGCGGGGCGCTGCGCACGGTGATGACGTCATCGCCGGCGGCGCAGCGCCACAGGGCGCTACCGGCTGCCGCCGCCGCTAACCTCCCACTAAATTTTTCGGGAGGCGTGGGCGGCGCTGCGCCCGGGCGTTAGCTGCTTTACGCCCCATTAGCGCCCATTTAAGGCGCTAACGGGAGGCGCAAGCAGCTGAATTTTTCCCCCCAAAGCCTTCAGGCTCTTTTTTTTAACACTCTTAGTCCTTTTAGAATTATTATTTACTGTAGCCCTGGTTGATTTACACCCTTGATTTCTCTGACTTCCACTTTTGCTTTTCTCCTTGCTGTCTTTTGTTTCTATCCTTGCTTCCCTTTCCTCTGTCTCCCTGCACAGGTTCCCAACCCCCTGCCATTTTAGTTTAAACCCTCCCCAACAGCACTAGCAAACACTAATCCAAGGACATCGGTCCCGGTCCTGCCCAGGTGCAAACCGTCCAGTTTGTACTGGTCCCACCTCCCCCAGAACCGGTTCCAATGTCCCAGGAATTTGAATCCCTCCCCCTTGCACCAATCCTCTAGCCACGTATTCATCTGAAATATCCTTCTATTTCTACTCTGACTAGCACGTGGCACTGGTAGCAGTCCTGAGATTACTACCTTTTGAGGTCCTATTTTTTAATTTACCTCCTAACTCCCTATATTCAGCTTTTAGGACCTCATCCCGTTTTTTTACCTACATCGTTGGTACCTATATGCAGCACGATAACTGGCTGTTCACCCTCCCCCTCCAGAATGCCCTGCAGCCGCCCCGAGACATCCTTGACCCTTGCACCAGGGAGGCAACACACCATTAAGGAGTCTCGTTTGCGGCCGCACAAACGCCTATCTATTCTCCTTAAAATAGAATCCCCTATCACTATAGATCTCCCGCTCTTTTTCCTCCCGTCCTGTGCAGCAGAACCACCCATGGTGCCAGGAAGTTGGCTGCTGCTGCCTTCCCCCGATAAGCCATCTCTCCCAACAATATCCAAAGCGGTATATCTGTTTGAGAGGGGGATGGCCACAGGGGACCCCTGTACTACCTGCCTGTTCCTACTACTCTGCCTGGTGGCCACCCATTCCCTTCCTGCCTGTGCAGCCTTTACCTGCGGTGTGACCAACTCATCAAACGTGATATCCACGATGTCCTCAGCATCGTGAATGCTCCAGTATGTATCCATTCGCAGCTCCAGTGCCACAATGCAGTCTGCCAGTAGCTGCAGCTGGATACACTTCCCGCACACATGGTCGTCAGGGACACAGGAAGTGTCCCTGATTTCCCACATAGTGCAGGAGGAGCATGCCACGGGGCTGAGCTGTGCTGCCATGACTTACCCTTTAATTAATTTAAATTAAATTAAATCAAATCAATACCACTAATTACACTACAATTACATGATCTACTCAAGGGCCCTTGTTTACTAGTACTCCCCGCTACACAACAGAGACCTTAGAAACTATGGGGGAAAAATTCAGTTGGTTGCGCCTCCCGTTAGCGCCTTAAGAGGGCGCTAATGGGGCGCAAAGCATCTCGCGCCCAGGCGCGGCAAAGTTTGCGCCGCTCGCGAAATTAACTAGACATTTTGCGGCAGCGCTAAACACTACCGCCACGATCTCCTGCGCCGGCAGATCGTGACGTCAGTCGAGTGCGCAACGCCCCGGTATCGCCCCGGAGCGGATATTGAGTGGCGCCCCCTGCCTTACCGCCTGACACTAGCAACGACAGTTTGAGGGGAGCGTTCTGCAGTCATGTAGGGAAAGGGGGAGCGCTATTTAAAGGTGACCGCTTCCTGCCTTTTATTGTTGGTGCCATTTTTGAACTACGCATTCTGAGAGATAGAGGGAGAGACTTCTGGAGAGATTCAACGTTGTGTGAAGGAGTTTTGGGTACTGAGCAGCACTTTGCAGGTTCATTTTGATTTGCCATTCCTTGTATCGATTTATTAGCAGAGACTGTGGGGGCTGCACTCTGAGCTCTTTGCCAGGTACTCTCCATTGTTCTTTCCAGCACATTTGATGTGCAGGTCTCTCCAGGCCGAGATTCAAGGCTGCAATGAGCAGGATGTGGATGGAAAGCAAGATTAGCCATCCTCTTTAAGAACAGGCCCGTGCCATTGTGTGTGTGTTCCATTGCTGTCTGACATCACATGAGCTTCGCCAGCGCTCTGAGGTAGCGCCTCGCTCCACGGCCTTTGCACCTTAAGACAGGTGTGAAGCGCCTGATTTAGCACTGCAATCACCTCCAGGGGCGATAAAAGTCAAGTTTGCAGTCGGTGGCGATAATTAGCGCCAGGCGCTAATCTTTGCGCCCGGCCGATAATTGCGCCCCAAATGGGGCGATACTGAATTTCTCCCCCTATAACCACAAAAATTAAGACCTTCTAAACTTTATAAACTATTAACCTTATCTGTCAAACTATAGAGTAGTATAAGTACTCATCCAATCAGCTACTTCCTCTTGCCCGCGTCACTTTTTGAATCGTGACGTGGCTCTGGAACGCCGCCGCCGGTCTGCGAGATTGGTCAGCCTCTGAAAAAAAGCCCGCGAAAGTGAGTTTAAATACTGTACTCTCCTGCTGCTCCCGACACCGGCCTCTGAAAAATAGCCCGCGAAAGTGAGTATAAATACTCACTGTACTCTCCTGCTGCTCCCGACACCGGCCTCTGGACAGAAATGGGGATGTTCGCTGATGACTGCTGATGACTGCACAGTGTTCAGCGCCATTCACAACTCCTCAGATAATGAAGCAGTCCATGCCCGCATGCAACTAGACCTGGACGATGTTCAGGTTTGGGTTGATAAGTGCCAGGTAACATTCGCACCACAGAAGTGCCAGGCAATGACTATCTCCAACAAGCGAGAGTCTAACCACCTCCCCATGACATTCAACAGCATTACCATCGCCGAATTCCCCACCATCAGCATCCTGGGGGTCACCATTGACCAGAAACTTAACTAGACCAGCCACATAAATACTGTGGCAATAAGAGCAGGTCAGAGGCTAGATATTCTTGACTCTTGACACCCCAAAGCCTTTCCACCATCTACAAGGCACAAGTAAGGAGTGTGATGGAATACTCTTCCACTTGCCTGGATGGGTGCAGCTCCAACAACACTCAAGAAGCTCGACATCCAGGACAAAGCAGCCCGTTTGATTGGCACCCCATCCACCACCTTAAACATCCACTCCCTCCACCACCAGCGTACCGTGGCTTCAGTGTGTACCATCTACAAGATGCACTGCAGCAACTCGCCAAGGCTTCTTCGGCAGCACCTCCCAACCCCGCAACCTCTTCCACCTAGAAGGGCAAGGGCAGCAGGCGCATGGGAACACCACCACCTCCAAGTTCCCCTCCAAGTCACACACCATCCTGACATAGAAGTATATCGCCGATCCTTCATCGTCGTTGGGTCAAACTCTTGGAACTCCCTACCTAACAGCACTGTGGGAGTACCTTCACCACACGGACGGCAGCGGTTCAAGAAGGCATCTCACCACCACCTTCTCAAGGGCAATTATGGATGGGCAATAAATGCTGGCCTTGCCAGCGACGCCCACATCCCATAAGCGAATTTAAAAAAAAAAACCCCAAATGGCTGTGGATGCTCAGTCGTTGAGTATATTCAAGGCTGAGATAGATAGATTTTTGGACTCTAGGGGAATCAAGTGATATGGGGATCGGGCGGGAAAATTGAGTTGCAGTCGAAGATCAGCCATGATCTTATTGAATGGCGGAGCAGGCTTGAGGGAGCATATGGCCACCACCTGCTCCTAATTCTTATGTTCTTGGTTGGAGTATTGTGTACAGTTTTGGGTACCCCATTATGGGAAGCATATAATAGCAATGGAAAAGGTGGAATGTAGTTTCACTTACATGACACAAAAAACCTCCCAGAAATACAAGAAAACCAAGGCGAGAATGAGGAACTTAAAAAAATTAGTAAAAAAACAGTACCAGCAAAATTAATGGGACTAAAAGTCGATAAATCCCAAGGACCGGATGACCTACATCCTAGGGTTTTGAAAGAGGTGGCCATTGGGATAGTGGAAGCATTGGTTGTCATCTTCCAAAATTCTATAGATTCTGGAATGGTTCCTGCAGATTGGAGGATAGCAAATGTAACCCCTCTATTTAAGAAAGGAGGGAGAGAGAAAACGGGGAACTACAGACCTGTTAGCCTCACATCAGTAATTGGGAAAATGCTGGAATCTATTATAAAGGATGCAATAACTGGGCACTTAGAAACTAATAGTAAGATTGGGCAGAGTCAACATGGATTTATGAAAAGGACATCCTGTTTGACAAACCTATTAGAGTTCTTTGAGGATGTAACTAGTGGAGTAGACAAAGGGGAACCGGTAGATATGGTGTATTTGGATTTTCAGAAGGCCTTCGATAAGGTCCCACACAAGAGGTTGGTGAACAAAATTAGGGCACATGGAATTGGGGGTAATATACTAGCATGGAGTGATAATTGGTTAACAGACAGAAAACAAAGAGTAGGGATAAACGGGTCTTTTTCAGGATGGCAGGCTGTGACGAGTGGGGTACCACAAGGATTGGTGCTTGGGCCCCAGCTATTCACAATCTATATCAATGATTTGGATGAGGGGACTAAATGTAACATTTCCAAATTTGCTGCTGATACAAAGCTAGGGGGCAGTGTCAGTTGCAAAGAGGATGTGAAGAGGCTTCAAGGGGATCTCGATAGGCTCAGTGAGTGGGCGAGAACATGGCGGATGGAATATAATGTGGATAAATGTGAAGTTATCCACTTTGGTAGAAAAAACAGAAAGGCAGAGTATTTCCTAAATGGTGAAAGATTGGGGAATGCAGATGCTCAAAGGGGCCTGGGTGTTCTTGTACATGAGTCACTGAAAGTGAATGTGCAGGTGCAGCAAGCCATTAGGAAGGCAAATGGTATGCTGGCCTTCATTACAAGAGGATTTGAGTACAGGAGTAAAGAAGTCTTACTCCAATTGTATAGGGCCTTGGTGAGACCACACCTGGAGTACTGTGTACAATTTTGTAACAAGCAGGGTGGACAAGGGTGAGCCAGTGGATGTGGTGTATTTGGATTTCCAGAAGGCATTCGATAAGGTGCCACATAAAAGGTTACTGCATAAGATAAGAGCTCATGGAGTTGGGGGTAATATATTAGCATGGATAGAGAATTGGCTAACTAACAGAAAGCAGAGAGTCGGGATAAATGGGTCATTTTCTGGTTGGCAAACGGTAACTAGTGGGGTGCCACAAGGATCGGTGCTGGGGCCCCAACTATTTACAATCTACATTAATGACTTGGATGAAGGGATCGAGTGTAATGTAACCAAGTTTGCAGATGCTACAAAGATGGGTGGGAAAGCAAGTTGTGCAGAGGACTCAAAGAATCTGCAAAGGGATATAGACAGGCTAGGTGAGTGGGCAAACATTTTGCAGATGGAGTATAATGTGGGAAAGTGCGAGGTTATCCACTTTGGCAGGAAAAATAAAAAAGCAAACTATTATTTAAATGGGAGAGATTACAAAATCCTACAGTTCAGAGGGACCTGGGGGTCCTTGTGCATGAAACACAAAAAGTTAGCATGCAGGTACAGCAAGTAATCAAAAAGGCAAATGGAATGTTGGCCTTTATTTCAAGGGGGTTGGAGTATAAAAGCAGGGAAGTCCTGCTACAACTGTACAAGGTATTGGTGAGACCACACCTTGAGTACTGCGTACAGTTTTGGTCTCCTTATTTAAAGAAGGATATATTTGCATTGGAGGCAATTCAGAGACGATTCACTAGGTTAATTCCAGAGATGAGGGGGTTGACTTATGAGGAAAGGCTGGGCCTATACTCATTGGAATTTAGAAGAATGAGAGGTGATCTTATCGAAACATATAAGATACTGAGGGGGCTCGACAGGGTAGATGCAGAGAGGATGTTTCCCCTCATGAGGAACTCTAGAACTCGGGGGCACAGTCTCAGAATAAAGGGTCGCCCTTTTAGAACTGAGATGAGGAGGAACTTCTTCTCTCAGAGGGTCGTAAATTTGTGGAATTCTCTGCCCCAGAGAGCTGTGGAGGCTGGGTCATTAAATACATTTAAAGTGGAGATAGACAAATTTTTGCAAGATAAGGGAGTGAAGGGTTATGGGGAGCGGGCTGGGAAGTGGCTTTGAGCCCTCGATCAGCCATGATCTTATTGAATGGCGGAGCAGGCTCGAGGGGCCAAGTGGCCTATTCCTACTCCTATTTCTTATGTTGTTATGTTCTTATGATCTCATTGAATGGCGGAGCAGGCTTGAAGGGCCGAATGGCCTACTCCTGCTCCTATTTCTTATGTTCTTATGTTACGAGTGGTGGGTGGTTACAGTTATGAAGAAAGACTTGACAAGTTAGGGCTCTTTCACTGAAGCGGAGGAGATTCAATAATGACCTGATAGAGGGCTTAAGATTATGAAGAGTTATGATGAGGTAAATAGTGACAGGTTGTTTTCACTAATTAAAGTGTTGGTAATGAGAGGGCACAAATTTAAGATAATCACAAAAAGAAATAAATGGAAGATTAGAATATAAATCTTTGCACAGAGAATGGTTAGAAGGTGGATTTCTGTGCCACAAACCATTGTTGAAACAGTATCCATAAACTTGTTTGAGAAGGAATTTGAAAAGAGGAACCTTAAAGGATATGACGAGCAAGCAGGAGACTAGGTGGCTCAAGTGGAGAAAATTACTGGCCCAGACCTGATGGGCTGATTGGCCTGTTTTTATGCGGTAACATTTTATGGTTCTATGGTAATGGCCAGATGACCAAAAAAAAAATCACAACTGAAATAGGTTCAAATGCCATCACCACACACTCACTCTAACAACAGCTCGTGTAAATGTAGTGTTGATTTTAGTCCTGATGATTTACAGCAGCAGATTGAAAGAGAAGGCGGCAAAGTGGAATCTGGAATAGGGTTGATTAACCTTTTCAGAGAATTTATATCTCAAGAGCCAATTGCTTGGCATTAACAAAGCAACATTGCATGTGTTGCTTATGCTTTAGCAGAGATGTGTTTAATCATACTTGTATCGGTTAGCTGCTAAGCCAGAATCCCCATCTTTTGATACTGCATTACTTATAGCTGGGGGGGTTTCATCAATTTCTATGCTGCAGGTTCCTTCTGGGCTCCAAGAAATAACAAGACTGCTATTCCTTAACGCATGATGTCCGATTACACCCAGGAGATCACAGACACACTTTTATCTACTTGTCTAAATGCATAAAAAAATGGAACAGCAAGTAGCCAAGCAGCAGGGTTTCCATAGTCTCTGGGTGCACTCGTGGAAACTTGCGCAGCATTGTGCAATGCCATATTTAAATCACATAAAGACCATCGTTGGATGAATGTGGAAATTGAATGTAATGTCCAAAATATGATATTGTGTGCAATTGCCAACTTTTTGGAATCAACCGAAAATTACTTTTCAGCCAGTGCACACTGCTATCTGTCATTTTGACTGGCTCCTGTGTGACCACAGGTATGTCCTAAATTCCTTGTTCGTGGCACCAACTCAGAATGCACCAAATCAAGTTAAAAAAAACTGGTAGAATGAGACATGCATATCCACAAAGGCTACTGTAGAAATAATATTCTGGAACTAAGACAGATTGAGAGATGGCATGCAGTATGCACCACAATAAGGTATTCAATATATTTGTGGTATGATGTTCATTATACAGTATGGTAATCCAGTCAGTCATCGCCCTTGGTGTATGCGAATAGCCCTGGCTGTCAAGGAAACAGAACATCAACAGTTTGCTTTTGACAAGAGATGCTCTGGCAGTGGCCAAGAAAATCAGGGAGAATTTATAGGCCGCGAAATTCCCCCGAGTATTGCCGGCCGTTAAGGCCGGTTTTCTTGAAAAAATGGCGACCGCCTCGCTTCTGCCTGCTTCCGGCCGCCATTTTGGATAGGTCAGCAGCGCTGCCGTTGCCAGCGCTCACCTTTCCAATGTAAATGTGCAGATCGTGACGTCAATCACCGTGCAACGCCTGATTTGACGCACGACTGCGATTTTGGACACCGCCGCATGCCATAATGCCATCCCCTAACCAAACACGGAAGAACGCGCGTGCAGCAGTTATACAGAGACGCTGTCAGTGCTTCTTAAAGAGACACACACTTCTTTCAGGTAAGTTTCGATTTCAGCTTTTGGAGTGTTCTTTTTTATATTTTATTGAAGTAGTGGCTTGGTGCAATACATTTAAAAAGTTGTTAAAGTGTGCAGGGAGGTGGACGCTTGCAAGGCTTTGGATATTAAAGGAAGGCCTCTGACAACAGCACTTGCTCCAGTCCTGGGGGCTCTAGTTGCAGACCCTCTTGGGCTGCAACATCACATGGAGATGAAGCAGAGGCAGCAAAGGGGACAAGCTGCTCACAGAGGGAGGAAAAAGCAGAAGAGGAGGAAGTGAAAGGAAGGAGGCAACCCGGACAGCCCCTTTCTGGCCGGGATATCCGGGATCGAATCATCCTCCTGCGGTACCAGTGACCACAACCCCAATTCCCCTTTCAACATTTGTCCCACACCTTACCTTCCCTGTTACTGACCATCACAGCGTCCTCTTGGCCACAATGCTGAAATAAAAGCCACCACAAAGTAAGCATTCCAATCCAACTTTATCCATATATGTATCCAATATTGCATCAAAAATCAACTAATCTCCCTGTGCATTCCCTTAATGACTGTCTTGCGTGTGCCTTTGCCTGTCCTAGTGATGTCACGCAGTGCTACCCCAGTGGCTGTAGCATGGCTGGTGGAAGGCTGCTGACTTTCAGTGGGGGACACTGCAGATGGCCTTGCAGGACAACCTCGAGGAGCTGGTGGCTGGGAGTGTGAAATCAAATGATGTTGTTTCTTCTTCTTCACTCTCCTCTCCCTCTTCTTAGTCAACCATTGGCTGGGCAGGCTGAATTTCTTGGGTGTCTGAAATGAGGAAGGCATGAGGGTAGGGTTCTGGTGAGGGGAGGGTGGGAAAGCAAGAGCTGCATGCTTACACCATGTGCAGCTTGTACATCAGAAGAGATTGTGGGATGAGGGTAAAGTGGGATGTGAGAAGGAAGATAACTTGAGGATACCGGCATCTTGTATTCTTTCAGCCCCGCCGCTGGCCAAGGGCTCAGCCATGCCCCTGCCAAGAATGGCCAGCACTGTCTCCTCCAAGGGGATGAGGTGAAGCTAGGAATGTGAGGTGTGCCTCATGTTTGGTAGAGATTGTTGGTAGGTGAGTGATGGGGACGGGGGTGTCATGCATTGAGCAGTGTGAGAGGCTAGTGGTGCAGTTGGTAGGAGACAGGCTTTTGAAGATGCATTCACTGACCTTGACCACTCGTCTGAGGTCATGAAACTTCTTTGGGCACTGGAGCCAGGTCCTGCGGGAGACATGGGCAGTGATGGCCTCGGTGATCTGGACCCACATCCTTCTTTCTGGAGGGCCTCCTGGCCCCCTGTGGGTAGAGGACATCTCTTCCAATGTTGACCCCCTGCACAAAGCTGGAGTGCTGCGTGCGAGACCCTGGGTGGCCTTTCACTGACCTGTTGAGCCATTTGTGTTGGTGCTGAAGACCTTTTACCATTTTTTACATGCAGAAGGCAGTTCAGCTTTAAGAGCTGAAGACTACCTTGTTTGAAATGATTTTTAATTTTTTTTTGTCAGATGGCAGTTGAGCTTTAAGGGCTAGAGACTGCTTTCCAAAATAACAGCCTTGCTTTAAGAAAATACAGCCACGCTACAGGGACGTGACATTGGGCCTCCTGCTGAGCGCACAGCCTGAAGCAGCGCGTTTCGTTGCTGGGCTGTGCACTGAAAGCATTCAAATCAGCAGGCAGGACCAAAATAACATGCTGCCTGCGATTTTAAAACGGGCGCAAGCAAATCTCGGCCCGCGGTGCCACCGCCCTTTTTTGGGCCTTATCGAATTTCTAGGCCATAGAATCATAGAATGATATAGCACAGAAGGAGGCCATTCAGTCCATCGTGCCTGAAAGAGCTATCCAATTAGTCCCATTCCCCTGCTCTTTCCCCATAGCCCTGCATTTTTTTCCCTTCAAGTATTTATCTATTTGAAAGTTACTATTGATTCTGCTTTCACCACCCTTCGAGGCAATGCATTCCAGATCACAACAACTCGCTGCGTAAAAAAAAAAATCCTCATGTCGCCTCTGGTTCTTTTGCCTATCACCTTAAATCTACGTCCTCTGGAACCGACCCATCTGCCACTGTAAACAATTTCTCCTTATTTATTCTATCAAAACCATTCATAATTTTGAACACCTCTGTCAAGTCTCCTCTTAACCTTCTCTGGTCGAAGGAGAACAACCCCAGCTTCTCCAGTCTATCCACATAACTGAAGTCCCTCATCTCTGGTACCATTCTAGTTCATTTCCTCTGCACCCTCTCTAAGGCCTTGACATCCTTCCTAAAGTGTGGTGCCCAGAATTGATCAGAATACTCCAGCTGAGGCCTAACCAGTGTTTTTAAAAGGTTTAGAATAACTTCCTTGCTTCTATTAATAAAGCTAAGGATCCCAATGCTTTTTAACAGCCTTCTCAGCTTCAAAGGTTTGTGTACATACACCCTCAGGTCTCTCTGTTCCTGCACTCCCATTAAAATTGTATCATTTCATTCATATTGCCTCTCATTCTTCCTACCAAATGCATCACTTCACACTTCTCTGCGATGAATTTCATCTGCCATGTGTCTGCCCATTTCACCAGTTAGTCTATGTCCTCCTCAAGTCTGTTGCTATCTTCCTCACTGTTTACTACATTTCCCAGTTTCATGTCATCTGCAAACTTTGAAATTATGCCCTGTATACCCAAGTCCAGGCCATTAATAAATATCAAAAAGAGCATTTAATGCAGGAGGATTTGGTGTAAAAACGTCAAAGCAGAAAATTACCAAACATCTGAAGGCCTAAAATCTGAAGGGGAAGAAAACCAGCTGATTAAATGGATGCACGACAACAGCAGCTGTCCGATTTAATGAGAAGAAATTGCATCCTGTTGTTCAACCCTGTGCAGACATGAAAAAGGTAAAGCAGGCAAAGTGATTTTGGACAAGCTGCCTTAAAGTTTTGCGTTGCGTGTAAACACAAATGACGAAGAATACAATACTTCCAAACAATAATTAAATACACAGACTGATAACAAATCATAATCATTTTTTGTGCAAATGTCACCATATCTGATGGTGACGTTAATGTTTTAATTCTGTGAGACTTGTGTGGGAACAGTTTATTGTGTTTGCGTCCTTTGTACATTACGAGTGATGACACGGTTAGGGAAGAAGGAGACACGTTGGCACGATTTTCATCTCCATTGTACTCCATTTGTGCCAGTTTATAGGGAGTCATGGAGCGGAATTAAGAGCAGAAATCATTCTGCTGGATCTTCACTGAGTTTGCATTGTGAGCACATATCAGGTGTAGAAAAGAAAGGGAGCAGAAAGCTACCATCTAAACGAGATGGGAATATCACCAATATTATATCTAGGGGACTGTCTTCATTTCATCCTGCATGTATTTTCCAGTGTTAGATGCAAGTTGCCGAATGTACACCCACATTAAAGGGTGTACAGAGTTGTTAGGAGATTCAGCTGTACATGGAAGTTCTTTTCAAGGGCATAGTGAAAAGATTCAGTAACATTTATATAGCACCTTTAACTTAGTAAAACATCCCAAGTCGCTTCACAGGCTTCAACAAAATTTAACACGAGCCACATCAGGAGATATTAGGACAGATGGTCAAAGAGGTAGGTTTTATGGAATGTCTTAAAGGAGAGAGAAGCTAGAGAGGTGGAGAGGTTTAGGGAGGGAATTTCAGAGCTTGGGTCCAAGGCAGCTGAAGGTACGGCCACCAATGGTAGAGCGATTAAAATCGGGGATGAGCAAGAGGCCAGAATTGGAGAAGCACAGAGATCACAGACTGGAGGAGGTTACAAAGATAGGGAGGGGTGAGGCCATGGAGGGATTTAAAAACAAGGATGAGAAATTTAAAAATCGAGACATTGCCGGACCAGGAGCCAATGTAGCTCATAAGAACATAAGAAATAGGAGCAGGAGTCGGCCATTCAGCCCCTCGACCCTGCTCCGCCATTCAATGAGATCATGGCTGATCTTCTACTTCAACTCCATTTTCCTGCACTATCTCCATATCCCTTGATTCCCTTAATATTCAAAAATCTAATCGATCCCTGTCTTGATATACTCAACGACTGAGCCTCCACAGCCCTCGGGGTAGAGAATTCCAAAGATTCACCAAGAGCAGTCTTTACGGTAGAGGACACTAAGAATATCCCAACACTGGACAAACAGGGGGCTCTCGTGGGGGAGGAGCTAAATATGATTAAAATCACTAAGGAATTGGTACTCAGTAAAATAATGGGACTCAAGGCAGATAAATCCCCTGGACCTGATGGCTTACATCTAGGGTCTTGAGGGAAGTGGCAGTAGGAATTATGGATGCTTTGGTAATAATTTTCCAAAACTCCCTGAACTCAGCAAAGGTCCCAGCAGATTGGAAAACTGCTAATGTAACACCCTTATTTAAAAAGGGTTGTAGGCAGAAGGCTGGAAATTATAGACCAGTTAGCCTAACATCTGTGGTGGGTAAAATTTTGGAGTCTATTATTAAGGAGACAGTAATGGAACATTTAGATAAACATAATTTAATAGGACAAAGTCAGCATGGCTTTATGAAGGGGAAGTCATGTCTGACAAATTTGCTCGAGTTCTTTGAGGACATAACGTACAGGGTGGATAAAGGGGAACCAGTGGATGTAGTGTATTTAGACTTCCAGAAGGCATTCGACAAGGTGCCACATAAAAGATTATTACTCAAGATAAAAAATCACTGGATTGGGGGTAATATTCTGGCATGGGTGGAGGATTGGTTATCTAACAGGAAGCAGAGAGTTGGGATAAATGGTTCATTCTCGGACTGGCAACCAGTAGCCAGTGGTGTTCCGCAGGGGTCGGTGCTGGGTCCCCAACTCTTTACAATCTATATTAACGATTTGGAGTGTAACATATCAAAGTTTGCAGATGATACAAAGATGGGAGGGAAAGTAGAGAGTGAGGAGGACATAAAAAACCTACAAGGGGATATAGACAGGCTGGGTGAGTGGGCAGAGATTTGGCAGATGCAATACAATATTGGAAAATGTGAGGTTATGCACTTTGGCAGGAAAAATCAGAGAGCAAGTTATTGGCCCAGAAATTGATCTCGCTCTGTTCCCGCGGGGGTAAGGCTTCCCCGCGATCTCTCACTCCGCTTGTGCTTTTTCAGATCCAGCTCGCACGAACTTGATGTTCCAGACATCAGCTGGGCAGTGCTTGCGTATCCCACCGGCGTAGTGAATTCGTGCGAGCTGTGGAATCACGTGACTCAGTTAGAGCCAATGGCAGCACACCATCTTCCATTCATAAGTTTCACATACGTGCTGTGAAATCTATGAATCTTACACCCCCCCAAAATAACAGCTAAACCTCAATTAAATTTTTTTTAAAAACCATCACATTAATAAAATAAGTATAGTTAAATAAATTAACCATTTTAAATAAAAAATTAAATTTTTGAAAAAATTTAAAATCTTTTAAAAAGTTATAAAAATAAACTTACCTGTCTTTAAAGTCTCTAAAAAAGATATACCTGTTAAAAAAAATTCAAAAAAATACTTAATTCACTACTTACCTTGTTAAAAGTGGGTCTTACTCCTCCTTTTTCCATTTCTAAAATCTTCCGTACTTACCTGCGCGTCCAAAGCATGAAGTGCACAGCGTGCGCGCAGCCTGTAGCGCGCACACGATGCACCGAGGAACCGCCCCCTTTTCAAAAGAGCAATTGCCGGTTTTCAGCGCATGCGCAGGGCATGCAGAAAACCGGCAATTGGAGAGAGAATACGCGAGAGTACGCACTGCGTGCTCTCGTGTCGCGGGATGAATTTTTGGCCCATTATCTTAATGGCGAGAAACTGGAAAGTACTGCAGTACAAAGGGATCTGGGGGTCTTGGTGCAAGAAAATCAAAAAGTTAGTATGCAGGTGCAGCAGGTGATCAAGAAAGCCAATGGAATGTTGGCTTTTATTGCTATGGGGATAGAATATAAAAACAGGGAGGTATTGCTGCAGTTGTATAGGGTATTGGTGAGACCGCACCTGGAGTACTGCATACAGTTTTGGTGTCCATACTTAAGAAAAGACATACTTGCTCTCGAGGCAGTACAAAGAAGGTTCACTCGGTTAATTCCGGGGATGAGGGGGTGGACATACGAGGAGAGGTTGAGTAGATTGGGACTCTACTCATTGGAGTTCAGAAGAATGAGAGGCGATCTTATTGAAACATATAAGATTGTGAAGGGGCTTGATCGGGTGGACGCGGTGAGGATGTTCCCAATTATGGGTGAAACTAGAACTAGGGGACATAATCTTAGAATAAGGGGCTCCTCTTTCAAAACTGAGATGAGGAGAAACTTTTTCACTCAGAGGGTAGTGGGTCTGTGGAATTTGCTACCCCAGGAAGCTGTGGAAGCTACTTCATTAAATAAATTAAAAACAGAAATAGACCGTTTCCTAGAAGTAAAGGGAATCAGGGGTTACGGGGAGCGGGCTGGAAATTGGACATGAGTTTGAGTTCGGATCGGTCAAGGCCCTGTGGGTGGCGGAGCGGGCCCAGGGGCCGAGTGGCCTCGTTCTGCTCCTGCTTCTTGTGTTCTTTAGAGTTGAGGTTGGATCAGATCAGCCATGATCTCATTGAATGGCGAAGCAGGCTCGAGGGGCCGATTGGTCTACTCCTGCTCTATTTCTTATGTTCTTATGTTCTTATGAGCAGCAGAGTTTTGGATGAGCTTAAGTTTATGTAGGGTAGAAGATTGGAGGCCGGCCAGGAAAGCATTGGAATAGTCAAGTCTAGAGGTAAGAAAGGCATGGATGAGGGTTTCAGCAGCAGAGGAGCTGAGGCAGGGGCGGAGTCGGGTGATGTTACGGAGGTGGAAGTTGGCGGTCTTGGTGATCGAGCGGATGTGTGGTCGGAAGCTCATCTCGGGGTCAAATACGACAGGTTGTGAATGGTCTGGCTCAGCCTCAGACAGTTGCCAGGGGGAGGGATGGAGTCGATGGCTAGGGAACGGAGTTTGTGGCAGGGACTGAAGACATTGGCTTCGGTCTTCTCAATATTTAGTTGGAGGAAATTTCTGCTCATCTGGTACTGGATGTCGGACAAGCACTGTGGCAAATCAGAGACAGTGGAGGGGTCGAGAGAGGTGGTGGTGAGGTAGAGCTGGGTGTCATCAGTGTACATGTGGAACCGGACGTGTTTTCGGGTGATGTCACCGAGGGGCAGCATATAGATGAGAAATAGGAGGGAGCCAAGGATGGATCCTTGGGGGCCTCCAGAGGTAACAGTGCGGGAGCAGGATGAGAAGCCATTGCAGGTGATTCTCTGGCTACGACTGGATGGATAAGAATGGAACCAGGCGAGGGCAGTCCCACCCAGCTGGACAATGGAGAAGAGGCGTTGGAGGAGGATGGTGTGGTCAACCATGTCAAATGCTGAAGACAGGTCGAGCAGGATGAGGAGGGATAGGTTACCACGGTCACAGTCACATAGGATGCCATTTGTAACTTTGATTATGGCCGTTTCAGTATTGTAGCAGGGGTGGAAACCGGATTGAAGGGATTCAAACATAGAGTTATGGGAATGATGGGCACAGATTTAGGAGGCAACAACACATTCAAGGACTTGAGAAAAGGGAGGTTGGAGATGGGGCAGTAGTTTGCAAGGACAGAGGGGTCAAGGGTGGGTTTTTTTGAGGAGAGGAATGATGACAACGGATTTGAAGGGAAGGGGAACAGTACCTGAGGTGAAGGAACCATTAACAATGTTAGCTAACATGGGGACCAGGAAGGGAAGTTGGGTGGTCAGCAGTTTGGTTCGAATAGGGTCGAGGGAGCAGTAGGTGGGTCTCATGGACAAGATGAGTTCGGAAAGGGAATGAAGGGTGATAGGAGAGAAACTAGAGAAAGATGCAAGTTCAGGGCCAGGGCTGGGGGGGACCTTAGGGGAAGTTTGGCCTGGTGGGCTAAGGGAAGGGAGGGAAATGGCAGAGGCAGCTGAACAGATGGTCTCAATCTTAGTGACAAAGAAGTCCATGAACTCCTTGCACTTGTTGTTGGAGGCAAGGATGGAAGAGGCAGGGGAGAGGGGTTTAAGAAGACGGTTTGTAGTGGAGAAAAGAAGCCGGGGTTAGTTTTGCATTCCAGGATGATCCTAGAATAGTGAACAGTTTTGGCAGAGGAGAGCAGGACCCGATAGTGCCCTATGTGGTCCAGCCAGATCTGGCGATGAATGGCTACACCAGTTGTCCACCAGAAATGTCAAGTCTGCATCCCTTAGACTTAAGGGAGTGGAGATGAGAGCTGTACCAGGGGCAACAACCAGGATGAGAGAGAGAGTAATGGTTTTAATGGGGACAAGGGCATCAAAGGTGGAGGTGAGGGTGTGGTTGAGCACATCGGTAGCTGCAGAAATGTTGTGGTGAATGGAGAGCCAACAGCTAGACAGTTGAGTATTTGAAAGTGTATTTGTAAGTGTCTTGCAGGGAGAGCTTTTCCAGAGGCAGACACAGAGGAAGTGGGGATAGGAGGAGGAAGGGAGATGTGGTTGGAGAGATACAAGGAAGTGAACAGAGATGGCCTTATCTGTGATTGACATTATGTAAACAGTTCTGCACCTTTTTCTTTCTTTGTTTTTTTTCTGTTACCACTTAGGTTTTTGTGATTATTGTTCTGGTGCGAATTTTTTTCTGTACAGCTCCATTAGTGCCACTATTGGATTCCCAGTGGAAATCCCCACATATCTCAGCTTTTTCCTGGAAGTAGATGGGATCCAGGCAGGTTGTAATGCTGGAAGCAGTCAGTCACAGTATGCCATGCCTTAAATTATACTGCGTAAAAGAAGGCATGCCGTGATAATCAGCAGCCAATATATAGTAAGTCATAGGTATTATCACATTATAACTAATCGAGATCAAGGGCCTGGTTTTAGGTTAGCTAAACTATTTAATCAAATTATTGAAAACGTGTTTTAAGTTGGTGGCAGTAAATCACTCCAAGAGAATCCACAAAAATATTCTTACAGTTCTGCAGTAATGGTGCAATTACCACAAAAGGGCTTTTGTGGCTACAGATTGGACAATTGAGTCCAGAACCATTTGTTTGTACAAATGATTCTGTACAAATATAGTGGTCCATTGTACTGTATTAATTACATATTTCTCCTTCTGGACGTTTGGTGACTTCATTATTTAAATAAATGAACTATTTTAACGGGTAGAATAAGTTGAGTTGTACTTTTATATCTTTCTGGATATATTTTGTGATGAGATCCCTTCAATTTTTTTTGCCCTCAGTTTCCTGTATTGTTATTGCAACCCAGTCCGAACCCAACTTTTCCATCCAACTGCTTTGACAGAATTTCTTCCCTGTAGGGGAAAAATCCAAAGATGGCCAGACTGAGAACTCATGAACATCATCATGCTCCTGACACGTAAGGATAATTTTTCAACTTTGTGCTGCTGATGGAGATCCTCATCCACTAAAAACACGTACTAGAACTCTGGCATGCGCGGCACACAATTTAAAAACATTTAAATAATGTGCAGTGCGCTGTGAAATTTACAATGTCCTATCTCAGTGGTCAATGCTCCCCACCAGGGGCGCGAAGTGAGAAAATGACCCCTTTAGCAAGTAGCACAAGGGCAAAAACCCCTGGGAAGAGGGTTATGTAGCAAGCAAACTTAACTGTTAACTTAGTTTGATTATTACGAGGGGTTCTATTACAGTTTGGAATTTGATAAAGTTCAGGCGACGACTGCAGGTACGTGAAAGATACTCATCTGGGTTCAGTTACACAGTGGGCCTGCTTGGTATCAACTTTCCAAATTATTAAGATCAAAGATTACACTGTGGAACCCTTATTAACGGATATCGTAGCATCACAGCACAGAGAAACTGCCTTGAGATCTTTATTGGCGGTAGTTATTCACTTCCAGCAGACTGAACAGAGACAGAGATTTTCAATAGGAGCATCCTGGATCTAACTCTAAGCCAAAGCAGGTCTGGACAGGTCATCTAAACATAGTGCATGTTAACCACTGCCCACTTCTAAAAGTAAATGATTTAAAGACTGCTCTTCAAATGTTCATGTAAACAAAGTGAAGTAGAAGATGAAGTTTCTGCTTTAACATCATACTAAATTTCAGGTTCAATTGCCAGATGATTACCCTGTCACGATACTTCTGCTTGTTTGCTATTCTCTGAATTATATTTTGTATTTTTGCAAAGCCAGGAACCTTTGATCTGGAAGTGAGGGGGTCACAGGTCACAGCCATGACAACATGTTTTAGACTGTCCGTCTAATGTAGAAAAGTCAAACCATGCAAAGTAACTCTAGACCTGCCTGGTAGATTTTAAAACAAACTTGGTTAGATCATATCGTGAACTGGAAACCCATTCCAGGGTTCAAAGATCAGATGGTATTTATCCCAAAAGTTCACTGTAAGGGAATATAGTTGACTTGGTCCTAAGGGAAAATCTATCTTATTCTTTCATTGCATGATTCTTAAGGTAGTCAGATAGCTTTCTTTTCTTATCATTAAATTGCATTGGTTTAGAAGCATTCACGTACATAAAACGTTAGTCAAAGAAACAGACTGATTTTCCCTGGCATTTCAGTAACTATACATTTTAAACCATAGAAGATTGGAAACAAGTGATCTTCTTTAAGAATTAATATGTTTCTTTCTTTCTAATTCGGTATTATACTGACTAACGATTCTACCCAAAACTAATCAGGTTTACACAAATCCTGGGATAGCTTTGAAAAACAGAAGCTATGATTTATTCCCCTGAACTTTCTCCCCTCCGAACCAGAAGGTGCTGACTCCTGTTGAGGTAAGATTTCACAGGCAGTGGTCATGCTCCAGTACCTTGCTAAGTAGCTATTCTGCATATGTGAGCCTGGGTATTGGCTGACTATTACAGCTGTGGGGGCCACCATAGCTCAATTCGATCTTTATCAAACATCCACTGTTGTAAATGTGAAGTGCTTAATTTGCCAAATATATAAATTTATTCAAATTCAAACTGCTTCTGATTTTTTTTTAATTCATTCTCAGGATACGGGCGTTACTGGAAAAGTCAACATTTATTGCACATCCGTAGGATTTACAGGGACAGATTTACAGGGCTCTGTCCCTGAGAAAAAAATGGCAACGTGCATAGACTGAAGAAAATAACACATAATGATATCTGTATGACATGCCATGCAAAATATGTGTTGCAATAGACAGTTACCTCCCTAATTAGAACCACAGTGCTACGTTTTTAGGTCTTATTCCAGATATTCAACTGAAGGATGTCTTTATCTACCCAGTGTCTACTTTAATGAGCCCAGGGATCATATATAGAGAACCTTTGCCTCTGTACACTGCCTTACTAGAATGCATCACGTTTGGCCACATTTCTCTGTGGGTTGGTGGGTGGCCAGAAATCAGGCCTGGGGTGTTTTAATTCCTGGGCCTCATTTTTAAATCCTGCCAGCTGACTTCCCGCCCATTCCCGCTGGTTGTGGATCAGGGGCTTAGCCATCCATCCAGAAGCCAGAGTGAAAATCACGGTGGGCAGACTCTGGGGGTCCTTTCTGGTGAGTAAGTAACCCGGGTGATTTTAACTACTTACCCGCCAAGTTTCTGCTGGGCAGGTAGGGTTAAAATCGCACCCCTGTGTCTAACTGACGGGGCAGACGGGCCATGGTTTAACATCTCATCTGAAAGATGGTACTTCCAACAGTGCAGCACTCCCTCAATGCTGCACTGGAGTGTCAGCCTAGGTTATGTGCTCAAAGTCTCGGGACTGGGGCTTGAACCCACAATCTTCTGACTCAGACAGGAGTGCTACCACTGAGCCAAGGCCGATACCTTAATGTTGATTCAATCAGTTGCCTTACTCAACTTGTAGTCTTCTTGCAAAGGAAAAGGTTGCCGACAATCAGCAGTAAAGATGTGCCACAGGGGTGGCAGCCATCAGGCCCTTAAGCACACAAATGAAGGACGCTCTTGAACTCTTCAGCAGACAGTCTGATGAGGTTGTGAGAGATGGGCAAGTTGAAGGAGAGCTGCTAGGAGAAGGTTGGTAATGCTGTGGATTGCCTACAGTGCAGTGAGAGGATCGATTTCAGGTTCATGCAATAGAGACAATGGTGGGTGGAAGTAGAAATAGTGTTAGTGTTAAGTAAACATGAAAATTGTCAGTCAGAAAGTGTGACTGTGCATTATTATGCTGCAGTACGTGACTCCTTGTTCTTTATTATAGTGAGGGAGTGACTTATTCCCGAAAGGGCCAAAGATTTATTGCACTGGCGAATAGGGCCTGTAGTAGGGCTATTGAGAGAGCTCCCTCAGTGCCTCATGGTCCAATATGAAAGCTATGATTGATCTTTCACTGTTAAATGATTTGGGACGTCCTGAGGTCGCGAAAGGTGCTATATAAATGTAAGTTCTCTCTTTCTTTCTTTATTGAAAACAGTTATGGATCATTTCCTGCCATTCTTCTCCAGTTGCCAGCAGTGGGCTTTTTCCTCCTCTCCTTTCTGGCCAACCTCTGCATGATCTGGATTTCTTCCTTTCCCCAACTTTTCAACTTCACCAGGCAGGACTACCCCGTCTGAGTTGCACAATTGTGCAACATGCAGCAGACAAAGATTATTTTTGAAACCTTTGCTGGGCTGCACTGCAAGGGTACTCTATCGAGGTACCTGAAACAGGATTTCAACATGCTGACTGCTTGCTCCGTAACAATGCACGTGGATCCTAGGCCTCGTCATACCTGTTCTTTGCTGTGGAGGTTGGATCCCGGAGAGGTATCATCAGCCAGAGCTGAAGGGGTATCCCTGGTTTCTAACCAACCAACTTTGAAACTGTTTTGACTCATCAATGCAGGTATAGTTGATTATCGAAGAACAAAAGCATCATAGGAGATTCCTGGGTAACAAGCTTTCACATGTAAGATCTTGTGTTGGTATCACACACTAGCTTCACATTGGTAGAATGATGTCCCTTTCTGTTCAGGGGGATCTAATCTGGGCCTTCAATGTAACATGAGTTCCATCGATCACACTCTGTACCTATTAGAATCCTGCTACCTGATGAAACCTCACTGTTTGTTCTCGTTGCTTGTTAAGATCCATATGGGAGGATATGATTTCTAGATCCACCTGAATAGAGCATCTGTCACTTTCTTGATGCAGTGGTGCACTGCAGATTGACTTATGTGATTAAGGTCACCCAAGAATGCCACAAACTTCCATCACCGTTTTCACTTTACCAGCTACTGACAAGGCCATGCTCCTTGAGGAAGTGGACTGCAAGTCTGTGACCAGCACTTCTCTGATAGCCTCAGGAGGGGGGAAAGCACATCCTTCCGATGTGTTGCTTCATGGAAAAATCAAGGTAGGAGGTCTATAAATCAAAGTGTTGGAAACAAGCATCTTCTCTGATGCCAATTCTACGTTCCTCCACACAAACCTTTTCCATATCCTCCTCTTCCTCTTAATAATATAGGGAGAGAGGGATTCTAATCGGAAAATTCATCTGTCTAATGCAAAATTTTTATTTCCCTACAGTACACTGTAAATGGAAAGAAGGAAGAAAGAAGGAAAGAAGGAAAGACTTGGATTTATATAGCTGCATTAGAGCCAATGAAGCACTTTTGATGTGTCGTCGCTGTTGTAATGTAGGAAACACGGCAGCCAATTTGTGCACAGAAAGGTCCCACAAACAGCAATGTAATAATGACCAGATAATCTGTTTTAGGTGTTGGTTGACGGATAAATATTAGCCAGGACACCAGAGAGAACTCCCCTGCTCTTCTTCAGAATATAGCCATGCGATCTTTTATGTCCACCTCAGAGGGTAGACATCTCGGTTTAGCATCTCATCCAAAAGACAGGACCTACGATGGTGCAGCACTCCCTCAGTACTGCTCTGGAGTGTCAGCCTAGATTTTGTGCTCAAGTCACTGGAATCATAGATTCTTACAGCACTGAAGGAGGCCATTTGGCCCATCATGCCCGTGCCGGCTCTTTGAAAGTGATGTCCGATTTAGTCCCACACCCCAGCTTTGTCCCCCATAACCCTGCAAATTAGTCCTCTTCCAGTGCATGTCCAATTGCTTTTTGAAAGTTACTATGGAATCTGATTCCGCCACCTTCAGGTAGTGCATTCCAGATCTTAACAGCCCTCTGTGTGAAGACATTACTCCTTATTTCCCCTCTAGCTCTTTTGCCAATTATTTTAAATCTATGACCCACTTGTACACAATACTTCAGCTGAGCCTAACTAGTGATTTGTAAAGGATACTCCCGCTGAGGCCTAACCAGTGATTTGGACTGGGACTTGAACCTACAACCTTCTAACTCAGAGGCGCGAATGCTACCAACTGAGCCATGGCTGAAAGCTAGGGAATTCTTCAGTGAAGCTTCTGAACCCAAATAACCAAAATTTGAGATCATATCTAACCAATTTGATTGAATTTTTCAGGGGGGTGACTAGGTGTGTGGATGAGGGTAGTGCAGTTGATGTAGTCTACATGGACTTCAGTAAGGCTTTTGACAAAGTCCCGTATGGGAGACTGGTCAAGAAGGTAAGAGCCCATGGGATCCAGGGCAATTTGGCACATTGGATCCAAAATTGGCTTAGTGGCAGGAGGCAGAGGGTGATGGTCGAAGGTTGTTTTTGTGACTGGAAGCCTGTGTCCAGTGGTGTACCGCAGGGTTCGGTGCTGGGTCCTTTGCTGTTTGTAGTGTACATTAATGATTTAGATATGAATGTAGGAGGTATGATCAGTAAGTTCGCAGATAACACAAAAATTGGTGGAGTGGTAAATAGCGAGGAGGGAAGCCTCAGGCTACAGGACGATATAGACAGGTTGGTCAGATGGACAGAACAGTGGCAAATGAAATTTAACCCTGAAAAGTGTGAGGTGATGCATTTTGGGAGGACTAACAAGGCAAGGGAATACACAATGAATGGTAGGACCCTAGGAAGGACAGAGGATCAGAGGGACCTTGGTGTGCATGTACATAGATCCCTGAAGGCAACAGGACAGGTAGATAAGGTGATTTAAAAAGGCATATGGGATACTTATATTCTCTGCCTCGGCTAATGAAGGCAAGAGCAGGGAGGTTATGATGGAGCTGTACAAAACGCTAGTTCGGCCACAGCTGGAATACTGTGTGCAGTTCTGGTTGCCACACTATAGGAAGGATGTGATTGCATTGGAGAGGGTGCAGAGGAGATTCACCAGGATGTTACCTGGGCTGGAGCACTTCAGCTATGAAGAGAGACTGGACAGGCTGGGGTTGTTTTCCTTAGAGCAGAGAAGGCTGAGGGGGGACCTGATTGAGGTGTACAAAATTATGAGGGGCATAGATAGAGTAGATAGAAAGGAACTTTTCCCGAGTAGAGGGGTCAATAACTGGGGGCATAGTTTCAATGTAAGGGGCAGGAGGTTTAGAGGGGATTTGAGGAAAAACCTTTTCACCCAGAGGGTGGTTGGAATCTGGAACTCACTGCCTGAAAGGGTGGTAGAGGCAGGAACCCTCACAACATTCAAGAAGCATTTAGATGAGCACTTGAAACGCCATAGCATACAAGGCTACGGACCAAGTGCTGGAAAATGGGATTAGAATAGATAGGGCTTGATGGCCGGCGCGGACACAATGGGCCAAAGGGCCTCTTTCTGTGCTGTATAAATCTATGACTCTATGAAAATTTGTTCTTGGAATCAACCCCCAGAAACAATGGCCTCTTCTATGCAGTACCCACCTCAGGGATAGCACTGATGCTCCTACAATCACTTTTATAGTGGCATTGGTTTCCCAACATTAGGCTAGGGGGACTAATTGGGAGAAAATACAGGCACAGCAGGACTCCACCACACCATTTACATGTGGCAGGGCAGATTCAGGTGTTTGTCTGTTGGGGCATGATTGCAGTGATAATACATGCCGCCCTATTTTTTTCTTTTTCAAACATCTCATAATAGGCATTGGAGAAAGAAAACCTAGGCCTATGCTGAGAAATTGTGCACAATGCAAATGCTCGGACAGCATTAAGCTAGAAACTGCAGGCACATGTGTCATTGATAACTTGCAAGCCTAGGCTTTTGAAAGAGGCCAAGACCTCTAAGCAAAATTTTTAGAGGATACCCACAGTCATAAAAGAAAGCGTTATTGGCAAGTTTAACAGTGTTATATTGAAATATGTAAGTTTTTCTGTTTTATTCTGTTACAGACCTTATTTTGAACCTTGGTTATTTGAGTTTGTGGGGAAATAAAACTGGCAGACGAAGGATTTTTGAAGAAACAATTTGAATGAATTGATTGGTTCCGTTTCTATTGTGTTTAGATTGGTAGATTATCATCACTTCTCATCGTTAATAACTTCTGATTTGTTGCAGCTGAAAGGATTTGAGAATTTGAGGCTTGGGCTTGTGCTGCAACAGCGAACACAGCTCTGTGACCACGTCCCATGTGGAGCAGAGGTACCTGATCCTCTGATCCTCAGTGAGGTTGAGGTATGACGGTCGGTTCCTGATGGCCCATGTGGTCGGGGCCTCCTGTGGCCTCCCCTCCTTCTCCCTCTTCTTGCAGTAACTCCTGATCTGTGGACTCTCCTTGGCTGTTGCTGCTGCTCCTCCTCCGGCAGCCCCAGCAGAACACCCGTGACAGCAGCAACTGTGCAGAATTGTAAAGATAATCTAGCCGCTGACCTCCAAAAAAGTGGATTAAAAGACATTTTAAAGCACTGCAATTCCCAAATGGTTGCAATTGCAGCCAGAACTGGCCCAACAAGCACCCTAGCAGCCTGAAATGCCTAACCATAGACTTCCCTTAATGGAGGCGAGACTCCTTTTAAATAATGCTTGTGAAGGCTGCTTCCCGACTGTTCCCACCATGGTTTATTAAGCGGGCTTAAGAACCTATGAATCAGGCACTGAAACGATCCAATTTCCCAAATGGTGCTAAATCAATCGGTGCAAAGATCCTCATTATAATATTCTAATTGGCCTTGTGCTTAATTTAGGCAGGCACCTGGGACGCCTAATGGGTGTCCACAATAAGATGGCGACCGGCGCACTTCCGGGGCGTTTTGATCGCATGTGATCTACAAACTGGTATGTTGTGGACCCGTTTCGCGCCTGAAAAACAAGCGAAGCGAGGTCCAATTTTGCCCCCTTCTGGTTAATGTCAATATTTCAAATTGTGGTGTGCATTATTTTAACGCAGTCACCAACCTGCGCGTTAGCCAATGTGCTGCCGAAGAAGTTAGACCCCATAAAAATTCATTCTTTCTGGAGCAACAAAGGCTTCCCTTGCACTAAAACTCCAACCAGCCAGATAAAGGCACAGAGCTGTTGCTGGTTTGTGGATGTGCTGGACGTCGTATGTTGTGAACCGCTGAGCTGCTGGTCTCAAATAGTTCCGAGTCCTAGCCTGATGGAGTCTCATCTGAGCAAAATCCTGGGCTTTATAGGAATTGTGGTAAGCCAAGGCCTCCAACATTCATTTTGGATCACACAAACTTATTGTTAAGATTGACTTTCTTTGTTGTGTGAGTGTGTGACGAGCAGCTTCAGACTGTCTGTAGTCTCCACGCATTGAGTGGGATTCCCTTGGCCAGGCCTGGAGTTTAGAAACTTGGAACACGTTAAAATGCAGCCAACAGAGGAAATCTCTCGGCTCCAGAATTTTCTTTTACTTATACGCTCCAAAGAAAATCAGCCAGAACATGTCAAACTATGGTCTATAAGAATGAACTATTATCTCTGCAGGGTTTCTGTAACACTGTGGCTGAGCTATTTAATGTACTGTATAAATACAGTTAGTATAGTATAAGTACCGGACAACTCTCCAGAAATATCTTGGGGTGGTTCTCGTGTATTCACCTTTTCATAAAAGTGGTTTTACTTTCTAAAATTCCCGCTGTGCACTTTTTAATGTTAGAATCAGACATTTCTAGTTACATGGCCAAAAAAAGATTCATTTCAGTAAAGTGATTTTTTGTTAAACTTATTTTTTCGATCTAAACATATAAATAAAGTATGTAGTGTTTTCCTGAGTAGAACCAGATGGCTCTACACTTACCAGATAATTTATTTGCCTTGGATCAGGTTAGTGCAGGGGGCCCAATTTGACCACAATGGAGCTGGTGCTGGTCCAGTTTCCACCAGCGGTGAATGCCCTTCATATTTCAGGCAGGAATATGACTGACTTGTTGCAGCAGCCCCAGCAGAAATGGAATGCTTGTTATTGCCAAAAGCTATGGCATTAGTGGCGGTGAACAAGTTAATGGGATTTCATCGTTGTGTGGCAGTAGTGACGGCTGGGAAAATCATTTTAATCTAGCAGTTGTCATCAAATGAATATTGTATGCCTCCAATAATGAACAGTCACTAGAACAGCAAAGATTTTGGAAATAGATTTTTATGCTTGATGGGACACAAGTCCTATAGCAAGTCCACAATATGAATAAAGGAAAACAATGTTTTCAAATGATCGAATTCGAAGGGTAAGAGCACTTGTATTTGTCAAGTCTACAGCAACCATTTCCCTCTGGTTCATCCAAAGCATTAAGACAGATGTAGATCGGAGTGGCATAAGATGCATCTCCAACTCACTGTCACTTTTAGCTTCGCTTTATGCCACATATCACAAGCAGCAATAAAACGATTTATTTGTGCATCTCACCTACAACTGTACCTGAATATGCACATTAAAATCATGCCTATGGCCTGTTTTAAGTAATATTTTCTGCACCATTTTAATCCTCTATCTGGCACATGATTTTTAAATTAATAACCTCAGTAACTTAATAGGTGTTTCAATGTTTGGGTGAATTGCTCCAGGACAGGCCAAAACACAGAATATTTCTTCTGTGAACTCTGCCAGCAGCACTCTCACATATGCAAATTAAACAGTAGTTGCTTCATCATAACATTGGACCCTTCCTTAGCTCTATCTTATACTTCATAGTTTAAAAAAAATACCATGAACTATTTTATGAATAGGAAGTGCGACTAGAGCTGCTGGGTATATGGGCTATCCAATGGGTAAACGTAATGCCATATGCAGAAACCAGGAAATGTACTCACTAGATTAATATTGTTTCCAATTTGATGTTGCAAAATTTTTATTTTCTGCATTAAAAACAACCTATTTTCCAACAGGTTCTTTTTTGGAACAAATAACAGTTTTAAACTCTTACCCCTCCTCCAGATGTAAGCACTGAAGATTTGCTCTGGTCACGATAGACTAGATTTTCTGGGATCAGCATAACCGTAAATTGTGTTGTAAAGCTGGCTGCGTTGAGGAAAATGTGGTCTACATGCAGCCGACCCAGCAGTCCTTAAAGGGACCCCTGGAGGCTACCACCAAAAAGGTAAGAAAAGCTTTCCTAAATATTGAGCCGGGAGTGCTCGCCCTGGGTCCACTGCAGTGCCAAGGACCATTGCCGACTCCCGCTCGGCCCCCTCCTGATCGCTTACCCCTCACCCAGTCGCCCCTCTCCTTTCCGATCATGCACTCACTCCCGATGACCCCCTATCTCCAGATCGCACCCCCATGCCTGAACACCCCCTACTCCTGAACACCACCCGCCCCCCCTCTCCCAGGACCTACCTGATGGGCACTGCCGGCGAAATTGAAATCCTCTTCGCAAACTGTCTGAGGACGCCCAGCTCGACGGTCTCATGTAATTCAGGCTCGGGGCTGAATATCGGGTGCTTCTTGGGCCTACCCATTCTGGTGCAGGGATCGTTCCTTGCACCCAACTCACGTCGGCCTGCGATTTTAAAATGTTTTCTGAGCAACAGCTGCCGAAAAGGTGTTAGGCTTGCAGGAGGGCCTCCCGCAGAGCTGTAGCTGCAGAGACAGGCGACAGGTATTTAAAATGTGGGGTGGGCCGCTGTCCTCAACAGATTCCAAACAATAGGCAGAATGTGTCGGCTGTGTCTGTTTACTCTGGAAGACACCTAGCACTTTGGTGTTGACAAACCCCTTTAATCTCTGTTGGTCAGCGAGACAGGTTTTGAAAAGTAGACACAAACACCATAAAGTCAGTCAGGCAAGAAGCAGCCTGCAAGGGAAAAGCCCGGCCCAAGGGCACATCTGTCACCCGGTCCTGTGGTTTTTATGCCTGCGATGCTCCATAACAACACAGTAACCGACCAGCAGAACCCCCTTCACAAGCTGGCACACTGACACCTGGACCATTCGCACGCCAAGTGAACAAACTGTAGGCCTCAGCTACATTCTCTTTCATCTTTCCACGGCAAGTCGGCGCACAATTTTTACCAATAGTTCCCAACTTGTCAAAGAATACTCTTGTAGAATTTGAGGAGCAGTGCCCGACCGCAAACCATGGAATGTGCCAGTCTAAAATTGAGATTGCTGCACTAGAGAGAATTGGTGTCAGCATCAAAGGCATCCTGGCTCTTTATGAAGACACGTTTCTTGATCTGAGACTGAGAAAACTGGAGGAAATTTATAGGTACTAATACATAACTGAAGTGCGTGAGATTGATGGATTATTAACATCTGACCTGGTGTCCTGGACTAATAACTCTCCAGGGATCTATTATCCAACAGATGTAGGACCTGGATTGTCCAGTCTGGATGAAATGTTACTTTGCGAATACTGCTACAGATGGGAAGACTAAATACGCAAGCCGAAATGTAAAACACTATTTCACAGTTTTATGTACATGAATGTATGTTTCCCTGAAGAAAGAAATAAAAACCTAAATAAAAATACATTTGAAACATAATTCCTAAATTATTTTCCATAGCCAATAAACAAGTTTTTTTGGGCAGCCTGGTCTTGTTCTTTGTTCTTACTCAGTAGCTTTTTCTTTTTGGCATGTGCACAGCAAATGTAGATGTTTTTGCATTTACATGTAAATTTTATGTGGTATAATCACCACATTTATATACTATGTTGAAAATAATTGGTTTGCCCTCAAATGGTTCTTGAATTGCATCCATTTTACACTTGCTCCAGTGTGCACATAAACTTAGTACAAACTATCCAGTAAAATATCTTCTTACCTAAATTATCTCACTTCTGTTCAAAGTAACAGTACCTTGTTGTACCATAGAATGGGAGCCCATGATTCACGGAGTAGCGAGTAGCAATTCTCAGCTGGACAGGGTGGGGAGGTACATGTCAAGCAGAAGTATGATGAGGAATCTCCCCGCAAGAAGGGAAGAAAAATCAGAAATAAAATCTAAGGGAGTAGGAGGAGGAGTCATTGCAGGGTTCCTATACAGAGGATGCAGAACAGCCACACAGCAGCTCTCAATTAGAAAATGGTGCTCAGAATGGGGAACATCAAGGAGGATAGCTTTCAATTTTTTTTAGGAATTCTGGAATGACATTTGAAAAACACTTACACTGCTGCTTTACAAAAACAAGTACATTGAGTCAAAGTTGTACTCCCAACCTCCATAATCCCTTTATTTAGTTACCAGTGGCTTCCCAGCTTATTTATAGATCCTGTTTTCACGAAGGCCATGTGCAAACTATCATGAAACATTATAACATAGGCATGTCACTTAACTGGTACCGGCCACATAAATACTGTGGCTACAAGAGCACATCAGAGGCTGGGTATTCTGCGGCGAGTGTCTCACCTCCAAAGCCTTTCCACCATCAACAAGGCACAAGTCAGGAGTGTGATGGAATACTCCCCACTTGCCTGGATGAGTGCAGCTCCAACAACACTCAAGAAGCTCGACACCATCCAGGACAAAGCAGCCCGCTTGATTTTCACCCCATCCACCACCTTAAACATTCACTCCCTCCACCACCAGTGTACCGTGGCTGCAGTGTGTACCATCTACAAGATGCACTGCAGCAATTCGCCAAGGCTTCTTCGGCAGCACCTCCCACACCCACGACCTCTACCACCTAGAAAGACAAGGCAGCAGGCGCATGGGAACACCTCCACCTCCAAGTTCCCCTCCAAGGCACACACCATCCTGACTTCAAAATATATCACCATTCCTTCATCGTCGTTGGGTCAAAATCCTGGAACTCCCTCCCTAACAGCACTGTGAGAGTACCCTCACCACACAGACTGCAGCGGTTCAAGAAGGCGGCTCACCACCACCTTCTCAAGGACAATTAGCGATGGGCAATAAATGCTGGCATTGCCAGCGATGGCCACATTTCGTGAATGAATAAAAAAAAGTACCTTGAGTGACAGGAAAATAATTCTATACAAATCATTTGACAAATATCAAAAAAGAAATCACAGAACTGGAAAATATCTTCAAAAGTGATTAAAGTAGAGCTGCATAAAAAGCTGCAAACGTGAAATGCATAAATGGTGAGTACTTTCCAAATATTATGAAAGAAAACATTTGGGACTTTGCACCTTTACTATAAGAGATTTGTAGAAGTCAGTTCTTACTGTTTGAAAAGAACAGCAATTTATGGACAAATCAACTTACTAAAAATACAAAGGAAGCAAAAAATGGGAATTTAAGTTTTTAAAATGCATTTTGCATTTAAATAGCGCTTTTTCAAATCCTCAGGATGACCCAAAGTGCTTTACAACCAATTCAGTACTTTTGAAGTGTAGCCACTGTTGTAATGCAGGAAAATGGATTAATGCTCCAAGCTGCAGCATCCCTTTTCCAGAAATCTACTTGTAATTAAGAACATAAGAATTAGGAGCAGGAGTAGGCCCCTCGAGCTTGCTCCGCCATTCAATAAGATCGTGGCTGATCTTCGACATCAACTCCACTTTCCCGCCCGATCTCCATAACCCTTGATTCCACTAGAATCCAAAAATCTATCGATCTCAGCCTTGAATATACTTCCCCGGAGCGGAAAAACTACGCCATGTTCTTCGCAGCCTTCAACATGTCATCGATGACGACGAACACCTTGCTAAGGCCATCCCCACGCCTCCACTACTCGCCTTCAAGCAGCCGCCTAACCTCAAAAGTACCATCGTTCGCAGCAGATTACCCATCTTTCAGGAGAACAGCAACCAAGACACCACACAACCCTGCCACGGCAACCTCTGCAAGACATGGCAAATCATGGACACAGATACCATCATCACACGTGAGGACACTACCCACCAGGTACACGGTACATACTCATGTGACTCGGCCAACGTTGTCTACCTGATACGTTGCAGTAAAGGATGCTCCAGAGCATGGTACATCGGCGAGACCATGCAGACACTGAGACAACGTATGAACGGACACCGCGCAACAATCGCCAGGCAGGAGGGTTCCCTCCCAGTCGGGGAACACTTCAGCAGCCAGGGGCATTCAGCCTCGCATCTGCGGGTAAGCGTTCTCCAGGGCGGCCTTCGGGATACACGACAGCGCAAAATCATAGAGCAGAAACTGATAGCCAAGTTCCGCACTCATGAGGATGGCCTCAATCGCGATATCGGGTTCATGTCACGATACAGAACGTGACTTGACATCATGGCCGGTCTTCCCAGGTGTTTTTTTTTTTAAAAAGACTAACACAAGAACACAAATTGACAGGATATGCAGCCAGCAGGTGGTTTGACACGTTGGACCCCCTGGGACACATCTCATTGTCTTGGCTGTGCTCTTAGTGTGTCTTTGATGTAGGGAAAGATTTGAATAGATTTTGTCTGTGTTTAAATTGTGAATTCTGGGAGATTCTCTCACTGCTAACTTACCTGAGGAAGGAGCGACAGCTCCGAAAGCTTGTAAAATTAAATAAATCTGTTGGACTATAACCTGGTGTTGTGCGACTTCTCATTTTTGTCCACCCCAGTCCAACGCCGGCATCTCCACATCTTGAATATACTCAACAACTGAGCCTCCACAGCCCTCTGGGGTAGAGAATTCCAAAGATTCACCACCCTCTGAGTGAAGAAATTGCTCCTCGTCTCAATCCTAAATGGCCGACCCCTTATCCCGAGACTATGCACCCCTGGTTCTAGACTCTCCAGCCAGGGGAAACATCTTCTCAGCATCTACCCTGTCAAGCCCTCTCAGAATCTTATATGTTTCAATGAGATCACCTCTCATTCTTCTAAACTCCACAGAGTATAGGCCCAATCTACTCAATTTCTCCTCATAGGTCAACCCTCTCATCCCAGGAACCAATCTAGTGAACCTTTGTTGCACTGCCTCTAAGGCAAGTATATCCTTCGTTAGGTAAGAAGACCAAAACTGTGCACAGTACTCCAGGTGTAGTGTCAGCAAAGCCCTGTACAATTGCAGCAAGACTTCCTTACTCTTATACTCCAACCCCCTTGCCATAAAGGCCAACATACCATTTGCCTTCCGAATTGCTTGCTTTACCTGCATGTTAACGTTCTGTGTTTCGTGTACAAGGACATCCAAATCCCTCTGAACACCAACATTTAATAGTTTCTCACCATTTAAAATATATTCTGATTTTCTATTCTTCCTCACATTTCCCCACATTATACTCCATCTCCCACCTTCTTCAACTAATGATCTGAGTACCCATTACAAAGGTGGACTATTACCTCCTTTTGTTATATTTTCAAAGCACTGTGCAAACAGCAAGCTGGATTTGCATTGCCAGTTTGCATTGCTGTGAAGTTGAAAAAGGCAGAGCATGCACTTAATAGTCCAAAACATACAAAGAATAGAAACAGAAGACTCTGAAAACACAGAGCAGATCCACTGTGAGAATCCAGTGGTTTCTGTTTCTCTTTCAAATTTCATCCATTGGTAATTTTTCTTTTCTCTTTGTCACACACATGGAGTGCTACTCACCTGCCTTTGACTGTCTTTTTTATTGATTGGTAAGATAGCGCTTGCAGTCATTGAAGTATGAATAGTGCCACAGAGAGCCGCCAAAGTGTGTTTTTACTTTAGAGAATGTACCTTTTTCAGTGGGGCTTTAAAACAGTTGCTTTTGTGCTACAGTTAACAGGCATCATTACCAGTGCAACGTGACTTCATCCAAGTGGTTTTGCTACTCCGCGTACAAATCTGAATTTTTTTTATGCTCCATTTTTGAGGTTGTGGTGGGCCCAAGACACACCAATGCCAAAAGTACAGTATGAGAACAGCGAATACTAAATAACTTAAGAGAAAAATTAGCACTTTAAAATAATCCACAAACCTCTTCTAACATGGTAGTAAAAATAATAAGAGCCTTTTTCCTTGGTCAGTAAAGGCCCATTGGGTTTAAGATATTAGTAGAAAAGAGAAAGGGATTTCAACGAGGCAAAGCTTACCATCTTCTAATGAGATTCTTGATCACATATAAAATGGAAAGCAAAACCTTATGTCTCAGAGCACTTCAATAGATTGAATTACTTTGAAACGCTGTGACTATTCTTATGAAGGCAATTTTGTACATAGCAGGACCCCATAAACAGCATGAGTTGAATGACCAATGAATTTGTTTTAGGTGGTATTGATTGAGGGAAGAACAACTCCCTGCTATTCTTTGAATAGTGCTATGGGATCCTTAATGTCTGCCTGAAGCACCGGAACAGTCAAGTCAGACAGAGTCTTGGTTTGACATACCATCTGAATAATGGCAGGTCCGAAGGTGCCAAACTCCCTCAGTATTGCACTAGAGCGTTAGTCTAGATTATGGAGTACTAATTGGAACCCAGCGGCTGCAATGACCATCACACCAAAACTGATGCATAAGAGAACCACATAAAACTGGTCCCCTTGCATCTTCAGGACACGATCGGTGCACTGGGACGCCATCTGCGCCCCCAGGAGGGAGTGCGCTGGTCCTGAAGAGGATGAAAGGTGCCCAGCAAATGTACAACTTTCTGACCTGGAGGTGAGTGCTGCCAAGTAAGCCAAGTTGGCACACAATACATATACAATAAATCAGCAAAATGTATGGTGAAATGTAAATACATCTATAGACTTTAACTGCCCCCTGCAAAAAGTGCTGCGAAGGTGGCAGTTTGGTATTAGCAGTAGCCCAGCTTCAGGCTGGCAATGCATCATGAAGAGAAGGGTTACAACTAGAAACTCTAATCTTTCTCACAATGGCATGTGCCATCTGGTGCCTGTACTAGGCAGCAGAAGGGAATCATAGGGGGGGAAAATTGGTTCGCACCCCGAAAAAGTTAGCACCCCTGCGCCCGAAATTCAATGGTAGCGCCCCAACAGGAGGCGGGGTGCTACTGGAAGCACTCCCCCTTCCTCTTGGGGCGCTCCCATGGAATATCGCGGCACTACATGCAGCAGCGCCACACGCGCCGGCACATAGCGCCGCGGTACTGCAGGCTTCCCTCCCCTAATTAAAGGGGAGGGGCCCAGCGCTGCACGCACCGGGGCCCTGCTGGACCACCGGGGAGCAGGGTGCCAGCAAGAGAGCCTGGCACTCAAGAGGAGCGCCGGGCTGATGGATCGCGGCTGGCACACCGCAGCAGGTGGTGAGAGGGGGCAGGTGCTGGCAGGTGGCCCCCCAAAAAATGGCCGCCTGGCACCTGCCCTATAATTATCACCGCCCCAGCCACAAAAACGCCCCCCTGACCCTGTCGGACATAGCGTCCGGCGGTAGGTCAGGGGGCGCTGCACACGGCGATGATGCTGAATCTCGCGGGAGGCTTTAGCGACACTGCGCCCGGGCACTAGTTGCTTTGCGCCCCATTAGCACCCCGAGCGGGAGGCGCAAAGCAACTGAATTTTTCCCCCTTAGTCTTTAAAAAGTAAATGAATCTGCTATTTGCTCACAGGACTTTAGCCAAAGGATTTTGAGCCCTAGTATGAATTCCGTTGTCGCATAACTGTACATCTTCTGTAATTCTTATCAAGCTAATTTGGTTAAAAGGCAGCTGACACTGATTAATCTGTTCATGTGAAAACAATTTCCGTTATATAATGCCAGCGTTGTCCCTCTCAAAAGCTTATCATTACTAATCTCTTCGCAAGACTCTTGACATTTTCCAAGATTAGCAACATTTTGAAAATAGTCCATGAACAGAGTTTAGAGACTATTTTTCCGGGCAAACTTTTAGGATAGATACATGGGGTCCTCTCCTCCTGTCAGCACACTGGTAGGTTCAGAAGATAGAATTATAGGATCATACAGCACAGATGGAGGCCATTTTGCCCATCGTGCCTGTGCTGGCTCTTTGAAAGAGCTGTCCAATTTAGTCTCACACCCCAGCTTTTTCCCCATAACCCTGCAAATTGGTGCCCTTCAAGTGCATGTCCAATTGCCTTTCGAAAGTTCCTATGGAATCTGCTTCCACCACCAATTCATGATGCGGAGATGCCGGTGTTGGACTGGGGTGGACAAAAGTGAGAAGTCGCACAACACCAGGTTATAGTCCAACAGTTTTATTTTAAATCACAAGCTTTCGGAGCTGCTGCCCCTTCGTCAGGTGAAGTAAAGGAATACGAATCGACAAAGCATATATAGACAGAGAACAATGCATGTGTAGCGTACAATGTCAGACGACTACATTTAATCCTCCTGACTGCCTTTCGTCACACCTCGGCAGAGAAACAATCAGGTCAGCCAGGAAGGCACCACATCAAAGACATAGCAAGATACAACTGAGACAATGAGGTCACAGGGGGTCTAATGTGTCAAATGCTGCAGTCTGTATGGAAAACCATAAACTTTAAAATTTTTACCTTTTTTTACTGGAAATCATATCTGTGAACAAGCCAACGACGACTCGAGTCTCGATGACTCTACGTCATGTAGCGTGACATGAACCCTAGATCCCGGTTGAGGCCGTCCTCATGAGTGCAGAACTTGGCTATCAGTTTCTGCTCGATGATTTTGCGTTGTCGTGTGTCTCGAAGGCCGCCTTGGAGAACGCTTACCCGCAGATCCGAGGCTGAATGTCCTTGACTGCTGAAGTGTTCCCCGACTGGGAGGGAACACTCCTGCCTGGTGATTGTTGCGCGGTGTCCATTCATACGTTGTCTCAGTGTCTGCATGGTCTCGCCGATGTACCATGCTCTGGGGCATCCTTTCCTGCAACGAATCAGGTAGACAACGTTGGCCGAGTCACATGAGTATGTACCATGTACCTGGTGGGTAGTGTCCTCACGTGTGATGATGGTATCTGTGTTGATGATCTGGCATGTCTTGCAGAGGTTGCCGTGGCAGGGTTGTGTGGTGTCGTGGTCGCTGTTATCCTGAAAGCTGGGTAATTTGCTGCGAAGGTATAATTCTCTGCCGAGGTGTGACGAAAGGCAGTCAGGAGGATTAAATGTAGTCGTCTGACATTGTACGCTACACATGCATTGTTCTCTGTCTATATATGCTTTGTCGATTTGTATTCCTTTACTTCACCTGACGAAGGGGCAGCAGCTCCGAAAGCTTGTGATTTCAAATAAAACTGTTGGACTATAACCTGGTGTTGTGCGACTTCTCACTTTTGACCACCAATTCAGGCAGTACATTCCAGATCTTAACAGCTCTCTGTGTGAAAAAAATGTCTCCTCATTTCCCCTCTAGTTCTTTTGCCAATTAATTTAAATCTAGGACCTCCGGTTACCAACCCACTTGAAAGAGGAAACAGTTTCTCCCTACTTGCTCCGTCAAAACCCCTCATAATTTTGAATACATCTATTAGGTCTCCTCTTAACCTTCTCTGATCTAAGGAGAACAATCCCAGCTTCACCAATCTCTCCACATAACTGAAGTCCCTCATCCCTGGTATCATCCTGGTAAATCTCCTCTGTACCCTCTCCAAGGCCTTGACATCCTTCCTAAAGTGTGGTGCCCAGAGTTGTACACAATACTCCAGTGATTTGCGTATGACTTCCTTGTTTTTTGTGTTCAATGCCCCTATTTACAAAGCCAAGTAACACATATACTTTCATAACCGCTTTATCAAGTTGCCCTGCACCTTCAAATATTTGTGAATATGCACCCACAGGTCTTTCTGCTCTTTCAACCCCCCTCAAAATATAATTTAAATTATACCTTTCAGCAAACGTCGCAGACTCCTCCATCACCATCCCTGGGTATGTCCTGTCCCATCGGCAGGACAAACCCACCAGAGGTGGCAGCACAGTGGTATACAATCAGGAGGGAGTGACCCTGGGAGCCCTCAACATTGACTCCGGACCCCATGAAGTCTCATGGCATCAGGTCAAACATGGGCAAGGAAACCTCCTGCTGCTTACCACCTACCGCCCACTCTCAGCTGATGAATCAGTACTCCTCCATGTTGAATACCACTTGGAAGAAGCACTGAGGGCACAGATTGTATTCTGGGTGGGGGACTTCAATGTCCATCGCCAAATGTGGCTCGGTAGCACCACTACTGACCAAGCTGGCAGAGTCCTGAAGGACATAACTGCCAGACTGGGCCTGCGGCAGGTGGTGAGAGAACCAACACGAGGGAAAAACCTACTTAACCTCGTCCTCACAATCTACCTGTCGCGGATGCATCTGATGCCTCTAACCATGATAGTATTGGTAGCAGTGACCACAGCACAGTCCTTGTGGAGCCAAGGTTATGTGGTGGGGGATTTGGCGATGGGTAATGCCGTTGAATGTCAAGGGGCAGGTGGTTAGACTCACGCTTGTTGGACACAGTCATTGCCTAGCACTTATGTGGCATGAATGTTACTTGCCACTTATCAGAACAATGCTGGAATGTTGTCCAGGTCTTGCTGCATGCGGGCATGGACTGCTTCATTATCTGAGGAGTTGCGAATGGAACTGAATACTGTGCAATCTTCACACTGAGGACACCCTCCATCATGTTGTGTGCCACCACTACTGTGCTAAATGGGACAGATTCAGAACAGATCCAGTAGCTCAAAAATGGGCATCCATTTTTTTTTAATTTGTTCCTAGGATATGGGTGTCGCTGGCAAGGCCAACATTTATTGCCCATCACTAATTGCCCTTGAGAAGGCGGTGATGAACCGCTGCAATCTGTGCGGTGAAGGTAATCCCATAGTGCTGTTAGGTAGTGAGTTCCAGGATTTGGACCCAGCGACGATGAAGGAACGGCGATATATTTCTAAGTCAGGGTGGTGTGTGACTTGGAGGGGAACTTGGAGGTGGTGGTGTTCCCATGCACCTGCTGCCCTTGTCCTTCTAGGTGGTAGAGGTCCTGGGTTTGGGAGGTGCTGTCAAAGAAGCCTTGATGAGTTGCTGCAGTGCATCTTGTAGATGGTACACACAGCAGCCACGATACGCCTGGTGGTGGAGGGAGTGAATGTTTAAGGTGGATGGGGTGCCAATCAAGCAGGCTGCTTTGTCCTGGATGGTGTCGAGCTTCTTGAGTATTTGAGCTACACTCATCCAAGCAAGTGGAGAGTATTCCATCACACTCTTGACTTGTGCCTTGTAGATGGTGGAAAGGCTTTGGGGAGTCAGGAGGTGAGACACTCGCCGCAGAATACCCAGCCTATGACCTGCTCTTGTAGCCACAGTATTTATGTGGCTGGTCCAGTTATGTGGTGGGGGATTTGGCAATGGTAATGCCGTTGAATGTCAAGGGGCGGTGGTTAGACTCATGCTTGTTGGACATAGTCATTGCCTGGCACTTATTTGGCACGAATGTTACTTGCCACTTATCAGCCCAAGCCTGAATGTTGTCCAGGTCTTTGCATGGACTGCTTCATTATCTGAGGAGTTGCAAACGGAACTGAATACTGTGCAATCATTAACGAACATCCCACTTAAGACCTTATGATGGAGGGAACGTTATTAATGAAGCTAAATCCCCCACTATCATCATTGACCAGAAACTCAACTGGACCAGCCACATAAATACTGTGGCTACAAGAGCAGGTCAGAGGCTGGGTATTCTGCAGCGAGTGCCTCACCTCCTGACTCCCCAAAGCCTTTCCATCATCTACAAGGCACAAGTAAGGAGTGATGGAATACTCTCCACTTGCCTGGATGAGTGCAGCTCCAACAACACTCAAGAAGCTTGGCACCACCCAGGACAAAGCAGCCTGCTTCATTGGCACCCCATCCACCACAAACATTCTCCACCATCGGCACACCATGTCTGCAGTGTGTACCATCTACAAGATGCACTGCAGCAACTCACCAAGGATTCTTCGACAGCACCTCCCAAACCTACGACCTGGACATGGGCAGCAGGCGCATTGGAACACCACCAGCTCCAAGTTCCCCTCCAAGTCACACACCATCCTGACTTGGAAATATATTGGCCATTCCTTCACCGTCGCTGGGTCTGAATCCTGGAACTCCCTACCTAATAACACTGGGAGTACCTTCATCACACGGACTGCAGCGGTTCAAGAAGGCAGCTCAACACTACGTTCTCAATGGCAACTAGGGATGGGCAATAAATGCTGGCCTTGCCAGCGACTCCCACATCCCATGAATGAATTAAAAAAATTATACTGCCTCTCTATGCTGTTCCTCCCAAACTGCATCACTTCACACTTATCCCCATTAAATTGCATCTGCCATGTGTCTGTCCATTTCACCAGTCTGTTTATGCCCTCCTGAAGTCTGCTACTATCCTGCTCACTATTTACTATGTTGCCAAGTTTTGTATCATCCGCAAACTTCGAAATTGTACTCCCTTTACCCAAGTCCAGGTCATTTCTATATAGCAATAAAAGCAATAATCCTAATATTGACCCCTGTGGGGCCCCACAGCATACTTCTCTCCATCGTAAAGAGTCGGTGGAGCTCTTCAGCTTTGGTTGCAGCCCACCTAAGAGAAGGTGTTTGAAGCTGGTTACAATGATTGGCATATTCTTAGTTCTTTGCATTTCATATTAAACAGAGCATACCAGTCTTTATTATATAAAACAAATAATGATGGATACCTGCTAAGAGGAGAGTGTGTTTGGCTGAGTGGAGCATTCCTGCCTCTCAGTCAGAATGCAAAGGCTTGATCCCCATTTTAGATAGCCCAGTGAGTGGAGACTAGAATATGGTCTCTAAATACTGGGTTGACATTCAGTGGGATTCTGGCATCCGGACAGAGTGACCAATGGCTCAATGGTGGTATTCCCACCTCTGAGTCAAAAGAGTTGGGATTGGGTTCCACTCCAGACAGCCTTGGCGAGTGGAGACCAGAGCGCCAGCTCAGAATACAATGTTGAATACCTCCAGTTGGGGCACTTCATCTGATGGGTGTGGGTGGCCTTCCCTCCATCGTAAAGGACAGGTGGAGCTCTTTAGCTTTGGTTGCAGCCCACCTCGGAGAAGGTGTGTGAAGATAAAAACCGTGAGAAAGGCAACAGGAATCCACCTCAGTTACACTTCACTAGTAAGTGGCTCAAGAATCTTGCGTGTGAGACTTGAACTGGGCCCTACCCTGGGGCAGAACACAATGGACAGATAAACCTGATACAGCATTAAAATGTCAAATTTGGAAATTTTCAGCTGGAGGAGCAATAAACTGCCTTGTACAACTTTCCTCTTGTTAACCAGAGTGGGGAGGACAATGTTATATTTGGAGGCGAACATTCTGTATATCAGGTTTTATTGTGTCATTGAGTCATGTTGCATTCTTCAATTTGCAGCATATTCTAGACTGGTTGGTTGTGTGTGCCATATGCACTTTTTTGCATCAGTTTGAATGCATATAAGAATGAGACAGCATGGGATATTTTATAAAGTATTTTCATGCATCTGCTACTCATTTCACTTTGATTTTTATGTTCTCTTCTGTATTTTTCTGTTACTTTCTCTTTCCTTTCACTATTCTGCCTCTTCTCTCTCTTTTAATTTTTCATTTGAGTGTCGGCCGTGGCTCAGTGGGTAGCACTCTTGCCTGAGTCAGAAGGCTGTGGGTTCATAATCCTACTCCAAAGACTTGAGCACAAAAAAAATCTAGGCTGACACTCCAATGCAATGCTGAGAGAATGCTGCACTGCCTGAGGTGCGGTCTTTCGGATGAGATGTTAAACTGAAGCCCTGGCCAGTCTCTCAGGTGGATGTAAAAGATCCCATGGCACTATTTCAAGGAAGAGTAGGGGAGTTATCCCTGGTGTCCTGGCCAATATTTATCCCTCAATCAACAGAACAAAAATACAGATTATCTGGTCATTATCACCTTGCTGTTTGTGGGAGCTTGCTGTGCGCATATTGGCTGCCGTGTTTCCTACATTACAACAGTGACTCCACTTCAAAAGTACTTTATTGGCTGTGAAGCGCTTTGGGATGTCCTGAGGTCATGAAAGGTGCTATATAAATGCAAGTCTTTCTTTTTTTAATTTGTTGATCAGCACGTGTAAAGAGGCACTCGGTCACTCGACCAGGAAACACCAAGACTGGTTCGACGAGAACGACCAGGAGATAGGAGCTAATAAGCCGCAAGCGCAAGGCATTCCTGATCTGGAAACAGCAACATAACTCGAGAGCAAGAAAGCAGCTCTACAGACACCTGAATGCCAAGGTCCAACAAAAAACTCATGACCTAAAGAACAGATGGTGGGTGGAGAAAGCGCAGGAGATCCAGCAGCTAGCCAACAACCACGACGTGCGTGGATTCTTTAGCGCAGTCAAGACCACCTACGGCCCAAGCATCCAAGGTCCTACCCCACTGCGGGCCAAGAACGGAGAGGTACTCATCAAGGACAGGGAGGCAGTCAGTGTCCGCTGGAAGGAGCACTTCGAAGATCTCCTTAACCGAGACTCTGTCTTCGACGCGAGTGTCCTCAACATGCTACCCGCCACCACCTCAGCACAACCCCAGCCCAGCGTGAGGTTGAAAAGGCCATCCAACAACTGAAGAACAACAAAGCCTCAGGAGCAGATGGAATCCCTGCCGAGGAACTAAAGCATGGCGGAGAAGCACTACTGGCGCGAATTCATGAACTCATTTCTCTTATCTGGAAGGAAGCGAGCATGCCAGGGGATCTCAGAGATGCCATAATTGTGACCATCTTCAAGAAAGGTGACAAGTCCAATTGCAGTAATTACAGAGGAGTTTCCCTGCATTCTGCCACAGGGAAAGTCATCGCAAGAATCCTCCTCAATCGCCTTCTCCCAATGGCTGAAGAGCTCCTCCCAGAGTCGCAATGTGGATTCCACCCACTAAGGGGCACAATGGACATGATCTTCACCGCACGGCAATTACAAGAGAAATGCAGGGAACAGCACCAATTGCTGTACATGGCCTTCTTTGACCTCACAAAGGCCTTCGACACTGTCAACCGTGAGGGATTATGGAGTGTCCTCCTCAAATTCGGCTGCCCTCAAAAGTTTGTCACCATCCACTGCCTGCTTCATGACGACATGCAAGCCATGATCCTGACCAACGGTTCCACCACAGACCCAATTCACGTACGGACCAGAGTCAAGCAAGGCTGTGTCATCGCACCAACGCTCTTCTCGATCTTCCTTACTGCAATGCTCCATCTCACCCTCAGTAAGCTCCCCGCTGGAGTGGAGCTAATTTACAGAACAAACAGGAAACTGTCCAACCTCCGTCGCCTCCAGTCCATATCCAAGGTTGTCCCATCCTCTGTCATCGAATTACAGTATGCAGACGACGCTTGCGTCTACGCACACTCGGAGGTCAAACTCCAAACCATCGTCAACACCTTCACCAAAGCATACGAGAGCATGGGCCTTACACTAAACATCCGTACGACAAAGGTCCTCTACCAACCTGCCCCCGCCACACAGTACTGCCCCCCGATTATCAAAATCCACGATGAGGCCTTGGACAATGTGGACCACTTTCCATACCTTGGGACAAGGGCAGACGTCGATGACGAAGTCCAACACCGCCTTCAGTGTGCCAGTGCAGCCTTCGGTCACCTGAGGAAGAGAGTGTTTGAAGACCAGGAACTCAAACCCAGCACCAAGCTCATGGTCTACAGAGCAGTAGTGATACCCGCCCTCCTGTATGCCTCAGAGACATGGACCATGTACAGCAGGCACCTCAATGCACTGGAGAGGTACCACCAACGATAGCAAAATACTGCGGATGCTGGAAATCCGAAATAACAACAGAAAATGCTGGAAAAGCTTAGCAGGCCAGGCAGCATCCGTGGAGAGAGAAACAGAGTTAACGTTTCAGGTCGAAGACCACCAACGCTGCCTCTGCAAGATCCTGCAAATCCACACCTGGAGTACTGTGTACAATTTTGGTCTCCTTACCTAAGGAAGGATCTACTTGCCATAGAGGGAGTGCAACAAAGGTTCACGAGATTGATTCCTGGGATGGTGGGACTGTCGTATGAGAAGAGATTGAGTAAACTAGGCCTGTATTCTCTTGAATTCAGAAGAATGAGAGGGGATCTCATTGAAGCATACAAAATTATTACAGGGCTTGATAGGGTGGATGCTGGGAGAATGTTTCCCTTGGCTGGGGAGTCTAGAACCAGGGGCCACAGCCTCAGGATAAAAGGTAGGCCATTCAGGACTGAGATGAGAAGAAATTTGTTCACACAGAGGGTGGTGAATCTTTGGAATTCTCTACCCCAGAGGGCTGTGGAGGCTCAGTCATTGGGTATATTCAAAACAGAAGTCGATAAATTTCTGACTAGTAAAGGCATCAAGGGATATGGCGATAGGGCCGGTGAATGGAGTTGAGGCAGAAGATCAGCCATGATCTCACTGAATGGCGGAGCAGGCTCGAAGGGCCAAATGACCTACTCCTGCTCCTATTTCTTATGTTCTTGTAGGCGCACCGACGTCAGTGTTATCACTCAGGCCAACACCCCAGCATCGAAGCTTTGACCACGCTCGATCAGCTCCGATGGACGGGTCACATTGTCCACATGCCCGATACGAGACTCCCAAAACAAGCGCTCTACTCGGAGCTCCGACACAGCAAGAGAGCCCCAGGTGGGCAGAGGAAACACTTCAAGGACACCCTCAAAGCCTCCTTGTAAAAGTGCAACATCTCCACCGACACCTGGGAATCCCTGGCCCAAGACCACACAAAGTGGAGGAGAAGCATCCGGGAAGGCGCCGAACACCTCGAATCTCTTCGCCGGGAGCAAGCAGAAGCCAAACGCAAGCAGCGCAAGGAGTGCACATCAACCCAAGCACCCCTTCAAACATCGTCTGCCCCACCTGTGACAGAGACTGTAGGCCCTGCATTGGACTCATCAGTCACCTGAGAACTCATTTTTAATGTGGAAGCAAGTCATCCTCAGAGAGAGAAAGATTTTATTGGCTGTAAAGCACTTTGGGATGTCCTGAGGTCATGAAAGGTGCGATGTAAATGCAAGTCTTTCTTTTTTTAATTTGTTGTATCTGAAGATGTCTGCAAATTTCATTACCTCACCCAGAAAGTGGGAGAAGAGGTTTAAGATCAGGCCTCTTAACAGATATGGTGATGTTAAAGACCAAAGCTAGGTAAAATTACTGCACCATGAACCCTTTATTATAAGTGCCTTAGAAACATTGAAAAAAGCATGTTATATATTAAGGGCTAAATTATTGAAAGTGTTTTTTGTGGGAACTCAGTTTGTAAGTGGATATAGAAGTTGTGTGAATCAAAGGGTGTCATAATGAGGGGCTAAAACTTTGCTTTAAATCAGATTGGTCATTTCACCACAGAAATGTGCCCTACTTTTAATGTGTTTTCCACCAAACCTTTAATTTTCTCCACACACCATTCATTGACTGATAGAGTGGTCAGATGACTTGCCGCTAGGCTTCTATTAATGCCACTCTAAAGCTAACCATTGGCAGATTCATGTAGTTTTTAATGTTTAGATTTTATATCCGAGAGTTTTGCTCAATTACTTTCAGCCTTAGGGCGAAGTTTCATAAAGCATTATTTTCTTGGAAGTTGCTATTCACTTCATTTAAGTTGGGTAGAGTCCATGAAAATACAAATTGTACATGGTCTGTTGGAAAGAACAAGCTGAATGGACCCTTTCCTTATTCCATACTTTATCATTCTCATGTATTTACTTGAATAAAAAGTTCATTGATGTGAAAAGACACATGGTCAATTGAGAACACGCCACATTTCAAATAATGGAACATGGTCTGTCCTACCCTGAAATCAATTTTGTGTTCTGGACCAGAATTTAGCATGTTAGCCTGATTAAATATCTTATATAAGCATTTTAAAATTGCAAAGGTTATCCAGTACTCAAAGCTTACGCTAGAATCATAGAATCATAGAATTGCACAGGATGAGATTATACAACATATTGTGCCCATGCTCTCTGTAAGAGCTATCCATTTAGTTCCATTCCCCTGCCCGTTCCCACTTTAAATTTGTCTTTTTTAAAATATTTATCCACTTCTCATTTAAAAGCTATTATAGATTCTGATTTCACCACCATTTCTGATAGGTCATTCCATACCCTAACAAGTCTCTGCATAATAAGATTTCTCCTAACCTCTCCCTTTATTATTTTGGCAATAATCTTAAACATACTGGAATTGGTCAATAGCGTAAAACAGGCCGATACTAAATCGGCAACTTATTTTACACCACGCCCGATTTTCTGTTCCATTTAAGTTTTTTGATTCATTTTTGGAAATTCTTTTTTGTAATTTATTTTCTTATTTTTCTCACCATCACCTCTTTGTGCAATCCACTATCTCCACCCTAGAGAATGAATGGGAAGCTTGCTTCTGGAGCTGGACATTAGAGGTACGAGAATGGTCTGGTCTGAATGGCTCTTACTTCCTTCCTCCTTTAGGATCTACTCGGTCTTCATTCTGCACCTGACTGTGATGACGCTGATATGTGTGGATAATTGGGAATTTGAACCCACATCCTCTCATTCTACCAGGCTCCCCATAGGCAGTTCGATTTTTAATGTTATGTTGGAGCACATGAACTGCATAAATTGAGTTAACAAGTTACCATTTATCATAACGCACAAATTTGCAGCATACCTTATGAGATGAGAAAGTAAAACTTTAAACAAGGAGCTTATATAAATAGTTACCTCTATGGTTAAGTAACTGATCCAAGCATAATTCGGATCCCTGTATAAAATTCCAGTGAACCAAACCACTTCCTAGATAGAAGTTAAAGAATTTATTTTCCAAGCATAATATTTGAATGTTAAATCCTTATAAAAACATAAAATGTTGCCCTATTATCCAGTTTTGAATGTCCAACATATCAAATGTAATGAATCCAAGTTCGACCTAGATACAGCAGCATGTTTAACAAATCATATCCATTGATGTAAAAAGCTTCATTGGTTTAATATTTTACGTTATTTTTGTTGGATTAGATGGACTGAGGAGTGAAGATTTTTACATTAGCTCTTTCACTTTAACTTACAGACATCCTAATTCAACATTTTTGGCAACATAGTTATGTAATTTCACAGTGAACTTCCACACTGTCATACAAAACGTTTTGAGTTACTTTAAGCTAGGCATAAATTGCAAGCAAGGGCCCATGGACTGTACAAATGCCCTGAAGAAGTTTCACAACTGGCACAATTTTCACTGTAGATTTCATCACATTATCCCTTGTGCATTAATAGTATTTGACTGATGTTATTATCAGTTGGACCTGAAGTGCTTCAAAGAAGCAAATAATTGCTGAAGAATGAAAATTATATTGCTTTGATAGACTGTACTGAAGACATCTGTGATAATTCTATCCTACATTATACTGGAGAATCCTAGTAAGCTGCCCTTTAGTTCAATTGGTATGGTTGTATAAGAACCATAGCAAATTCTTTGGCTCCAAGGCTAGAACTGAGGCTTGTCAATTGTCATGCATATTTTATTATTTAATGCACACATTCATGCATGTCACTTATGTCTGTTGTAACTGAAAATATATTAAAATCAATGAAAAATTATCTCTTTGAGCACCAATAGAAGCTAAGAATTTGGATCAACTGTTTCAGATTTAATAGAAATGAAACAGAAATATGTCATATAATGGGGCTTGTGTGTGTTTCATTTTGGGAATTAGTTCTGAACAGTTTTTGTGTTGAAATTGATTTTTGGCTCAGATATATCAAATACAGAATTCTATTTTCTGGTGGTATACAGGGAGTGAGACCACTGTGAAGGGAGTGAGACCATTACAATTTTACAGATTGTGGTAAGGCAATTCTATTCAAATGCTTTTATATATGAGACAGAGAGAGCTGTGACAAGAGCTTCACCCTGATTTTGAAAGTCAGATGCTGGTTTCAGTGGGGTAATGGGGGCTTTATATGACCAAACTGGTTTTGAAAAATGGTTTTATATATATATATATATATATATATTAATATAAAAATATAAATAATAAACTTAAATATAAAAATAGAGTAGTCTTGATGGAAAGTTTTGCCTGCATTTTACAACTAAGATAAACCAAGGCCACTTATCCCAGACTTATCCTCTCACCTCTGAGTCAGAAGGTTGTGGGTTCAAGTCCCACTCCAGAGACTTGAGTACAAAATCTAGGTTGATACTATTGGCTGTGCAATATTTGCTGGTCATGCAAAATAGAGTTTTACATGTGATTAAAAAATGTAAATTTACAGGGATGGCAGATCGGCAACTTAACTCCCTACTTATATTGAATTTGATATCCAGGCAACTCAAAAACCAATGTCAAATTCATGCAGCATAATTTCAAGGCCGTTGAGATTAAAAAGAATGCCAATGACCTACAGCAATAGAAACTATTATTAAGTTGAGGAGAATATTAAACTTTTCATTCAAGAAGTTATCATTTAAACATTACCCTGGTATTCTACGATAATAAAGAAAATGTAGAATAGAAATCAAAATGTTGTTTGGAGAGAGCAATTCTATAATGCAGTTGTAGCTTTTAAAATGAAAACATAGGACCAAATCTTCCTGGAAAAATCACGGGGAGTTAACGACCCATGCAGTTATTAATGTGCAAACCGGCCAGCAAGTTCAGGGGAAGAAGAGATATGCCATAAGTTGCGAATCTCCAGACCTTGCTGGTCAACTTACGTCACTCCGTCGTTTGCCTCGCATCGCGCCCTTAGTCTCCCCGTTATTTTTAAGAACTTGCTGGATTTGCACATTAATTGGTCATTAAACTCGCTGCAGTAAGTCAGCGCTCATAAGTAACAGCGTAAGCACCCTTTTAACAACATGATAATTGTTAATGCAATGACAATCAATCTCTCCGGCCCAGAAAGGGAACAATTTAAATTGTTGAGTCTCATTCCTGCATGTAGTAAATTCTTTTTAGCAATTAAAACAAATTCTAATTTTACATTTTTCAATTTATTTCTTACTTTTCCTGTTTCTTTTTTCTCTCTCTCTTAATCCAATCTTTCTTTCCCTCTCTTTATTTCTCTTGCTGTACCTGATTTGACTCTAATTCATCCTCCTTCTCCATCGTTCCTCTGTTTCTTTATCAACCCTTTAATCTCATTGGTTAAGGAGATACACTCTTGGTCCCGTCGTTCACTCAGGTCCCAGATGCCCCATTGCCCTTGCCACATTATCAGCTCGCACTTCCAGCAAGTTATGGTGTGAATTATATTCGAGTTGAAGGGTGAAAGAAAAAGTCTAACACTGCAAGATGCCCTGCTCCAAAAAGATTTGGCCCGGACTTTGTGTTATTTGAAAAAGTTTTTATCCAGTTCATGTCATGTAATCAACAAGATATCACAAAACAAAATTTGAGGCCGTCATTGGAGCACACAAAATAAAATGTTCTATTTTCCCCATCAATTTCATGTTTCTACTTATTCTGTCAGTACAAACTGCAGGTGGTATAAATGTGGAATACGCAAGTTTAAAATTGGGAGCGATTTTGCCAGCCCTGGGGAGGCGGGACTGCCGGGAAGATGGCAGAATCTGGGGGCGGGTACCCAGGGCGGGTACCCATCCCGCCCCCAACCCACCTCTGTGCCATCTTCCCAGGAGGCGGGTACCCGACCCGCACCGGGTCCCGTCTCCTGGAGGCGGGAAGGGGATCGCAGCCACTTAACTGCCCGTTAACAGGTAGTTAACAGGCAGTTAAGAGGATTATCCCCATTTTTCCATCAGAGGTGCGGGCTTCCAGACGTCGGGAAACCCCGCCAGGGTCAGCGAGGCGAGCAGTGGGTCTGCGGGGGTCGGAAGGGTCCAAAAGTGCGCTGTGGAGGTGAGTGATGGGTGCAAGTGTGGAGAGGTAAGTATGTGAGGTGAGTGAAAAGTGATAGAAAAAGTTTCCTTACCTTTGTTTCTTCCTGCAGGCTTCAATCGTTGGGAATGCGGAGGCTCCGGCATCTCAATGGCAGAAATGACAGAATGGCTGCTGCATTCTCCCCTGGGCGGGCTTAATAAGGTCAATCAAGGGAAAATAGCGTGGGTTGGCCACAAGTCGATGGAGGCGGGACTAAATCCCGACAAACAGCAGTCCCGCCTCCAACGCACCCCCATTGGCAAAATCACCCTAGAACTTCAACTCATAGAACGGTAAAACATTTTTTAGAAAATCCAAAATTCCAGTGCACCACTTGTAATATCATAGATCAGAATGTTCCGCTGGGTAAATATTGGACCACATACTTTCTGGTCATGGAAGTGATAAATTATACCAGCCCCTGATTTACACCTATCAATTCTATCACATAATCTAGTCACATTCTTCCTTACCTGGTTCTTGATATATTGGCCCTGAATTTGTGGTCGGTATGATGGTAAACTGTCAGAGTATGCCGTCATACCACCTTTGAAACTGACTGCAAGTTTGGGATTTTTGCATGCGCTTGTGCATGTGCTAAATCCTGAACTTGCGATCTTTGAAGTTACGACTACACAGAGGCTTCACTGCGTCTTTCACCTCCTGATAGGAATCAATATGCTGCTGAAAAGTTAGGCTAATTGCCCAGCTACTCCAAAGTAATTATGCTTTCAATTTTTAAGTCTTATGCAAACAGGTGTAGGAAGCCTGTTGCACAGCGTAAGGGGACCGGATGAGAAAATTGTAATAACAAAAGTTCTTGTCAACACCTTGTAACTGCAGAGTACTCAGTGCTGAGGCTTGTAATAACAAAGGGGAAGATTTGCCCTTTATAGCAAAATCATAAATGCATTTATAAGTGCATTTATGATTTTGCTACACGTAGTGAACGGAACAAATCTTCCAACAACATTAGTTAACAGTTTTAGCTTTTAGTAACAGAGTCATGTCTTCATTTTTTCTGCAGAATATGTTCCATTTAATTTTAATTTGTAAAATGACAAATATGGCAAGGGTATTGCATATTGGCTGACCTATGTTTTCACTTTTTCGCCAGTAATAGACATCGATTAGAAAGTCACGCAAAATGTATTTAAATGTGGAATACAATTGTTAATGATGTCTTTCCAATGCATTGTCTCAGTTTCATTGATTTTAGTGGAGACCAAATGATAAATCGAGCCCATCTCGAGGTGGTAAATAATTGTAAAATTACAGCCGAATTCCTGTTGTTAAAAGAGTTAAACGTGGAAAGCTTAAACATGTCATAAGCCATGATATTTATGTTCTTGAGATTGGTTATGTTTCTCTTACAGCAATTGCACCTTGAAGTGGCTATAAACTTTTCTTCTCCCCATTTATTTTCATTCACCCTAATGTTCCATTTTTTCACTAGATCGGCAACTTTGCTGATATTTGCTTCTTATTGCTGACCCTGTTCTACTGTCGTAAATGTATTTGTGAAGGTTTCATTTCCATTCTTATCCTTTATGAGTGTCACTTTGCACTTAAGGGCTCAGCTGTAGCTTATAGGCTAAGAATCAGGAAGTAAAAGAACCACTACCCCACGTGATCTCAGGTTCGCATACGCACCATTGTGCGCTCCTGGGCTCCGTGGGGGGGCTGGGTGGTGGGAAGAACTCTGCAGCATTTTAAAAGGAAGTTCTCGCAGGGAGGATCACATGAGGTAGGTACGGATTTACTTACAGATGTCGACGGCGTGCTCCTTAGCTTCGCCGCCGACTGCAAATTCAGGCATTTACCATTAACTTTTCCAGTCAGTAACAAGCCCATTAACTTTCCGTGTGACTGCCCACAATATGTCATTTTTCTCACTATAATAAGCCTCATCGTTTCTCTTTCTTCTGCTAGTTCAAAGATCCCCCCATTAGTCATTCTTCAACATACATTCTGGACGATTTACACATCTGCACTTCACTCTTGATCACCCATTATTCTTGTAAACAGAAGAGAAACAGATACAACAAAGGTGAACCAGTTGTTAGCTGCATAGAGGTTGTACGTTCAGCAACAGTGAAATATCCAATTTATAGCACGAGTGAGGAGGAGCTCGTAATTATTGAGTGACAAAGTCATGAATAAGTTATGATGGTGGTCATAGGTGATATAAAGCTTGGATTACACAAGTTACCTATTCTGATTTATGTTTATTCTGCGAGGTTTTCTTTTTAGAAATTAATCTATTTTTTAACAATATGTGATTGAATTTAGCGGGAGAATGGAAATCCAGTGGACCGAATATTATGAAGTATTTCATGGAGCAGTCGGTAACAGTGAGTTTTGCAGTATTGTAGGGAAAGAACAACAACAAGCATTTATATAACACCTTTAACATCAAAAAACACTCCAAAGCTCTTCACGGAGGTGCAATCAAAAAGTGGACACCAAGCCAAAGGAGATATTAGAAGGGGTGCTAAAAGCTTGGTCAAAGAGGTTTTGTTATTATAATTGATAGAGTGTCATCACATTATCCATTCCAGTTGTTTACAAAAACATCCATTTTGTATTTCTTGTAGCAACCATGCTTGCATGTCTAAAAATTGCTTTTAAATCCAAAACCAAATATTTTTTCTGTCAGCACTTATTTGTTATGGATAATATGAAAAACTCAGCTTTTAAAAGCTAAATTACTGGAGTTTGTTTGACGGGATACATGGCATGTATTTTATTGCTAACTAGCTTTTATTATTTTTGGGTACCTTGCCTAAGATGGGGGTAGAGGAGACAGCTACTGTGGCCTTCTCCTCAGGAAATTAAATACTGCTGCCAAGTCTTAACCTTTGCTGCACTCTTCTCACTGCCCTCAGATAGCTACCTCCTGAAGAGCTTTTTCTGCTGATTGTTACGCTCGTGTTAAGCATTTCCTCTTTTGGATGTGAAAGGAGAGGTCAGTGTCTTTTTCTTCTGCTGTAAGTGCGAGTATTGTTCTCTGTCCTTTTGAACTAGGAATGAACTGTCCTAATTTTAAAACACTGCCTGAAGCCTCATCAGTCTGTGTCTGATTACACATTCATCGAAGCTCTCTTCCCAAAATATTTCCACTAGTCTCCCCCCTTATGGTACAGCCTTCAACTTGATTGACCTTTAAATGCTGAATTTCCGTTTGCAGGATTTTCTACTTGCACATGTTTGGTATCACGCTGCATCTGTGAAAGTGAGCATTTTGTACATAGATCTGTAATTTTAAATTAGATTATTTCATTCCCATCGAAGATGTAAGTACTGAAGAAGTGGAAAATTTGCAATGTGTTGCAAACAGCCTTACATCCTGTGCCTGTCAAAAGTTGCCCACAAACCTACTTGTCATACGCTACTAAAAAGGCTTTTATATAAAGATCGTAGGGGTGAAATTGGTCTTGGACAGTAGCGCAAAATGGGTGAGAGTGAATCAGCAGCCCGTTTTACACCCCGTCTGATCTTCTATTCATTTGTCCTAATGTCATCTTCTTTGGCTCTGTGTCAATTTTTCTCTGATTACGCTCCTGTTTAACTGAAAGTTGTGGTTGTATTGAAGTAAAATGGGCTGACAATTCACTATCACTCGTTTTGCGCTACTGCTAGGATGAATTTCACCCGCCCGCCCCCCCCCCATATCTTTGAAACTGTCCACAATTGCAGTTGTTCCAAATATTACACTAAGTTTGCTTACTCTTCTCCAGAAGATGTTTATTGGACTTTGCTTTTCACTACATGCACAATGCCCCTTTAGAAATGTATAAAGACGAATAAAGAGCTAAGATGGAGTTCTGCAGAAGATAGCATGTTTGTGCCATACAAAAATATGGGGGAGAAATTGGACCCTGCTGCATCTGTTTTATCGAGCACAGAACAAGGCCAGAAGCACCAATTCCAAGGTGACCCATGGGCGACCTCAAATTGGCTTGGATGATTTTTCCAGCACCCCGGTGGCCGATAAAACCGACGTTGGGCCCCTTACATATGTAAATGAGGGGCCTAATGCCTGTTTTAGAAGCCCTCTCCTAAATTGGACGGTGCTGAATGGAGCAGGCACCGGGTGCGCTCCACTTAAAATTTTTCAGCAGTTGCTGCGACTGCCAAAAAAAAGTATGTTAAAAAAATGTTTAGATTTGATGTAAAACCCGGGAGCCAGGAGGAGCAGCTCTGCAGCACTCCTGGGGCCACTGCAGGCCCACGATCGCCACCCCCACCCCCACCCCCGCCGTCCTCCCCCCTCTCGAGGGCTGTTGCCAGCGAGGCAAGTGGCCCGAAATGGGTGAGCTCTCTTTGGATGCGCTAGCAGATTGCCTAAATTATTCAAATGAAGACTGAGGCCCAGTTTAGCGTGAGTCTCAGGCTTCTCCATTGGTTATGCGTCCAAAATGAGCCATAACCAATTTCTACCCCAATATTTTATGAATGAAATACCACAAGCAACAAAATATTCACTTACACAGTGCATTCAGATATACAATATGTTCTATATTCCTATCATAAGCAGTTAGTATCCTATTCACAACATTTCCTTTTGAAGGAAAGAAAGACTTGCATTTATATAGCGCCTTTCACGACCACCGGACATCTCAAAGCGCTTCACAGTCAATGAAGTACATTTTTTGAAGTGGAGTCACTATTGTAATGTGGGACACGCGGCAGCCAATTTGCATACAGCAAGGTCCCACAAACAGCAATGTGATAATGACCAGATAATCTGTTTTTGTTATGTTGGTTGAGGGATAAATATTGGCCAGGACACTGGGGAGAACTCCCCTACTCTTCTTCGAAATAGTGCCATGGGATGTTTTACGTCCACCTGAGAGAGCAGACAGGGCCTCGGTTTAACGTCTCCTCCAAAAGACGGCACCTCCAACTGTGCAACGCTCCCTCAGCACTGCACTGGAGTGTCAGCCTAGCTTTATGTGCTCAAGTCCCGGGAGTGTGACTTGAACCCACAACCTTCTGACCCAGAAGCAAGTGTGCTACCCACTGAGCCACAGCTGCCACTGAAGGAAAATAAACGTAGCACTTTTTGTTATTTGTATTTTCTTCCACTCGTAGGAATTCACATGATAATCGCAATTCCCTAACTGAGACATTGGAGGAAAAGAAGATAGGCTTGATTGATGCGCCCATTATACAGCCTAGGCTCACACACATGGGTAAGATACCCCACAGCTGGCAGTACCAGCTTCAGGGTGGTGGAAACATAGAACAAAAATTAATAGTCTCCTCTGCCCCCACACATCCATCATATTCTCTCATGCCCTTATTTATTTTGCAATCACTTTCCTTCCACAGATGGGACAATCTACCTTAGGTATGCAAAAGGAACATCACATCTTCTCAAAGCATAGGGCTTGCCCTGACCTAAGACATGCTACAAAGAGGCCCATCACTAAAAATCTAATTAGGACAGGCAAATGATGTTCCCAAAGGAGGAGTCAACTAAATCAAAACCCAATATCCTAGAGTTCTTCTTGAGACAGGTTGCTCAGCAGCTCCTTAAACACTGGCATGATAGCAGGATGTGCATGAATGGGCATTTATCCAATTAACATGGCCGACATACATCAATATGTACCTAAACACATAATTGTGAGTGTTACAGTACATTCTGTATAATGTTTTGAACTGCACAAGCTCTAGATTTACTTCCTTGAACGTTATATGCACCCTCCTGCAGCAACAGTTCCATTTTTTCAATTACATGAGAATTGTCAAACCCAAGCCTTTGTAAGCAGTTAGGATGTATTCCAGCAGATTCTGGAGCTAGAATATATATATATATATATATATATTTATAGATTTATTTATTTAAATTGTGGCTTCAGGATAAGAATCTGTTGGGATACATCCTAACAACATATATATGTATAACAAGAAGTTGCATGTCACATGAAGTCGTTCCTGGTGGTAGCGGACAGCACAAAGGCTCAGATCATTTGTTTTTGAGTGCTTAAGGACAAGGCCATTGACCTCCCATCACTTACTACATGTTCCAATAAATTGAAATCAGTAGGTGCTGGGGAACCATGGATGTAGACTTCTTCATACAGTACTGGGTACATACAATTCTGTCTGGAATAGAATCCCACAGCAGGAGAGGTAGTGTGTAACTTTTCACCACTGCTACTCTATACAAACTTTTTTGATTGATATAGAATGTTAAGCTGCAACCACAGCAATGTTAATGTTTCGGACATAGATAGAAAGGTCTGACTTTAGCCTCTGCATTGCTTTTGTTCCTGTTATGGTCATGATTTTGTAGAGAACTGGCACATTGTCACATCTCTGAAGAGTGGTAGCTGATGGGCTTTGACATGGAATAATCCAATTTCATCAACAATCGTCATGATTTTTGGTTGTAATGAGTCAAAGATCAAAAGATTTGTTTTGCCTTTTGCAGCCTACTAAACAAACACCTACTTTCTCATTCAAATACTCAGAAGTAAATACACTCATAACTTCCATAAATTTTTTGATGATGAAAATTCAAACAGCCCAGAAAGAAGTCGAAGTATCGGTAAAACAGAAGATAAATTGGGACATATTACTTGAGCAATCTACGATATTCCATCAATAACAAGCCTTCGTAGAATATGGAGTTGGCAACTTTGGCAGGTCAGATTGAGCCAAGCTGACACTTTTCACAAATGTCTGCTTAGTTTATTGGTAGATTGCTCATTGCACATCCATTAGTCAGAATTTTGGATGTTGTCTGTATGAACTTTCAGGAGGTATTTGATAAGGTTTTGCACAAGAGATTATTACCAAAAATGAACGCACACGGAATTCGAGGTAACCTTGTGACATGGATTGGATGAAGGAATAGAGAGTTGTAAATCCAGCTTTGCAGATGGCACTAAGTTCGGCAACTTAGTAAGTTGTGTAGATGGGATCAGGAAGTTACAAAGGGACATACTAAGTGAGTGTGCAAAACTACAGTAGATGGGGTTCAATGTGAGGAAGTATGAGGTCATCCACTTTGGATCTGGGAAAGACAAATCGAACTATTTCTTAATGGTGAGAGAGTACAAGCTGTGGAGGAGCAAAGGGGTTTAGGTGTCCATGTACACAGGTCACGAAAAGCTAGTGCACAGGTACAAATAAAAGGGAAAAAAAGGCTCACCACAATGACGCTGTGTCTTAAAGGGTTAAATTATGAGGAGATGTTGCATGAATTTGGCTTGTATTCTTTTCAGTTTAGAAGATTGAGGAGGTTGAGGGGTGATCTAATCAAGGTGTTTGAAATGATATAAAGAGATTCGCTAGGGTAGATACAGAGAAACTATTTATCCTGGTGGGGGAATCCAGAATGAGTGAGTTTAATCTTAAAAAAATTAGAGCTAGGTCTTTTAAGAGTGAAATCAGGAAACACTTTTTCCACACAAAGGGTAGTGGAAACATGGAACTCACTCTCCCAAAAGGCTGTTGATGTTGGGTCAATTGAAATTTTCAAGGCGTAGATCGATAGATTTTTGTTAGGTAAAGGTATCAAGGAATATGGAGCTACCGCAGGTAAATGGAGTTTAAGTACAGATCAGCCATGATCTAATTGAATGGAATAACAGGCTCCAGGGTCTGAATGGCCTACTCTTGTTCTTATGTTCCTACCACATGATTCTAACCTGGTAATAAAACCAAATTGCTATATAATATTGAATGTTCTGCAGTACTACTGCTTTAGCTTTGTGCTAGAGATGAAAGCAGTTTAATTTTTAGACCACGAGATTGAGATTGCACACGATAAATGTCTTTTTTTATTCGTTTTTATGGGATGTGGGTGTCGCTGGCAAGGCCAGCATTTATTGCCCATCCCTAATTGCCCTTGAGAAGGTGGTGGTGAGCTGCCTTCTTGAACCACTGCAGTCTGTGTGCTGAAGGTACTCCCAGTGCTGTTAGGGAGGGAGTTCCAGGATTTTGACCCAGCAACGATGAAGGATCGGCAATATACTTCTAGGTCAGGATGATGTGCGACTTGGAGGTGGTGGTGTTCCCATGCGTCTGCTGCCCTTGTCCTTCTAGGTGGAAGAGGTCGCGGGTTTGGGAGCTGCTGCAGTGCATCTTGTAGATGGTACACACTGCAGCCACGGTACGCCAGTGGTGGAGGGAGTGGATGTTTAAGGTGGTAGAGGGGGGTGCCAATGAAGCGGGCTGCTTTGTCCTGGATGGTGTCGAGCTTCTTGAGTGTTGTTGCAGCTGCACTCATCCAGGCAAGTGGAGAGTATTCCATCAGACTCCTTACTTGTGTCTTGTAGATGGTGGAAAGGCTTTGGGGAGTCAGGAGGAGAGATACTCGCCACAGAATACCTAGCCTCTGACCTGCTCTTGTTGCCACAGTATTTATGTGGCTGGTCCAGTTAAGTTTCTGGTCAATGGTGACCCCCAGGATGTTGATGGTGGGGGATTCGGCGATGGTAATGCTGTTGAATGTCAAGGGGCGGTGTTTAGACTCTCGCTTGTTGGAGATAGTCATTACCTGGCACTTCTGTGGCGCGAATGTTACCTGCCACTTATCAGCCCAAGCCTGAACATCATCCAGGTCTTGTTGCATGCGGGCATGGACTGCTTCATTATCGGAGGAGTTGTGAATGGCACTGAACACTGTGTAGTCATCAGCGAACATCCCCATTTCTGACCTTATGTTGGCCGGTAGCACAAAACGGGCGGTTTCAGATCGGCCTCCATTTATATGCCCCGCCCCATATTCAGTTCCATTGACTTCATTGGAACTGAAAATATGGTGGTGCGTATGACAGGCAGCCAACACTGCTCGTTAAACGTTGTCGCCAGGTGCGAATTTCTACCCCCTTGCCCACGATAAATGTCTTTTTTTATTCGTTTTTAACAACTTCTTTGTTGTTTTGTATGGGGAACATTATGCAGTAGGTTTAGAAGTAGCTTCAGTTGGAGTCAGGACTACTAAAGGTGGTAGCGGAGTTAGCTTGTGCAAGTAGATTCATTTTTTCTAGTTAAAAAATAATGCTGGTTCAGCACATTATCCTGCTCTTGCCATTCAATTCTTCCTGTGATCACAGATATTGCATAAAAAACAGCAACACAATCAAAAGGAATCAGATTCCAGATTCTTAAAACAGGAGTTGGAAGATTGTACAAAATATCTGGATCCCAAGATTATGCTACTTCTTTAAAATACTTCCCTATCTACTATTTTTATAATATATGTGCAATTTGACTTTAAGCTTAAACTGAATTGCCTCATCAAGCATGAAAGCTCTCATAGAAAACTTCTGAAAATAATTCTCACTGATGTTCGTGAATGATTACAAATATTTTAATGTAAACAAATATAACCAGATTCAATTGGGCAATATGAAATTATTTAAAATGGCAGACCATTTGTTTCCTTGTACCATGTAGCCTATTTTATAGAATAGATAATGTGACCAACTAGCAATTATGAACTTTCTCTGCATTACAGATACCAGCACATTCTCTGTCCAGTTAGAATAGGCTGGATCATTAATGTTCTCATTCGTCAGACAGTAAACATTACAAAATTCCAACAAAGTGAACTGTTCTGGCATCTCCAACGAATCTTCAAACTACGGCAGTCTATAAACATTCTAGAATTCACAGCAGATGGTAATGATCAAATATTAGTATAAAAATAGAATTACATTTGAGAGCTTATAATTGTGGCATTGGTTTCAAAACAGATCCCAAGCAGTAATGCTGGTGGTCATAAGCAGTCTGTGATCTTTGACATAACTGGAGATTGTTTTGAATACAATAGCAAAATACTGCGGATGCTGGAAGTCTGAAATAACAACAGAAAATGCTGGAAACACTCAGCAGGTCAGGCAGCATCTGTAGAGAGAGAAACACGAGTTAACGTTTCAGGTCTGTCACCCTTCGTCACAGATGCTGCCTGACCTGCTGATTGTTTCCAGCATTTTCTATTGTTTTGAATATGCTGTCTAGTATAGTGTGACAAATATTGTAAATCACTGAAGAAGAAATGCCCTTCAGCACTATGGGTATAAAAATGCTGCAATTTTATTCTACCCATCACTTGATGGTGCAATTATTCAGTACCTCTGATTTTAAAAACACTTAGCAATAACCCTCCATAGCTGTAATGTGCAAGGCTCAGAGTGCACTTCAGTGCAGTCAGCTGACAAGTCTGGAGAAAGAAATATAGCTTTTGATTGTTTTGTTTTATGAACCATGGCAAACTATATATTTAATAATGGGAGACCGTTACTGGCTGTAAACCTTATTTCAGGTTTCAGAGCACATATATAAAAATCTCAGATTTCACGCTCATGGCTTACAATAGGTTGGGTCACAATCTTGTAACTGCATCCAAGCTGATGACTATCGTAAACCATCACCCACAAATGGTGGTTTATAAAACTGTATTTATCCCAGATTTTGTTTCTTTTTCCCCTGCAGGAGCCAACAATTGGCACATATCTCTCTTCAGGCAGGAAAAGGCAGAGTAGTCTTATGTCACAAGCTGAATACAGTAAGTGCCACCCTGTGATTAGCCAATCTGCAGGGTAGACTTGAGGTGGGGTAATGAGGTGAGTGGACTTTGTCAGTTTTTCCTTTGCCTTAGAGACTTAGCCAAGGACTGGCAAGACTTGGGGGAAGGGGAAGAAAAGCAACTTGAATGGCAAACAGCTCTGGCAATCAAATCAGGCTTACAACCAAATCGTTCCAAGCAGGAGCATGAGTCATTTTCAAAAATTAAAATTAATCTGAATTTAACCCATTTTAATTTATTCAGAAAAACAACAATTTTGGTCCAATTTAGAATCAAATGCACCCGTTGCTTTAAGAAGGTCCATGCAAAATTGGCTGGTCTTCTGGTGTTGTATATCCCATAAATGTGTGTGGTTGTCCATCTTGTACAAATCGTTTCCGGTTCAGCGTCTAACAGGGTGGTTGTATTGTCACATGGAAGAAAATAACGGTCGGATATACTAATGGCTTAGTCATTGTGACTTGTTTTAAGTTTCTTTTATAAACCCGTTCAACTTATATGGTGTTCTCTGGGTCATCGGTGCTTAGCATCCGGCTTCAATGGCATTTTAGGGTTGCTCTTCCTGATGCCATCCCCCCTGCCCCCATTCACCAGCAATTTGTCTTAAACTAACTTCACATTTATATTATCCAAGTTCACCAGGATGCTCATTGCTAGCTTGTGCAATATATATTTTACTGATAGTAATACCTCTCAAATGTAACCCCACTATTTAAGAAAGGAGGGAGAGAGAAAATGGAGAACTACAGACCAGTTAGTCTGACATCAGTAGTAGGGAAAGTGCTATAAACTATTAAGGACGTGGTAACAGAGCACTTAAAAAATAATAATAGGATTGGGTAGAGCCAACACGGATTTATGGAAGGGAAATCGTGTTTGACAAATCTGTTAGAGTTTTTTGAGGTTGTAACTAGCAGAATAGATAGGGGAGAACCAGTGGATGTGGCGTATTTGGATTTTCAGAAGGCATTTGATAAGGTGCTACACAAAAGAGGTTATTAAACAAAATTAGGGCTCATGGGATTGGGGGTAATATACTAGCATGGATTGAGGATTGGTTAACGGACAGAAAACAGAGAGTAGGGATAAACGGGTCATTTTCGGGTTGGCAGGCTGTAACTAGTGGGGTACCGCAAGGATCAGTGCTTGGGCCTCAGCTATTCACAATCTATATCAATGATTTGGATGAGGGGACCAAATGTAGTATATGCAAGTTTGCTGATGATACAAAGCAAGGAGGGAATGTAAGTTGTGAGGAGGATGAAAAAAGGCTTCAAGGGATATAGACAAGCTAAGTGAGTGGGCAAGATCATGGTGAATGGAATATAATGTGGAGAAATGTGAAGTTATCCACTTTGGTAGGAAAAATAGAAAAGCAGAGTATTTTTTTTAAATGGTGAGAGATTGGGAAATGTTGGTGTTCAGAGGGACCTGGGTGAGCTTGTACACAAATCACTGAAAGTTAACGTGCAGGTACAGCAAGCAATTAGGAAAGCAAATGGTATGTTGGCCTTTAGTACAAGAGGATTTGAGTATAAGAGTAAAGACGTCTTACTGCAATTATATAGGGCCCTGGTGAGACCATACCAAGAGTATTGTGTTCAGTTTTGGTCTCCTTACCTAAGGAAGGATATACTTGCCAATGAGGGAGTGCAATGAAGGTTTACCAGACAGATTCCTGGGATGGGGGGATTGTCCTATGAGGAGAGATTGAGTAGACTAGGCCTATATTCTCTAGAGTTTAGAAGAATGAGAGGTGATCTCATTGAAACATACAAAATTCTTACAGGGCTTGACAGGGTAGATGCAGGGAGGATGTTTCCCCTGGCTGTGGATTCTAGAACCAGGGGTCACAGTCTCAGAATAAGGGGTGGGCCATTTATGACTGAGATGAGGAGAAAGTTCTTCACTCAGAGGGTGGTGAATCTTTGGAATTCTCTACCCCAGAGGGCTGTTGAGGCTCCATCATTGAGTATATTCAAGACAGAGATCGATAGATTTTTGGATATTAAGGGAATCAAGGGATATGGGGATAGTGCAGGAAAGTGGAGTTGAGGTAGAAGATCAGCTATGATCTTATTGAATGGCGGAGCAGGCTTGAGGGGCCAAATGGCCTATTCCTGCTCCTATTTCTTATGTTCTTATGTTCTCTCGAACTGCTAAGCACTGCTGTACAAAATCAAAACAATATTGCGTTGTTAAAAAGAAATTTGGCATTGCTTAAATCTTCTATGGCTACATATGCTTTCTCAATTCTACTTCAAGCATTAGAATGTAAGGCATATCCCCTCATATAACAGATGTTATATAATAGAAATCATACTTGTTTAGAAATCGTCCCTCAGTATACAAAGGATTCCTTGTGTTTTATAAAAATCAGGTCCCACCACCTGCATCTGGGTGATGCAAACCTGTGACTTTCAAAATTAATATCTCTCTAGTTCCTGGAGTGTGGTTCATCAGACTAGTTGCAAAGCTTCTTAAACAACAAAAACTCCAACTCAGGGTATGCAGTATGAAAGCAGTTACTGTGTCCGGTACAATTTGCAAAAATGCAATTATGACAGCCTCAATAATGAGAAATCAACATTGGATAACCCAGCTTGTCCCTTTGATGGTTTTAATATTGTTATACACTTTGAGAGATACAGCCCTTTGAAAAGTAATGACATCACCCTGTTGTTTAACAGCTGACAATATATGTTCCTTAGTTTAAAGTCCCCTGTAGCTGGTAAGAGACCTCAGTCACCATTGCTGGAAATTTAAAACCAATCAATAACTTGCAAGTACAATGCATCCAGCTCTGCATTGGCAACTGGACTCCTTTTAGAAATTTGTATTTGTTGAACAATAGTATCTAATATTAATTAATTTAAAGCTATAATCATATTAATAATGAAGATTTGCTATTTAATATGCAATATAATCATGATATTTGATATTATATTTTCTGTTTGGCATTCTGTAATAGAATTATTACAGCCCTTGGATTGAAATTCAGCTCAAGGGATTAGAAATATTTTGCAAATTTAGAATAAAATTAAAACAGCTGCCAAAAACTATGTGATGACAATTACTATGAAACCCATTAAATATCTTATGTTTCATTTTATGATGATCAATGCAAGCATTTGCTGAACAAAAGTAAACTGAAAAAGGGAAAGACGACAATGCTTCCCTTGATCAGATTAACATTTCAACAAAATGATGCAATGCACCAATTAAAAACACATGCACATAGAAAGCCCAGAATGGAAGAGAGGTCTGCACCCAGTAGCTAGTTCCAAACCATAAAACTTTGAAAAGAAACCCAAGGGAATATTTTCCAACTGATGGCATGGTTTGGGGAATGCACATTATGACATGCATTTCTGGTCTGCACGAGATTCAGAAAAAGTCTCATGGTTATGACTGGGCGCAGCTTTTGAATTTTACAATAATTTTCCATGATGTTACATGGTTTAATATGAAACTATTTTTACAAATGAAATCAATGGGAGAGAAATTGGTGTTCCTTGCACCCGGGGGTGGGTGGGGGTAAAAGGAAACTATTTTGCGGGGCAATGTCCCACAGCCCAAGGAAGCTTGAAATACATTTGATGTCATATTAGCCTCGGATGATATACAGGCGTCCTGAGCGGCTGCCTTAAACAGGCCCCTTGCAATACGTTAATGAGGGATCTAAAGTCTGTTTTAAGGACCCCTTCAGGAAATTGGATAGCGCCGAGTGGATTGACACTGGGCCTGCTCTGTTCAGATTTTCCAGCGTTTGCGACAGCCTAACCAACAGCAACAACAAATGGATAAGATTTTTTTTCCATTGTATCTTGATGCGGAGTGGGAGGAGGAGTGGGATTACTCTCCCTGACTCCACAGTACTCCTGAGGGCCGCTGCTGGTCCCCATTAGTCTCCTCAGGTTTTACTCTCCTCCCCCCCCCCCCACTCTTCCAATTACATACCTGAGGGACGCTGCTGGCGAGGCAGCCAGCCCAAACAAACTGGCGAGCTGCCTCTGGAGTGACGACAGGTGCCTGCAGCTCACCTGTAATATTGAAATGAGACCAAGCGGACCTTTTTCAGGAGATCTTCAAGCCAACCTCTCTGCGTGCACGTTGCAGTTGCGCCGTCTGTTTCACACCCATCTTTAACTTCTTTACTCAAAGAATGTGGAACGTGCTACCGCAAGGAGTAGTTGAGGCAAATAGCATAGATGCGTTTAAGGGGAAGCTAGATAAGCACATGACCGAGAAAGGGATAGAATGATATGCTGATAGGGTTAGATGAAGATTGGTGGGAGAAGGCTTGTGTGGAAAATAAATGTCGGCATAGGCCTCCAGGGCCGAATAGCCTGTTTCTGTACTGTACACTCAACGTCTTCGGGCGGTAACCAATTTCTCCCCCAGTGGGTTTATATTTTTGCTAAATGCTATTATTATTTATCAACAATGATCAGACTACCCAAGTTGGTTGCAATCTTGCCTCCAAGTCAGAAAGTTATGAATTCAAATCCCACTCTAGGGCCGCGATTTTACTTAGCTCGGCAGGTCCGGAGCGGGCGATGTCGGTAGCGGGTCCCGACCCTACTGCTGGCTCCATCCCGCTCTGTGAAATGACTTTCCATTGATGGGGCTTGTTAAGCAGGCACAGCGCATTTCCCAGGTCAATTAGAGGAAGCGGGTCTGGTGATGTCATTTCATGATGCGTCATCAGCCGGTTTCCTTTAAGGGACCATGGCCAACTTTAATTTGACATTTGTGCTGTCAGTGTCCTACAGCATTGAAGTGCTGCAAACACTGACAATGACTGCGCAGAGGTGCAGGGCTGTACCCAGGTTCTCCCATGACTCCCTCCATATGCTTATGGAGGGAGTCACAGCACGCATGCAGGTCCTCTTCCCTTCCCATGGGTGAAAGAGACCTCCCCAGGAGACCAACTCAGCCTGGTTGCACATTGCACAGGAGGGCACAAGCAGGGATGTGATCAAGAGGACCAGGCTGCAGTGGCGCAAATCCTTCAATGATCTCAGTAGATCACAAAACGTTAGTACAAAAGCTACACTCACCTTCATCCTGCTGTGCCTCTCATCACATCCCCATCACTCTGCCTTCCCTACCCTACTCCTGCACATCCTTACTCACACTAACTTACCTTACACCTCCGCCCATCTCTCTCTATCTACTTTATCACATCCCCATCTCACTAGCCACCCCTCACACTCACCCTCATCCTAGTGCAATCATACCAACTAACAACACACAAGGGTAGCCACTTTGGTGTTTTATCCAATGTTCATGTAAAGTTTCTGTCAATGTGCTGTCAAACACTGAAACCTTTTTTCTTCAACACTTTCCGTTCTTGGACAGATTTGTGTGCACATTTGGAAGTGGCTTAGTGAATTGCAGTGAATGGTGAGACATAACGGTGCCCTCCACAATGGTGACGAGTGTGAATGGAATGGCTTGGACATTGTAGGGATGCTTTATGGTGTTGGTGTGGTGTGGTGCCAACCTGGCACATGTGGCAGCCAGGGTGTACAGCGTCAAGTGAAGTAAATCTGGCCATGGTGAGGCCATCCCTGGCCTCCCAGGCAGCAATGTGTTCGGGTGCTGATACCCTCTGTCCTGTGCAGCATCAGGTGACTGCGGAGAAGGTTGATGTTGTTGGTGCTGCTGGTGTGCCTGGTGCTGGGGCTGATCGTGGTCGGATTCTGAGGACCAAGGTGAGACAGTATAAAGGGCACCCATGCTGATGGAATAGATGGCAGATGAGGCAGAGATGACAGAAACATTCTGTCAATGGCAAGAGATTTATTCCAAAGATGTGATACTGGGTGGAGAGTGGAAAACCTGCAGAATCTGTGCTGCAAATGGACTGAGAAACAGCTTGTGGCTGAGGAAAGTGAAGATCTGTCAGGTGGGACCTTTTATAGCACATTTCAAGCTGCCAAGTAATCAGCTGATTCAATGGCCTTTCAACTCCCGCCTCAGTTAACAGACATGATCCCCGAGCAGCGTGGATCCTGTGGGCAAGCAGTTAAAGTGAAAAGGTAAGGTAAAATGTATCCCTAATGATCTCTCAACAAGGCAACATTCAGCTTAATTGGGTCCCCCGCCGCTGCCTGTCGGGTCTGCTCAGCGCTGACAGACCCGACATTGGGAAAGGTGCGTGGCAGCGGGTTGACAGCGGGGTTCTGAACTGCTGTCAAAAATAAAAACACTTTCCCACCCAACCCTCCACCGATCCCACCCGCTGATCCCCGAAAATTCCGGCTTAGGACTTGAGCATATAATCTAGGCCGACACTTCAGTGCAGTATTGAGGAAGTGTTGCTTTGTTGGATGTGCCCTTTTTCAGATGGGGACATGACTGCCTCTTCAAGTGGATGTAAAAGATCCTATGGCGCTATTTGAAGGAAAGCAGAGAGTTCTCCTGGTGTCCTGGGCAACAATCATCCATCAACCAACACCACCAAAAATATGTTAATTAGTTATTCATCTTATTTAAAGTTTGTGGGATCTTGTTGTGTGAAAATAGGCTGCTGCGTTTTCGTACATAATTTCAGAAGTAATTGATTGGTTTTGAAGCACTTCAGGATGGAGAATGTCATGAGGTGCTGGAGAAATACAAGTTCTTTCATGGAATCATGAAATCTTACAGCACTCAATTTGGCTCTCCGAAAGAGCAATTGACTAGGTCCTACTCACCTGCCCGATCATTTTTATTTAAATAAACTACAGTGCAAAAGCAAAAATATACTGTTGTAACAGTACCAAAACAGATTAAAAGAAAAAAAACCTGAAGTAAGTAGTGCGCAATCAGGGCTGGATTATTTCTATTTGAGGCCACAAGGAATGTCATGACATCTTAGGGTCCAGCAGCTCCAAACAGAGAAGATAGGAGCAGGAGTAGGCCATTCGGCCCCTCGTGCCTATTCCGCCATTTAATGAGATCATGGCTGATCATCCAAATTCAGTACCCTGTCCCTGCTTTCTCCCCATATCCCTTGATCCCTTTAGCCTTAAGAAATATATCTATCTCCTTCTTGAATATATTTAATGAATTGGCCTCAACTGCCTTCTGTGGTAGAGAATTCCACAGGTTCACCACTCTCTGGGTGAAGAAATTCCTCCTCATCGCAGTCCGAAATGGCTTACCCCTTATTCTTAGACTGTGACCCCTGGTTCTGGACTCCCCCGCCATCGGGAACATCCTTCCTGCATCTAGGCTGTCTAATCCGGTTAGAATGTTATAAGTTTCAATGAGATCCCCTCTCATCCTTCTAAACTCTAGCGAATACAAGCCCAATCGACCCAATCTCTCTTCATACGTCATTCCTGCCATCCCAAGTATCAGTCTGGTGAATCTTCGCTGCACTCCCTCCATGGCAAGAACATCCTTCCTCAGATAAGGCGACCAAAACTGCACACAATACTCAAGGTGTGGTCTCACCAAGTCCCTGTACAACAGCAGCAAGACATCCTTGCTCCTGTACTCGAATCCTCTCGCTATGAAGGCCAACATACCATTTGCCTTCTTAACCGCCTGCTGCACCTGCATGCTTACCTTCAGTGACTGGTGCACAAGGACACCCAGGTCTCGTTGCACTTCCCCTTTTCCCAATCTATTACCATTCAGATAATAATCTGCCTTCCTGGTTTTGCCACCAAAGTGGATAACCTCGCATTTATCCACATTATACTGCATCTGCCCAATCAGCCAACCTGTCCAAATCATACTGGAGTTTCTCTGCATCCTCCTCACAGCACACACGCCCACCCAGCTGTGTGTCGTCTGCAAACTTGGAGATATTACATCTAGTTCCCTCGTCTAGATCATTAATAGAAATTGTGAATAACTGGGGTCCTTACACCGATCCCTGCGGTACCCCACTAGTCACTGCCTGCCACTCGGAAAAAGACCCGCTTATTCCAACTCTTTGCTTCCTGTCTGCCAACCAGTTCTCTATCCAAGTCAGTACCTTACCCCCAATCCCATGTGCTTTAATTTTGCACGCTAATCTCTTATGCGGGACCTTATCGAAAGCCTTCTGAAAGTCCAAATACACCACATCCACTGGTTCTCCCTTATCTATTCTACCAGTTACATCCTCAAAAAATTCCAGTAGATTAGTCAAGCATGATTTACCTTTTGTAAATCCATGTTGACTTTGTCTGATCCTGTCACTGTTTTCCAAGTGCTCTGCTATTACATATTTTATAATGGACTCTAGCATTTTGCCCACTACCGATGTCAGGCTTACCGGTCTATAATTCCCCATTTTCTCTATACCACCTTTTTTAAATAGTGGGGTTACATTAGCTACCTTCCAATCCATGGGAACTGTTCCATAGAATTCGATAGAATTTTGGAAGATGACCAGCAATGCATCTACTATTTCTAGGGCCACTTCCTTAATTACCCTAGGATGTAGATTATCAGGCCCTGGGGATTTATCGGCCTTCAATCTCATCAATTTCCCTAACACCATTTCTCTACAAATACTGATTTAATTCAGTTCCTCCCTCTCATTAGACCCGATGTTCCCCGACATCTCTGGGAGGTTATTTGTGTCCTCCTTTGTGAAGACAGAACCAAAGTATGTATTTAATTGGTCTACCATTTCTTTGTTCCCCATTATAAATTCCCCTGATTCTGAGTGCAAGGGACCTATGCTTGACTTCACCAATCTTTTTCTCTTCACATATCTATAGAAGCTTTTACAGTCAGTTTTTATGTTCCCTGAAAGCTTACTCTCATACTCTATTTTCCCCCTCTTAATTAATCCCTTTGTCCTCCTTTGCTGAATCCTAAACTGTTCCCAATCCTCAGGTTTGCTGCTTTTTCTGGCCAATTTATATGTCCTCTCCTTGGATCTTATGCTATCCCTAATTTCCCTTGGTAGCCACAGTTGAGTCACCTTTTTTGTTTTATTTTTATGCCAAACAGGGATGAACAAATTCTGTAGTTCATCCATGCGATCTTTAAATGTTTGCCATTGCCTATCCACCGTCAACCCTTAAAGTAACGTTCCCCAATCCATCCTAGCCAACTCGCGCCTCATGCCATCGTAGTTTCCTTTTTTTAAATTCAGGACCCTAGTCTCTGAGTCAACTACTTCACTCTCCATCTTAAGGAAGAATTCTATCATATTATGATCGCTCCTCCCCAAGGGGCCTCGCACAAGATTGCTAATTAATCCTTTCTCATTACATAATACCCAGTCTAAGATGGCCTGATCTCTAATTGGTTCCTCAACATATTGGTCCAGGAAACCATCCTGTATACACTCTAGGAATTCCTCCTCCACAGTATTGTCACTAATTTGGTTAGCCCAATCTAGATGTAGATTAAAGTCACCCATGATAACTGCTGTGCCCTTATTGCACGCATCTCTAATTTCTTGTTTAATGCCATCCCCAACCTCAGCATTACTGTTTGGGGGTCTGTTTACAACTCCCACTAATGTTTTCTGCCCCTTGGTATTTCTCAGCTCTACCCATACAGATTCCACATCATCAGAGCTAATATCCTTCCTTAATATTGTGTTAACCTCCTCTTTAACCAGCAATGCTACCCCACCTCCTTTTCCTTTTTTCCTGTCTTTCCTGAATATTGAATACCCCTGGATGTTGAATTCCCAGCCTTGGTCACCCTGGAGCCATGTCTCCGTAATCCCAATTAGATCATATCCATTTACATCTATTTGCGCAGCTAATTCATCCACCTTATTACGTATGCTCCTCGCATTAAGACACAAAGCCTTCAGGCTTGTTTTTTAACACTCTTAGACCTTTTAGAATTATTATTTACTGTGGCCATGTTTGATTTGCACCCTTGAATTCTCTGACTGCCACTTTTGCTTTTCTCCTTCCTGTCTTTTGCTTCTATCCTTGCTTCCCTTTCCTCTGTCTCCCTGCACAGGTTCCCAACCCCCTGCCATTTTTGTTTAAACCCTCCCCAACCACACTAGCAAACACTCCCCCTAGGACATCGGTTCCGGTCCTGCCCAGGTGCAAACCGTCCAGTTTGTACTGGTCCCACCTCCCCCAGAACCGGTTCCAATGTCCCAGGAATTTGAATCCCTCCCCCTTGCACCATTCCTCTAGCCACATATTCATCTGAAATATCCTTCTATTTCTACTCTGACTAGCATGTGGCACTGGTAGCAATCCTTAGATTACTACCTTTGAGGTCCTTTTTTTTAATTTACCTCCTAACTCCCTATATTCAGCTTTTAGGACCTCATCCCGGTTTTTACCTGTATCGTTGGTACGTATATGCACCATAATAACTGGCTGTTCACCCTCCCCCTCCAGAATGCCCTGCAGCCGCTCAGAGACATCCTTGACCCTTGCAGTAGGGAGGCAACATACCATCCTGGAGTCTCGTTTGCGGCCGCAGAAACGCCTATCTATTCCCCTTACAATAGAATCCCCTATCACTATAGCTCTCCCGTTCTTTTTCCTCCTGTCCTGTGCAGCAGAACCACCCATGGTGCCAGGAAGTTGGCTGCTGCTGCCTTCCCCAGATAAGCCATCTCCCTCAACAATATCCAAAGCAGTAGATCTGTTTGAGGGGGATGGCCACAGGGGACCCCTGCACTACCTGCCTGCAATTACTACTCTGCCTGGCGGTCACCCATTCCCTTCCTGCCTGTGCAGCCTTTACCTGCGGTGTGACCAACTCATCAAACGTGCTATCCACGATGTCCTGAGCATCACGAATGCTCCAGTACGTATTCATTCGCAGCTCCAGTGCCGCAATGTGGTCTGCCAGTAGCTGTAGCTGGATACACTTCCCACACACATGGTCATCAGGGACACAGGAAGTGTCCCTGATTTCCCACATTGTGCAGGAGGAGCATGCCACGGGGCCGAGCTGTGCTGCCATGACTTACCCTTTAATTAATTTACATTAAATTAAATCAAATCAATACCACTAATTACACTACAATTACATGATATACTCAAGGGCCCTTGTTTACTAGCACTCCCCGCTACACAGCAGAGACCTTAGAAACTATAACCACAAAAATTAAGACCTTCTAAACTTTATACCTTAACTATCAAACTATAGGAGTAGTATTAATACTCACCTGGCCATACTCACCCAATCAGCTGTTTCCTCTTGCCTGCGTCACTTTTTGAATCGTGACGTGGCTCTGGAACGCTCCGCCAGTCTGCAGGATTGACCGGCCTCTGAAAAAAAGCCAGTGAAAGTGAGTTTAAATACTCACCACTCTCCTGCTGCTCCCGACACTGGCCTCTTCCTACAGGGTGAAAAGTTAGGAAAAACAAAGGCGAAGCAAGGGAGCTCCTCTTTCCACTCCTCACCTGACTCCCTAACTCACCCAACTCGCAGCACTCTGTTGAAACCGCCCTCAGTGCAAAATCGCACTTCAAAGCCTGTTTTATAGGCCCTGAAACAAAGGAGACTTGCTGAGCCCAGCTACAGGAGAACCAGCTTAATCTAGTTTCCCTAATTAACTGCCTTCAGCTGCTCTGAATTGTAGGCCTTGTAAATCTTTTATTCAAGTACAATAGTACTTACACAGCTCATCACCTGGCCAAGAAGGCCATTAATTGGTCCAGGCAGCGGGCGGTCGAGGGGGTCGTTCGGCCCGATTGCCTGCCTCTCTTCCGCGGCCATGTTCGCGCCCGGGTGGCCCTGGAGATGGAGCACGCGGTGTCCGCCGGCACGCTTGAGTTTTTCCGCGACCGGTGGGCGCCGCGGGGACTGGAGTGCATCATCACCCCGGGCTACCAAATTTTAATTTAATTTGTTAAGTTTCCTTTAAAGTTTTATTGATTTACAGCTATTTGGTTTAAGTGCCCACATAAAAGAATACACAGCTCATCAATTACATAGTAAACCATTACATTCATTGATCACAATAAACAATAAAGCCTTAAGAACAGCTGTACGATTAACATTAATAAAATTTTACAAATAAATCAACAAAGTTTACAGTACAAATACCTTTAAATAATCTCACACAAACTTTGTAGATTTAAAACAATAAATCTCAATGTAAACTCCACATAAACGAAAACAGTTTAACACCTCAGTGTACAAATCACATAGCACCATCATAACTCAATTAAATGCTACAAATATACTACTACCCGTTTTACACCAGTCCTACTAGCATCGTTTGTTCATTCAATTGTTCATTCGTTCACTCGATCGAGCGTAAGTTCCAATGTGCATGCGTGCGTGCGTACCGTTTGTCTAAGTGCGTGCATGCGTGCGTTCGCTCGTTCGATCAGAGGCCAATGACCATTCGTTCGATCGAGTGTAAGTTCCAATGTGCATGCTTGCGTTCACTCATTCGATCGTTCATTGCCCGGCCCGCAACTAAACGTCGTTCATTCGATCGAATGTAAGTTCCAATATGTATGCGTGCGTGCATGCATACCATTTCCAATATGTGCATGCATACCATTTCCAATATGTGCTTGCGTGCGTTCGCTTGTTCATTCGTTCAATCGCTTTCCAAACGATCGTTCGTTCGATCGAGCGTAAGTTCCAATGTGCATGCGTGCGTTCGTTCAATCGTCCGTTCATTCGTTCACTCGAGCGTCCGTCCGTTCAATAGTTTGTTCATTAAGGAAATTTCCCCCCAAAAGCCAGCCATCAAAATACTCAAATTTCTTACCAATATTAAATTACTTCCTTATTATAAGACATACCATTTACTAGACAATAACCTCAAAGCAGATTCTACATGAACACTAATTAACAACACAGTGTGCAAAATCCCATCACCTTATCAGAAATCAATTAAAGCTTCAAGTAGACTGCTTTCAACCAGAAAACCTGAAACTTTTTTCAACAAAACAAGTAAATACCAGTTCTACGCCAGTCCAATTGGCAATCTAATAACTCCTCGTTTTCATTTGATGTTTGTCAAACCATGTGATGTCATAGTCCTTGTCCACAGTCTTCAGCTTTTCCATGGAAAAGAAACCATCCACTTTCTCAATCCCGTAAAAAAGACCGAAAACTCAGATTTTCTTCTACTTGCTGTTATCGCTCACAGGACTCAGTCATCAAAAAATACTCATTATTCCTTACCGATATTACTTTGTTTTGTCTTTTATCTTCCATTTATTTTTCCTTTTTTTCCCCCCACTTTTAACCATTCACATTTCCCATCTTGTGACCGCCCACACGCCATGCTACAGATGGAAACAGTTTGTCTTTCCTCCACCAAAATGGCGGCGCACAAACCTGATCCCGTCACCGAGAAAAGCCTCACAGCTGCCACCAGACGGAGCACATACGGGGCCGCTGGAACTCAACCGGGCCCGAGACCATTCTTCACTTTTTAGAACCAGTGCAGCATGCTCACCCACAGCATCTCCCGACTCCACCTCTGCCGACCAGCCGCTCCACCCTATATCCCTTTATAACCCTGCTTAAAGCTAGGAAATTTAGATTTTAAACAGTAGACAGTAACAGTGAATGTGAAACAAACAAAAGTTTGATTTTAGCAACCAGTTAAGCCTCCCTGACTCACCCAACTCACAGCAAAGTAGCTGTCAGACCACTCTGATATTACAGCCCCTTTTTCCAAATGGAGCCTCTCTGGGTTGCAAGCAGATGCTCCATCAGTGACATCACAGAGCAACTTAGCAAGGAGAGAAACACAAGTCAAGATTCTCCATGCTTGACACAAATTGATTTTTTTTTTAATTTTATATATTATTTTCTTCACTATAATGGAGGATTGCTTAAATAAAAAGTACTCCACCTAGCCTCTTCTTTAAATCGATGAACTTTAATAAATGGACAATGGCTAAAGGTCATCTAAATTCTAATTCCAATATGATCAGTTATGCAAATTAAGTCCATCAAAGGCGGTCTACAGAAAACAGACCACGATGAGCAATATACATAAACAAAATTTAAAATGATTATCAGTGCTACAGCAGCTTTAATGCATACCTTCATCTGGCACTAATTATGAACAATAAATCATCATAAATATGTTTCCAAATAAAGCTCTGCATCCAAAGAGATACATCATTGATTTATGGGCCTCTGCAATCTGAGATAAAGCCTTTTTTTTGCATGTTTAAATACAAAAGAAAAGTAACAATATTTCAATGTGTAGTTAAGAAATGTCCCATGGTTTTAAGTCTTATTTATTCTTCAAACTAAATTAACCTGTTTTGCAGATTTATGATCAGATAAGCCACGTGTGATTTGAATGCTCCAGAAGGTATAATGTACTCGGAGGGTTAAAAGTACAAGAGGTTCAGTTATTGAACATGGAATACGAAAAATAATTTGGTGATTTTACATAAAAACAGAAATATAAACCATGAGCACTGACTTTTTAAATATAATGATAAATATTCAACCAACAAGCATCTACGTAGTCTAAAAACCCAATGCACCCATTGGAAGTGATACCTCAGAAGACGCAAGATCCTTTAATCTCAAACAGACATCATGTGAAAACATAATCATTGAACCTGATATCAGGACTTTCCCCAGAACCAAGCCAAATGGAGACAAGCCATTGCCAACCGCAGCTCCATATGTGACGAATGATATATTTAATATTGGAGAGATCTTATCAAAAAAATCTCTGAAGGATCCCAATATCATTATAAGTAACCTGTAGAATAATGTATTTCCCAATAATCTAGTGCAGATTAAATGCCTGTAAAATTGCAGTAATGACATCACAAATGTCATCCATCATCAATAATGTCATCAGGTCAAAAATTAGCTTTTTAAAAGTCATAGTTTTTAATTTAATACTTTCAATAAAATTCCAACTATTTATGTCAAACTTGTAGCCTTACTTACTGCACAACAGTTAAATGTCCGTCAAAATCAGATAAAAATCATTCTGTGCCCCTTCCCCACAGACAATGGCACTGCAGGTAAGACTTAGCTGTTCCAGTAGAAACAACACACCTTAAATTATAAAAAGGGTGGGTTGTGGAAGTGATTACCTTCCAAATAATCTAATTTTCAGATGGTCATCGGCTACCACAGTTTGGTTTTCGCAGTTTATGAAATCATCTGCACCTCGCAGAGGAGTTTCTTGAAATCACTGCCACCGATTATTTTCTATTCATAGTATGCTTATAGAATCATAGAATCATAGAAAGTTACAGCACGGAAGGAGGCCATTTCAGCCCATCGTGTCCGCACCGGCCAACAAAAAGCTATCCAGCCTAATCCCATTTCCCAGCCCTTGGTCCATAGCCCTGCAGGTTAGAGCATCCCAAGTGCACATCCAAGTACTTTTTAAATGTGGTTAGGGTTCCTGCCTCTACCACCCTTTCAGGCAGTGAGTTCCAGACCCCCACAACCCTCTGGGTGAAGAAATTTCCCCTCAAATCCCCTCTAAACCTTCCACCAATTACTTTAAATCTGTGCCCCTTGGTTTTTGACCCTTCTGCTAAGGGAAATAGGTCCTTTCTATCCACTTTATCTAGGCCCCTCATAATTTTATACACCTCAATAAGGTCTCCCCTCAGCCTCCTCTGTTCCAAGGAAAACAAACCTAGCCTATCCAGTCTTTCCTCATAGCTAAGATTCTCTACTCCCAGCAACATCTTTGTAAACCTCCTCGGTACCCTCTCTAGTGCAATCACATCTTTCCTGTAATGTGGTGACCAGAACTGCACGCAGTACTCTAGCTGAGGCCTAACTAGTGTTTTATACAGTTGAAGCATAACCCCCCGATTGCAATGTCTGCTTCGCCCCTCTCCTTTGTGAAAACAGACGCAAAGTATTCATTAAGAACCCTACCGATGTCTCCCGCCTCCATACACAGATTACCCTCATGATCTCTAATAGGCCCTACCCTTTCTTTAGTTATCCTCTTACTCTTAATATTATTTATAAAACATCTTTGCGTTTTCCTTGATTTTACTTGCCAAGAATTTTTCATGCTCTCTCTTTGCTTTCCTAATATCATTATGATCCATATGATTTAAAGGTCATTGTGTGATACTGTGCACTAAGGTCTGTTGATCTCGATCCCAAACTGCAAAATGCATAGATATGACGAAGCTGCGAGGCATAGCCATCAGTATCTTTCATAAGTATTTTCTTTTATCTGCCTTTCTGATTACTTTGATCTGAAACAAATACATTTATCTTTGCATAATTATCCGTCATCAAGTAATCACTAAAGGTAAATGCAGACAGACCAACGGCTCAGGGCATTGGTTGTACCAACATAGCTTGCCTCACATAGGATGTGGGTTCACTCCTCCCCCGCTGATTCTTGCTGCAGTAAATCCCCAACATCAGCCAGACCATACTGTTGGAAGCCCTGATTGGAGATGAGCAGCTTGTCCCAATGGCAAGAACATGAGAGGTTTCCTATCTCCTAGCATCTGCTACAAAGTGGCAAACACAGAGGCTGAGCATTAGTCATTTAATATATTGGAGGAGGGAACATAAAGTGGGTAAGAAAAAAGTAATTTTAAATGAGAACACTTTAAGATTGATGGTCATGCTACTTCATAGAAATCAAATCTACTGATTATTGTACTGTTTCTCCAAAGAAATCTGGTTCTATTTACAATTTGCCATGATCAAAAGCTCTTCATATAACCCAAGAAGAGATGTGGTTTTATTAGCAATAAACTCAATATGTTAACCATAATGTATATGCACAAGAAATACTACACTGATATGCCAGGGCCGTTTACGGTTTAGGCTCAGTTCTATCAAAACTAGTTGCAAAATCAGCAACCTTTTATCCTGACGCCAAATAACATTGGTTTACATTTTCAGTATTTGCTATTAGCTAGTCATTTTTAAATCATTGGCACCATCAGGATAAGTCTTTTTGGATTATAATAAAATACAACTTTAGTTAACTTCCTACTGTAAAACAGCTGTAATATCTGCACATATTCAACTTCTGCAGTTTTTAATAAACATGGAAAATTACTGATAGAAATAAGAACTTGTCATAGATCGGGTATGAACTTATTGTGGGAAAGCAACTGCAGTTATTCTAGGGTCTGGAGACTTCCATCTACTTGACAAGAAATGGCAACATAACAGTATTGAGGTCCTAATCTGCCTGCTGAGCTCGCTAAAACTCCAGAAAGCTGTCTCAAACTAGTTCTCAAACATAGCAACTACAGTATAGGTCCAGCCGGTTACAAAATGCATTAACAAAGTGCCCAAGTGGTACAATGGACTTCCTGGAACTTTGACAAAGTATTTTTTCTTATTATATGAAAGCTGGATTGCAATTTGTTCCATCCTAACATTAAGAATTAGCTGTAAGAATAGAGAATGCTGGGTTAGCATGGGATGTTGATGGACCTGCTGTGCATTCCAACTTTTGCTGTTTAATTAGTTCAGATTTCCAGCATTTGCAATTTTTTCTATTTATCTCCACCATTAAAATTTAGCCCGGCAACAAACTCTGCACATTGCATCCAAGCACAGATGGGTAGAGTCTCTTTGTCACTGACCTGTATACGACCCACAGTGATGTTCAGTTAGCTAGCAGTGCAGTTAGCTATCAGTATAACTCCAATCTGCTAATTATGTATCACAACACTGGTAAATTTATACCGCAAACTTAGCATTGATGCCACGTGATTTCCACTCCGTACCAACAGTAAACTGGCATTGTAAATCTGGAGTCAGTGCTGACCCAGTTTCAGAGCTAAGTGGAGTGCTGGAAGGTAGAGTCTCACACCTCTGGTTTGACACTGTATAGAGTGTAAATCTAATGCTGTTTCAAATCTGGTTTAGGAACATAGGAACAGGAGTAGGTCATTCAGCCCCTTGTGGCCATTCCACCATTCAATTAGATCATGGCTGAACTACAGCACATCTCCATTTACCTGTTTTTGATCCATATCCCTCGATACCCTTACCCAACAAAATCTATCGAACTCAGTCTTGAAAATTAAATTTTGAATCAGCACCACAGCCTTTTGAGGGAGAGAGTTCCAGATTTCCACTACCATTTGCATAAAAAAACTGCTTCCCGATTTCACTCCTAAATGGCCGAGCTCTACTTTTAATATTATGTCTTCTTGTTCTAGATTTCCTCACCAGAGGAAATAGTTTCTTTGTATCTACCTTGTTGAAATGCTTTATCATTTCAAACACCTCGATTAGATCATCCCTCAACCTTCTAAACTCAAGGGAATACAAACCAAGTTTATGTAACCTGTCCTCGTAATTAAACCCCTTAAGCCCTGGTATCACTCTGGTGAATCTACGCTGTACCCCTTCCAATGTTCCCCTTAATTTGTTTTGGGCCACACGATCCATTCAAAAGTCCGCGCATGCACATTGTTTCCCAATTTAAAAGCCAGCTCACGGGCTGTGCGGGACTCCTGGAGCGCTGCATTGACCCCTTCCAAGGCCAATATATTTTTCCTGAGGTTTGGTGCCCAAAGCTGAACACAGTACTTCAGATGTCTCTTAAGCAGGACAGTTAAGGTTTCAGCTAGGCAAGAACCAATCAAGGTAAACAGGTTTCTCTCTCTGGAGCCCAAACTGCAACGACCGAACTGATAGAAGATTAAATATGAGAGATGTAGAATCTTTTGTTACATAGTAGGCTGTGACGCTGCAGAATGCACTGCCGGATCATAAAGCAGAAACCATGTCACCATTTAAGAATAGGTTAGGTAGGTGGGTGAAGGAAAAGGAAAAGGGATATGGGAATAGGATGGCACATGGGATTAGAACCACTGGGTGGATCCAATGGTCTGTCTCAGTGGTGTCATTTCTATGTAATTCTATATATTTAGACCAATGCACCTTATACCAAGCAGTATGAAACCCTCTCCAGGAAGCTGCCTCACGCTTACTGGATTTTACACTGCACGAGTATAACTCCAGTCCATTGTGAAGTTGTGTTTAAAAAGGTCTCACAATGCTCGGAAATCAGATCAAGACCGGTCTCCCGATTTACGCTGCCATTCGAAGCTACTCGGCATCCATGCAAAAGTGGCTGTGTAAGAGTTTGATCACTTCACACCCAGATAAGCTTCGCGCAGGACATATTTCATGGTGTTAAAGGTAGCTTGAAATCAGTAAAATCGCCACGAACACCAAAAGGGATCTAATTTCAAATGGCTGCAGAACTGGACGGCGGAGCTGAAAATTAGTCAGACCACATATCAGTCCATACAACCTTCACATCTTCTAAACTTGTAAAATTAAATAAATCTGTTGGACTATAACCTGGTGTTGTGCGACTTCTCATCTTCTAAACCGGCTGAGCATTTTACCCAAAACACTAAAATGAAACTGTACGAAAAGGAGCAAAGTGCCATTGCAGAGCAGCGGGGCAAAAGTCACAAGAGTTAACTATTTCTATCAAAATGTGATTCATTTTGTTTATTTTCCGCCCTTTTACAATAATTGGAATGAAAATGCCACAGCTCTGCGTTTCTCGGCTAATAATAGCACTGAGTAAATATATTGCTGCCTCCGAAGTAAATGCAAGAAAGGTTACAAAGTGTGGGGGTGGGGGCGGGGGGGAGTCTGGATTGCGTGTCAAAATGCAGTTGATGGCATTTTTGAACTGCACTCCCTCCCAAAAACAAACAATAAATACTTTGGATCTTATTATAGGAAAATCGTTCTTTTTTTTGACTGACACCGATCTGAACCTTGAACTAATAAACTGGAAATTCATACAGGGCTAAAGGTGAAGTTGCTCCTTCTCTTTGGCCACATGGTTTTCACAAGAGCTCCAGCTTTCTGGGGTCAGTGACGTCAAGGAGAGTCTGACATGGCACAACTGACAGGACATGCCACATACCCACATCTGACTTTCAGCTCCAGAGGTTAATCTGCAATGAAAAGTTGGATCAGGGTTCAGCATTGTCCACTGAAGTCAGATATGACTATTTATTTGAGTGGCCTCTCGCGTCCTCTGCCTCGCAGACTAGGAAGATGCAGCATGTAATTATCTATTATGAAGGCCATCGAGTAAAATGAAAACCACAAGACCTGATTGTTTTCACAGCAGACTCGATTCATCTGTCAGTGCGCCCACTGTTCTTTTATCTCCCAAGTTTCAACACGTGAAAATTAATAAAAACAAAAAACTGGGTTACGATAAAAAAAAGTTTAAAGTTTAGCATTATTTTTGAGTCCCATTCCCCAATAAGCCTGATATACATCAGTTTTAAACGCCCAGGTTTTCATTTCTGAAGTTATTCCATACAGGTTATTTTAAAACTATTGTTTAAAAGAATAGATTTGCTCACATCTCAATTTTCGAATTCGTCCTGTTTGTAGAGTTTTCACTTGTGTTTTTTTTTAATTAAATTGATCTTATTTCTGCTGTTACTGGTGTGATGAACCTTTATTCAAATCTGAGTTGTTGCAGCGGTTCGCCGACTTCAGAGCAAACTCGAAATGATCAGTTTAGAACCAGTCCACGGCACATGAGAATCTCCACTAGACTATATTCAAAACCACTTCTAAAGCGTTAAACTCGTATGTTTCAGACAAAGGAGTGACATTACTCGGAATGCTACAATTATTCTTAGCCAATGAAGAATTTATTCTCGTGAACTATTTGTCCGAAGCTCAGGACTTTGACTGTCGCTGTGTGCAATTTATTTATTATACATTATTACATTCTACCCATTATAAAATAGATGAACGACATTTTCTATATTCCAAGTGTTTGTGCTGCACTGATTACAAGATTACGGACACAGTGGGGTATTTAAATAATAGGGTGTGGTCTTTTAAGTAATGCGCTTTGCTTTCGAAATCTTGCTCTTTCCTTACCGCATCAGCATTGAAAATATATTTCTTGGAGAATAATGAAATCATACAAATTAATTTGAAGTGAGCTTGCACGACAATCAGGGCAGAAGGGAAAATGTGGGCTAATAGGGAACATTTAATAGCACGCAGAACATTGAAGGAAAGACGTGAATAGATTCTTCACATTATCCCCATCTCGTCCCTCTGATTGCCCGAGTGCGAAGGCTTTTCGGAAATGTTCCATTCCTTATGGCTGCATTTTGAGGCAGGCGTTGCGAATCAATTTAGTTAATTAGAGGACTCATTAACAAAATTATTAATTTAAGACGTTTCTATTCTTCAGATTGGAGACAGGATGGTTTATATTCCGTATGCCGTTTAAACAAATCATTTGCTCGGAGGGAAACTATACAAGACGCGGTGGAAAGTCCACCTTATCGCTGGGAAATCCTATTTTGGTCTGACTTGGGAAATGGTCCATCCATTATGCTCACATTAATACGCAGACAACAATGTCAATACAGATGTTTCACCATACGGCGCAGCACAGGAATCTAGGCTGCCTGGAGCTGGGTTTTGGAATATATATGTCATGTTACATCAATCAAATTTATGATTAAAATGAGTGAATAACAAAGCAGCAGAGATAGAATTAACTTTAAAGTCCATACAAGATGAAGAAAACGAATTTAGAATGTAAGATAGTGCAATGCACTAACTTATAGTATTAGTACCGCAACTCGATCGTAAAGTAACTCGATGCTTTACATTAAACGAAGACCATTTGTTACTGTATATACAAATTATTCCAAGCTGCTTTGCATGGTCTAGATTTGATCCAAGTGCTGTATAGACTGAAAGTCTAGACTGCAACAAAAATCCATGACGTTCACCAATAAAGCAGATGATATGATGATATCTATTTAATATTTCAATGCGACGTCTTATTAAACCATTGTGGCAAATATTTTATCAGATCTGACAAATGGCTCAAAGTATAATTTACGCCAGTAGCAGAGAACGAACAAAAATCTGATTTTTGTCACACCAGATATAGCATTATATTAATACAAAATTGTCATGAAATATTTTTGAAATGCAGCGAATCTACTTTAATGTAGAACATCCTCAAAGATGGTCTCTGTAAATTTGTAATTATCACATATAATAGAATCTTTTTGGAATCATGCTTTAAATCATGATTTCTCAATTTCGAATATTCACAACTAAAAAAAATGTTTTCAGAGAAGTGCTGCAGTAGTCAAAGGATTCGCCAAATATGAGACCATAAAGTGGGCTGTGTATTAGATCTAACGTTGTACTCTTTCCAAAAATACTTTTCGCAAAATTAATCGATTTTCAAATCTGAAATATTTGTGCACTGACGTACATATTGCTTTGCAAAAGCAAAGATCAAAGATGTACAAGTCAACAATCTTTGCAGTCAGCTGACTGGAGTGCATCATCGACCCCCGGGACCAAAATTTGATTTAATTTGTAAGTTTTCTTTTTTTATATAATTTACAGTTTAGTGTCTGTGCCTCTTTCATTTACAGTTTAGTGTTTGTGCCTCTTTAAAAGGGAGCACTTGCGAACTCTTAATGATGATGTCATCCGTCATCCTAACTGTAAATTAACATAAGAGTTTGCAGCCAGCTTGTTGATTTCAATTTTGCATCCTTGGATCACTGCTTATTGGTTTACATTTTTTTTGCGTGTCTCTTTCACATCCTTGGCTGGCAGCTGACTAGTTAATTAGGTGCACCGTGCACTTTGGATTGCCACCCCTGGTATCAAGAGCCTCAAGAAATGTTGTACCTATAATGATCAGTCATTAACTCCCCCTTTTCTCTCATCAGTGTTTATTTTTACGTGTTAAACGTACTCTTTTTGTCGCTTTGCCTTCATCGTTGTGCCTGCTAAGAGGATGTGTAAGAGTACAAAAGTTACCTGTAGTAGGTCAGATATATGTACTGGCAATAGCTTCCAGAAATCTGTGCATAGTCCCTTAGGGCCAATGTGCTTATATGAATGAGCAACCAAGGCAATATTGAATTATGTTCAAGCACTCATTCTAATCATTATATATAATGAACACGTTTCCCTGGTAATTAAGTGTCGATAATTGTTCTATATCCTTATATTAGTAATCTCACAATTGCTAATGCTCTTGTGGTCCTCACCATACAATGACAAGCAGAGTAACTTGACAATCATTGCCAGCAAATGAGATCAAAACAGAATAAAACCACCACCTAAAACAATATTATATATATGAATACTAAATTGTTAGCCCTTAGAAGATATATTAAAACATTATAAAAAGCAGATACCTCCACCAGAACATAATTTCAAACCTATAAACCAATCCCTGGATTCAGAGCAATAGTTTATTACGCTATCTGAATTATTACTTTACAAGTATTCCACGGTAATTATTATTCAATATTCACCTGTTTTGTTGAGTTTCCTTTGTGCATTGTACTTGAATTACCCCAGTTCAAGTTGAAATTCATTTTATTATTCAATAATTACATATACTGCGTGTTTTCTAATCTTCAGATATTATAACTGTAACTATGTCAGAGACCACCATCTTACTCATAATGAAGTAGGACGAGAAACCCCCATCTTTCCCATATACCGTGCAATTCTGCTTGTTATTTCATCACATGGCAATATCTACATCTTGAAATATACTTCCTACTTCCGTTATTATTACTATTGTTAAAAGTGCTCGTTTGCTAGAAGCACACAAAGAAAACAAAAACACTAAATAATGATCTCCTGGTACTAGGGGCTGATAAAATGAGAATAAGACACAAGAATGTCATAAGGAAAGCTTAACAAGATGTATTTTATTAAAATGCAAGAAAGGAAAAAGAGAAGGAAGATTAAGATCGCATTTATAGAGCATATTTCAGGAGCTCAAGACGTCCCAAAGCACTTCAAAGACATGAATTACTTTTTGAAGTGTAGTCACTATTGTAATGTAGAGAAACTGGCAGCCAATTTGTACACAAGATCTCACAAATAGCAATGATCTAAATGACCAGGTAATTATTTTTTTTAATGATGATGGTCCAAGGATCAATGTTGGCCAGGACACCGCTTCTTCTTTGGGTAGTGCCATGGGATCTTTAACATCTACTTGGTTTAACGATTGGTTATAAATCCAGAATAGTCCTGAAAACCAGTTGTTGATGGAAATTGTTGGGCAGTTTTGGCCATGTATTTGCAGGTTAATAATCGAAATTAGCAAGAAAAACGGCATACATTTCCATAGGATTATATGAATTGACTCAAACCCTATGATCATGGTGCAGATAGCCAAAGTACATTTTCTACGTCTAAAGTAGTGTGCGTACGGTAACATTCCAAACGTTTCATTTCATGAGCAGATCACATGTTCGTTTAGTAAAGATAGATCCGAATTACATGGCAACAATATCACATGATAAGTGTTTGGGATAAACAATTGTGTTTCTGTTAAATGTTAAGTTTTGTTTACCATGGTTGGTGCCTTTAATGTTTACTGCAACAGATGGAACAGCCGCCACTGAATATTGTGTAACATGAATTCTTTTCGGCAGACCATAGTGTATGATTCATCCTGTTATACATTTGAAAGGAAGCAGAGTTGATTGTCAGAGTGATGTTGACACTCAAGTAACCGTCCCCTCAAACTCACATTTGTTTTTTAAAAGAAGTTTGTACTAATGCTGTTTAAATTCAGGTGTCAGCTGTGGCTCAATGGGTAGCACTCTGGCCTCTGAGTCAGAAGGTTTTGGTTCAAGTCCTACTCCGGAGACTTGAGCACAAAAATCTAAGCTGGCACTCCAGTGCAGTGCTGAGGGAGCGCTGCACTGTCTGAGGTGCCGTCTTTCGGAAGCGACGTTAAACCGAGGCCTGTCTGCTCTCTCCCGTGGACCTAAAAGATCCCATGCCACTACTTCAAAGAAGAGCATGGGAGTTATCCTGTGTCTTGGCCAATATTTATCCCTCCAGCAACATTTAAAAAAATTATCTGGTCATCACATTGCTGTTTGTGGGGGCTTGCTGTGCACAAATTGGCTGCCGCATTTCCTACATTACAACAGTGTCTAAAGCGCTTTGGGGCGTCCGGTGGTCGTGAAAGGCGCTATATAAATGCAAGTCTTTCAGTTATAATTCATCTGATTGAAATGCGTTGTAACAGGTGGCAAAAACGTATTCTGGGACTGTGCTGTCCCGAAGCGTCTTGTAATTAACATTTCCAGTCTGATTTAGAGTGAAATGCTTGACTATATGTTCTCCAAAACAATAAAAGGTGAAAAACATATTTTCTTAAAGGATTCATATTAAAATATCCCCCAGTGGATTCCTCCGAGTTATCTAAGGCACAATGGAAGCTGTGCATTGATACATGGTGGACATCAGTGGACTGTTTTGGCTTAGACAGTTTTGTATTTCATTTCAGACAGGCCTCTTGTTAACAGCAACGAATTTCTAGCTTCTTGTCAGCACTTTCATTGGTGCTCAAAAAAATTAGCTACTACACGTTTAATCAAAAGGTGTCTCACGTTCATTCCCAAACTGTAACCTTGAATAGGACCGTTCATATTCGAGTAGATTAATTACTCTTATTTCGCCCACACTTCAACAAATTTCAATAATAATTGCTTTTAACTCTCGTGTTATCCATGCTAGAATTAATATCTACACAGAACACTCCGACTGAATTAAATCAAGTTTCTGTGAATGCATTTCGTCAGACCTTGTCAGTTGCCTTTTGCGAGCAGTGATAAATGCAGGATACATATTCAGTGCTGAGCGCATAACAAAAACACCACCATTGTCCCTCTTGAGTGAGTGATAGAGTGTGATAACAGCACCAATCCATCATATACATTTTTCTCAATTTCCCCCTTTCCTCTTTTGTTGATTCGTGTGTGAGCTTTGACAGCCTGGACAGGAGTGTTGTTCGCTCATTCAATGATAGGGTGGAGGAGGGTGAAGGAGGGATACCACACTTCAGCCCGTTCCTGACATTCGCATGGGCACACATCCAGGGACCATGACCCATTTTCCCTATTACCCTACGCAGGCACGGCTTAGGTAATCTAGATCCACACAGACCAAAAATAAGATCTTCCTGATCTATATAGCTCAGTCACTCACCGAGTAAACTGGCTGAGGAATCTGGTAGAGTATATATCACTGAGCTACACCACTCGTGCTGCTGTGTGCACGATACTGGTTCCAGTCCAATCTGATAACACCATCACTGCGTGTATGACAAGGGGAGAGGGATAAACCAGGCAACTACAGGCGGGTCAGCCTAACGTCGGTGGTGGGGAAACTTTTTAGGGGGGGGGGGGGCAGTGTCAGCTGTGGTTCAGTTGGTAGCACACTCGCCTCTGAGTCAGAAGGTTGTGGGTTCAAGTCCCACCCAGGGACTTTAGCACATCTAGGCTGACACTCCAGTGCAGTGCTGAGGGAGTGCTGTGCTGTCGGAGGTGCCGTCTTTCGGATGAGACGTTAAACCGAGGCCCCTCTGCTCTCTCAGGTGGATGTAAAAGATCCCATGGCACTATTTCGAAGAAGAGCATGGGAATTATCCCCGGTGTCCTGGCCAATATTTATCCCTCAATCAACATAACAGAAACAGTTTATCTGGTCATCATCACATTGCTGTTTGTGGGAGCTTGCTGTGCGCAAATTGGCTGCCGCGTTTCCGACATTACAACAGTGACTACACTCCAAAAGTACTTCATTGGCTGTAAAGTGCTTTGAGTCGTCCGGTGGTCGTGAAAGGCGCTATATAAATGTAAGTTTTTCTTTCTTAGAGATTAAGGGATATGGGGATCGGGCAGGAAAGGCAAGGTAGAAGTTCAGCCATGATCTTATTGAATGGTGGATCAGGTTCGAGGGACCGTATGGCCTAGTCCTACTCCTATTTCTTATGTTCATATGACATTGGGTGCAGTAGAGTGTAATTACAGCAGCATCTCTGTGTGTCTGACACTGGGTGCAGTAGGGTGTAATTAAAGCACTGAGTGCAAGATAATAAAAACAGAAAATGCTGGAAATACTCAGTAGGTCAGGCAGCATCTGTGGGGCGAGAAACAGAGTTAACGTTTCAGGTCGATGACCTTTTGTCAGAACGGAGTGCAAGCTAATGGGTCTGATAATCACTTGAGTGTATCATATTGGGTGCAGCATTGTCTGATAACCGCGCTAATCATTGAATGCATGGCACTGGGTGTAGTCCGCTCTGATAACTGCACTAATTACTGAATGTATGACATTGGGTTTAGTACAGTCCAATAGCCCCGATCACATTGCTCAGTGTATGATCCGGGTGCGATGGCTATACCGTACTACAATCCAAGGGATCTGATGACATCATGAACCATAAAGTAAAGCATAATGTACAGTGACTATCACGAGTCGTGACCCCCAGGCAGCTGTTATTCCTAATGGCAGTTTTCCTGTTTCATTCCATCCACATTATACATTTCTCCATATTTTCCAAGCTTAGCATCAAAGATCCTCATCTCCCATAACACAAAAGGTTCGAATTTTTCGTTTAAAATACACTCCTCCATTAACTTGAATTACAGTACTTGGAACAGAGTGACATACTTGTATCTGCTTTTAGCTCAAAGAGAAATGGAAATAGGACATCATCAACACGGTTGGTATCACTGTAGCTAGGTTAACTAAATATAGTAATGTGGTGTTGCATAGGTCAACAACAGTGTGTTAATCTGCCTTCACGATTAAAACTATAGGCCTATAAGAAATTAAGAAGGACACTGCGGAATCGAGCGATAACCTCTCATACTACAAGGACTGTAAAACATTAAAAAGGGAATCCTGACTGCGGGTCACAGATAAAGCGGATATTTTTATTCTTTCGTTTTAGACAATTGGGGATCAACGTCCTATTAGATTCGAATTTAAAATACAGTATTTTTATATAAATATTTATTTCTATTTATATTAAATGCAGCATTCGAATGCAAACTGCACAAAATATCTGTTGGTTATGGAAGTTGCTCCCAAATTGTGTTAGCTTTATGTAAACTTTGAGTGACTGTAATTATCCATAATCATGGTTTATTAAAGACAAAAACAACTATGCAAGAGCTATATAAAAAACCATTCGCGTTCCAATTGTATATTGCTTCACGTTTTAAACTCTGATTTTCCACGTGTCCCCACACATCCTTAAATCGTTCTAGACGAGATCGATAGTGTTCAAGATCGAAGGTTCAAAGTGTTTTCCGCTGGTTGAACAACTTTCGAATGATTCTATTGACGGTTCTCTCTCCAGCTGCTCAGTGTGGAACATTATCATGACAACTTCTGGACAACACGCAGTCCCACTATTTGCTCAAAATTCAATTTCTATCGTGATACCCACTGCATCCATACAATAATGATCGGCTCCAGTGTATTACTACCGAAAAGTGCAAGAAATATATGGGAACAAAATAACGCTGGGATACACGGTAACAGAATATAGAAACATAGTATAATATACTTGAAGATTACTCTGGTTAAAAACGCAACTGAATAAATAGGGGAAGAGATTCGTTTTACAGACACTGATTGCAATTTTGTTTAAGCGGGAGACAATTTAGCGTTCATGAGTTGGTGGCTGAAATAATACCCAGAACGATGTATTTAGTACTGGCTGCAGTACAATAGAAAATCAAATATATCCCCGAAGTGTTACTATATTATTTACTATTAATGAAACAAACAGCTTAAAATAACTTTTTAGCTACAATTAGTTAACCTAAATTATCCCTAAACTTCAGAGTAAAATATTGAAGTATGTTTTATAGAATGCTGTGATCTGTAGACTACCTGGCTTTTGGCAACGGAAATGAACTTCAAATGACATTACTAACGATGCCCCAAATTGATGATCTCAAAGAAATCATGCAGGGAAACGATTGCTGTTGACACAAAGAATATATATTCACTGATTATAATTGCCAATGTAAAATAAATATATACATAATTTATATTTTACATGGGCAATTAGCTCAGTGAATTTGGTTTTTAATTATAAACGGAATAGATTTTTGAACACGTGAAAATCAGCAGAGAGCTCCAAAATCAAAATCATTATTCATTGATATAACACCAACTTTAAGAAAAGTTAATTGATAACAATATGCACGTGTAAACAATATCAACAGTTACCAAACTGCGAATATTATGAGCATTGCTTTTTGTTTATTGGATCATTCTATTTATGGTTTTATTATTAAAATTAAAATATTTAATTGGAAACTCATTCGGGCCTTTTTAGGAGAGAGATATTATCCACTCCCCCCCCCATACGAATAAACACAAAATATGTTCTTGCTCTTCAGATTAAAACAAAGTCACTTCCATACCACCGCCTATTTTTGAGGAACCTGTAATTCACAATTCGTATTTTAATATAGCTCAATCGACAAGAGCAGCGCTGCGTTGAGGTTCAGGAAAGGGTTGTGCCCCGAAAGTGCTCCAACTCAGAATTCGAACTACTATACTCAGCGTTTTGGTGAAATAAAACAGGATGAAAATTGGCTCCCAAAAAGGAATAATAAACCAAAAGTGATATGCGGATATAATAACCACCTAGTGTGTGAGTCTGTCCAGAGCTGTCCTCAGTACTTTGACGTGTCTATTTGCAATACCAACATCAATAGACAGACAATCGAGACCTTTCGTCATGATTTATTTTGGCAGGTAAATCCCATATTGTTCTATGTTGCACAATATATGTTTCGCCATAAGAGTATTTGTGCAAAAATAATAGAGCACAGTGTCATCAAAAACCAAAATAATTACACGCCACCTTTCAATATTGATCTTTTAAAATGTACAATCTCGCTGAAAGCTTGTGTACATAAATCCTGAAAATTCAATGATTCAAGAATCTATAATTAACACCGGCATAGACCTGTTGGGCCGAATGGCTTCTTTCTATGCTGTGAATTCTATGTAATACTAGACTTCTATGTAATATTTTGCTGCATCAGGAACATGACATTTAAACCAAAACTTGCATATTTCATTGCCTTCTTTCACGACTTTTATAACCTCAACCTTTTGAGGACTGTTACATTCCTGTACCAATATAACACGATGACTGGAATACGATTTACAGAATCCCGAGGATAAGCAAATCTTCTAGGATTTTTAAGCTCTGATGTCAGCATAATATTCAGCACTAGACATTTAACGAGGATAATGTGTGCACTTTTAATATTGGCATAAGTGCGTTTTAAATATAACCAGAAACATTAAGAGCTCTGGGAATAAATTAATCGCTACTTAAATCGTTACCAAAGCCTTCTTCAAAAGTAGGGAAGGGTTCTTTTAACACATCCTTACGGTTCCTTTATCATCTTAACTGTTATTAGCTCTGGTATAATCCGGTTTAATATCCAATGCTTGTCACATAGGAGGGAAAGATAAAACAGACGAGTAAATGTTTCTATTCCATTTGCCGACAAGGAGAGCCGGCATAGCACACATAACCCTGATCTATTCGGAAAATTTCGCTGTATTAGGGTCACAGTTCCGTTAAAAGCAATGCTCCCCCCCACCCCCACCCCCGTGACCAAATGCAGTTCATTTTGTTCTATTTCCACTACAGTGGCGTTGGAACTAAAAACTCTAAAATAAGTTGGTGTCCTAGATGGCTCGATACCTGTCTGTCCCGGGTAGAGTGAAAAACAATCAAAAGAGCTAAGACTACAGTCAGCAGATCGAATATGCAAGAAAAAAAATGATAATTTACGACATATTTTGTTACTTTTGAATAGCCCCTTTAATAGTACACGATCGGACGGTTCAAATAACCGCATTTTATTCATCTTTTTTTAATAGCCTACGCACAAAACAGTTCAAGATATAACCACAAGACACGTTAATAGCCTCATATTGCAGGCAATTCACCTGACTGGAGTGCCGCACAAGATGTGCAGTCTCTTGTTGAGCATTCATGTGATGAGCATTCGAGTTAGATAAATGTGTTTAAAAGGTCACGCTATACAGAAGGATTTTATAGTGTGCCTTCCAACTCAAGCCGACATGGAAAAACACAGAAAGCCTCTTGTCATGTAAACATTCTGTAAAGTCCTTGTTCCCGACAAATCTATACAGTGCATGTACAGTATTAACCCGCCGAGTGCTCGATATTCTTTTTCAGGCTTGTATCGTGTCCTTTAGTTGTATTTGTTTTGGAGAAGGGTGTAGAAGCAGACGCAATTGAACAAAACAAAGAGCACAGGACTGCAATTCACCATTACAAAATGTGTTTTTAGTTGAAAAGCTCCCAAGCTCACTGTCACTCTAAATACAGGAGAGAACCTGCACTATTCTCTCGAATGGTTAAACTGTTGACCACAGGTTCAACAGCCTTTTATATCAGTTGGTTAGTGAGCTTCAAATAACTAGATTTTAACAATACGTTTTTTTTTTAAAAGCTCACTTTGAGAAATGGGGGAATTTTCCTGTTAGTCTTCCATTAATGGTGAAAACTTACAACGGATATAAAACTGTTGTAACTTTGTGCTTGCTTTTCCTCAGCTGTTATACGTATCGGTCAAGCAATTTTTAATTTTTTTTTAAATAACTGGGCTCTGCAGTTCATGGTATTTTACGCTTTAAAACAAGAACCTGGTTTGTGATTTTTCTTTTCAATGGGTATTATTATCGTTCGAAAATTGCATTTAAAATGATTGAATTAAAACAAATTACAGCAGAAGGTGCTAAACATCTCCCAAGTGATGCAAGACGGGAACTGTAGCTGGATTTAAGAATTGCACCCGTGAGGAAACCACCAAGATCATTAAAAAAAAAGAATTAAATTCTAAAATGTGCATCTGCGGCTATACTTTAAAATGGCAGAGACTGACAACACCGTGGAAATGGAGGATGAACATGGAACATTCAAATCTAATAGATGCAACAAAGACAAAAGTAAAAAAAACACTCAAATGAAACTCCTTCATGCGGGACATTCTCATCTGCATTGCATTTTCTATCTGGCTCCTTTGCGAGTGTGAATTTATAGACCAGTAAAATAGCCACCAAGATCTTCCGCTGCACTCTCAGTAGTTTAATGACCTGAAAACAATCTGATAGAAATGCCTCGATCACTAGATAGATTTTACCAAAATCTATTACAATATTGATGTAATGGTTTCACCTTTTACATTATTCAGAACCTTGTGTTGCTGTCCAACCACACAGCTATGTAAAAAAAAACGTTTCCTATTTTATGACTAGGTCATTACAAATACACACGTTATAACATATTAGCAAAAAAGTGGACGTACAAATTTGTTAAAGATGTTAGCGAGGTTCCTCCAAGGGGTTTGTAGAAACTGGCTCTTAACACTGAATTGTCTGGGGGGATGAAGGAAAAGGAAGTTTAAATCGGAACTTCTGAGTTGGTTTTCATTAGTGCCCAGGGTTATTTAAGGAAAGAATTAATACAGGCAAAAAATGTTTTTTTTTTAAAGTGATGAGCAGGCAAGTTCTCCCATTGTCGTGGTCCGGCAACCAGAGTTTGAACCGGTTCCTCAAAGAGTTTCAAAGGGGGAGACAGTATATTGCAACCGAGAAACACTTAGACGTGACCAGGGAGCATTAACAAAAGTAGCATTTTGCTGAAATGATTTACCGTTAGAGCAGTTACGACATTTGATGTTGGCAATCATTGAAAGTAGCTGTTACAAAATGTTTGGTCGAGTAGAATGGCGAGGTGAGAAAAATATTCCCTTTTCATTTTAGCAATTCTTAATTTGATTGAAGACGATTACTCTTGCTGTCAAATTCGTTGTAATATGTGTATCGTTTTCAAGTCAATCTCCTGTTCAGATCGTTTCACTATTAAGCACCGAAGAAAAAACGACAAATTTTTACAGAATTAAACTAAATACCATTGCCGTGTTCTCTTATGCGGGTCTTTTGTGTGTAATTTTACCGTTTTATAAAGGATCATAAAATGTAACTAGGCTGCAATGTTCAGACAAAGCCAGTACTCAACAAGGGCGTTGCAAATCAAGCACAGCGTGCCCATTAAATTGGCCCCGGTTGGATTTTAAGATAAGAACAGATATATATTCATCTCCTAATTACATTACTGTCATGTGTTTAATTGTCCCTTCTTTTGAAGTGTTTTGTGAGGAGATCTGACCTCCCCATTTATCTGATCTACATATTAATTGGGGGGGAAGAGGTGGGAGACGCTGAGGTCTGGGATATAGTGAGTTGTTACATCTGCAAGCCCCTGCCTCTCAAGAAAAAACCCACAAAAGGACTCGAGTTCAAGTCGGCTCCCCTCTACGCTCTGCGGTTCCGAATCGTTCGCAAGCCAGTTCCCTGCTGCGAGCCCGCCAGATCCCTTTTTTTTTTAAAGTACTCGAAACTTATTTTTAGGAATGAACGGGGAGACTTGCGTGTCTTATTGCGATATAGCGAGTATGGATTCATATTATAACCCAGCTCCGCAGGGGAGAGAGCATCAGGACTCTCCTTTCAGAACATTCCAACCTAGTGACAAGTTCGGTCCCAACTTCCTGGCCAACAAAGGCCAAAGTTATGGTGACAAGTCGAGGACCCCCTTCCAGCAGGAATGTGAGCCATTGGACACCAGCGTTCAAAACCCCACCGGCGACAGCGCCTTTAACAAATATCTCTATATGCAGAGCGCTGGCAGGACGGCCAAGTCTCCGGCGCAAAACAACAAGATTCAAGAAGCCAGCCACAACGGCGCCTTGATACCCTGCTACGGTGAGTCACCCCTTGGGGGAACCTCGTCTCGGGGCTTTTAAAGTACACAAACTCGTATTTTTATGGGGGGAAAAGTGAATATCCATTCTTACATAGAGTGAAACTAAAGCGTACTCCCATGTAATAGCCGCTGCCTTTGGTTCGGTCGAGTAATGCCAACAGCATTTTTCCAATGGTGAATTTTACTCAACTGTTTCCCCTTTGTTGTTTAGCGAGACAAACAGTGGCGAGACAGAGTGTGTCTTGGATGTGTGCGTATGTGTTATCTTGTCTCATTATTGTTACAGAACATTGGATATATTTTGACAATTAGCTTTTGTCTCCCCGTGTTAAGTACATTGCGTCCTGGCGGCGCTTTAGACCGTTAGAAATACACTGTAAAATCTTCAGGCCATACGCGGAGGCTATTGAATCAGAAGTGAAAATGATCATCCGAGGAGGATGTGAACTCACAAGAAACAAAACGGCGTTGAACGGCGCTACAGTGAAGGAGGGTTAGTTACCAGGAGCGGCCCGAAGTAGAAGCGCTGCCCTGGGGGACGGGACGGGTAGAGGACGCTGTATTGTTGCAAGTGTTGGTTGTAAAAAGGAGAGTTGCATACAATAAAGGCCACTCGTGTGAGACTACCCCATGCAATGCCGCTCTCCCTCCCGTCCCTGTTACACTCTCCTTCTGGATGCACCTGTGCTATCTTCCCACTGAATTGCCATGCGAGTCCACTCCAGGCAATAACTCAAAGAGCCCGAGCTGATGAAGAAGCGGCGCCCCGAGTCGAGAGGTGCTGGGTTACATTAACAACTCATCCATCAGCCGGCTCGCCCAGGGCAGGCTGAGGACGGCCGCGCAGCCGCTAACAGCCCCCGCCTTCAACTCACCAGCCACCCGGAGCACAATTTCGGCACTCTCTCCCCCACCCCCCTAGCCTCACATTAAAAAAGCTAAACCCTGCCCGCTCTCTCATAACGAGATGTACTCCAGCAAAGGTGCCGTGTGCTGACCCCGCTACAAGAATCATTTCAAAACAAACACCGCCCCAAACAAGGGAAAGTGAAAGAACGGAGCACTTTGGACTGATTTATACTAAAAAAAAATCATTTTGTTTTTCTTTTGGAGTAACTTGGTGCTGAGAGATGCTCAATCGCCCAATAGGGTCAATGTCACTATCTGTTGAGTGAGATTCAGGCTACATGGCTTTGGTTTGTAGTTGCTGTGCATTGTGTCTCAGATGTGAACTCCATGCAAGTCCATTTTAATCATTTAACAGTGAAATCAGTCATTCACAAGCACAGAAAGAAAGGCATTCTCAAAGCATTGTTGTGAAGAATGACTACGAATATATGACACGAATATCTTTGCTACACGATAGAATAGCAAAATACTGCGGATGCTGGAAATCTGAAATAACAACAGAAAATGCTGGAAACACTCAGCAGGTCAGGCAGCATCATTGGAGAGAGTTTGTTTCTCTCTCCTCGATGCTGCCTGGCCTGCTGAGTGTTTCCAGCATTTTCTGTTGTTATTTCCTACGCGATGTTGCTTTATCGGTTTAGATGAGAACTTTGCGACCGGAGGAGTCGGGCTGTTTATATTGCACCACGACAACATCCTGGTGGACAGTTAGTTAGCAAAAAGATCCCTAATTAATGACAGAAAACGTGCAGATAATACAGCCACGTCCGCCGATTTCAAAAGGTTAAACCCCAAATAGCTCCTTATTTTTGATCGGTTCTCTAAATTGCAGTTCTCTGGAATCTTGGAATGAAAGCAAACAAAACCAATCGGCAGTACTTTTAATTCATATTTTAATGCAACAACTCCAGTTTCAAATATAGGATCGCGATTTGTTCCTTTTAGAAACATCCCATTGATTCCCTACTGAAAATTATTTTTTTGTTTCAAATACTCAAGCTTGTTCTTTACAACAACCACTTACATCTATACAGCGCGGTTAACGCAGGAAAACGATCAAAGGCGCTTCACAGGAGCGGAATAAGTCAGAAATTGACACCCAACCAAAGGATATATGAGGGCAGGTGACTGAAAGCGAAGATGCAAGTTTTAAGGAGGGTCTCAAACGAGGATCTGAAACGAGGAGAGAGAGGTGTGAAGACGGAGAGGTTTAGGGAGGGAATTTCAGAGCTTCGGCTCTGAAGGCATGTCTGCCGATGGTGGGGGGGTGAAGAAAGTGAAGGATGTGCAGGAATCCAGAGTATAGGGAGGGGCGAGGCCGTGGATGGATTTGAACGCCAGGATGAGAATATTAAATTCAAGGTAACGCTGGACAGGGAGCCAATGTAGGTCAGCGGGCACAGGGGTGATGAGTGAGTGGGACTTGTTGCAGGTTAGAATATGGGTAGCAGAGATTTGGATGAACTCAAATTTGTGGAGGGTGGAAGATGGGAGGCCACCAGAATAGTTTAGTCTGGAGGTAACCAAAGCATGGGTGAGGGTTGCGGCAGCAGATAAATGTTTTTTTAAACAGATACATATTTTAAAATAAATCAACATCATAATTTCATATTTTTGGGCCAGCCTTGTAACCTAATTAGATATTTAATTTATACCTACATACAACTACCGTTAATTCATCAAATTAGTGTTCAGGTTTTGACCACGACGCTATTTCGCTAGACTTTACAACAAATGCAAATGCTTGAGTTAGAGAGCCCCCTTCTTTTGGATGCGAGCGAAGTGTAGCAACAAATGGTAAACCCGTTACTTAGACACGGGTTTACGATTTCATTACATATAGCGCACAGAGGAAATGTCCTCTCCTACCGCCGCCGTGCCAATCCAAGTACAGAGTGAATGTGCCATCTCGGAATCCGAGCGTCTTCCTCTAAATATTCTTAAAACACTACACTGTTTCAACAAGAAAGAACATAATAGACGGGGTGGCATTTACTTCTCAGTTCAGGCTAAAATATTTCGATGTGCCATGCTCAGGGAGCAAGAGTACTTCAGAATGCACTCAAATCAGATTGGAACAAGTATACTGCCCAAGCTCAATTCTGTAGTGTGTTCATTTCAAAATAAATCCGTAAATATTTAGTTACAATATGAATCAATTACTGCTCCTAAATGAGGTAACAGGCACCTAAAGATTGAACTTGGAAGCTCAATTTGTGGATATTACTCATCTGATTTTATTGTCCCAATCTCAAGTCGTGCTACCATGGAAAACCAGCCTATTTGTTACAATCCATTTTTCCCACAACATCAAACTTTTGGAAATTTTCAGACAGATTTGACTTCCATGTACTTTTCACGCAAAGAGACCATATACACTCCAACTACTAGTTAACAGTATCCTAGGAATGTATTATCCATTGAAGTAAATACTGATTTAGAGCATCGCTTTATTGATGCTTAACTATAACTGTTATTTAATCCTGCTCCACAAGTGGAAGATGAGGGACCACCCGAAGTCCCAGACCATGGAACACATCACACCAACCTGCCCGCAAATATCTGTTGCGGGAGGCACCTCATTTCTCCACTCGGCATCTCAGGAGGCCATCGAATGGAGAGCCAAACTAGACATCCCATTATAAACTTTTCCCGTCATACCAAAGTAGTAATCCAAAATATTCAGTATGAATCTCCTTTTGCTTACAGCTGTTTGCATTTTAGAGCTTTCTAACAATATCAATTCTTTAACCGATAATTATATTATTATATTACTACTTCCACCCACAACAGAATTATAGCAAGGTTGAGCCAATCCATTTTGTCCAACAATCTGGCTACTGGAATAAGATAGCAGTCATTCTAACGTGTGTTTTCTATTCGTTTGCTCGTAACTTTACACAACCTCAGTATTTGTAATGGAACAACAAAGAAAGAAATATACAGGTACCTTGCGATGTTCAAAGGGTAAATACTTTGTCGGATAGACACTACTGGGTCCTCCTTGTGATTGGCTGAAGCTCGTGCTGTACGGTTACACTACACAGATAGCCATTAAAGCCACCGGATACCGTGGCCCACACTAACACTACTGTAGAACGCGCAAGTTTCCACAGCCCCAAGAGCTTTCTCCTTCAGTTAGTGGAGTAACCCAGAATTTCTTGGATCTAGATATACGAATATTTCCACATTCCGAGCTTTACGTTTTTACTGCTGATGAAGTCTTATGAGCTGACGCGCTAAACCAAACAGACTTGTGTACTGGGGGCATAATGTGTTGGGAGCTTCTACATACCGAAGGAGTCTTTTTAATTGAAGAAATATAGAAGGAAAAAAAACTTGACACAAGAATGTTAAGATTTTGGTCATATGCCCCGATTAAATCTTATTCCAGGACTGACACGTTAAAGATGTCTTAATAAGTCCATTATGGTGTAATGAATCATATAACAAAATTGTCTTGTTGAATAAATGCCAAGATCGCAAGCCAAGTTATCTGTACAATAGAAAAGGAGGCACCATAGTACTCAATCCTTCTGTTACAACCTTTCGTAAACGAGCAACTTCGGTATTATAGTATGTAAAGAATTGAAAACATGTATATCCAACAAAACGTACAAGTAACCCTGAGATAACTGGAATGGCATATTTGGATGAGACCAATTATATTGTTTGGGAGGAATCACATGCTCAGTGTGTTGTGATTTTGTGCATTGCACGGCAACCTACTCCCATCGTGGATGTGCAGTCTAACAGGAATCCAGACGCGCTGGTTTGGGAACAAGGAGACGATTAAAGCACAAAGTCACCGACAGCCAAGTACTTTAATCAGCTAGAGGTACCCTTTGAGAAATGTTGCAAGAATGCTAGACTTCAACGTAGTCTAACCAATTAGATTGTCTGTTATTACTTAATCGATTAAGATATGCAATCACCTGTACTGTTCTGGAGAATTGGAAACATGCAGCCTCTTTGTTACAGAGCAAGCCGAGCTGATCATCATTCGGTTATATTTACATGACATTTATTTAGGAACTTATCAAGAAAATTACTAAAATAAACATCAGGGGCTTTTTTGGATAACTTTCTAAACGCAGTTTAGTTCTTTTTTCTGTGAAGGAAATGGGATTATCTACTGAAATAGGCAGTTGGTCGATACTCATCTGGCGATAAGGCTTTTATAGCACAAAATCACTTAAGTTCAATAAATTCGGATTTCATCTTCGCAGTTCACAATGAAGAGCAGATAGGGCAAAAGGTCAAGGCCATGGACAGCATGAGTGGCTGAAACCTTCCCCCGTACAGGCAACAAAACCACTTCCACACGGGCGGCTCCTGATTAATACAATAAAGGGACTCTCAGGGTTTCCTGTAAATATATCTTTAATTGGGCCTGACTATCTTTAAATCAAGTTTGATGAAAATATTTCACAAAAAGAACGCTGAACTTTCAAAAGTACGATTGAAAGATGAACGATGCTTTAACCACAGAAACTGAAGGCTGAAGTTATCCTGCAGATACCGGTATTTGTGGAGTGCAATGTCACAGTAACAGCGGTGCCAACTGAGGTCAGTGACAAAGAAGCTCTGCGCATTATTTGTGCATTGCTCCACGGGAGTTTTTTTTAAAAAAGGAGAGAACAGGCATTCGTCCCCACTTTCTAAACGTTATAAATAAAGTTCCTAGTTGGCCCGATAGACAGCTTGGGGACTTGGAAAATGAAGCTTAACGTTGAACTGGAGTTATACTGTACCAGAGCAAACTCAGACCACGTTGTGATAGCCTCTCGGAGAAACACAAGAAAGTGTAGGACCAGAGAAGGCCATTTAGGTTAACCTGGCCGGCACAAGAGAGGAGTCTCACTGTTCGGTTTTAGTCAGATTGGGACCCGATTCCCGAGTTATACTGTCAACTGTGCCAATACACACCTGAGCCACTTCACATTGATGAAAAAGTAGGAGTGGGGGTGCAATTTAACCCCAAGTTGGAGTCTCAGACCTACTCAGACCTGTAACTGGAGAGTGAGACTGGCAGGCCCGTTATACTGCTGGCCCAGCGTCACACACTGCCCAGTGACAAAGGAACTAGTTATACTCGGGCTAGTATGACATGCGAACAATGGGAGACTATCTCACAGCGGTGGACTGACAGCTGTTGCCTTTAGGGTGGTCTCCAGTCAAATCCTCACCTTATTCCAATTTATACTCCCAAATTTGAGTTAGTGTGCATAAAAAACCATTTTACAAGGACACAAAAGCAGTAACATAACTGGCCATGGAGTCTTTCTTGTTCCCAGGCGAATCCTGCCATCTATTAATTATATATACTAGTTAATGAACTTTGCAAAATAACTCATAACCTTGTAATAGTACAGCTCCTATAAACATAGTCCAGTTGTTTGGCCATTCATCAAAAAGTCCACAATAGCCTTTATCCTACATCACATTGGGAACCACGATTTTCACCTTCAAATACATCAGAATTGCACCTCATTAGACATATGGATTTTTAGACCACACTGGAAGAGACAGAATAAAATAAAATATAAAGAAAAACAATTGGCCTACCTCACATATTATAAATAACTGACATTTCTAAGTGACTTTGTTTAAAGAATGAATCTAACTGCAGGCTTTACTCTTGCAACTTACAAGAAGTTGTGAATCCCACACCCATCTCTATCTATCATTTTCCACACATTAAACTGTCTGTTTAAATGTGGTGTTTAAAAAGAGGTATTTTCACACCATGCAACTTTTAGAGAAGAATCAACTAAACCATAAGTGCACTTGGTGCAAAGCTAGATTAGGTTATAAAGTACTGCAGTTCCTATCTTTTGCTCTGGTACTCATCAAAGCTGGAGAATGGAGCTTTTCCCATTTCAAGCACCTGTGTCCGTGTTAGCATCAATCACTCCCAGGTCAGTTATGGCACAATCAAATGCAAAGCAAAGCGCCCTCCACTCTACCCTAACAACAGGTCTCCGCCCAACCCTCGGAAGAGTACCACATACTGCATCAGTCTGACATTTTTTCTATTAACAACACCAGCCATCCTGTGACCTCACGGAGTGATGTTGACAATTAGTGTAACATTAGGGATAGTTTTGAGCTGTAGGCATATGCCCATTAGGAACTGGATTGGGACCGCCCAACTTTATTTCACACAAGATCCTTACAGCCCACAGACAAAGGAAACTTTCATCCCATCACTCTGGCTGGATTTCGACCCAGGTCCCAAGGGTGAAACCACCGCTGTGTCACACAGCTAATAAGAATCTGAGTGCATTCCCGCTTAAACTCTATCTAGATGTATTTCTGTTACAAATAACCTGCCATTCATTCATGCTTCGAATTATTTTTACAGTGTACAAAATAGCACCAACTTTTCAGTTAGACGCTACCAGAAAAGTGTACTGAAATGTTGTACATGTTAAACTTTAACATGTTACTACACTGTGCATGTGTGCTTGGATGAGGTGCATAGCTCCATTCACTGGGCAGTTAATTTCTATATTACACCACATGTTGAAATGGTTCCTCTCCATTTATATGGAGTACTTTTATTTCATGTTGATATTTCAGTGCTCCGTGCAAAAAGAAAATACATTTGGGGAAGTCACGCAGAGGGGAAGTCATGCGGTTACAAAAGCACTTGACTATAAAGTTATAAATCTGCCTGTTGTCTCAGTCCCAAATCACTCTAGAGGACACTCATCCATTATTCTCCACTTTTACTACATATTGCAATTCTTCAACTTTTTAATAAAAGTCACTGTACATTTTATTATATTCTTTTAACTACCTTGCAAAACAAGACTAACCATTAAATTAAAGGCTCCCCACCATGATCTAGCAAGCTTCTCCAATGAAAAGCTCAGGTACCCAGATCATGAATGTCCCAAGTTCAGTCTGCTTTGAGCTAACTGATTTCAGCCAGGTGGCAGCAGTTTTGCTAGAATTGACTCCAGCACCCCCAAAAATAGAGAGGAGGCATTTGGTCAGAATTACACACCTCATCACCATCATCAATGGACCCTGATGGATGAGCGAGGACAAGCTTGGGTTCACCTCACAGTAGCAGGAACAAAGCTAGGTGTCGGCACTGTACATAAATCTGTCCAATATTTATCCTCAAATCAGCTGCCCCAAGGGATGTGGTACAGACATTGCTGATATTTTGTACCACGATGATTGTCTTGCTGCTGGACCTGGCTGCAGGTTAAAGCCAAGGCTGCTGTTTGGTTGTAACGGTCTACAAGTGAGAATTCCTAGTTTCAGGATTCCACAATGAAGCAGCAGCATCAGTTAGGAGCTGTATATAGGAAAATAATGGGCCGGATTTTCCGACCCCCACGGGTGCGTACAAGGTGTGTATGCATCCGTAGGGGCCGCGCAAGTGCCGGGTTTAGGCATGCGAAGCACATGCGCTAAAACCCGGCACTTGCAATCTGTCAAGAGTCCTCTTGACAGATCGCAAGTGCTGGGTTTTAGTGCATGCCCGGGAGATGGGCCTCTGTGGGCAGAGAGTTCCGCTTTCTGTACAACTTCCGCCCGCTGAAAACCTTTAAATATCTTACGCCTGGTAAAAGCATGCGTAAGGCCTGCACTTACCCGCATAAGAGTTTAAAAAAATTAAAAAATTACATTTTTTCACTGATTTACAATTTAAAAATACTTTTAAAAAAGGTAATTTTATTTTTAGCCCCATAAATTTTTTCAAAAAATTTAATTTGTTTACTATATGTCATTTTAATTAATTTTAAATGTGATGGTTTTTTTTTAAATTTATGTTTTACTTTTTTTTTTAAAGTGATCCCCATTCATACTTTTGACAGTTCTGCGCATACAGATGTCAAAAGTGTGAAGTGGGATTCCCTTCTTTGATTGGTTCCCCATGGCCCACGTGATCCCAGGGACGCTTGCGAACCGCATGCGCCCCTGGGATACCTGGGCCTCTGCGCATTTCGTAGTGGAGAGGCCCAGGATCGCGAGCCTCAGGACCTACGGAGCCAGCAGGTAAGTTTGTAGATTCTTTCCGATCGGAGGCATCCGCCCGCACGAAGCCTCCGATCGGAAATTCAGGCCCAATGAGAGGATCATCAGGGTGAGAGAGAGAGAGAGAGAGGGCCTCTGAACTGGAAGGTGGGGGGCGGTGGGTTGTGGGAGGGAGATAAGAGCTGTGTGCCTTGGTGAAGGAGAGGGTAACTATTCAAATATTGTTTGATGCTTTAGTTCATTCGCTAAATATGGACAAACCCAAGTGCGACATTTTCCTATGAATTTTAAATATGTATCAATTACAAAGTTAAAATGTATCTAAAGTTACCCAGAATGACTGTTTTTAATGTATATTTTTAAAATCAGGGGAGCATTCGCTCATCTTCTGACTTTAAAGTGTAACTAGGCTCAGCCAGTTTCTCATGCAAAACAATCCAATTGTTCCTGTTATTTGGGCTCCTCAGGTCCCGCTGAGCAGATTTACAGAAGTAAGTTCTCAAGTTTACTCCTGAAGCTCAGCAAAGCCAACCCAGCCCCATTTATATAATGAGCCGACTAGTGAGGGCGATGACACCTTGGGGGAGTGCAGGCTAGCGCACATCCACGGCACTGTGGGGAAAGTGACTGCACAGGGGGGCGCAGCAAAGTGTAGAAATGCAGTGGTCATAGGGGATTCGATAATCAGGGGGATAGACAGGTGTTTCTGCAACTGCCGACATGGTGTGTTGCCTCTATGGTGCCAGGGTAAAAGGACATCACTGAGAGAGTGCAGAACATTTTGAGGGGGGTGGGGGGAGGAGGGGAACAGCCAGAAGTCGTGGTCCATCTGGGAATCAATGACATAGGAAAGAAAAAGGTTAAGGACCTGCAGTCAGAGTTTCAGGAGCTAGAGAGGGAGTTAAAAGACAGGACCTCAAAAAGGTAGTAATCTCTGGATTACCCCCAGTGCCATGCACTAGTGTGTATAGGAATAGTAGGATAAAACAAGTTAATGCGTAGCTGGAGAAATGGTGCAGGAGGGAGTGCTTCAGATTCCTAGGGCATTGGGACCAGTTCTGGGGCAGGAGGGACCTGTTCAAGGTTGACAAGTTGCACTTCAACAGAGCTGGGACCAATTGTCCTTGTGGGAAGGTTAACTAGTACCACAGGGGGAGGGTTTAAACTAATTTGGCAGAGGGGTGGGCACCAGGATGAAGCATTAGAGTGGGGAAACAAGGTGCATAGAGAGGATTGGGAGAGGCAAATAGCACTAGAGTAACGAATAGTTCAGAAATAGGCGGGATCAAATGCAAAGCAGTCTCAGATGGGTTTGGAGTGCATGTACATAAATGCATGGAGCGTGGTAAATAAGGTTGGTGAGCTGCAGACACAAGTCACCACATGGGACAATGATATAGTGGCAATAACAGTGGTCATAATATCACCAGCTTTAAAATAGTTATGAAAAAGGACATGCGTAAAAAATACTTAACTGGAGGAGGGCTAACTTCAGTGAGTTGAAAAGGGATCTTGTGCAGGTGGATCGGAATAAAAAATTGGCAGGCAAAACAGTAATTGCACAATGGGAGGCTTTCAAAGAGGAGCTGGTTCATGTACAGAGTAGATACATTCCTATGATGGGGAAAGGGAGGGCATCTAAAGCTAGAGCTCCCTGGATGACTGAAGATACAGAGATTAAAATGAAACAGAAAAAAGAGGCTTATGACAATTATAAGATTAATAATACAGTGGAGAACCAAACTGAATATAAAAAATAGAGATCTAAAAAAGGGAATAAGAGGGGCAAAGAGAGAGTACGAGAATAGATTAGTGGCGAACGTAAAAGGGAACTTAAAGTCTTTTATAAACAAATAAATAGTAAAAGGGAAGTTAAAGGAAGTGTGGGGCCAATTAGGGACCAAAAAAGGAGATCTTCTCGTGGAGGCAGAGGGCATGGCTGAGGTACTAAATGAGTACTTTGCATCTTTCTTCACTAAAGAGGATGCTAAAGAGGATGCTGCCAGTGTAGCAGAAAAGGAGGAGGCAGTAGTGATATTGGATAGGATAAAAACAGATAAAGAGAAAGTATTAAAAGGTTGGTAGAAAAGTCACCGGTTCAGATAGGATGTATACTCGGTTATTGAGGGAAGGGTGGAAAATGCAGAGGCTCGGGCCACAATCTTCCAATCCTCCTTGGATATGGGGGCGGTGTCAGTGGACTGGAGGATTGCAAATGTTACACCCTGTTTAAAAAAGGGGGAGAGGGATAAACCTGACAATTACAGGCCAGTCAGCCTAATGTCGGTGGTGGGGAAACTTTTAGAGACAATAATCAGGGAGAAAATTAATTGGCATTTGGAAAACTATGGGCTAATAAATGAAAGTCCACACGGATTTGTTAAAGGCAAATCATGTTTAACTAACTTGATTGAGTTATTTGATGAAGTAACAAAGAGGGTTGATGAGGGTAGTGTGGTTGATGTTCTGTATATGGACTTTCAAAAGTCGTTTGACAAAGTATCACATAATAGACTGGTTAGCAAAATTAAAGCCCATGGGATTAAAGGGACAGTGGCAGCATGGATACAAACTTGGCTAAGGGACAGAAAGCAGATAGTAGTGGTGAATGGTTGTTTTTCAGACTGGAGGAAAGTATACAGTGATGTTCCCCAGGGGTCGGTATTAGGACCACAGCTCTTTTTGATATATATTAATGACCTGGACTTGGGTATACAAGGCATAATTTCAAAGTTTGCAGATGATACAAAACTCAGAAATGCAGTAAACAATGAGGGGGATAGTAACAGACTTCAAGAGGACATAAACAGACTGGTGAAATGAGCAGACACATGGCAGATGAAATTTAACACAGAGAAGTGTGAAGTGGTACATTTTGGTAGGAAGAATGAGGAGAGGCAATATAAACTAGATGATGCAATCTTAAAGGGGGTGCAGGAACAGAGAGACCTGAGGGTGGATGTACACAAATCTTTGAAGGTGGCGGGACAAGCTGAGAAGGCTGTTAAAAAAGCATATGAGATCCTTGGCTTTATTATTAGAGACAGAGTACAAAAGCAAGTAAGTTATAAAACACTGGTTAGGCCTCAGCTGGAGTATTGTGGCCAGTTCTGGGCACCACACTTTAGAAAGGATATCAAGGCCTTGGAGAGGGTGCAGTGGAGATTTACTAGAATGTTACCTGGGATGAGGGACTTCAGTTATGTGGAGAGGCTGGAGAGGCTGGAGAAGCTGGGATTGTTCTCCTTGGAGCAGAAAAGGTTAAGAGCAAATTTGATAAAGATGTTCAAAATCATGAATGGTTTTGATTGAGTAAATAAGGAGAAACTGTTTTCAGTAGCAGATTGGTTGGTAACTAGAGGATAGAGATTTAAGCTGATTTGGCAAAAGAAACAGAGGGGACATGAGGACATTTTTTCACACAGCTTGTTGTTGTGATCTGGAATGCACGGCCTGAAAGGGTGGTGGAAGCAGATTCAATAGTAACATTCAAAAGAGAATTGGATAAATACTTGAAGGGAAAAAATGTTAGGGCTTTGGGGAAAGAGCAGGGGAGTGGGACTAATTGGATAGCTCTACCAAAGAGCCGGCACAGGCACGATGGGCCGAATTGCTTCCTTCTGTGCTATACCATTCTATGATTCGAATAGTGAAGCTCCTTAACGTTTTCCATTAAAAATCGCATTTTTAATTAAACATCAATACTTAGTGCCTTGCCTGGACGAATGTTGAACTCCGTTTATAAAACCGCATTATGTAAACAAATATTACTTCGTTCGGAGGGAAACTTCTATTTCTGATTAGCAAATACAACTCAGTCCGGAGTCATGGATCGCTATCATTTACCATTTTCTTATCTGTATGTGCGTGTGATTTCACGGACGAAGGTGCATCATTGGTATATAAACTACTGAGAACATCGACGACTGTTACATACTGGCGTATCATATCGCTCAGTGCCCATCCATGGGTTTGTGTAACTAAAAGCAAATATAGTAACAAGACTATAGAAAATAAATGTAATGTGCTTTATCTATTTCTGTTCTGCTTTCTCCTCTTCTGTGCACTTTAAAAACATCTCTGCCGACAATGCCGGACACATCTGGTACCCGTACGCGAGGTGCAGGTCCTCGTCCTCTCTGAAGGCTGAACGCTGACATGATTGGTGCGACGTGGTTCGCGCTGCCATTTGTTGTGCACATGCGAAATGGTACGTGCCACAGCTGGGAAACCAGCCCCGTCTGACACCCAACATCTGCATTAAAGCCAGGGGGGCTCGACAGGGAAGAGCTCGCAATTCCAAATTAAACTGTAAGAACAAAGAACGCGCCGTGGGCAGTTAATCCTCCCGATTATAAAATATAATTCAATCATGTCATCTAATGGGATTTTGTCTTGTGAAACATGAAGCCATTAAAAAAATCCGTGCATCTACTTAGAGTTATCGTTATAAACCAGGATTTAAAAAAAAATCTCTTCGTGCTCCGATCACAGCACATCTGGAGTGCCGAGGACAGTGCTAGTCACCGCAACACATAAGCCATCCAGGCTCTCGAAATTGGGAAGTGAGCAATGAGATTGGCCCGAGTGTTAAGAGGATGAACTATGAAGAATAAACTAGATACAATGCAGAAAGGACCATGTAGAGGCATATAACGGGAGAGGGAAGGTAAACCCAGCACAGTATTTCTAGATATACTAGGCAGGAGGATAAACGGACACTCGTTCAAGGTCGTGAGGACATGTTAGCGCAGAAAATATTTATTTACACAGACGGTGCTCAACAGCCGAAACAGGTTGGCGGTTGAGCCCAGGACACTGAAGTCACACACACACACACATATATATATTAAAAAACCACAGCTAGATGGTGTAATGGGAAAATGGTAGGATTGGTATTCTGATCAAATGGGCCAAATAATCTTTATCTCAATCTGTCTTGCAATCGATACAATACCATCGTTTTCTGGTTGGTACATGGTATGTTTCCAATGGTATGAAAGCTAATCCAAATTAAACTGTGATACGTCCCAGTAAGCGTCTGGATACACTGTAGTTATACTGTCCCTCTGATGTGGTGATTATTCTTTTGGCACTCTGAAAGCCGTTGCTTATTTGGTGGAGAACCGGACACCGGCACTAGGGGGTAAGATTAAGGTGTGAAATTAAAGAAAAAGTCCATCTTAGTTGTTGACATTTCTGGAAAGCGTTACAAAATGTACACAATTAAAACCTATTTATCAATGTTTCAAATAACAATGTTACAAAGCTATCCCCTTACCACATTGTGATGCAAAGTGGAGTGTAACAACGAGGGAGAGCTCAGGAACAGGCTTTGCCCCCAACACCCCCCTCCCCAAAGAGAGAAAACTACTGTCACATGCCGGATTTTGGTTCGGGCGCATCCTAAATCACGACACAGGATGGGCAGCCAGTGTGCTGCTCTGCATCTGAAACCAGACAAATATACTGCAGCCTGGGTGCGACCGCAGGGGTTAAAACCAGTACTAGACATGCTGTGACTCCTCCTGCTATCATATACTCAGCAGTCAGATTCCTGATCCTGGCTTTATACTACCACATTTGCATGAATACAAATTCTTTATCCACACACAAAAGTGACAGTATAGATTAGTTATACTGCAAACGTTTGCGTCAGGGCAACGCAGTTTGGGGCTAGCACGGATGCAAAAGTGGGAGCATAACTCGTGGTGTTAGACCAGCAATCTGACTCCCAAGTGCATTCGGGGTGCATTTACGGTGCGCAAAGCGAATGGAGAGTGAATTGCTCTCGAGTTTGCTGGTGTGGAGTTTACTGCCTCTTCCAAGCCCACTCTCGGTTCCTCTTTGCAAAGCTTAATCGCCAATCACGGCATCGTTACGGTCCAGGGCTGTGCGGCAAAAGGAAATGGCAGCTTGGAACCCAAAGAGCTCCAGATTGCGCATGAACTGGGGAGAGGATCTGCAGTTGGGGCTTGAAAGCTCTGGCTGCTGGAGATTTCAAGCCCCAATGCATTGGAGAGCCAACTGACTAGGACTCCATATTGAGGCTCCAATTTTCGCGTCAAAAGACACGCTAACGTTGTTGTAGCACACCCTTACGCCAGAGGTGTTGGTTCATCCAACAGTATCGCGCGCCACTTGCGGTTTGCACTATGACTCTGAACCAAGCCATATTTCAGTGTGCCCAGGTGATTCACTAGACCGCGTGGGAACTCTGTAAACTCGTGTTTCAATGCGAGAAGAAATTGGCTGCTTCTGTTTTAACTCTCTTACATGGAAAAAAAATAGCCAACAGGGAGTGCCGATAAGCTGACTGTGAGGGCCAGTCAGCATTATAACTCGGGTCTGCCAGCAGCACAGTGCACGCCATAGATATCAGTCTGGGACCTTTAACTATAGTACAACAGCCAAGAAAGCCCTGCTTCTGTAAATAGGAATTAGACAGTGTCCCCGATATAACCCCGGTATGTACATTAAAAAATCACACCTGCAGGATTTTAAACCTATGGAATAGAGGAAAGATGTTACTGAACAGGAAAGGCGTACCGTTTAGATTATACAACACGGCTTAACTTGAAAGACCAGAACAGGACGCAAGAGAAATAAATGTGTGAAATAAAGAAAGTGCATTCACAACATGGGCCAAATGTGATCCAGTAAAGTCAGTAAACCAATACTTTTAATGCCTAATCTTCGATTTGAAGACACGTTTTATATTGTGCAATAGTATATTTTAATATGACGTTTTACAGCTTGATGGGTCCAGTGCAATCCATGTACAGATAGTTGTACTTAAAAAAAACATAAATCGGAAGCGAAGTTTGAATCAGCTTTTAAAACATTTAGGGATTGAACTTCACATTCATCGTTTGTGAACGTTTGGATTCGACAGAGGCAATCGAGGATGAATTTCCACAATTCTATTACAGTTAACCGCAAAGTCCTTATAAGAAGTGCACTCATATCAAACTCGGGTCAAATCGAGATGGACGCAGCACCTCCAAAGTCCAATATAACTCTGCATCAAATGAAATACAATGGTACATCTAATTAAAACGCACTTCACTGCTAAGTGCAGTTTATCTCGACTATCACTTATACCACGCGTTCAATCAGATCCCAAGTGAGGATTTATAACCCGAATTCCCATTGGCAAAATAAAGGGGGAGGGGGGGGGGGTAATATTTGGACTGGTGTATATTCTTAGTCGATTTTGAATTAAAAGGGATGAACACACGCTAAAAAAAAGATAGTATGGTAAATCCCAATCCACCCATATTCTTGCAGAATGTGAGTCACTGCACATTATAACCGGCATGGCTACAGCGTTCATGCCGTTTTTGAAACAGACCTACAAATCCTTTTTTCTTTGTAAAATCTTCTGAACGGTTGCGGCTGTGAGAGCAGAGGTTGGGGAGCGTCTCTGAGAGCAGAGGTTGGGGAGCGGCTCCGCGCTGTACGTCCTTCCTGGTGTTGCGATGAGTGCCTTTCTTTGGGGAGATTGAGGACACATGGGGTAATGACGCATTTTCTTTTGGCATTTTCCGCTCCTTAAATCATAGGCTGAGCGGCGAGCGAGTTCCCGGCATCACTTTCACTTCAAAAAAAACGCTGATAAAACACACATTCACTCCTGCTCGCTTTGCCCAGGGATTCCTCTCGCACACAGCCTTTGCACAGAAAAAAAAGGAATTTCGGAACTTCTGGCGAGCTGGTCAGCTGCGCCCTGCCGCGGAGATTTGATTATTTGATTTTTTGATGAGAATTACCGTACAGACTGAAAGGTAAGGCAGACCCCTTGTTCTGCAGATTATGAAGTCGGTCGTTCTGCAAATAGTAGGGGCGGGTGGGTTGGGCTTCGCTCTTTTACGATCGGTTTTGTCCTGTGCGTTCACCTTTTGAATTCAAAATCAAGCAAGAATTTATACCACGACCCAGGCAGAAATTGCGTTATAAACTGTAGGGCCTCGCAGGCCAGGGTCAAGAATCTAGAACAAATCGTACGGTGTAAGTAACAAGAACATCCCACTATATACTGGACTTTTAAAACCGGAATCCCGCTGCATGAGACTGTATGTCCCAAGAGTTTAACACAGCCACTTCCTCGCTGTCAAGACAAGACAAGCCGAGCGTTCGCAGGGCTAATGGAGATTTGGGATAGTTTAACACATCCAAGGTATGACAAACCAACTGTGTGCAAGCCAGAAATTAGATGCAGAGTTATATTAGAAATTAAAGTACCCTTTCCTTCTTTTAGTTTTCGCCTTACGATATGCTATTTTATCCTTTTGGAAATGACACCAACAAAGGTTACAATCAGTTTATTTATTTCAATCTATGTAAGGAAACATTTTCAGATGATGTTCACATCATTTCGTTTGCATATCATTATAGATCATTATGCTGATGTTTCGCAAAGAACGTGAAATATATAATCAGGACAATAAGAGGCAATCGAATTATATTAATGATATATATCTGTACATACTTCAGGAAGTATAACTTTATTACATGGTTAAACACACGCACATTGTGCCAACAGTGTAATCAGTATAAATTGTTGCATACTGCGTCTCCCCGCCGGCCTGTTTTGTGGTTCCATGATAAATATTCGTCTGTCTGGTGAAATATGGAATGTTAAATATGAATCGAATGAGCTGGGACTTCGGACTGCACGCAGTGGGACTCCGAAAGTCAGCACACAGCTTTTGTTAAAACATATGTTACTTGCAATGACACTCTAGAAAGGATGACCTTCCTTCATTGGATAATGATATAACATAATGAACTGCTGCAAAAACATCTGAACGAAAAAAGACAGGCTCTCAAAGGGCTTGCACATGCTCAAGGTTTCCGAGCAATCTTTCTGTTGCAGATTCATCGTCCAAACTAGTTAGGAAACAGTTTAGCAGGAAATGACGTTACTTGGTAAACAACAGAGATTTATTCAGACAATAAAACATGTTCCGAAGGTCTTGCCAAGCAGCGAAAAGCCAATTCTTCCCATCCACAGTGTGTGCCCGATTTCCCCTTATAATGCAAGTATATCAGACATTAGAAGTTGGAAAAAGTTGTACCTATGGTTTAAACTTCAACATTTCATAACAAAACGCAGATTTCATAATTGATGAGTGCATTATAATTAATACGGAATGAAAGGTAGGCGATAGGAATAAATGAAAATTAACTGGTAGTGTTCAACTGGCTGAGTTATGCAGTTTCTCTATTATCGGTCAAGTCCACGCTAGACAGGAGACGCGAGGACCGGTAACTAGTGGTATCTTCACTGGATTCAAGACAAACACGTTCTGTAATTTGTACGAAATAACTACAACATGTATTAATTTGGGTGGGATGGGATACAATGTACAATTTATACCATACATTGACAGACTTGCTAGAAAGAGAATAGACTAGAATTTTTATATTTCACGTAAAATAATCCAAGTTTGTCAGACGTCAAGTTGCATTATTTTCCAACAGGTTACAGGTCCATGCACTGTTCCTCTGGAAACCCAAGGCCCACACTAGGTTAGTAATCGATGTGCAGAGGAAGACAAAAGATGGGATCTTGCTTTCTGAGTTGGTGCACTGAAGACCGAGCCGGCTGTTAACGACTGTAATACTTATATAAAGGGACGTTTCAGATAGTACATGATTATTATAGCGCAGGAATGTGCAGTGCGGTGAAGATTTGAACCATTTATGCAATAGCACAAAACAGCCTACAAGTTATGCTGCCTGACCTGCCGAGTATTTCCAACATCTTCTGTTTTTATTACAAGTTATGGGCTACATCGCATTCCCGCTGCAATTATACTCCCCCCCCCACCATTTATGCAGACGTTGTTTACATATAGGCATTGCTTTAATCGAAACAAGTTAATAGTCTCACCAAGTTATGATTAGAACGCTCTAACTTTCCCATTTGCTGGGTTTTAAACTACCCACCCAAACACAGGCGCAGAATTGTGCACAAGCCATCATTGTGGGTCAGGTGGAAATGTCCAATCATTGCTTGAAGTTCGCCTTTCCTCCAGCTCGTTTTATGAAGTAACTTTGTCTGCAAGGAGATGCGATACTTTTTTTGTTGGGGGGGGGGGGGGGGAGGGAGGAGGTGGAATTGGTTGGTGCATAAGTGAACTCCGTTTTCATGTCTACTGGAGAGTGGTGGGGAATTTCCATGGAAAGGTTAGCAAGTTAAAAGTGAAATATTTGATGGAGATATTCAGCAACAACATCCCCTTCCCAAGAACTAGCTTACCCGGAAGGTGTTCAATTTATCTGCAGGCTCTTGACTGGGGCTTGTTTGTATGGGCCCCGTGCTTTTCACACACCAGAGTCGCGGAATAGCGAAAAAGGTGGAAAGCCAATACACACACACACACACACAGTACAGATGTACCCAGGTAGTGACCGTCTTAATCTCAGTCTTGCTTTCACTCATCTGTGTCACCGAACAATTTTAGACTTGCACACCTGTCTATATAGAATATACATCCACGTATATGTTTCCTTAATGAAACCGGTTTTAAGACAAAAATGAGAAGTCGCACAACACCAGGTTATAGTCCAACAGATTTATTTAATTTTACAAGCTTTCGGAGCAGTTCGCTCCTTCGTCAGGTAAGTTTAGCAGTGAGAGAATCTCCCAGAATTCACAATTTAAACACAGACAAAATATATTCAAATCTTTCCCACATCAAAGAGCATAGCCAAGACAATGAGATGTGTCCCAGGGGGTCCAACGTGTCAAAACACCTGCTGGCTGCATATCCTGTCAATCTGTGTAGGTTCTTGTGTTAGCCTTTTTTTTAAAAAAACACCTGGGAAGACCGGCCATGATGTCAAGTCACGTTCTGTATCGTGCCTGGGACACATCTCATTGTCTTGGCTATGCTCTTTGATGTGGGAAAGATTTGAATATATTTTGTCTGTGTTTAAATTGTGAATTCTGGGAGATTCTCTCACTGCTAAACTTACCTGACGAAGGAGCGAACTGCTCCGAAAGCTTGTAAAATTAAATAAATCTGTTGGACTATAACCTGGTGTTGTGCGACTTCTCATTTTTGTCCACCCCAGTCCAACGCAGGCATCTCCACATCATGGGTTTTAAGACAGACAGTGCATTAGTCCAATCCTCCACAGACGCCGGTTCAGCAATAGGAGTTTGAAAGCTGTCTTCACTTTCAAGTTTGCTTTAGCCAACAACATTGCGTAGAGTTATAAATCTAACATTTATGTACATGGAAATAAATGTAAGAAAAACTATGGGAAGATGGTGTTAAGCATTCAATCAGTATTTTTCGCGAAATATTTTAAAACGTATAAACTATGTGGGACACGGATACACGAGTCCCTTTGCATACAGGAACATACTCGAATTTAGGCAACAAAAGTCTTTATTGCTCTAATTCCAGACCATTAGTGAACACAGACTCAGGTGGTGGTACACAAGAACAGCCAAGTAAACGCTTTGCGTTATCCAGTCATTCCTGTGCACCAAGTAGAGTAGCATGTGCGGCCATAGGACCAGTAAAGGTTGACTTTAAATGGACATTCCCACTGAGAGCAATCGCCATGTAGTATGTAACTACTAGTACTACACAGAACAGGCGCCATTTTTATTGACGACATCCAAACGAAGATTTGTAGAGAAGGGCAAACATAGGAAAAACGATATTGGAAAGGTACGAATCTTTGGAAAGCTTGAAGTGGTAATCGCCTTTCAATTTTTTGTGCAATATTTTCTCACGAGGTCCCAATTTTTTAATGTATTGGAATTTATGGTACTTTTAATCGTTAATGGTACTTTCCTGAATATCGGAATTTGGCTGTTTTAATTGTGCCCAGCAATATTCGTTTGAGGAAGGAATGGAATCCTATACTTGAAAGGGTTAAGAGATGAAACGATTATTAAGCACAGTATTTTACTCTCAAGTATTCCCGTTAATTCGACTCTTGTTTGTGTTCAGCTAAAGACAGCCCACTGGGAGAGTCGGAGTTGCCCCAGAGCTCAGACCCTGCCGTGATGGAGAGTCCCTACCTCAGCGTTAAAGAGGCGGCAATGAAAGGAGCCAACACCGAGCTGTCCAGTGCTATGGACAAAGGCGAGAGCGACAGCAACAAGGGCAAGAAGCGCAGGAACAGGACCACCTTCACCAGTTACCAGCTGGAGGAATTGGAAAAGGTTTTTCAAAAGACTCATTATCCTGACGTTTATGCCAGGGAACAGCTCGCACTGAGAACTGACCTGACAGAAGCTCGTGTGCAGGTAAAGAGTGAGCGGGGCTATCTCACCAGTTAATGAAATGGGGAACGGAAAGTGGGGTTTGTCGATAGCATAAGGAAACACAGTACCAGTTATTTGAGCGGGGATCCGTTACAAAAAACGTTAGCATAATGAAGAGCCAGTCCTAGGAGAATCTTCGGTTCCATTCATGTATTCCCCGAGTAAACATTGAAACATCACTATTAATCAATCACTCTCCACATCGGCATTAACAAATCCGGACTGGATAAATTACCTACGTTTACTCTACATGATTCCCCTGCAATTACAGTTAATGTTTGTATAATTCAACCGAAGTCGTAAACAATTTTAAATTGATAATTGTGCAGAATCCGTGAAGTATAACCAACATGCGGCTCAAGGATTAACTGTGGCGTTATTTATGGGATGGGCGTCGTTCTTGCAGTGTTTTTCCCCCAATACAAAAATGCTGCTTTGCTATTGAGGGAGAGGTCACTGTGTGTACGAGAAAGAGGCAGACTGCAGGGTTAGCAGTTTTTTGCCCGGGTCTTGACTCTTAACTGTTTTTGAAATAGCCTCTCTAATTGAATTGTGTCACAGTTACAAACTTACCGGTGTCAGTTTTTGGAAAGTTAAAAATGCAACTTATGGTATGTTTTAATTGATTATCACAGAAATTTGCAGTTTAAAAATCATTTGTAAAAGTGATGGAGCGCCTGCTTTAAAAAAAACCTCGAAGTACAATAGTCATTCCTTATAGGGATTTTTAAAAACTTCAAATGCGAGACACACATTATTGCAATGTGCTTTACGAGCATGAACTGTCCAGGAAGATCAGTCTGACTGATAAGGATAGGACATTACTCGGAAGAGTTAAGAAGCATTGGAGTAACTTGTATGAACTGTGGTAGTAAGGTTGAGCGCCAATGTTTTAACATTCGTAGGAAGTCAATTTCTTCCCGTTTGATAAAAGCGCATTATAAATATTCATGTAAAACACTGGGCTGATGTGAGCGTGCTGACATGCTCCATAAGTCATGCTGCATTGGACAAGGACAGGATCCTGATTGAATCGGACAGCCGATGGATCCGCATCAGTATCAGTTGAAACCAATAGAGATAGCATGGGGGGAATGGTCCGCAGAAGCTACATTTTGTAACATACAAGTGAATCTCGGCAGCGATAATTAAGAAACTGCTTAATTACGATTTTGCTTTACTAAATCTCAAATCAATCTGGAACAAACAGTGACGCTCTATATCTAAAAAAACCCCAGAAAGACGGGAAATTCTCTCAGAATCTTTATTACGGTTGCACATATTTTATATTAATTTTCCTATTGGCAATTCTATACGAAATTAATTCAGATAAAATCCGATCCACAGCCGAGGGTTCTCCCCTCTCTCATAGACCTTGCAACGATAAGCATCTTTACTATACATTCGCTCTACCAGGTTTTAGACCCAATTTCTTTAAGTTGCATAAAATGCTTTTGAAAGCAAACAAAAAGTCCCCTTTCTACAGACACCAGTTGGCCCAAACAGTCGGACTCTGTGCTGATGTGTTTGGACAAATTGTAATAATGCAGCTTGCGAAGGCCTATATATAGAACTCCATCAAAACGGGGGAATTAAGGGCAGCCAGGGCAGGAAATTAAACATGCAATGAAAACATACTGCAGCTTTAGGACTTTCCCATCAAGTACTCGTATTTCCGATCTTTTTGGAGATAAAAGGTATCTGCTTTCAGCCTCGATTTTCATGGCTTCTCCTTTTGGATTCCCCCCCCCCCCCCCCGTAAAAATCTAACCTTTCACGATTTCTAATCAAACCGACAAAGGAGATCTTTTTAGTGCAGTTTATTTCACCGTGTTTTTTTTAAAACCAAAAAAAAAAGCGTAAACATGAGCAGGGGTTGAGGTCTCAAGCCTTCGGATCTCCATCCCAAACACTGCGGGGCAATCAGAGCACTAATCAAACTCAAAGGGCCGTGCTGATTATCTGCTGGAAAATACAGTCACTGAATGTAACCGTAATGCACCAAATGTGCAGCGCAGGGTTGGAGGAAGTTAACGGACCGCCCGCAAATCGGTGAACTGAGACGGTAACACAATCTCTGCTGCATCATCTTTTCATATGAAACATAAACAATGAGCTGGGCTTAAACCACCGCCAACATTATAGATTTTTTTTTAAACTCTAGAAACACATGAAAGCTTTTTCTTGTTTTGCTTTTCGAACGGGGGGAGGGGGGGGGGCAGTGCTGGGATTATAAACTGAAAAAGCTGCAAGGGCAGGGAAAGTTCCGGGTTTTAATAGTTCAGATAACGCTAATGGAACGGAGAGTGTTCAGCGTGGCGTCGATTCGAAAGTGCACAAGGGTTTTTGAAACTCGCGACTGCACATTATTAAAGTTGCAAATGTTGATGGTTAACAGCGCATTAGCCCAGGTTGTAACTTTCTCCAGATCCCACCCACCCCCCCCAGTATTATTACAACCGTTTACTTACTGGAGGCTGGACTATTCAGTCAGAAAATAGAAACAGGTTTCGAGCTGCTGGATTCCCATGCGATAAATTTGACAAGTAGGACAGAGCTCCAACTGCATCTACAGCGCTAGTTTATCTTTATATGTTCCAGATTTACGTCAAGCCAGTGATTGCTAGTAAGCAAAACTGCAAGATTCCTTTAAACTTCCATTTGTCTCGATTCTGCTTGTAAATGAGTCGTTTCCCCATTCTTTTGCGCGCGGCGATAAATCGGATTACCGGCGTTATCTTGCCATCTCCAGTTCTGCTTCATATTAAGCCGGCCGAAGATGAAGTGATAGTGAAAGTAAACGGATATTATAGTCATCTCGCAGTGAAAAGGTTTCGGCAGCGACAGGCTTTAGAGTCACATCAAAGGCAACATCTTTCTTGTTAAGAGCGAGACAACGTTAAGACGCTATTAGGAAGTTAATAATCTGCAAACGGCATTGAATTGATAACCAGCTCGAATCAACCATTGAACAGTGTTCATGTATTTCTTCATTCTGTGAAGCTCATTGGGAGTTTTCCTATCGCTATAGAAGTGCAAGTTGTCGTTGATTAAAAACTGTTTTAACTGATGGGACTGTTCAACGTTTCGAAGTGGCAATTTCAGCCTTCTCCGAAATGAAACGGTTACAAATTATTTCCAGATTTATTTTAAAATTGCCTATTTGAAAAGCATTTCGGAGTAGCGGGATCAGTAATTTGCATTATTCAATTTATAATATATAGAAAAATCGTCAGCCGATACAACAGGCCGTTGAAATATAATAAAAATATTATTTTGAAATTGGAGCCTGTTATGTATACAGATTCAGCTGTGGCAACTCTGGGCAACTGGGTTAAGACCCATAAATCAAGACTTTAACCTATCGTTTTTAGTAGATTTTCTGCTTGTCGCATTAATGTGATAAAGAACAGCCTATACTTCAAAGTAAAAGTTATTGAAAATTCATGTCTAAAAAAAAATTCTGCCGGAGATTTCTCAGGTCAAATCTGTAATCCGAGCAAAGCATAGTCTTGGGATTGATGTGTTCGCGATCTCCCACTTGTACATATCCTGTAGAAAATGGAAGTAATTTACATGCTTTTGTTCTATTGGCCTTAGGTTTGGTTTCAGAACAGAAGAGCTAAATGGAGGAAAAGAGAGCGCTTTGGACAGATGCAGCAAGTCCGGAGTCACTTCTCCACTGCCTACGAGTTACCCATTTTAACCAGGGAGAATTATGCACAGGTAGGCACCATGCTTACTGTTGGAAAGGAGTTTCTGAATAACTTGAGACAAATTCAAAGTGCACTGTACACACCGAGCTGTCCGGAAACATCTACATCAATGATATTCTGTGATATATTATTGAAGTGAATTAGGGGAACTACCAATTAACTCCAGATTTTATAATGTACCTCAATTCTGTGAAATGCTGCAGTATTTAGACTTATTGCATTTGACTCTGCGTTGGTTTCAAAGTTAAATAAAATTGCAGCTGATATAATAACGCTAAGTATTGAATTTCCCTTCCAACCAGCAGCACGCCAACATTCGTCATCCGCACAGGATGGAATTTGCAAAACCGAAGCTTCTTCACAGAGTTGGGGGAAGCGAGTTACCATAAATATATTAAAATCAGAGTTTAGTTTGAATTTTGCACTCGAAGAGAGAGATGTTTGTGCTGGGGAAAGGATAATTCTATTTCTGACAGTCTGTCAGCATCAAGCAATCCTTCGTCAGGAGTAGCATTGGTCAGATGTAGAATAAAGCCCGGTCTACTCTGCTCCAACAATTGGCATAAACTCCAACTTTAGTATTGCAGGGGCACTGTGGTTACCATTTTCTTAACCACTCAGCCCTTTGGGCTATCGTCTATAGAGACGTGACAATCAAGGTGGTTTTATACTGACCCTCCTAGAGCTTGGATCACATGAGATCACTATGTAGAGGATCCATCCCTGCGTTCACATTCTGAAACATATTCTCCCTGCGTTTACATTTCTAAAACCTGTTCTGATGCTAAAATAGCAGACCTACATTTTCATGGATTTACAATTCTGCCGTCAGAATAATGGAGTTAGTTTTAGTACTGTATGGGGGCAAAACCGGCGATAGCACATTGGTAGCCAATTTTACACGCCTGCCCTATTTTCTTTACCATAATTGAGTGGAGTGCAAAACGGGCGGTCACTGTCCAAGATGAATTTCACCTCCTACTGCAAAAACTGGCTCCATTATTCTGATGACAAAATTGTAAATCTATGAAAATGTGGGAAGCCAGTGCATGGACATCACTATTTCAGGTGAACTACAGAAGTGCCAAATGTAAAAGCACCCTAATACCCTAGCACCAGTTATACTTCAACTACTGTTTGACACAACTGTTTTAGAGTGGGGAGAAGGGGAAGCACAAAGTAATGCTGCCTTGTTCTACCACTCAAAATTCAGGGAAAGTAGAGCTCGGTGCACTGTAACCTAGTATAGGGATGTACAGGACTGGAAAATACTCTGCAATTCATCTGGCAGGCCCCAAAATCTGTACTGCTCAGTCACCCACCCTCAAATATTAATTCACTGTTCTTTAATTTTTTCCCCACATTATCTGTGTAAAGAGTTATAGAGGTAGATATTCACTGATCTTCTCTGCGAGAAGCAGTTAAATTAAAAATGTTTGGGCACCTCCTTCCTTCTAAGCTCTAGCCTGGAAACCCCCTCCCCCTCGCCTTCTGGTAATCTCCAGCATTGTATTAGGGTTCAAGTTATCCATTCCCCGAAGGATGTTGAATGCTTGACTATCTCCCTGGAGCCTTCTCTTCGCCAAAGTAAACAATAACAGACTCTTCAATCCCCCCCACCTCATAACTGAGATGCTTTAAGCCTGGTAGTTAAATGCATGTGTCTGGGCACCAGTATTGAACTGCCAGTGAAATTTTTAAGATTAGCAAAGAGCCGAGAGGGCTTTAATAGTTAAAAAAAATTGCTCCACACAGGTTGTGGTTATACAGATACTAATGTGAAGCTGAAGTAATGTAGTCCAGGTGGTCCCACACCCAACGCTGAATGGAACATGCTGGGCTGCAGCTTTGGTGCGTCTTTACCCAAATTTCAGTATGAAAGTCAAATGCGTGGCAGCAGCTGGGAGTTACACAGTGGAAGCCAGAATTTATTTGCACAGTGTAATGCAGTCTTCAGAATTTAAGGGTCTAAACTAAAATGTCATTAAAACACGCAACATTGCGAGGACATCACGCTAACCTCAAATGTGAATAGAGTGGAGAAATGGCTTCAAACTCTGACTCCATGATCTTGGCAGTGCCAGTACAAATCAGGACCCCATGCCTCTTTACAAGTTAAAAGAAAAACTGCTCCCAGTTCCCTTTGTGCAATATATCTGTACCCCTAACCCTCAGTTCTTGTGTCTCTGCAAAGGTGTTTCTGATTCAATGCCAGACAGGAAATCTAGGATAGTATAAAGACTTGCATTTATATAGAGCCTTTCACAACCAGAGGACGTCCCAAAGCGCTTTACAACCAATGAAGTACTTTATTTTTTGAAGTGTAGCCACTGTTGTAATGTAGGAAACGTGGCAGCCAATTTGCACACAGCAAGCTCCCACAAACATCAATGTGACAACAACCAGATAATCTGTTTTAGTGATGTTGATTGAGGGATAAATAAATATTGGCCATGACACAGGGAGAATTCCCCTGCTCTTCTTCGAAATAGTGTCATGGGATCTTTTATATCCACCTGAGAGAGCAGATGAGGCCTCGGTCTCGTGGTGTCAAGTTGTGGCCAGTGTTGTGTTGGGAGACCTGGCCATTAGGAGACGGGTTCATATTTCCCAACTGATGTGAATAGAGCATTTTTTAAAATGGTAGGACATTGAATATTCCATATAGGAGAAGAATTGACAAACCCAGGCAGTGAAAGTGTTAAATGTAGACTATGATTCGCAACAATTAACATGTAGTCAAAATTTCAGTTGCTAGCCTCCATTTTAATTGAGTTATAAAATAAATTATATTGCATGCAGTCGGTGTAGATTTATTTGCACAAACAAATAAACAATCATGAATGTGGAAAATCGAGATAGACATTTATCGCAAGACATCTGACTCCTAGGATAATATTTTTCAGAAACTTACAGCAATGTTACAAATTTATGAATCAGTAACATAATTGGTAATAAAAACAGCAGAAACAAATTTATTTTGAATGACCTTTGTTCAGTACATTATAACCTAAAGTGTGCATTTACACTGTAGCTACCAGTCTTGGATCAATAGCTGCAGTTCGAGTTCCAGTCAGAACCTTGCTTGGCTCATGCCTTGCTGGAACTCCCATTTAGGAGAACACACAAGTCTCCCAAAAGTCAGGAATTTAAATGTCAAGAGTAAATGCTCTGTAAACATTTAAATTAGGATCAGATATGTTTCCAAAAGTACTCGAGAGGCCCAAAACACCCCAAGCACTTTGCCAAGCTGGATTGACGCTGCACTGGATTAATGGTGGATTGACACTCGGCAAGTTTAGTATTGGTGCAAAGTTCAAATTGCTTGAACTGATGCTAAACTGAGAGAGTCAGGTGTCAAGGCACAAACTTACTCCAAGAAGATTACTTTCTCCAGGAAGTTTCATTGAGGTCAAACCCATACACTAAATTCAGTCTCCAATTACACTAACTGCAACATCAATGAGAAGCAAAATTGCATTGCGCTGGTGCTACAGAAATAGTTAAATGCACCATTGCAATATATGCAGTCAAACTCAAGCAGTGCAAGACCACCCCCTCCAAGGAGTCTGATTCTACTTCTAGGCCCTGACTCTGGATACAGGGTGTATTTATAATACAACTACATCAGTAAAAAATGGGTTTGCTTCACACCAATACTGCAGTTAGAGTGTAATGGAAGCCAAAATCAGTCACAGCCTGACCTGACATCAGAAGAAAATGGAGCGAGACTCCTTGGAGGATGGAGTCGTACTCTGCTTTGGTGTCAATCTGGGCCTCAGCACCCAATTTACACTACACAAGTTTGTTAGTGCACAGATGAAGCGGCTTCACACCAATGTTAAACTTGTAGGGTAAATGCACCCTTACACTGCCAGTTTTGCATTGGTGTGAAGTTAATGTGAATGCATCCTTATATTCCATATGGTATCAGTCAAGCAGTGCAAGACTATGCCTTCCAAGGAGTCTCACGGCTTCACTCTGCCATCAGGTTAGGCCTCAACTCTGAATTAAGGGTGCTTTATCGGTGCAAAATGAACCCATTTGCACTGATGCTGCAGTTATAGTGAGAATTTTTTGGGCCACCAGTGGGACCTCGTATGTAGTAGGTAGCTCATCGGAAAATCCCTGCAATTTTCTTTTCAGTGAAATCAATGGATCAAAATCACAGGCCATGCGCTTGAAATTTTACAATAAGCCGTCTGCTGCATACAAGGCCATGCTGGTGCAACGGGATCTCGGAAAATTTGGGCAGCGTGTAAAATGCAGTCTGAATCTGCAGTCTGGGCTGGAACTAAAATTGGAGCAAAATGGAATGAGACTCCAAGGGAAGAAAGTCTTACTGTACATTGCTGTCAGTTCAGGCTTGGACACAATTTACACCACACAAATTCATCAGGTGAAGCCAATTCCATTTCACACGAGCATGAAACGAACGGTGTAAACGCACCCGAAAGGGACCATTCACAACAAAATCCAATCTGAGTTCATCATAATTCCTCGCAGTGTGACTTTGTGCACGTTAACATGATCATCCCAGGAAAGAGAATTCCATGAAGAAGGATTTCAGATATGTTAAAATTTTTTATCCAGCATGGCCCGGCTGAACTTTGCTTTTTGGGGCACCGACTGCAAAGACTGCATTTACACTGTAGTTTGAGATCTGCAGTTCAGGTTTGAACCACCAGGTGCTGGGGTCAGTCAGTCAGGTCGAGAGATCAAATCCATCTGCCATGGACCATACTCTCACACAGGGGATTGAGTTTCCGCGAGTATTAACAGCGCAAAATTGGCCAAACTAGCGCAAAAGATCAGGGAATTTTAAACGCAAGTTACATCAAATGTAAATTGTGTTTCCGCAATCTTTAATGCTGGTTTAAAGTCATTTTGCTGAAGCCAGCCCCGCCCACACCCCGATCGAAATAATCAGCGAGTGTCCGCCGATTGCACCCGTTTCAGTCATTCGAGGAGGCTCTTTAAATTGAACTGGTTTTTTTAAGCCGCACAGTCACTAGTAGACATATTTTAGAAGTTTTTACATATTAAATATTTAATTTACTAAAGACACTGATTAGTGTACACCAATGAAGCCAGTAAATGGTTCAGTATAGTTTTTTAAAAACTCATTTTCAGTGATAAAAAGGTCACAGATGCATGACTAGTCACTAATTAAAAATGCTTTTTTGGTGATAAACTCATTTTCAGCTGTAGTAATAAAACTGCACCAGGATACCATTCTTAAATGCATCAATGAATATTTTTTAAATGCAAAAAAAAAGTTACATTCTATTATGGTGACCGATTGCGCTGGTTCATGGAAGATTTTACATTTATCATGCAAATGAGTTCAGGCGGAAACTTGAACCATAACTTCACTTCGGAAAAACAGCGCAATTTCAAGCGCAATGTATGTCCAGTTTCCCAATTGTGCCCAGAGCGGAAATTCTACCTCACCATCTTTAGTGTTGCTGCATTGGTGTGTGAAAGTACAAGAGAAAGCTGCTGCAACTTTGTTGAGCTGAGGAAGAGACCCAATTGCAAGAGACTGGTGTGCTTCAAAGTTAGTAATCATTAACTTTCCAGGTATAAACAGGACACAATCACTCTGGCGTAGAATTTCAATAAATGCAAAAAAGCTAGTTGTAAAATTAATCACAAAATAGTTGTGCTATTAGGCAACTGATAAATCAAGATCCTTACAGAAACAAACACACAATTATTTCCATAGCTTCTTTGCAGTGTGGGAATTTGGGATAGAGCTTTCCCATATCAGTATTGATCATGAAATGTACCAATTCAAACCAAATAGATTTGAATACCCTCCTGATTTCTACTGTTAGCATCAGTTCAGCTGTTATTCAAACTTTGTCTAAAATTTCATAATAGAAATCACTATTTCTAAACTGGTTTTCAGTTTATATTTTTTATGCAAATAGAGTTGTTGTCAAATATCTGGGCAGTATAAGATTAAATCATGGAAAACAAAAGGACGATATTAAGATATTCTAAAGTTTGGTTCTGCAGGGAATGGCTAAACATTCTGCAGCTATTTCATGCCAAAGAAATATTTGTAGAGCTATTTCTGCTGGATAATATGACACAATGATTGTGTGTTTAATGAACTGCAGCATTTTGCAGCCAGGTCCCATTTTGAAGAACATTTCTCTCGTTCAGTCTGAATGCTCTTAGTAATGAGTAGTTGAAAATCAAAACCAGCAGAGCCAATACACTGGTGGAGTAGGTTTGTGAAAAGAGATCCACACAATGGTGCACACATGTAAAGATGAGACTCTACATTTCAATGGGGATTTTAAATAGTCACAGTTGTGATCTCTCTGGGTGTTACTATAAAACAGCAATATATAGTCCATGTATGTTTTTAATTATATAGATTACAGTCTTTGTAAATCTGATAAACATTTCCCCGAAGGCTACAAGGATTTTTTGAGTTAAATGTGCAGGGTTCTTTAGGATATTACATCCATCTTAGTCATGTTTTCCCTCACTAACGAACTGTTCGAACTTCTAAATTTGTACATAAAAAGAAACCATAAAGAAACTTGTGATGAGGAAAGCGTTTATGGTTTTGATGTGCAGGGGAGATATCCCCCACCCCAATCAAATGCATTGGGAGCCAGCAAAGTGCAATATTTAAACTTTTCAAGATGCTGCAGCGGTCTGATTGACAGTCGAGTCCCAGGGTTGGTGCAGACAGGGTAAAGAACCATTTCGGCTAACGTAGGAACCATTTTATCGAGTTCGTTGGAGCAGGTGGGCTGACTGACATGTCCAGGGTGGCGACACTGGCTATTTTAGAAGCAACATCTACTATTGGATACAGGATTTGAACAGCAAATCCCATTTAGATGCCTGAAGATCGAGATGAATAAATTCTGCGGCCATAAACAGAAAGAATCAAAGCGGGAAAAGCTGCCCACATTTTCAGATTAAGCATAATTAAAAAATCACTGGAGTTGAATAAACACCTGCTAATGACCTTAACGGCATGTTTTATGTTTATTTAGTGCGGAGTTTGAGAGAAATGCGAGGAGGGAGTTTGAAATGAGCTAAATCGAGACTGATTGCAAACACTATTAAAATATATGGAGGAGCTGTGTTTATTTTTCCAGAGATATGCGTAAAATAGGTTACTGCTCTAAAGTACAATGATTGACACATGCGGAGTGTGTAATGAGCTTTACTAAAGATGACCTAATGCTAAAAAATACATGGTTTGGTTAGGTCGTCTACAAAACACTTTCGTTTATTTTACTCCCCCTCATAAATTGCTGAGCCCACCCTATCATGATGAAGTTTTAAAATAAACTGACATTTGCACAATTTGACATGCACACGGAACACTCAAACACCATTATTTAGAAGCAAGCTTATATTGGCTCGTGTTATTTCGCAGATATATATATCTGATCACCCGTTATAAAGAAATGTGTTACCAAACCGGCGATCACAGTACAATGTCGAGCCCCGTTACATGAAAGGAATTTCTTCGTCGATCATCATCCATTACACAGAGCAGGATCACTGTAGTTACAAGACGGTCCGCAATTAGCCACCAATGTGTAATCAAGGGAAAGTGCAACTAAGTAAACTAGCAAACCAAGTAAATATTAAAGTTCCTACACTGCCCCAGTACACAGCACACTTCAGATTAATTCATTTCAGGTCAAAGTTTACAATAGGAACAAAAGGCAAATACAGAGGGAATTGTGAGGAATGCAAAGACCTTCAAACATCAGTACCAGGCCCAAATTGCATTCCTTCCCTAACTCAGTCTCGTTGCACTTTACTCCCCTGCAAAGGCCCCAAATGCTGCAATAATGATTCTGTTGCTGGTCAAAATATAGTAATTTTAATACTTTTGCAAAATACGTTTTTATAAGCGTTATTCGACAAAATAATTCTATTTACTTCGGTGGTGACCAAAAGAGAATAGTCTGGACGAAAGATTATTTCATAATTTCCTTCAGCACCATCGCCTGGAAAATCAATAGGGACACCTGCAGCTAAATGACATGCAAGGATTGATCACAAGTGACTCGAGGCAAAGGCTGCATCATTTAAAAGGGCGATGGATAAAAAGGAATATAATAAAAGTAGAAAAAGAGCAGGGACACGGGTTGAATGTGCATTGCTGTAGTTGAGCTACTGACGGGACAGGTGGGATGGGCCGCTCCTTGTAGTGTTAAACTACCTGCGGCAGATTGCATCGGGAGTCTCCAGGCCCAGGCTAGTCCCCAATGGCTAAACCATTTCCTTTCTCCAAGCATTAGCACGGGTTGCAGAAAGTCACACCGTTTAGTACCTTACCGGGTACCGTCAGATTAATCATTTGTTTATGCGTCAGGCACAAAGTCCCACACATGAACTCTTCGTTAGAGGTGCTGATTTGCACCGAGAATAAATTAGACATCTCAAACTCTCCCCGTGCCACATTCCCCACGTACCAGGTTCCAACAACCTGTACAAGGCCAAATCCTTTCCTCCGGTTAATCCCGACAATGATTGATAGTTTACTTTAACAGTTACTGCCTCAAGAAAATTCCTGCCCCTCAGAGAGTGATCAGCCCTGCCTTCAGGAAACAAGCCGCTTTTCGTCGCTTCCTTTCTCTGCTTTAATCATCGCCGTTTAAAGAGCCCCAGCATCACATTCCCAACCCTACCACCACGCGGTAACGGCAATGGGGTGTACCAACCGGCTTTGAAAAAGAAACTCTCTCTCTATTGGCAAATCAGGCCCCCCACTGAATAATATGCTGCTACCCGCCTCATTTATCACAATCCAATTGCGTATCAACCAATACTTGCGTGAAAGAGGAGCACTGCTCAATCAATGGAAGTAACAGATCTCACCTGAATTCTCCTTCTCCAAAGTGTAAAGTTAAATTGGTAATTACTGCCTTATTTTTCGAACATACTGTCGAGCCACGCGCCCCGGGGGCCCTGGAGATGGGTCACGCGGTGTCCGCCGGCACGCTCGAGGCCTTCCGCAGGGACTGGAGTGCATTATCACCCCAACCAACCAAATTTCAATTTAATTTGTTAAGTTTCATTTAATGTTTTATTAGTTACAGTTTATTTGGTTTAGTGTGCATCAAAAGAGTACTGCAGAGCCCAAACAAAATAGCCAGACTATTCCAGTTACCAGGGAAACGTTAATCACTCACTGGTGCTGTTGCTAATCAGGTTTGTGGTTTCTCCAAATTATTTGGCTCTTCCAGTTACCCAATCGACTTTCAAAAGAAAGGCCGAACAATTTAAATAGTAAGCAATTAACTCGCCTCTTTGAATTCTTACCTAAACGTTGACAAGGGTTCAAATGAAAAATTTAAAAGAGGAATACCAAATTGAAAAATAATATATTTTAATTATTTACCAACAAGGGTAATTATTAAGGAACCAAGGCAGGTAGATAATGATGTGATTGAATGGTGGAACAGTCTGGAGGAGCTGAATAGAGTCATACAGCACAGAAGGAGGCCCTTCGGCCCATTGTGTCTGCGCCGGCCATCAAGCCATCTATTCTAATCCCATTTTCCAGCACTTGGTCCGTAGCCTTGTATGCTATGGCGTTTCAAGTGCTCATCTAAATGCTTCTTGAATGTTGTGAGGGTTCCTGCCTCTACCACCCTTTCAGGCAGTGAGTTCCAGATTCCAACCACCCTCTGGGTGAAAAGGTTTTTCCTCAAATCCCCTCTAAACCTCCTGCCCCTTACCTTGAAACTATGCCCCCTGGTTATTGACCCCTCTACTAACGGGGAAAAGTTCCTTTCTATCTACCCTATCTATGCCCCATATAATTTTGTACACCTCAATCAGGACCCCCCTCAGCCTTCTCTGCTCTAAGGAAAACAACCCCAGCCTGTCCAGTCTCTCTTCATAGCTGAAGTGCTCCAGCCCAGGTAACATCCTGGTGAATCTCCTCTGCACCCTCTCCAATGCAATCACATCCTTCCTATAGTGTGGCGACCAGAACTGCACACAGTATTCCAGCTGTGGCCTAACTAGCGTTTTGTACAGCTCCATCATAACCTCCCTGCTCTTATATTCTATGATGCGGAGATGCCGGTGTTGGACTGGGGTGGACAAAAGTGAGAAGTCGCACAACACCAGGTTATAGTCTAACAGTTTTATTTGAAATCGCAAGCTTTCGGAGCTTGACGAAGGGGCAGCAGCTCCGAAAGCTTGCGATTTCAAATAAAACTGTTAGACTATAACCTGGTGTTGTGCGACTTCTCACTCTTGCCTTCATTAGCCGAGGCATAGAATATAAGTATCCCATATGCCTTTTTAACCACCTTATCTACCTGTCCTGCTGCCTTCAGGGATCTATGTACATGCACACCAAGGATCCTCTGTCCTTTCTAGGGTCCTACCATTCATTGTGTATTCCCTTGCCTTGTTAGTCCTCCCAAAATGCATCACCTCACACTTTTCAGGGTTAAATTCCATTTGCCACTGTTCTGCCCATCTGACCAACCCGGCTATATCGTCCTGTAGCCTGAGGCTTCCCTCCTCGCTATTTACCACTCCACCAATTTTCATGTCATCTGTGAACTTACTGATCATACCTCCTACATTCATATCTAAATCATTAATGTACGCTACAAACAGCAAGGGAGCCAGCACCGATCCCTGCGGTACACCACTGGACACAGGCTTCCAGTCACAAAAACAACCTTCGACCATCACCCTCTGCCCCCTGCCACTAAGCTAATTTTGGATCCAATGTGCCAAATTGCCCTGGATCCCATGGGCTCTTACCTTCTTGACCAGTCTCCCATGTGGGACTTTGTCAAAAGCCTTACTGAAGTCCATGTCGACTACATCAACTGCACTACCCTCATCCACACACCTAGTCACCCCCCTCGAAAAATTCAAATTGGTTAGACATGATCTCCCACTGACAAAGCTATGCTGACTATCCTTGATTAATCCTTGCCTCTCCAAGTGGAGACTAATTCTGTCCCTCAGAATTTTTTCCAGTAATTTCCCTACCACTGATGTTAGGCTCACTGGCCTGTAATTCCCTGGTTTATCCCTACTACCCTTCTTGAATAATGGTACTACGTTAGCTGTTCTCCAGTCCTCTGGCACCTCCCCTGTGGCCAGAGAGGTTCTGAAAATTTGTGTCAGAGCCCCTGCAATCTCCTCCCTTGCCTCACACAGCAGCCTGGGATACATCTCATCTGGGCCTGGGGATTTATCCACTTTTAAGCCTGCTAAAACTGCTAGTACCGCCTCCCTCTCAATGCTAATTTGTTCAAGTATATCACAATTCCCCTGCCTGATTTCTATGCCTACATCGTCCTTCTCCATAGTGAACACAGATGCAAAATAATCATTTAAAACCTCACCTACATCTTCCGGCTCTACACATAGATTGCCACTTTGGTCCCTAATGGGCCCTACTCTTTCCCTGGTTATGGCCTACTCTTGTTCCTATGTAAACCCCATCAGCACTTTCAGAAGCTTGTTGTGGAGAAATCCAACATTATCATCTTTGTACCCTCCCCATCCCCATTACTGGAATGATATTCCTCTTTCTGGCTCGGATACCAACACCAAGGCCACTTCCTGTTCTGTAGCTATATTGCATAAAATTTATAACATTTTGGTCATGAAGGCTAGATGGCACAGTGCTTTATAACAATGTCCTTTCATTCTTGGACCAGAACTTGAATCTAGTCCAGACTATGGGAATGAAACTCTCCCTTCTCTGCCAGTTTCTACGAGGCACATTTCCATAACACAAAATTGGGCACAATGTGGCAGGAACTGCAACCACATTTAATGAAACATTAAAAAAAATGTACTGCACCTGGAGGTCCTATATTACGATTCAGGTTAAGGAACAAAGACTTCACCTAGCCCCATAATACTGACCCCAAGTACTGAAGGCAAGTGGAATAGTGCTCCACTCCCAATACCAACCTATAATAGGAAAAGTGCTGCATATAAATCTCCATGTTGCGTTATGTCCTTTTTAAAAAAAAAAACTTGGCTCATTAAAAAAGTCACAGATATCCTACACAACATGGACTTCACACAGAGACAGGGTAATGCTACAGGCTCTATTTCTTCATAATGCATCAGCAATGGTTCTGAAAACACATGGCAAGGGGATGTCAAACTATTCAAACCCAGTGCACCTAGTGAGCATGTATATTTACCCGAAGATAATGATATAAAATGTACAATATTTAGGTGAGCATGTCTTCCAAGACGGTGTTAAAAATTTAGAAGAATTCTGCACTGCTAGAGTAATCAGACTCTTATAGTGGTAGAAGTGTTCCTTTGCAATGGACATACTGCACATTGACTGTGATCCACACTAATAGGATGTTGAACAACTAGTTTAAAAAAAGGATTATAAAGTATTAAAATAAAGCACACTTAAAACTAACCAGAAGAAAAATAAGTGAGAAAAGAAAATCCAACGTGAATATTATGTTGGTCGATTAACGTTTGGTCTGTTTATTTTTCTTCCAGATACAAAACCCATCTTGGATCAGTAACAACGGTGCCTCCTCTCCGGTGCCAGCTTGTGTTGTGCCCTGTGAAACGGTAACATCTTGCATGTCCCCACATGCACACGCACATGCACATGCACCAGGTGGGGTGTCTGACTTCCTGGGTGTTTCTGCCCCTGGCAGCCATGTGGGACAGACACATATGGGTGGTCTCTTTGGCACTGCCGGGCTAGGGGCTGCCATCAACGCATTTGACATCAGTAATGAACCAGATCGAAAATCATCCAGCATTGCAGCCTTAAGAATGAAAGCCAAAGAGCACAGCGCCGCTATATCTTGGGCCACATGACCGACATAACATTACATATTCAAACACTGAAAATAATACAATTATTACATAATGCTGGACTAAGGACATAACGCAACATGGAGATTTATATGCAGCACTTTTCCTATTATAGGTTGGTAGGATTAGAAATGAGGTTTACTTCAACTTAAAAATATTTATATTATACCCCTTTACTGTACAAGAGCAACCCTGAAAACTATTCAAAATCCCAAGTTTCATTTGAAATTGATATCCTTTTTAACAGGCGAGCTTATAAAAGTCTATGGTAGAATGGCATCTTTTCTTTTTAGGGCCAAATCTGTAATTAGAATTCACCAAACTCCAGAGGAAATTGCAGAGAGCTTTCGGTTTTACATAAAATTGTGTATAAGGGCAATCGATGGGCCGAAGTTTAAAGCACATACTTATTTTATAGAATGGCTTGTAAACTAATTTAAATGATTCTCCCACTGAATAGATTAACAAGACATTGTTCTGACAAGATCTTAATGACAAAAGGCAAACTCATCGAGACTGCAGTACCAATGAGTTATGATGCAAGAAAACCCCTTCACCTTGTCCTGCGTAGGTTTGAATTATTCCAATTAGATACTGAACATCCTGCAATTTTAGTAAACATATCAATTTATTCTAATTTTCATAATTAAATGAATTTTTTTTTTAAACAAAGGTTTCTGAATACAGATTATAACCGATTTTTTTTTGTTCCTGCCAAACTACTTTGGTTTAAGTGATATTGGCTGCAGGGTCTGAGGAGTGCCCCATATTGACTATGGTACAGAGACTAATTGGTTTCCTTGCCCCACTGTCAATCTATTAAGTTCATTTTGTTTTAATAGAACATTTTATTAAAGTAAACTGGATATCAAGTTCAAATCAATTAAGTAGTTAATCCTTTAAAAAATATTTACTTGACTTTAAACGTTAAAAACCTGTGTGTCTAGTCCTGGGCACTGACCTATAGTAGCAACAGTAGTTTAAGATCTTGCAGTTTACACAATTAAAAAAAAAAAGACAAGTTAAGAAAACGTCTTACAAATAAACAAAAAAAAAAAATCTTTTTTATTGTGTAATATGCTAAGTATACCAAAAGTGAAATGTTATGCAGTTTTAAATGTAATTATCTTTTGCAACAATCACGCCCATTGTTATTACTTATACTACTGAAGCAGAAGGTTGAAGTTCAGAGTAATATATCTGTTTGGGTGTGTTGTGTACTTTGCCGAGAGGAAGTCTCGAGAATATTACTGTTATAATTTGTTGTAAAATATTTTAACCGTGTAAACTCCTTTAGCTTTAACTGCCTTGTTTTAAATATAATTGTAGGAAAGGGTGCAAGTAGGTTACATTCAATAAAAAGTGTTACTGCATCCAAAGTAGTGTTCATCATTACTGTGAGAATTTAACAAACTCATAATTTGCCTGTGTTGTATTGTTTTATGAGTAAGTTATTGCACTTGGAATAATGTTTTGCATAGATGTAATTTCTTAGGAAACTGTAACAGAGTGGGTCAGAATGGCGTGTATTGTTTTGACAGGTATAACCAATAACCCAATAAAGAATTTGTCTTTTTCCTACTGAAGAAAAAACGATTTTCTTTGCAAGGAATGGTGATGAAATGTGATCATGATAGCTCTGAAGTCTCACATTAATTGGAGTGGACAAAAATACCAACACTGCCCTTCTGAACTGCTGACAGAGTACAGAAAGGATTACAGAACTTATATTAACAACAGGTGTCAGAAGATGTACACCAGTAACCCTGAATGTAGTCACTTACAAAAACAGGCCTTCTCCAAAGGAAGTTAAACATAGTAACCTGCACCTATTAATATTCCTTCTACATTCTTCACTTTTTAATAAACATTTGAAAGAAAATAATTTGTCTTCAACTGTACAATTTAAAGATTATCAATTTAAGAAATAAGGCGTAGTTCAAATTTGTGAACAATGCTGCAAACTGCATTACGCATAAAAGAGAAAATGGAATTAATTTTGTATTATTGCCTGCTTCACAAATTGATGGCAGATAATTTCCTGTCAACACATCTGGAGTTGGGCTGCAAACTGTCAGCTGTAGCATTAATGTAAAGTAACATCTTGGTTAGGTTAGATTGGAGAAATACTTACAGGCCTGTAATTATCTTATGGTAAATGCATCCATTAGCTGGTCTACTCATCACAGAACTAACTTAATTACTGGGTGCAATATTAAGTGAATTTATTTAATAAATCATTTACAGCTGGCCACTCAATGACTTACATGAGACAGTTCTGTTCATTTATGAAATACCCACAACCAGTAATTTATATTTAACTAACAGGCACTCGTCACAAATAACAAAGTACAATAAAATTACAATGACATTTGGCATAAATAAACTGCAAAATACAGACTGAAAATGATAAAGGACCATACTGGAGATAGATTTTGCCATTCAGAAGTGCAGAGACTGTATTAACGGCAGCAATGGATGATCTATATGCTTTGTGAAGATCAAACCAGCAGTACAATTTTAGGATTCAATGTGGATCATATATTTTATGCACCTATTCAATTTCCACAGAAAAAATGTCTGAACCACTAATTATTTAATCTGATATGTGTAAATGTCTAGCAAATCACTTGGTCTTAGTGTCAGGTCTGTTCTCAATCTTATAACTGAACAACTTTTGAGAATCGCCTACGAGTTCATGGCTTTTGCCTATTTGACACATCTAACTTGCGGTTGGAAGACATTCTACTCTCTCCCCAAGTTCACCACTTCTGACAAGTGACAGGTGCAATCGTACATTCCTCATTGGCAACATCATCAGTATTTCTGTTTGAACATAGGATTAAATCAAGTCTTTACAAGATAGATACAGATGAGGAAAGCCATTTGACCAATTTTAGCTCACCCAGAAAAAGCCTACCTAGTGTTTACATTTTTTTTAGAGCCATATTTGTACAATGTGCTCAGTGCATTTTGCTTCAATGTCTTAATCATCTCTTTTTAATAGGACAGTTAGATTCCATACAAGTTCAAAATACGGGATTTTTATCAGTAAGTCAGCCTTTAAAAAAAAACTGTATTTCCCTCCTACCCTGAAGATGCCAACTCTTGCTTGGCTACAGTTATGCCAACAGCCTTTTGTTATAATGGCTAACTGGCAATTCTTCATGCCTAAACGTGGACAACATGGCTCAGTAGGCCATTCATACAGGGTGGGCCTCACAGCAAGTTCCAACAAATATACTTTCCAGCAGGCATCAACAGATAGGAACAAGAACCTGGTTGATATCCCCTCTCCTCAGCTTAGATCAATTGTAATGGGGTAATTATTGTTCTGGCTAAAATCAGCTAATTTGGTACAGAACAGGAATCAAAACTGCAACCATTTGGCCTGGGTGACTTTGTACTATACCAGGTGGTAACCCATTGGCTCATCGGGGGAGCTTTATATGTCTATTAATTGTTGAGCACGGTTGAATGTATATATCCGGGATTGGGATTTTATAAACATAGCTGCTTAATTTTGTGACATTTCAAACACCGCTTCTTATGCACAGTCTGCTAAATAAGGGGGTTAAAGTGTCTAAACCACAGTATGAAATCCAGGCTATTATTAAAGATTTCATTGAATAATAACTATAGTTCTTCAATAGGATTCAGAGAAAAGAGTAATTGTAACAGTCAGGTATAACACATAATTTTAGTGATACACATAGCAGAAAAAAAGGACATTAAATTCAGATTCCTACAATTTGGCATTGGTTTGGTGAGGGGGCCATTTTTACAAAAATTCTGGAACAAATTCCTGTAAATGCAATTAGCTTTGTAATCAAAGAACTTGTAAACAGTGTCAGCAACTTTGTAAATATTTGTCTCTCCTAGCCAACAATTCTCCTTCAACCGCTGCCACCTAAAAACAGATGGGAGGTTAGTGGTGCAGAATGGCATGTGTGTTTGCCTACATAAGTCACTGTACTTCAAAAAGTAGTTCATTTATGTAAAGTACTTTGACGTGTGAATATGAAAGGAGATGTATAAATACAAGTAGTTTTTAAGCTACAAAGTGATGGAAATGCATTATGTTAACTGAAATGTTGTACAACTCATAATAGCAAGCTGCAGTGGATACAAGTTCTACTAGTATTTTCTTTTACATTGTTTCTAGCTAACATTCATATTATATTCACTATAAACTCAAGTTATGCAGGCACCTGTACTGCTGGTCACTGACAGTGGGATAACAAGAAAATAACAACTGACAAAAGTTGTCTGATATGGGAACAACATTCATAGAGCCAGTATATAAATATCAAAAACTGAGCACCAGATTGACTCCACATTTTGACCCTTGTAATGCACGGTACGGATGGTATTGTTCTTCATTTGCCTTCAATGATTTTTACCCATTAATTGTCTCAGAAATACTGTGCACTACCCTGGCCTGTGACAGGAACACATTGTGCCTTGACACTACACGACAACTTTGAAACAAAAAATGAAACTCAGTTAACCTTAAACGCTCCCTGTACTGGACCACAGCTTAGAAACTACTGCAGAATCGACTCCTAGGATTAGACAATTAATAGCTGGATTGTGTAGTGTTAAAATGGAATAAAACAGCTGCTGGAAATTATTACACAGTATACATGGCTCTATAAATCATGAACATTCTTGGTTTCTAACAATGATATCTATAAACAGTCATCAATAAAAAACAAATATAACCAAAGTGCTGTTCAACAGGCTGCTCTTTGGAAGAAAATATTAATTAAAAAGAAAATGTGCAAAAAGCTTCACCAGTCCAAAGCTGCTGGGTGCCTGTATTATCTCAGGAAGATCCGATTGCACCAGATGGTCCACTGTAACTTTTGAATTTGCTAAATCCCTCATTTTATTGTGTGATGTACAATACAATACTGTCAGTATCTTAAGTTTTCTTAAGGTGCTTTCACATGTGCTGCTGGCTTCCCACGGCACAGGTCTCATGCAACTGCCCAAACGCCAAATGCAAAAACTGCCCGACTTACTATCACCAGCAGCCTGGGAGATACGCTAAAAACGGGTATTCCAGGCAACTAGGCTAGCGAATCCCAAACAGTTTTACATTCCGCTTGCAGCCAGTCATGCGAGGCCCATGCTTTGAGAATCCCAGGGCTTTAGTGCGGGTCTTGTGCAATATCAGAGCACATTTACAGTAGCAATGTCATTCAGCAAAACGTGGTTTTAATTTTTAAATGATCTTTTGTCCCCACCTCAAGGCAATGATTCATGCTGGAGTATGGCTACATGGGCGGCAGCAGCCTTCCAGCACCTCGCGTAAACACTGGCAGGATATCTGACTTGGGGTTTGGGGGGGGGGGGGGGGGGGGAGGAAAGAGAGGAAGCATCAATCAATCATGCCCTCCATTCAATGTCCAAGCGGCTGCACATTCCAACAAGGATCTCTGGATAGTGATTGTGAGAAGAAGCACTGCCTGATTTTGCTTGACCCCCCACCCTTAATTTAAGAACACTGTGTTCTCTCGGCCCCCCTCCCATTCTTGCTAAGATCAGCTAACCTGCTAGCATCACAGTTTGTACAGCTCACTATCACACTGCACAGTGTGTGACTCACTGAGCAACTGGAAGGGCCTAAACTATTCTTTTTAACAAGATTGCAATCATTAAGTCGAGAGACAAAATGCTACCTAATATAGGTTAATTACATTATTTAAAATATATCACCTCAGTATTCCTAATAAAATAATGCACTCTCAAAACCATTATTCCATACTGCTAAAATGACCAGAAAATAAAATATAGACACCAAAGATAAGGGAGTATTGCCATTATCATCAGCAACAATTATTGAGAAGTTTTGAGGAGGACACAGTATTTTCAGGAGAATGTTGCAGCTACAATGTTGAATATGACCAGCGTAGACTGAAAACATTTTATCGTGTTCCTACAGTAACAAGTTCATTTGAAACATTACTGAGTGCTATACTGGGGGAATAAACAACATGGACATATTCTGGTACAATGGCACAGCAAGCACGCAGTATTATGACTGTAAGCACATTAAAAATGGAGCTCGTCAATACATGATTCAATGTTAGCTAGTTTGGAAACATAATAGGCAACAAATCCTTTTGATGTCTGAACCAACAACAGAGGAAGTTTTCGATATGCTGTCATAATAATGACAGAGCAATGGCATAATCAAACTGCATTGTGAGGAGTCCTGTTTGAGTTTTTGATCTTCAATAGTCTTCATAACACATTTTTTGTCATGACGAATCATTAAAATTCGGTCATTTAAAAACAGGAAAGCATTTTTTGTCATGATGAACCATTACAATTCAGTAACATTCAACGCTTTAAAAAAAAGAGGTCGCATTGTTCTTCTGCAGTTGCATCATCTTAAGTTAATAAACTCCATTAAAGAAGTAGGAGAAGACTCTTTGAATTCCAGATCAATAGTTCCAAATCATACAACTGCTGGTCCTTACTGAAACAAGGTCTTGCAGCATAGGGATGGTGCACTTGAAGGGACCACAATTTTGAACACCAGTACTTTATAAACTGCCAATGTTGGGGAAACTCTTCAACTTCTCCGGGAAGTCATCCTTGTACAAGACAGGGTCAGCTCGGTGTTCCACCACCTTCAGTGGCATGATCCCAAACACGGATGCAAATTTATTGATGCATTCTGACCTGCAATTATATTCCCATGGTGTTAAATATGTACTTAATGATATCTAATAAAACACTGTCAGAACAACATCTGCACAACCAGAGGTCATCACAAAGCCGATATGGTAACCAATAAAATTGCAAGCATTCCTTAAGCTCTTTACATTGATGCTTTTAAAAGTTAAACAGTACAGCATCTCAACAGTAATATTTTGAAGAGACACTGAAAAGGCAAATATTCACAAATTCCATTTGAATGAATGCACGAGTTTCTGCTAAATTATTTTACCGTGGTTATAAGAGTTATATTTTATTCTCCAGTAAGGCTTGTAGTAAAGAAAGGTGAAATTTAACTGCTAATGGAGTTCATGTCTTTAAGGCAGTCTCAGGCACGCACAACAGGGTGGAAGGGACAGTACAAGCACTAGACTCTCCAGTAATTATAACAGTGAAATAAAATAAAACTGGGATCTCAGTCTCAAACATGGTTCCGCCCATTCTGATGTACTCACTGAATCTTTTTGACATACACCTGCCCATCTAAACTATGCAAGGCATTGTGAAACTTAGGACACTATTGCTTACAAATGTGAATGGATTCAAACAATTCCTACATCATTAATTTAGGTAAACTTGGACAGAACTTTCCTTTCCGCAGAAAGCAGTGACTAACATTTTCCAAGTGGGCTGTAAATCTGGAACCAGTCATGCATGTTTTTCTTGGGCACTTCTGAAATGGCAGACACAAGCTGTTAAATACATGGGAGGAATGGAGCACTTACCGTTCCACCATATGGGTCTGGTCCAGTGACAGTCCATCAATTGCTGTGCACTCCGGGCACTTGAACTTTTTACGTGGGGTCACCTGCGTGTCACAATAATTCCAACAATATTAATGGCATGTTTAATCCAGCTAGATGTTCAAGCACGCCTGCAGTGTAACGTGAGAGCACCATCCTTTCAGAACATTTTGCTCGAGTTCCATCTGGCTCACTAAGGCATATTTCAACTCACAAGAGGTCAATAAAATTACTAGAATGGTTTCACATTCACTGAAAGTGTGTGATGACAACCCATTAAAATCCATTTAATGATTGTTTTCACACTTCTAGGTGCCTTGTACAAGCACTGGTTGCCTGTACGATCATAAGGTGATGAAATGTTGCTTCCCCTACTTTGATATGGCCTTATTAACCTACGTCTGTTTTCTCATTAAGTTGACTGACAGATTCTATGAATATTTAGAGACTGTAAAGGTGACAAAGTTTATAGCACCCAAGTGGCTTTGTACAAACCCTTCTAAGTTGCAATGCTCTTAATATGGACTTTACAAAGCAAGTCCCTTTTCAACAGTTGCTACTTACAAAACAACATTAAAAACTTAAAAAAATAAGGTTTGAAAGCTTTTATGATAAACAAGACATATCAATAATTTCTGCATCATTTATGTAATTAGATTTTAAATTTACATTCTCAATTTCTAAAGAGACATAAAATTCCAAAGTGATCTAAATCTATTTTAGTTTTAGTACAATTTTAATTATTCACATTATACCAACAACAGACAATTATAGCACTTTTGCATGATTTCTCTTTGTGAGCACTTTTCTGGCACTTCAGAAAACTTACCTTAATAGGTGCTTTTCCAGTCATGTTAGCTACCAGGAAGTTCATAGCAATGTCCTCACAGTTCATGTGTGCATCCACCCAATTTTTAATATCTCCCGGCATCTTGTAGGTATATAAGTAATTAAAATACTGACAAGATAAAAAGAATTGCAGAAGTCCATTAGAAAGTATTATCTTTAAATGTGTAATTTATTAAGAGTTAATATGGTGCTCATTATTCTTGTACACTTTAAACATAAAATTGTTAAAACTTAATATTTTAAATGTTCTTTGAGCTACAATTTTGATCATGTGCAGTTTGATCAAGCTTCTTGTAGCTAGGCACGTATTACTTTCCATGTGTGCTGAGCGATTCAGATCTGTCTGGATTTAAAATGACCCTAGTAACTATGTCCTCCCACCAAGCAACTTAAAATTAATGCAAGGAAAGGTGCTTAAGGGCAGAAGAAAAATGGAAAATAAAGATACTAAAAAAAGTGCTGAAAGAAAACTAATGAACAAAAAGAATGAAAAAAATCATGGCTAATAAGTAACAAGGTGGGGGGGGGGGGGGGCGGTTCGGGCAGGAGACGGAGAAGGTGGTAAAGAACAAAACCATCCAGTTTTTGAATCAACTTCTGGTAGTAAAGAACTGCTGAGTGACATTTAGTCGAAGTATACATGCTTCACTGAGGCCAATAATAAGTAAGGAAGTAGATCCATGAGGAACAATTGAGTTTGGCATAGATTTTGTTTCTCTGCACTGATTGACAATTTTAAAGGGGGTACAGGAACAGAGTGACCTGGGGTGCATGTACACAAATCTTTGAAGGTGGCAGGACAAGTTGAGAAAGCATATGGGATCCTTGGATTTATTAATAGAGGAATAGCGTACAAAAGCAAGAAAGTTATGCTAAACCTTAATAAAACACTGGTGAGGCCTCAGCTGGAGTATTGTGTTCAGTTCTGGGCACCACACTTTAGGAAGGATGTCAAGGCCTTGGAGAGGGTGTCGAGCTGATTTACTAGAATGGTACCAGGGATGAGGGACTTCAGTTATGTCGAGAGACTGGAGAAGCTGGGGTTGCTCTCCTTAGAGCAGAGAAGGCTAAGAGGAGATTTGATAGAGGTGCTCAAAATCATGAATGGTTTTGATAGAGTAAATAAAGAGAAACTGTTTTCAGTGGCAGAAGGGTCGGTAACCAGAGGACTTGATTTAAGATGATTGGCAAAAGAACCAGAGGTGACACGAGGAAACATTTTTTTTTAAACACAGCGAGTTGTTGTGATCTGGAATGCACTGCCTGAAAGGGTGGTGGAAGCAGATTCAATAGTAACATTCAAAAGGGAATTGGATAAATACTTGAAGGGAAAAAATTATAGGGCTTTGGGGAAAGAGCAGGGGAGTAGGATTAATTGGATAGCTCTACCAAAGAGCCAGCACTGGCGCGATGGGCCAAATGGCCTCTTTCTGTGTTGTATCATTCTATGATTGTAAGCCTCAATTCACGCTGAACACCAGAACCCCATGAAAGGAAACAAGAACCAGTGTTGTTTTATGAAAATTGCGCCAAACTACTGTGTTCCCTATCTGCACATTCCTTACGAAAATTCAGTAATGTCAGTGGATTGAAACTGCATTCACTAAATGCCAGTATAAAGGTGACTGAAGGCCAACTGTTCAATTTCAGATTCTCTGCAACCAGGAGCTAATTAATAAAGTGAGGCCGAAGGAGATACGAGCAAAAGTACACCTCCCACAGATCTGTCCTCTTTTAACTAAGAGGTATGTATTCCGGGGGGGAGAAATGGGGGCTGCTTTATTGGGAGAATGTTATGCTGAGTATGAATATTCACAATCTGCACTTGCATAACAACATTTTAACTCGAATATCCAGTCGGCACATTGTTTGCCTGCACTTACTACTCCGATGCAAAGAGCATTTAAACACATGCAAAAGGAGAATGTTTGCCACAGCCTCTTAAACAAGCAGTACATTTAACCAAGTTATTTATGTGAGCGATGTGGATTAGAAACAGTAGGGGTATAAGGTTTGCCTCTTGTGGGACTCGACTCAACAATTCCCACCAATTGTGATATTACATTCAACTTCAGACTCAATTACTCCAATGCTCTGTTTGGCCTTCCTTCATCCACCCTCCATAAACTTCAGCTCATCCAAAACTCTGCTGCCCATATTCTATCCTGCACAAAGTCCTGCTCAACCATCACCCCCATCCTTGCTGGCCTCATTGGCTCCAGTCCCCCAATGCCTCAAATTTGAATTCCCATCCTTGTTTAAATCCCACCATGCCCTCACCCTCTACCTCTAACCTCCTCCCCGAATTTTCTATTCCTTTGAATGTGACCTCTGGCAGACCCCACCATCGCCCTTCAATATGGTGGCTGAAGATCAATGATGAAGATGAATGGTAATATGAATGGTAATACTGTAGTAAGAGTAACTCTGTCATCAATATTCCTAGTTTCTTATCTAGATCCATGTTGTATCCTGGGTTCCGTGACTTTTGCTTTAATTAGAAGTCTCATTTACCTACATAACAATAATGATTACACTTCAAAAGTAATTCATTGGCTGTGAAATACTACAGGACGCCATGATGACATGAAAGGAACTATATCCTGTTTTTGTTCCTAGTGTAGAAGTTCTCCTGATTCACATCTCATAAAATGACCATGAGAATACATCTCATTGTCATACTGTTCAAATACTCAAAACATGTCCTATTCACTGCCTCCCATTTTCAGACAGAACATAAGAATGAAGGAACAAGAAATGGCCATTCAGCCTAGTGAGCTTCCTCCATCATCTTGGTCCTTTTTCCAGGATGTGACTAGACTTTAAAAAATGTATTTAATTTCCTATCCTAAACTGTCTGCTCTTTGAATAGAGCTAGCATTTATTGTTCTAGATCGAAGGCTATTCCATAATTTGATGACTCAGCATCAGGAGAGTATCCTTTTAAGTTAAAGGTTTTCTATGTTTATAATCACGTCTTAGATTACCTCTCGGTTTTGTACAAATCACTTCTCTTCATTCATTTTATCCTTTTTGTTCATAATTTTAACTAACTGAAGTCATATCCTCCTAAATCTGTTTTCTAATAGGAATACATTGAACAGTTTGGTGCTAAAAACAATAATTTTCATCGCCCTTCTCTAAATCCTTTTAGCTGCACCTATATTTTTTCTTAAACTTGTTGATCACAGTACTCCTTACGGGGGTCATACTAATGCTTCATAAAGTGTCAGTAACACTTCCTTGGGTTTATATGTTGCAGATCTGCTAATAGATTCTAGTTGCATGTTTGTAACCATTGCTATACATTATCATATTTCCAATGTTTGCTGAAAATTTACATCTAAATCTTTTTGCTGACTCAACTTAATGATAAACCCATCTATCTGTAATGTTTTCTATTTTAACACCTGTTATCCATGTTACCTTACATTGTTCATTAAATTTCATTTGCAATTAACTGCCCGATTGTTACGTGTTTCAGATCTTTCTGAATTTGTTTCCTGTGAACATCTTGAATTCCAACACAGCTCGATAACTGAAAAGTAAAAATGCAGTTTCTTCAGGTCTTTTGCAAGTCTAAGAAACAGACACCTCTGGGCAGGGAGTTAACTTTCAACTTCGGCGGGGCTGAAAAACTGCCGATATCGGATCGGCTGCTCGTTATAAACCCTGCCTGATTTTCCTTTCCATTGAAGTCTGTGGAAAAGAAAATCAGGCGGAGTGTACTTTGGGCAGCCGATCGGATAGCACCAGTTTTCCACACCTGATGTTGAAAGTTACCCCCCCACTTCTGATGAGTCTATCCTTGGTCGTTCTTCATCTATCGATATTCTTGGCCTTATTATCTCCACTGGATAAAACTGTGTCCAACAAGCTTAGTTTCCTCTATCAGGCCAAATACCTGTATTCTCCTTAACAAACTTCAATTCTATTAAGCCCAACTCCATCCAAGACTTGAATACTGCTTCCATATACCAGAGGCTTTTCTAGCATTTCTCTTGCAATCATGGACAGGATGTAAAAAAGCAATATGCGATCCCTGACTTAACTCTAATCTCTCTCTTTTCCCCCCCATTGCAACCTTTCTTCCTATTCATTAGTTTATCAATATTACTATGTTAGTGCACCTTTAACTTTTTTTCTCTTGTTCCTTTTAGGCTTGAAATACACTGTTGTACATTTTCTTGCCCCTCCCTACGTTTAGAGTATTGAAATCAAGGCTGATTTCACAGTCTGCAATTTTAATTAATTCTTTCTCAGTACTGCAAAGCTGAGACTCCTTACTTCTTCCAGTCTTTCTTTCAGTTGTATAATCCTCAGGCTTTTAAACACTTAAGTTTGGCATCACCAAATCAATTTTTCCTGATTTACCTCACCTCTTTTATTCATTTCAACATATGTGGTGTCCTGCACCATGGACTTTGACACCTTGATTCTCACAGAAAAAACTGAAGATATTCTACTTTTAGTATATTCATCAAGGCCATCTATCAAAATGATGAACAGCAGTCTCCAGTGCTGTTCCTTAGGTACGCCGCTGGTCATAACTGTCCACTTCGATTAGGACTGATAGAACAGTTCACCACCCTTTTTTCTTTCCATTTAACTAATCTAGATTTCAATTTACAACATCTGCCTTGAATGACTTGTAAAAGAAAAATCAGATACAGTTCACTGTGAACTTCATTCACTCAACTATTCCTGGATTAATTCCATCTCGCGCCATCATCTTATGAATATTCAAACACTGCAGTTTTTATTAAAGTAACCATTTCATAGCAAATCATCTTCCCATGTTCTCCATGGGCACACCTCCAATCCCTTCAATTAATGGAAAAAAATGTAATATTTTCTAGAGTAGAAGACAATGTTACAAGTCACTTTTTCCCCTTCCTTGAAGAGGACAAGTTGTTCTTAAATACTTCATCTATTCTGAACCCATCCAAATAACTCAATTCCTCCTAATAGCCCTCGCAAATTCTGTTACCAATTTTCCCTTATCGATGTAGCAGTTTTAAAATTTAGTTTAACCTGTTTTCCCATTTTCTCATCCCCTAGTCTGCTTAAAGCTTTTAAAGAATTTCTAATCTTCCCTTATACGATCTTCAATTTCCATATTTAACTTCTAGATGCTACATTTTTAATTTGCACTTTCTATCTGAATACAACAACAACGTGCACTTATATAGCACCTTTAACGTAGTAAAACATCCCAAGGTATTCACAGCAGCATTATCAAACAAAATTTAACACTGAGCCACACAAGGAGCTATTAGGACAGGTGACTAAAAGCTTGGTCAAAGAGGTATGTTTTAAGGAGTGTCTTAAAAGGAGAGAGAGGCAGAGAACTTTAGGGAGGGAAATACAGAACTTAGGGCCTAGGCAACTGAAGGCACGGCTGCCAACTGAGTGATGAAAATCAGGGATACACAAGAGGCCAGAATTGGAGGAGCGCAGAGATCTTGGAGGGTTGTAGGGCTGGAGGAGGTTACAGAGATAGGGAGGGGCGAGGCCATGGAGGAATTTGAAAACAAGGATGAGAATTTTAAAGTAGAGGCGTTGCCAGACCTGGAGCCAATGTAAGTCAGCAAGCACAGGGCTGATAGGTGAACGGGACTTGGTCCGAGTTAGGATACGGGCAGCAGAGTTTTGGATGAGCTCAAGTTTATGGAGGGTGGAAGGTGGGAGGCCAGCAGAAAGAGCTTTGGGATAGTTGAATCTAGAGGTAACAAAGACATGGATGAGGGTTTTAGCAGCAGGGCAAAGATGGGCGATGTTACAGAGGTGGAAGAAGGTGGTCTTGGTGATGGAGGGGATATGGGGTCGGTAGCTCAGCTCAGTGTCAAATAGGATGCCAAGATTGTGAACGGTCTAGTTCAGCCTCAAGACAGTGGCCAGGGAGAGGGCTGGAGTCGGTGGCTAGGGAACGGAGTTTGTGGCAGGGACCAAAGATAATGGCTTTGGTCTTCCCAGTATTTAATTGGAGGATATGTCTGCTCAACCACTACTGGATGTCAGCGAAGTACAATTATAATTAGTAGGCTTCTATCCAGTGCCCGCCCATCACAGCTCTGTACAGCAAAAATTAGTGATTGGCTAAAAAGCAGTTTGATTCAGTTATTAAATACCAATGAGGAATAAGTAAGCAGCAGAAAATTGGGCAGTCAAAGTACTTTTCTTTTTGAAGCTCCAAAACCCCAAACTCTCCCAGTGCTCCAAAATACACAAAACCCCTGTGTTTCCAAACTCTAGGATCCCTCATCTACCTCAGTGTGCTCCCAGACTATGCATGAGTGCTTCTAAACCTCAGCACTTCCCAGTACTGCTAGACCATCTCAACACAAAATGTTTACTCTCCAGCATCTTTCACCCTTGCCCGTTGAGAGATCCTGGATACCATCTCCCCTGCAATTACACTCAAGGACCAGCTCCACCGAGTGGTCCAAGCCCTGGACCATAGTTCTCCGATACCCCAATACCCCAGGGAGTACTTCCAGATGGCAATCACCTCGTCCCCCTCCCCCCAAACCTCTCCCAAGCCCCATTCTTCTGTGCCCACTATCTCCTACACATCAACCTGTGGCTCTATCACTCCCTGAATCCTGCGTCTCCACTCCTTTCCAGCTCAAGTTCCCATCTCCCATTTTATCTTACATGTGATCCACCACTTTCCGGACAGCCTCTGTCTGCCTGATTCTAGTATCTATCTTCAATCTAGTAGATGGCACCTACCATCTTATTGTGTATTCTGGGCTTTATAAAAGTTGAGTATACAGGTAAAGTAACTGAGAACCATATGCTTACAGCACAGAAGGAGGGCGCTTGGCTCGTCGATCCTTTGCTACAACGATCCAAAATTAAATCAGCTGCTTTGCTCACTCCCAAAATATTTATCCACTCGGCTTAAATGATGTCATGGTTTCTGCCTCGGCTACTCCATGTGGCTCAGTATTCTACTCTCCAACAGCACGGTGTGTAAGTAAAATTCTTCTAACCTCGCTCCTCCATTTCTTAGTGACTATTTTAAATTGGATGACCCCTCATCACTGACTTTTCCCACTAGAGGAAATAATCTCTCCCTATTCACCCGATCAAAATCCTTCATAATGTAAAAAAAAAGCTTAATTAAATTTCCTCTTAATCAGCTCTGTTCCAGTGGAAATAGTCCCAATATTTCAGGTCTCTACTTGTGCAAGTGTAATACAGATTGGGACAGAAATAGTAAAGAGGAGGCAACAGCAACGGAAAAACACACACAAAAAGTAAGAGAAAGAATGAGAAAAAGATTCAGAGACAAAGAGACACAATAAGAACCAGAGCCATACAGAGGAACAGGAGGAGGCCATTCAGCCCCTCGAGCCTGTTCCGCCATTCAGTGAGATCATGGCTGATCTGCGACCTAACTCCATATAACCGCTTTTGGTCCATATCCCTTAATACCATTGGTTAACAAAAATCTATCGATCTTAAATTTAAAATTAACAATTATCTCGCATCAATTGCCATTTGCGGAAGACAGTTCCAAACTTCTACCACCCTTTGTGTGTAGAAGTGTTTCCTAATTTCACTCTCGAAAGGTCTGGCTCTAATTTTTAGACTGTGCCCCTAGCCCTAGACTCCCCAACCAGCAGGAATAGTTTCTCTCTATCTACTCTATCTATTCCTCTTAATATCTTGAAAATTTCAATCAAATCACCCCTTAACCTTCTAAATTCTAGGGGATACAACCCTAATTTGTGTAATCTCTCCTCGTAATTTAACCCTTGGAGTCCGGGTATCATTCTGGTAAACCTACGCTGCACTCCCTCCAAAGCCAATATATCCTTCCTAACGTGTGTTCACAGTACTCAAGGTGTGGTCTAACCAGGGCTTTGTATAGCTTCAGCATAACTTCTACCCCCCTTGTATTCTAGCCCTTTAGATATAAAGGCTAGCATTCCATTAGCCTTTTTGATTATTTTCTGTACCTATTCATGATATTTTAATGATCTATGTACCTGGACCCCCAAGTTTCTTTGGACCTCCACTGTTTTTAGCTTTTCACCATTTAGAAAGGACCCTGCTCTATCCTTTTTAGGTCCAAAGTGGATGACCTCACATTTGCCCACATTGAAATTCATTTGCCACAGTTTTGCCCATTCACTTAATCTGTCGATATCCCTTTGTAATTTTATGCTTTCATCTACACTGCCTACAATGCCGTCTATCTTTATGTCATTGGCAAATTTGAACATGTGCCTTTCTATGTCATCATCTAAGATGTTAATAAATACTGTGAATAGTTGCGGCCCCAACACAGATCCCTGTGGGACACCACTAGTCACATCCTGCCAATTATAGTACCTGCCCATTATCCCTACTCTCTTACTCCTGCTGCTCGGCCAATTTCCTAACCAGGTCAATAACTTGCCTTCAATTCCATGGGCTTCAACCTTAGTTAACAGTCTCTTATGCGGGACTTTATCAAATGCCTTCTGGAAGTCCATATAAATATCATCCATAGACATTCCCCTGTCCACTACTTCAGTCACCGCTTAAAAAAAAATCAATCAGGTTTGTCAGGCATGACCTACTTTCACAAATCCATGCTGGCTCTCTCTGATCAGCTGAAAATTTTCAAGGTGTTCAGTCACCCTATCCTTAATTATAGACTCTGGTAATTTCCTGACAACAGATGTTAGGCTAACTGGTCTATAATTCCCTAGTTTCTCTCTCTCACTATTCTTAAATAGCAGAGTGACATGTGCAATTTTCCAATCTAAAAAGGGACGGTTCCTGAATCGAGAGAACTTTGGAAGATTATAGTTAGGGCATCTGCAATGTGCTCACCTACTTCCGTTAAAACCCTGGGAGGGAAACCATCTGGTCCTGGGGATTCATCACTCTTTCGTGCCATTATTTTCTTCATGACTGCTAGTTTGCTTACATTAGTTTTATTGAGTCCCTGTCCCCGGTTCAATATTAGTTTCCTTGGGATTTCCGGCACTGATGCAAAGTAATTATTCAACATGTTCGCCATTTCCTTATCATTGACAATATCACCAGTATCAGTTTTAAAGGGGCCAAAATTGCTCCTGATCACCCTCTTTTTCCTAATAGGCAGAAAAATTATAAAGATAAACAGGAAGACAGAAAAAACGAGAGAGAGTAGGAAAGAATGAGACACGCATTAGAAAAAGAGAGACCATTTTATTTTTCCCCAGGAGCAACAGCACAGGAGATCAACTGTATTATAACACATTGCGCATGAAATAGCATAACATCTTTTTCATTATAAAGCAGCATGTTCTTTGACACCATGAGCAATGCCACAAGGGAGCCACTAAAATAAGGTTTTGAAAAGCATCAGTCATACTTTAGATGTGATATATGCTCATTTCTGTGTAATACTTTTAAACAAAGTATTTTTTTAAAAAAAGGAAGCTAATTATTTCCAACTTGGAGAAACTTCCCCAGCAATGAAAATTACCTTATACTGACCTATGGAAGTCCCCAAGAACTTCGAATTCACCTCAGCATGTTTAACAATTAGATACGCTGGCCTTAAATAGACTGGTCAGGTCATACACAGCTGCCCACAAGCAGAATAATACATTGTGCATTATGAGGTAAAATGCTCCTCTCTTTAAAAATGGTATATTCTCCAAATTCTACAGGAAATCAAGGGTATTAATAGTGTTCATTTTTGTTTTGCATGTTTCCTCAATTTGGTGTATTCCCTGATTTAGTCTCCCCTTTTGATCCTTATGGCTTTCGGTCTTCTTGAAATCTGGTAGTAATTTTATTAACTCTGACATATAGTCACACCACCTATACCACAATATCAAATTTAATGATATTTTGATCATGGTGCCCAAATGCTCACCTACTGTTGACATTTTCACCATCTCCATCTCACTACTAAACATTAAGATACTTAATTCTTTGCTATTCTTGGTTATGACATGTTGTCAAGAAGTTGTCTTGCATTAGTTCATGAACTTCTCTTTGAAAGGCCCGTTTACCCATTTCACTCTACATCATGGCAACAAGAATTCTCTCATAACAGTCATCCTCCATTTTCCTTGGTGCCCTTTAAATTTGTTTGAATATTTCTACATCTACTTCTCTTGTCCTGGAGATCTGTAGTCATTTCCAATTTGTACTTTCCTTTTCTTGGCATCACAGATTTTCCAGAAAACTGACTTATACCTTCCTTCATCCAAAATTAAATGTGTTGTTTTGTTGAATTTCAGATCTTCCTTCACAAATCAGACAAACCCTACTTTATTTTTTTTAACAATTTTGGCAAACCAGATTTTTCTCTCATTATTGTAAAGACTATAGGGAGCAAAGTTCTGGATCTTTGTGGAATGAAATGTAAAATGCATTAGAAACTTGATTTCTTCCTGTTAATCAATGATGGCAATATAGTAGGAACTAATTAAAACTGTATTAACTCCAATGTTAAGGTGAATTAAAAACTTATTTGTACCTTGTGGTAGAAGGCAGCTCCAGTTAATACCATTGAGACCTCATTCGTCCATTCCGACTCATATTTCCATTTGCTAGTCTCGTGGTCCCACAAATGAAGTCGGCCTGGGTATCCCACCAGCCTGTCAGGAAACTCACGCCATACCTACACAACCAGAAATTCCAACCATTATTACTGGCTTCATCTAGGATAGAAAAATCTATTGATCCAGTTATTAACCTCAATTATCCATTGTAAATTATCGACCAGTGACCTGAATTTACCAACTCTGCATGTGCAACACTTGTTAAATAAACATCAAAATCAGATTTTACATTTTATTTCCGCCATTATTACATTGTCACAAGAATTAAAATAAATCACAATTATTGCATGCCAATTTTTGCAATCCATTAGCTTTTTAAGCTTCCAATATGCAAGCTATCCTCCTCAGGCAGGTGGGCAGTATGGACTAATTCAGTGCCATTTCTGGGGATAATGTCTACATTTTTCCTTCAAAAAAAAACTAGCTGTAATTTCTGCACTCACTTCCTTATCTACATTCATGTCTTGAAGATAATGACTTGTGTTGGGGTATGGCTGAACAGGCCCAGTGTATGCCTTCTGGTACTTCACCCAAATGCCTAGTCTTCATGTTTGAGTCTGATGTCAAATGCCATCAGGCTATTCAACTGTAAAGGATAGAATAGCTGAGACTGTACTGTCTTCATCCAAAGTCCACACACAAGTACTTTTCAGCAGGAGACATTGGGTAACAATCAGCAGAGAACTGTCAAAAATCCCCCCCACCCCCCAAGGTCACCGAAGCCAACTGCGGTGCTCCACCACCACCCACCCGAGATGAGGTCAGCTAACTCAGCACAGACCAGTATCAAACTTGGGATCTTCCTGGTCTGCAGAACTCAGTAGCACACTAGACACAGCACTGATGCACCAATTCTCCTCTTTTGGATTTGCAAACTGATCCCAAGGAAAAGTCTACGCATGCAAAGCATTAATTTTGTGTCATATACATGTGGTTTCACATTTCACCAAGACAGAATATACAATATAAATGGTTTATATCCAATTCATTGATGTTCAGATTGCTCATCAGAAGCACCAAGCGACCACATGGCAGTGTGAGGGGAGTGGTATAATCCGGTGTTGTCCACTCGCACTGGTTACTGGTATAACAATATAGCTTCAGTATCTTTTCAAGCATTTGAACCTGGGGTTATTGCCCAGACTAGTAGCTAGCAGGCTGCTAAACTCAAAAGCATTAAAAAAAAAAATGCTTAATGTGATCAACAAAGCATGATTTTAAAAAAAATCATAATTGCTACATCTAACAAAAACTGGTCCCACCTCAAAATTCAAGTTGGAAAGTTTCACAAATAATTTCTAAATGCATCTGCCAAAATGAATTAAAAATATAATTCTAATAATAGGACATTAAAACAGAGCCCAATGGAGACACAAAGTAGTATGTCTCAACAGGTGGGCTTGAGCGCAACTACAAAATCAACAAGCAAGGTTTGCTGTGCACTGAATGCGTCCATCACCTCCCTCAATAACACGAACACTCCCATTTTAAGAAAATTACAGCTAAGACATGAGGAGACAGGGCTCGTGGCCATGAGAATACTTGTGAATTGAAAAGCGCTTGTCTCAATATGAAACTTACGGAGGTACAAGAAAGTTAGCAGATTCTAACAGTCTTCACAACACCAACAGTTGAATACTTAACTTATAAGTTCATATAAAAGCAGTTCAATATCAAAGGCGGAGTACATATGTCATTAGCAGCTGCATACAATTAGACTTGTACACCAGCACGTCATTTGTAAAATGTTAAGTGATGAGAAGTCTGAGCAAGGATTACAGCATTTGTTTAGCATTATCATTAGCATGTTTAAAAAAAAAGTACAGCTAAACAGAAAACAAGCACATGAACCAAACCAAAGCACTGTTTAATGGACTCTTAATTGCTTCAAAGACTACTGTGTAGATTAAAGGATCAGTTTATGATTACAAACATAGGCTTTACCATGACAGACCGGATCATAATTACCAAGTCAGCTGCCCTTCAATCAGAATCTGTAATTAACTGGCTTTTGTCAATGTTTTTGCGCATGCAGTTTCCCACTAACTTTCATTTCATATGCAGACCACATTATGAAAGATTCACATGCAGACCACATTATGAAAGATTCACAAAGTTTTATTAGTCTGGTAACTAGAAACATGAGTAACACAAAAAAGGGATTCTGCAGAAAAGGGTGTTCATGGAAAATTGGAAATATGCTATACTTCATACCTCAACATACACTTTAAGCAGGTCCTAGAGGTGAAGCGGGGACAGTGAGAGAGAGAGTAGAGTGAAGGAGGTTAGATTAGAAACTATGCTATCTTCACGCATTTGGAAAATCATGCACCCCTCTCTTTAAAAGGAAAAATGGCAATAGGAGTCTTTAGCTTATCTGAATTTTCTTTGGCTGAAAAATGACAATGTTTTACCAAATAAATGAGCCATGAAAGCTGCCAGATTGTCATAGTTCACTATGGTCCTTCAGGGAAGGCAGCCTGCTAACTCCAACCTGGTCTGACATGCATGTGACTCCAGTCCCACACTACGTGCTTTATTATTAAAGCCCCCTGAAGACGACTAACAAAGCCATTCAGTTGTAAAAAAGAAAGCAACTGTTACAAAGCTGCAGCGATTCAAGAAGGTGGCCCACCACCATCTTCATAGGACAACTAGAGATGGGCAATAAATGTAGTTATTCCAGCGTCTACATTCCCAAAATAACACAAAATATATACTTTTTGGCCAAATTAGTAAATCTTTATTGGTTTCGTTTGAGACAAATAATACAGTATTTGAAAAAGACTATAACTATATGCATTCTGTGTAAGCTGGACGATTAATGGCCCGTATTTTCCGATTGGAGGCTTCCTGCATGCGAGGCCTCCAATCTGGAAAAAATCTACGCCCTTATCTGAGGGCTCCAGAGGTCCGGCCAGTTCCGCTCCTGGGCCTCTCCACGGCAAAATGCGCAGGGCCACGGTATCCCAGGGGCACATGCGGTTCGCAAATGTCCCTGGGATCACATGGGCCATGGGGAACCAATGGGAGAAGGGAATCCCCCTTCATACTTTTGACAGCTTAGACCTGCCTGAAACCGGCACTTGCGAGGTCCCTCCGGGTGTGTACACAGCTCGTACACACCCGTAGGCATCGGAAAATATGGGCCAATATGTTGGTTTACCACCTGTCTGCTTTTGAACTAGACAGTTGTGGGGTTTTTTTTTGGGGGGGGGGGGGGGGGGGGTCTGTCCTGTAAATTTGATAATCAGTAACAGGATAGAAAAAAAATCAATTTTCAATTGCTGCCTGAATGCAGGAGCGGGTTCTCTGGTTTCCTGAACGCGCACAGCATTTAGGTTTCAATAATGGCTCCTCCTCTGTATATCCAGAACCCTGTCCCCCAGAAACCTGGTTTTAGACCAGGAAAATGTGGCCTAAGATGCAAGCTGAAGCTCTACAGGTGAACAGAATGTTCCTTTCTAAACTAGGCACCCTCAAGTTAGCAGAGTCAACGGCATTCAATTTCTTCTTGCTTGAGAAACTAAAACCTGTTTTTACTCTTTGACTTTAAAAATGGCTCTGTAACATGCAATCCAAGTCAGAAGCAACTGTCCTCCCCCAAGACTTCAATAAACTTTAAAGCCCTGGAATCCTCTGACAAGATCATTCACTTTTCTTCTCTGCTGACAAAACTCAGACCAGGGGTTCTGTCACATCAGAATACATTTCTGTTCATCACATAATAAACTCGGGGCTTTTAACAGCTGTTACACTACAAGTTAATGAGAATGATCGTTTCAAGGGAAGATTTGTGCTAGTGCATGTATTTAGACCATCATCCAACTGTTAATTAGAAGTATGAGTGCACGGTTTAGTCTGTTAAAGCAAATAAAACTGATTTTTAAGTTACAATCTAGAAGCACATACATAGATATCAGTGAAACCCATTAACTGGCTATCCTACACTTAAGAGATGTCACTCATTCTAACGGAAAGACGATCTTTGCAAAACCACTGCAATTGATCAGTTATCTTCCAATGTACAACACAGTGCCATTCACCACTTTGCAAGTAGGGATTGTTGAAGTGAGTTAGACAGGAGGGGAGATTTTTCTTGATGAATTTCCATGATATCATCATTTAAGTAGGAATGCAAAAAATGTTAGTCGATTTGTGCTTGTAATAAAAGATAAAATAAGGTCAGCTTATGTTTGAGCAGATTTTGCACAATCTCCCACAACTATTGTTAAAAAACAGACCTAGTCCCAAAATGCCCAATAAACCAGTTTGAAATCCTCTTCCTACTGAATGCAAGCCTGCTAGTGCTAATTTGGTTCTTTGATACTTCAGGATAGTGATTGTTAAACAGGCTGAATGCAGATTTTAATTGTGTTTAAGAATAAGGTTGGGCAGTGGTTCTCAAAGACTGTCCAGCTATGGTGCTCAACAGTAACTAGACTTGTGCACAATATATATTTGTATGGTTAAAAACAGTCTTGAGCTTTTGCATACTTTCTTTTCAAACTCATTTGCTGTATCATTGCAGTAAAAAGGAGGCTTTAGTTCTTCGCTCTCTCATGTGAGTATGAGAAAGAGATCCAGTGTAGGTACCACAGAAAACAATGCCATTTTAGAGCATAATTTATTTGTGGGGTCATTCAAGTCGCCTAACATGACATAGTAGTTCCAAAACATGATCAGTTTAAAAAATATATGAATGAAGAGGTCCACACTAACATAACTCGCATTTCCTAAATTAGATTATATTGTGCGATATTATTTAATGAGATTTCTTCCAAATGTATCAAAATCAAAGTACTATAACCCTGGTGTGTCATTTTTAACAACTCTACTGTAAAACTAACTCAGAGTGAGAGAGAAAAAGACAACAAATACAGGTAGGCTGCAGAACTCTCAAGAAAGATTTGCATTTTATATAGCACCTTATTATGTCTCTTAGAAACATCCCATGTATGACATGGTGCACATACAATGAATTATTGTACTGAATTACTTTTGAAGTGTAGTCACTGTTGTTTTGTTGGCAAGGTCAAACACAAACAGCAATGAGACGATTGAGCAGTTTATCTACTTTTGGTAGTATTGTACTCGGAGGACTCCCTACAAAAATCAGACCACAGAGATGGTGGATAGGCACTCAGCTCTAGCTGTGGGAGAATGCGAGATCGGTGGGATAGTACAAGCTACTGGGTGTGGACCCAGACGGTCGCCATGAAGCAGTGGACAGCCAGATGCTTTCTCATCCTTCTCGGTCTCCTTAATCTCAAGGGGTTATGCTCACTCACTCTTAGCTTATGCCCTCATTTCCTGAAGATTCATCACAGCAATGGGGGGAGGTGGGGTAGAGGACGACGAAGATGCTGATGAGTGGGTGGGAAGTTTTTTTTCTGGTGGACTATAATGATCTACCCAAGAGCCAGCACAGGCACGATGGGCTGAATGGCCTCTTTCTGTGCTGTGTCATTCTATGAAGAGGAAATTGATGAGGACCTGCCACACAAGTCCCTGGAGTAAGACAGGGCCCCATATTCCTCTAACCCAATAACATCCCCAGCTTTATTTGCTTTCTCACTCCCACACACCGGCTCAGATTCTTTCACGGGGGTGGGGCGAGGGTAGAGGAGGTAGTGTTAATGAGGATGTGGCACTGGGTGATTCACAGAGCACAAGGGAGCTGGGAGTAGCTGAAGATATCCCACCTTCCCAGCAGAGGGTACGGAAAAGGCTGTTCTTGGATTTGGAGTTGTGGGATCCAGATCTCATAGGTACTTGAAGAGAAGGATGCTCGAAAAATGTCACATGTACATGGAGGCTCTGAGGTTAGTCTCAGAGGATGTGTGGCAACTAATAGGTATCACTTTGGAGTCTCCAGCCCTCATTTGCAGTATCAGGGAAGTCTTTTCTTTGTTGCGTGCATCAATACGGCATTTAGCAGTTTTTCTGGAGTCTGTGGCGGTTCCCCTCCTCATAAGTGGCCTGAGCCCAGTAGATGCCTCTTCCTCCATGGAAGCATACAGCCCTGGTTGCAATGGACAGAACCTTGCAATCAGGCTTTCAGACGCTCGAGAGGCAGACCACTTTCTCTCAAGGCTTTCAGGATCGATGGCAGATATTCCAGTGATCAGTGGACAACAGATCCACGGCCCAGAAAAATGGCAAAGCTATAGTCGACATGCATGTACCTGCCATTTCTCAGAACAGCAGCATATGCCAGGCATCTGACCTATCCCCTCAGAGCACCACACAAGTGGCTTGTAGGAGGCGATACCAGACTGCTCAGGCAGGAGGTCAAGAGATGCAGCCAACAGAAGGTCCTTCCCAGAAGCAAGTTGCTAAGAGAGGAGGGCCACGTCAGTTGCAAAAGCTTTTGGCACCACAAGAGAAGCTGACCGTCTCTTGTGATACTGGACTACAGGTCGTAACTAAGAGAAGCACCAGAACAGGAGAAAGAAAGGCTCCTCTAGACATCCAGGGGAAGGACAGTGTGAAGGAATAGGATGGTTAGTAATCCTCTGGAAGTGGTTGCAATAAAAGAGAAGATGCATTTATCTCATGCTCATGTAGTCATGGAGATGTAGCCATACAAGAGAGGTGGAACTTATTTTGTGCTCATATATTCATGGAGATTGTAAAGACTTGTAGGGTCAAGTAGAAGCATAACAGGTCTGAGGTTCTAAGATGTATACTTCATTGAAATAATTGTGATTTCTCTGAAGGCAGGGGAAACTGGCAATGGTGACAAAGGTAGACGACTAAACAGATGAGAATACTGAATTTGATAAGTTAATTTTGGATGTCCCTTGCAACCATCATCCAAGAATCCTCCAAGTGAGGATCCTCCTGATCACCCACTCCACGCTCCTCTACCTCTAAAGCAGTTAGGGCCACCTCTGCTTTTTTGGATGGTAAAGCTGTGCAGAGCACAACAAGCTGCAACTATGCAGGATACATGCTTGGAAGCATATTGTATAGCCTCTCCTGATCCGTCAAACCCCTCGAAAGGCCCTTATGATTCTCTCCAACATAACTCTAATAGAGGCATGTGGTTCTTAGTAGTACTGCTCAAATGTTGCTCTTGCCACGCAGAGGTGTCATTATCAATGTTCCCTGTAAGCTGCGCTTTGTTCTGCACGTCCTGTTTCTTTTAGTGTGCGGTCCCTTTAAATTTCCACGTACGCGCAGTACTTACAATTGAGAAGCCAGTGGGAATTGTCGCATTGCTGCGCAGCTTAGAGGGAACACTGGTCATTATCCACGGCAACAAACTGTATGCCATATCACCCACAAGCCATTTGTTCAATTGACTATCTTCCTGGAAGAACACGTGTATCAAAATTCCTGAAGCCGAAGGCATCGTGGCAACTCCCAGCAAATCTGACATTGACGTGAAGGATTCTTGGGTCACGCACACTTTAGACAGTTAGTGGTAACCATTTCCACTAAAAAAAGGAGGGTATTGACTGTGGAAGCTCACAATGCTATGTGCGTGCCATCTACTACACCCTGCATTTTGGGGAACACAGAAATATGATCAAACTGTATGGCCCTATCAAGTTGCTACTTTGCCGTCATGTCAAGCTGGATGAATTTCCCAGCTCTTCTAAAAAGTGCGTCAGCCCCAGGACATCGCTGCAGCAGTTCCTCAGGGCAGTGTCCTAGGCCCAACCATCTTCAGCTGCTTCATCAATGACCTTCCCTCCAACATAAGGTCAGAAATGGGGATGTTCGCTGATGACTGCAGTGTTCAGTGCCATTCACAACTCCTCAGATAATGAAGCACTCCATGCCCGCATGCAACAAGACCTGGACGACGTTCAGGCTTTGGCTGATAAGTGGCAGGTAACATTCGCGCCACACACTGCACGGCAATGACCATCTCCAACAAGCGAGAGTCTAACCACCTCCCCTTGACATTCAACGGCATTACCATCGCCGAATCCCCCATCAACAACATCCTGGGGGCCACCATTGACCAGAAACTTAACTGGACCAGCCACATAAATACTGTGGCAACAAGAGCAGGTCAGAGGCTAGGTATTATGCGGCGAGTGTCTCACCTCCTGACTCCCCAAAGCCTTTCCACCATCTACAAGGCACAAGTAAGGAGTGTGATGAAATACTCTCCACTTGCCTGGATGAGTGCAGCTCCAACAACACTCCAGGCTCGACACCATCCAGGACAAAGCAGCCCGTTTGATTGGCACCCCATCCACCACCTTAAACATTCACTCCCTCCACCACCGGCGTACCGTGGCCGCAGTGCGTACCATCTACAAGGTGCACTGCAGCAACTCGCCGAGGCTTCGTCGGCAGCACCTCCCAAACCCGCGACGTCTTCCACTTAGAAGGACAAGGGCAGCAGGTGCATGGGAACACCACCACTTCCAAGTTCCCCTCCAAGTCACACACCATCCTGACTTAGTATATCGCCGATCATTCATCGTCGCTGGGTCAAAATCCTGGAACTCCCTACCTAACAGCACTGTGGAAGTACCTTCACCACATGGACTGCAGCAGTTCAAGAAAGCGACTCACCACCACCTTCTCAAGGGCAACTAGGGATGGGCAATAAATGCTGGCCTTGCCAGCGACGCCCAGATCCCATAAGTGAATAAAAAAAAGTTACCTGCCGAGCGTGTGTACAGATGGTGCACTGGGTGATATTGTATAGACCGCCCTGGTTACTTGAAATAAGCTGTCTTGGCAAACAGTCTTAGCTGTAGGTCTTCAAGCAGAAACTGACACAGCTCTCCTACAGTCTGAAAAAGCACACACTTCTCACACAGAGCTCCTCACTGAAATCTTCATCAGATATGCATGACCTATACATAATGGTAGTGGGGCAGGGGGGGGGGGGGGGGGGGGCAGAGTAATATTTTGTAAGCTGCATTTCCATTCCTCCATCCTGACTTACTCCCCCATTTTCATTAAAATAGAGAACAAGGGTCTACCCATGGGGTCTCGCACAACTTTCATTTTATTTTGAGAGAATGATTGGTCCAGTAAGATGTTCTGTGTTCGTCATGGGATTCCCCATGGGTAGGATGGGCGGTTGTGCCCTGTACGAAATTATGAGCTAAATTTCATGAGAATAAAACATGTGCTGTGAGACTATGACAGAGTATTGTGCTAGTAAGTAAACTATTCCAATTTAAACAGGGCTAGGGTATCTTGTAAGAAAGAACAGTTTTCTATGCACTAGAACGTATGAACGACTGCAAGACTTATAATTTAGGTTGTACTTTGAATATTTTCCGTTAACTACAAAAATGACAGAAAAAGGGATAACTTTTAAATATGCCACTCAAAAGTATGATTTTAGAAAAGTAACTTCACCTGATTTATTTTCAAAATTACCAAAATTGTCTCAACAGCATTTAAGTGTCTCCAGGTGAATGCACAGCTGTAGCTAAACTAGCGTAAAGTTTGCCAGCACATGTGCTTATGATTCAGAAACTGTAGCTTGAGGGTAGAATATATTTTCCTGCAGTTGTAATTGACATTGGTATAATCAGGGATATAAATAATATGCCAATTTACAAGACAACAGTTTGTTTTTGCATTTGTGTGTGAGAATGTTTCATTCATGCATGGAGTTACAATTTTATACAAATCACATCCTGGTGACACAATCAGCACCTAATTTATCATGCTTAAACAAAAGATCCACCGTTATGGTTCAGAAAAACTGAGACTCCCTAAAGTCATACTTACCTACAATTACATGGAACATACAGCACAAAAACAGGCCACTCAGTAGTCTGTGCTGGAGTTTATACTCCACACGAGTCTCCTCCCGTTCCATCTACTTCACCTCAGCTTTTCAGCATATCTTTTTATTCCCTTTTCTCTCATGTACTCATCTAGTTTCCTTTTAAAAGCATCAACCACTTCCTGTGGTAGCAGGTTCCACATTATAACCAATTCTTTATTGGTCAGTAGTAATATTGCACCTGGATGTGCCTCTATGTCGAGAATCCATTGTAAAGGTGCTAGTTATAAATTTATAAGTTGTTTGAAGAACCTTTTGATTCATCAGCCATGCCCCAAAAATCAAAGAAAACAATGTCTATACATTTCCTGTGGCACCGCTGTCATTACTCTGGTGAGTGGTGTGTAGGGATCCTCTGTATTGTGCACTTCAAAGCTATAATGATCACAGTTTTCCTCTTAACTTTCCCTTCCACACTGGAAGGTGCTAACTCGTGTTGGGATATGTTTCACAAGTATCAGGAGCCCACCAGAAGCTCATCCAAGTAGCCCATCCTTCACGTACGACACTGGTTATCGGGGGACGGGAGTAGAGCATTCTAACCAAGCTAGATTCAGTCGTCACCCAATATAAATGCCCCAACTGCCTCCTCGGCAGAAATCAGAGAGCAGAGACTAGGGAATCGAGCCTGGGATCTTCCTGCTTTGTATGCCTCAGTATCATACCAGAGACTACATTTACCCACTGAGCCATCAGGAGACTTTATAACATAACAGTTAATACTGAGATTTACACAAATAAGATGATGCCCAGCAGTTTCCAAAATAACTCAAAGAAATGATGTAGGTGGCACCAGGTTCCTTTAATCAAAGTTCATCTTTAAAACTAAGAGTTTAACAGGTCCAAAACAAAGACTTTCCTTAATTTAAGGGAATATTTAAACAACAGCTTTACAACCACAACAACTTGTATTTATATAGCACCTTTAATGCAGTCAAATAAGGAGATATTAGGGCAGATGATCAAAAGCTTGGTCAAAGAGGTAGTTTTTAAGGTGCGTCTTAAAAGGAGGAAGGAGAGGTAAAGAGGCGGAGAGGTATGGGGGGGGAATTCCAGAGCTTGGGGCCTTGGCAGCTGAAGGCATGCCCACTAATGGTGGAGCGATTGAAATCGGGGATGCTCAAGAGGCCAGAATTAGAGAAGCACAGATATCTTAGAAGGCTGTGGGGCTGGAGGAGATTACAGAGATAGGGAGGGGCGAGACCATGGAGGGGTTTGAAAACAAGGATGAGAATTTTTTTAGTTTTTTTTTAAATGGAGGCGTTGCTTAACCACGAGCCAGTGTATGTTAGCGAGCACAGGGGTGATGGGTGAACTTGGTGCAAGTTTGAACACGGACAGTAGAGTTTTGGACGACCTCAAGTTTACGTAGGGTAGAACGTGGGAGGCCGGCCAAGAGTGCGTTGGAATAGTCAAGTCTAGAGGTAACAAAGGCATGGATGAGGATTTCAGCAGCGGATGAACTGAGGCAGGGCGGAGTCGGGCGATGTTCCGGAGGTGGAAATAGGCGGTCTTAGTGATGCCGCAGTATGTGGTCAGAAGCTCATCTCGGGGTCAAATATGACACCAAGGTTGCAAACAGTCTGGGGTTCAGCCTCAGACAGTTGCCAGGGAGAGGGATGGAGTCAGTGGCTAGGGAACAGAGTTTGTGGCAGGGAATGAAAACAATGGCTTTGGTCTTCCCAATATTCAGTTGGAAGAAATTTCTGCTCATCCAGAACTGGATGTCAGACAAGCAGTCTGACAATTTAGATACAGTGGAGGGATCAAAAGAGATGGTGGTGAGATAGAGCTGTGTGTCGTCAGTGTATATGTGGAAACGGATGCTGTGTTCTTGGATGATGTCGCCGAGGGGCAGCATGTAGATGAAAAATAGGAGGGGGCCAAGGATAGATCGTTTGGGGACACCAGCGGTAACGGTGCGGGAGTGGGAAGAGAGAGCAGGTGATTCTCTGGCTACGATTTGATGGATAAGACTGGAACCAGGCGAGTGCAGTCCCACCCAGCTGGACAACGGTGGCGAGGTGTTGGAGGAGGATGGTGTGGTCAACCGTATCAAAGGCTGCAGACAGGTCGAGAAGGACGAGGAAGGATAGTTTAGTACGGTCACAGTCACATAGGATGTCATTTGTGACTCTGGTAAGAGCTGTTTCGGTACTGTGGCGGGGCGGGAAACCTGATTGGAGGGATTCAAAGATGAGCAAGGATTTGGGAGGTGACAACACATTCAAGGACTTTGGAGAAGAAAGGGAGGTTGGAGATGGGGTGGTAGTTTGCAAGGACGGATGGGTCAAGGGTTGTTTTTTTTTTTAAAAAAGAGGGGTGATGACGGCAGATTTTTAAAGAAAAGGGATAATGCCCGAGGAGAGAGAAACATTAACAATGTCAGTTAACATGGGAGCCAGGAAGGGAAGTTGGGTAGTCAGCAATTTAGTGGGAGTAGGGACGAGGGAGCAAGAAGTGGGTCTCATGGACAAGCTGGGCTCAGAGAGAGCATGAGGGGAGATAGGAGAGAAACTGGAGAAAGATGCGAGTTCAGGGCTAAGGCAGGGGGGAGTCTTAGAGGAAGTTTGGCCCAATGGGCTAAGGGAAGGGAGGGAAGTGGCAGAGGCAGCTGATTGTATAGTCTCAATATTAGTGATAAAGAAGTCCATAAGCTCCTCGCACTTGTTGGAGGTGAGGGTGGAGGAGACAGGGGAGAGGAGTTTAAGACAGTTTGCAGTAGAGAAAAGTCAGGGATTATCAGTGCATTCCAGGATGATCCTGGAATAGTGAGCAGTTTTGGCAGACGATGGCAGGACTCGATGGTGCTTTGTGGTCCAGCCAGATCTGGCAGTAAATGGCTAAACCAGATATCCGCCATATCCGTTCAAGTCTGCGTCCCTTGGACTTAAGGGAGCAAAGATGAGGGCCGTACCGGCGGGAATTGTCTAGGGTGAGAGAGTAATGGTTTTAAAGGGGACTAGGACATCAAAGGTGGAGGTGAGGGTGTGGTTGAGCAGATTGGTAGCTGCAGAAATGTTGTGGCAAATGGAGGCCAAAGGCTAGACAGTTGGGATTTTGAAAGTGCAGTTGTAAGTGAATTGGGAGAGAGCTTTTTTTCCCAGTGGCGGACACAGAAGGAAATAGGGTTGGGAGGGGGAAGGGAAGGAATTCCCTGACCGAAATGACTAAGATTCTTAAATAATTTCTTGAATATTTTAACCCTTAGGCTATTATACTTTAGCGACATATCCCCGATTGCTAGGAGCAGTATTAATTCACAACCGGTACAACCAGATTTATACTGTGTGGCTGCGAGTCAGACTATTGGAGCTAGGAGAGAGCTCTGCACTTATATATTTGCACAATGTTTTGCTCCCAGTTGATACATTTTAAATATATTAAGAGTAAGCGGAAGCGTCTGCTTTCTCAATTAATTTAAATAAGTTCTGCTTAAGTTTTTAAAGTAGCCAGGAGTCCAATAGACCACCTGCACAATTGTTTTCAAACACAGCTTGACATTGCACTGGAGTTATACTCCATGTTATGACATGCCTAAGTGATGTGAGACAGCCTCCCCTGAGGGTGCCTCAATGTTGCGATTAGCAGTCAACTCGGGACTTGACTTTGAAGTTCTTCTGTCACATTAGTACAAGAGGTAGGTATCCTATAACAGAAATCAGGGCCAACCTATGATTCTATGAATGTGTTCTTCTGGACTAGTTTGAATTGCCGAAGGGGGTCAGAGAGGAATTTTCCTGTTCCCCCCCCCCCCCCCCCCTAATTGGCCTGGGTTTTTAATCTGGTTTTTCCAGGAGATTACATGGCGCCAGGTGGGTAGGAATGTATGTATGTTATGCAGAAGGCAGCACAACTGTGTGGGACAGGCTGGATGGGCTGGTTGGTCTTTTCCTGGCCATCATTTTCTTATCAAACCAGAAATTAAAATTTCACTGAATTCATACTAAACACAATGCAACATCAACTGCTCCTGCATACTTCTGAAACACAGTATTATTATAATATAGCATTGTTTATTAGTACAAATATAATACCAATACTCAACAGAGACCAAAAGTTTGAGATATCCACCATAAGATTCGAACAAAGATCCTGTGGCTAATTAGTACCAATGATTAACAGTTCTGGTCAGGTACCCTGAACATTATGGGGGAAAAATTCAGCTGCTTGCGCCTCCCGTTAGCGCCTTAAGAGGGCGCTAATGGGGCGTAAAGCAGCTAACGCCCGGGCGCAGCGCCGCCCACGCCTCCCGAAAAATTTAGTGGGAGGTTAGCGGCGGCGGCAGCCGGTAGCGCCCTGTGGCGCTGCGCCGCCGGCGACGACGTCATCGCCGTGCGCAGCACCCCGCTCGCGCCCCGGCCGTGATCTTCAGTCGCGCCCCCTGATTTACCGCCAGACGCTATGTCCGACGGGTTCAGGGAGGCGTACGTGCGGCCGGGGCGGCGATATTTAAAGGGGAGGTGGCAGGCGGCCATTTTTGTTGCTGGCCGCCTGCCAGCACCTGCCCCCGTTGCTGTCCCCGGCCCCCGTGAAGCCCCCCCACCGTGAAGTGCCGGCTGCGCTCCAAGAGCCCGGCACTTCTCTTGAGTGCCGGGCTCTTTTGCCGGCACTCCCGATCCCTGGGAGCCCAGCTGGGCCCCGGTTCGCGCTGCGCAGGGTCCCTCCCCTTTAAGAAGGGGAGGAAGGCCTGCAATACCGCGGCGCGACGTGCCGCAGCGCGTGGCGCTGCGGCACGTAGCGCCAGGATATTCACTCGCAGCGCCCCAAGAGGGATGCGGGGTGCTTCCAGTGGCGCCCCGCTTACCTCTTGGGGCGCAACCACTGAAGTTCTGGCGCGGGGCCGCTAATTTTTTCGGGGCGCTAAAAGTCGCGCCCCGGCGAGGTTAGCGCCCCAAATGGGGCGTGACTCAATTTTTACCCCTATATCTCATCAAAAACATGCCTGGACAATATCTGTACCCTATATTCTGAGCTTTCACTGATCAAACATACAAAGTATGCATCACGCTAATTGACTGTTAAGGAGCTAAAGGCCAATTCTTTACCTTCCAAAATGCATATGCTCTCACTAATTACTCTATGATAAATCAGAAACTTAGTTAGAAGCCCCACTACATTTTGTTTGTAACATATTTAAGTTAATTGCCACTAAAAACAATTGAAGGTGCAATGCTTGTGCAGTGGAGGTTTTTCATGCACAGAAGTACGAGTCAAATTTAAAATGGAGCCTTGCTTCAAATCGTAATATAATTCTCATGTGTCTTTGTCAATTATTTAACACAATTCAAATTTTGTACAGCCACATTAGATACTATAAGCTGCTTTATGTCACAACAGAGTGATTTAAGTTTTAGTAACAGTATATCAACAACATTCATCACATTTATAACTTTTAATTCAAATACTTAGGTCTCCAAAAATGACATGTATAATGTTGCACTCAATTTATTGTGCATTTAAGCATTGTTGGAAAGAAATGAAATACGGTAATAAAAATACCGTAATCTGCATCATCTGTGCTATGTGGAGTTTGCGACAGATTCAAATTATAACACATGTATTCAAAAGAACCACTGTGGACATCTAAGCTCAACTTCACTCCTTAAATATTGGAATGTGCCACACAGTGGCAGAACTTCAGCTCGTCCTTCAGTTTCTAACAAATTGAATTTAGTCTGTTGGCTAGCTCTTTTTTTTTTGAGGCGGGGGTGGGGTGTGAGGGAAATCAGACATAAAAGGACCGGCGGTTAAATAAAATCGAATCTGAGTGGTAAGTTATCCTGAGCTTCTCACACACCTTGTTGCAGTTAGTTGTAGAGTAGCATTGATAGAGGTTGCTGGTATACTGATTGCTCACCCTTGATTGAAGAATGCAATGTCATGCAGAATTACTTTAAACAATGGAGAAAATAATATTTTTCCTTGTTGCTGGCATTATTTATAGAAATCCACCTGAATGTAATTACTTTACTATGCAAAAACAAAGTAGATCATTTAGGTCACACATAGACAACAGATGTCTTACAGTGAAATGTTAGATTAACTAGTCTTGATGCGATCTTCCTCATTCTTTGATTGGAGTTCCTACTTGCTATGCAAAGGTAGCAACTGTTGAGTTAAATATTGTCAAATGTAAGTTAAAAGTCTCGGATTCCCAGCCACGTTTCTGAAAGTTCAAGAGTGCTGATGTACCAAGTTATAAGTAGCTGTACCACATCCTTTGGACCAGAACCTCAAAAGGTGAAAAATAGATCTGTCACCAGAGTAAGAAATGACAGTGGAGTTCACAAGGACAATTTAATTGCATCTTGAAACCACTAATTTAATGCAACTGCCTCATGGTTGATCTCAATGTAAGGAGGTTTAGTCCATTAATCACAAAGTGTCACACAATAAAGATGGCATGATATGTCAGAAGTAGTACTGTGGGTACATTCTGCATCTTCCTGAGAGAGTTAAAGTTTCAAAACATCACAGGTGATATGGTGACTACGTTCAGAGATATCCAAAATTGGGCATCTACGATAGAGGGGGACTATACTGGCTGTGATTGAGATTTCTATTCACTCATGAGAAATACCAGCATTCCTAGAATACTCAGAAGCTGCTGGCTTTTGTCTTTATAAAAATCTGAGCGATAACTTGGATAAACCGGTTGCTCAAATAAAGGCAGATGAAAAAATGGTTTAACTGATGAAATTTCACAAACAACTTGCATTCGTAGTTTACTCCCTCAAGTGTGCCTTTCTTGACGTGTAAGCCCAATCTCCCGGAAATACCACATCAACGACATACCATTTTGAATTACTCCTCGTGGATAAACCCACTCAAAGTTCTTGGGTACCATATATGTCAGAAATAAGTTTCTGTATAAATGAAGGAACCAATCTTCCTTGGTAGTCTTCTCACCCACGCACTCGACATGATGAGGTTCCCCTCGTTTGCAAAACATCAGATCCTATTCTCACTGGCAAGTTCAACAGGACCGGGTGAGATAACCACAAAGGGTCACTGTTCGGGCATAGCAGTGGAGGTAGGAATAAATATGCACATAGATGGCTATATGCTCTATGGCTGCTATCCTACAAGTCGCTTTAGGACTATGCAAATGTTATCCACGGGTGACAACCGGTGTAAAGTTGGAGTTTATGTTTAAATACTTTGAATTCAGAAAGCTATTTTATAGTTTTCTTCAAAGCTCTACTTGTAATTAATCACCTCCTTCAGCAGTAAGTTGCAGAGTATCCATGAGAACACATTGTGCATAATCTAGTTGAAGAACCCAGCTTGATGAGGAAAACAATCCCATACTTTATGTTCCCCTGTAACTGATGGTGAATAGTGCAAAATAAATGGAATATTTGTGTGAAGAGAGAGGAGCACTATGTTTCTGCAATAAATGTGTCAAAACAGACTTGTACTTGTGACCCCCTGTAATGCGAGTATAGGTCAAATTTGGTGCATAACAATACTAGTATTTGTATAGATCTTGTGTTTATACCTATTTTTATTTGAAGTATTACTTGATTTAGATCCAACCATAATTCTGCTGTATAAATGGAACTTATAAAAACTAATTTCTTTTCCAGTCTGTCTATGTCCAGTGGAGAAAAAAACCAACGTAGCAGCATGATATTCCTCCAAACTACAAGTTTCCTACACCGTCAAGGGTGCAACTACTTGCTTTTGCTACCCTGCATCCGTTACATCAATCACTTTAGGAAATGATATTCTGAGTAATGCAATATCTTTGCGAGTCCAGCCCCAGAAACAACAGTTTACATAGGTACAAAGGAGGCCTTCATTACCTTGCTAAAACATAGTTGTTCACGAGCAGCATTAAGAAACAGAATCGGATGCTAAATAAAAGTATATTTACTGCCAAACAGTCGAGCTTATTAACACCATCCACTAACTCCTGCTGGCAGAGGGAAAACCAGAAACTCTCAGGAGTTCAACCAGCAGATTTCAGTACATTTCTTCATGCTCCATTTAATGTTATAACAAGTAAACTGAATTGTCCTTTTTTACAAAACTAGCAGTTTTCCTCTCCTAGGTGTGCCAAATACCATCTGCCATTTTACACTAGCTGAAATAAAACAGGAAAGGTTGAAATTGAACTGTTGGTTGGTCTGCATCCTAAAGGGAAAGAAAGCTCAGTGTTTTGAACCATCATCATTTTCACTTTTTAGCATTTTTGGGGCTTTTTTTTTTTAAGCATTCACACATAAGCTATCTCATTTTATTCAACACATGCGCCACTGGCTACAGTAAATGTTAGCCAACCACACACAAAATACAACACAGAAACACAATTTAGTTTACTTTTTTTATTTTTGTCCTATATTTTCTTAAATTTTGAAATAAAATTATAGTCAAGATTATAGATTTAAAATGATCTAGATCTAAAAAGTTTTTCAGCCACTCTTTATTAAGACAGTTTAAAATGTTATTGGCCCAAAAATTAGTGCCGCTACGCGAGAGTACGCACTGTGTACTCTCGCTTATTCTGTCTCCAATTGCTGGTTTTCTGCATGCGCATGCGCTGAAAACCGGCACTTGGTGAATTCAAAAGGGGGCGGTTCCTAGGTGAACCGCGTGCGCGCTACAGGCTGCGCGCACGCAGTGCACTTAGTGCTTTGAACGCGCAGGTAAGCATGGAACATTTTAGACATAAAGAAAGGAGGCGTAAGACCCTCTTTTAACAAGGTAAGTAGTTAATTAAGCATTATTTTGAATTTTTTTAACAGGTATATCTTTTTTAGAGACTTTAAAGACAGGTAAGTTTATTTTTATAACTTTTTAAAAGATTTTAAATTTTTTCAAAAATGTAATTTTTTGTTTAAAATGGTTAATTTATTTAACTATACTTATTTTATTAATGTGATGGTTTTTTTTTAAATTTAATTGAGGTTTAGCTGTTCTTTTGGGGGGTATAGATTCATAGCTTTCACAGCACTTATGTGAAAGCTATGAAAGAAAGATGGGGTGCTGCCATTGGCTCTAACTGAGTCACGTGATCCCACAGCTCGCATGAATTAACTGCGCCTGTGGGATACGGAAGCCCTGCACAGCTGCTGTCCAGATCATCAAGTTCGTGCGAGCTGGGACTGAAAAAGCCAGCGCGCAGTGAGAGATCGCGGGGAAGCCTTACCCTCGCACGAAGGCGCCCTCACTAATTTTTGGGCCATTGTTACCTTTCTTAACATCTTTGCAATATAAGTACTGACTGTATGCTGCATTGCATTTTCTTTTCCCCTTTTGAACAACAACAGAACTATTATTCCTATAAGGTACTCCTTCCTACTCCACCAGAGTTCAAACTTAGCCTAATTTCTCATTCAGCCCCTGAATAAATATAATGAACACACGTACATTGCTGTGCCTCAAACGTGACTACTAAGACTTTCAGTCCTCTCTCTAAAGATAATCCTAACACAGACACGACACATTACAAAGGCTCGTAATAAAAGTGAACACTGTAGCATCTCAGCTGAACACTAGCTTGTCAATGTTGGATCTGCTTCAGAAATGTAACTTGGCGAACATGAGGTCCCCCCATAAGTGACATCAGCACAGCATTTTTTAAATGCTGCTCTAACCTGAATGCAAGTTGAAGAAACAAGGGAGAAAGTGGATTCTTACACACAATAGCAAACTTTTCTAAATATTCACTATACCTCAATCTCCAAAATGTAAAACACTGACCCCCAAAATGTGATATATAATTCCCTCTGTTCTCTTGTCCTTGAATTCACCTTCTCCATTCATCTTGCTGCTCATCCTCTATCCCTCCACTTCAACCACTCTCCTCTACGAATACTTCCCTTCCTTAGTCCCCCATACTTTACAGTCCACTTTCGCTCTCAATTCCTCTCTTCCCTTCCACCATCCTGCTCACTCTCTGCATTGCTCCTCCCCTTCCTATCCCCGAACTGACCCTTCTTGTCTCTTATTCCAACTTATTCCACTATGTTACAACAGTGACTCCACCTCAAAGTACTTCATTGGCTGTAAAGTGCTGAGACGTCCGGTGGTCGTGAAAGGCGCTATATAAATGTAAGTCTTTCTTTCTTTCTATATGGAACTGAGGATTTTCTTAGAAATAAGATTAATTGATTTCTTACAAAACAACTGTCTTTAAGTACTTTATAAAACAAGCACTTTATTTATTTATTTCATGAATACATCTACTATTTCTCACTTAAAAAATACTGTAACAGTCAGTCCTTTCAATGCTGACAATCCTGACAAAGTATAGCTGCAACCACATGTTGAGATTTGTGGAATTAAGCTGATTTGCAGTGGGCTTGGATGATAATTGCTCATTAGTTTTGTGAAATCATCAAGCCAGCATTTAGAATGAGGAAGTCTGCAACTGGTTTAGCTACTGGATTGTGTCTATCTAAAGCTGAATTAATTTCTAGTGAATGCTGGAGCTTCAGATTACACTTTGAATCAAGCATAGTGCAATTTTTAATCCAGTTCCGATTTGTCATTTCCTTTTCACTGCACCCCCCACACATCCCTCCTCTGAGGCCTGTTGTTGTATTCAGTTGTCTCCCATTCTTTTTTTCCCTCTCTAAAAACACTACAAGTAGCCTGAGGTCATGAATGGTCAGTGATAAGTCACCAATTGAAGTAAAGGTGAGGGTGGAACCATGGCAAAGTCTCGCCAAGCACTTGTTTATGCACATCCATGTACTGCAGGGGTTACTGGTAGCAGCAATTCATCAGTATCTATCCCATTGTATGGGGGAGGGACAAGTGTGTATCCTAATAGGACAATGATAATATCATTTTTGCATGATACTGAAACACAATACAGTTTTGGTAAAAGGTAACAATTCACTTACATCGGTGAACTATTTTGCCAAGTACAAGAGTGTTGGCCTTAGCATGAATACCACACATGTACTGCAAGTTAATCAAATTCTATGCAGAAGCAGCCATTTAAGAGTAGAACAGGATAGTGGAGAGCAGGAGAAGCTGTTTGGTAGTGGAAGAAATAATAACCAACTGCCTAGAGTCTCATGTCATCACAAATTGGTGCACAAAATAGATCTCCGATATATATTTGTGTTACCTGTACATGCATGTTATTTTTTTATGCTGTACCTTACATAGAACTATGATGTGATGTGAGAAACAGATTTCCGTTGGCAGGATACCCAGAGGGGGCACAAATATTTCACTGATTTGTTATTTTGAACCAAAATTGTAGATGGGGTGAGGACATTTCAATGGTAAACATCGTGCACTTACCTCGTAACCAAACTGCAATTCATCGGAAGTCAACATGATGATATCATCATCAATCGCCAAGACAGCTTCAGTTTCAATTTCATCATAAGGAAAGAACCTATTACTCAGTTTGTTTTCTTTGGTTCTTACAACTTTGAGGGGTACTCCAATCTTGGGCCACAGTGACTCTGGAAGAAACACATTAAAATCTTAAACTGTATTTTCCCATTTAAACATGAGAAATAAGCCAACTGTATTTGCCTATAGTTTTACAGTTTATAAACCACATGTTCCCTTTGTGTATCCAAAAGAGAGTGACCTCAGTATTTAAATTAAATCTTTGGTGAATCTTGCTTTGATGTCCAGAAACACCACTCAGTGCGAATACCAATAGTCTTAAGGGATTGTATTTCTTTAGGTTGGACACAAGTGGCAGCTACTGTATAGATACAGACGCTCAGCAATTCCAGGCTCATTTCCTGCTATGGGTTATTGCCTGGGGATAGAGTTTGTAAAAATTCTTTCATAAAGATATTTTAGCAATGACTTCGGCAGCGTCTTTCATATCAAATCCCAATTTAATAAAGGAAAGGCAGAGGATATCAGGCTGCTGTATGTCTCAATGACTGAATCAGTCTATTCTGTAAAATAGTAGCTTGCTTTTCAAGTGGTCTTTATTTGCCTTTCGTACACGTGACATTTCTCTCCATGTGCCCCTCCCCCACTCCCACCCCCAAAAAGATTAATGTTGACAAACACAGTCATGATTTGTGCTTCAAACACTGACCCTAGTTGGGTTATTCCCCTGTGCCTAGCCCTGAATGTGGCAGAAGGAACTCACATTTCACTAAATCTAACACTTTCTGCATCTTGCAACTCTGTGCCCTCTTTCAGTCTCAATTCCCTCGGTTTTCAGGGTTTGGATCGCTGAGTTACAACACTTCCTGTCAGAGCAGTCAGAATCTAGAAACAATACATGTGGAAAACGTAAATGGCAGCAACCATATGAAGATTATACAACCATGATGATACAAAGCTAGGTGGCAGTGTCAGTTGCGAAGAGGATGTGAAAGAGGCTTCAAGGGATCTCAACAGGCTCAGTGAGTGGGCGAGAACATGGCAGATGGAATATAATGTGGATAAATGTGAAGTTATCCACTTTGGTAGAAAAAACAGAAAGGCAGAGTATTTCCTAAATGGCGAAAGATTGGGGAATGCAGATGCTCAAAGGGACCTGGGTGTCCTTGTACATGAGTCACTGAAAGTGAATGTGCAGGTGCAGCAAGCCATTAGGAAGGCAAATGGTATGCTGGCCTTCATTACAAGAGGATTTGAGTACAGGAGTAAAGAAGTCTTACTCCAATTATATAGGGCCTTGGTGAGACCACACCTGGAGTACTGTGTCCAATTTTGGTCTCCTTACCTAAGGAAGGATATACTTGCCATAGAGGGAGTGCAACGAAGGTTCACGAGATTGATTCCTGGGATAGCGGGACTGTCGTATGAGAAGAGATTGAGTAAACTAGGCCTGTATTCTCTTGAATTCAGAAGAATGAGAGGGGATCTCATTGAAGCATATAAAATTATTACAGGGCTTGATAGGCTGGATGCTGGGAGAATGTTTCCCTTGGCTGGGGAGTTTAGAACCAGGGGCCACAGCCTCAGGATAAAGGGTAGGCCATTCAGGACTGAGATGAGAAGAAATTTCTTCACACAGAGGGTGGTGAATCTTTGGAATTCTCTACCCCAGAGGGCTGTGGAGGCTCAGTCATTGGGTATATTCAAAACAGAAGTCGATAGATTTCTGACTAGTAAGGGCATCAAGGGATATGGCGATAGGGCCGGTGAATGGAGTTGAGGCAGAAGATCAGCCATGATCTCATTGAATGGCGGAGCAGGCTCGAAGGGCCTACTCCTGCTCCTATTTCTTATGTTCTTATGAATGATCGTATGCAGCTTCTGGGCACTGACTAACCCCCATCAGCCATTATCACATTTACACTAGCAAAGTGGAGTCACCCTATATCATTTGAAGTCTGAGGTTTGTTGCAGTTAGACAGGATCAAGGATCAAACCAGGAGGACCGTCCATGCAGGTACACAGCACAGACACCTGTGCAAAAATATCACTGCACTACATGTCTTTTGGCTGTTTTCAGTTCCAATTTTTCATAGGTTTTCTTGTAGAGGGTGTGTAACCACTTTTGCCTCTGCTCTTTGTTTTCTCTGCCTATCCCTCCATTTATGACAAAAATTGGGGCAGCTCTGAAAATAGACTGGTAACAATCTAATGGCCAGTCATCTTTCCAAATGAAACAGCTGTTTCTGAACTATAAAATAAAATACCAAAACCTGCTAAGTTTTATCTTTCTTACCTAAAATAAAGCCACTTGAGTGAGGCTCAAAATATGACTTCCGAGAGTCTCCTTGAAGTATATACCTATAAGTACTTTAAACAAGTGTCACCAGTATCACCCTATTTAAAAATTAGTTACAAAGAATTATCAATCTTTTCTGTATTTCTGCCCTTCTACTAATTTTTTGGCAGCTTGTTTCTAACACTTGGAATAGAGAGGCAACATCAAAACTAAAATTCATATTCCCACATGGAAGACATCACACATACTTTCAACTGATTGCCTGGGCTACATAAATATCTTAAAACTATCTTTTCCACTAACAACATACATGCGTCACGGCCAGCAACAAACTATGATAAATATCCTCCATGCCAGATTCTCTCAGCGAGGTCCTCAGGAATCACAGTTAAACCATTTTTGTTGGTAGCTGCCCTAATGACCCAGTAGAAAAATGCACCACTTTGCATTGTATTGACGTATACAGAGCAAGAAGGTGTCAGATTTCATTATGATCTGTGCTAAGGCAGCTGCTCTCTAATCTGCTTTCAGTGTGGGTGCTACAACAACTTGCATTTATAGAGCACATGCCAAGGTGCTTCACAAGACAGTAATCAGACAAAAAAATGACACCAAGCCAAAGGTGACCAAAAGCTGAGTCATAGGTTTTAAAGAGAGTCTTAAAGGAGAGGGGGGGGGGGGGGGGGGAGAGAATTCCAGAGCTTGGGGCCTATACAGCTCAAGGCACAGCCTCCAATGTGGCGAAGGGAGTGAGGGATACACAAGAGGCCACAGTTGGAGGAACACACATTTCTTAGAGGGCTCTAGGACTGAAGGAGGTTAAAGATATAGGGAGGGATGAGGCCATGGAGGGATATGAACAATTTGATGCCATGGAGGGATTTGATAACACGCAACATCAGTGTCCACAGGCTGGGAAGGGAGGAGTGCAAGTAATAAAATCATCTACTTTCCTGCTCCTGAACACTATCAAGTGCACCCTGGCTAGCAAATGTGAACACTGAGTGAAGAATGGTTCAGGCTCAGCTACAATGTTCTCAATGACTGAACAGCCTACCTACACTTACACATCATGAATGATGCGGAGATGCCGGTGTTGGACTGGGGTGGACAAAAGTGAGAAGTCGCACAACACCAGGTTATAGTCCAACAGTTTTATTTGAAATCACAAGCTTGTGATTTCAAATAAAACTGTTGGACTATAACCTGGTGTTGTGCAACTTCTCACATCATGAATGGCAATTGCTGCGCCTCATAGGAACAGGGGATGGTCATTCATCCCCTCAAGCCTGCTGTGCCATTCAATTAGATCATGGCTGATATGTAACTTAGCTCTAATTAGCCATTTTTGTTCCATATCCCTTGATAGCTTTACTGTAACAAAAATCTATCAATCTCAGTCTGAAAATTTCAATTGACCCAGTGTCCAAAGCCTTTTGGGGGAGCGTTCCAGATTTCCATGATCCTTTGTGTAAAAGTTGTTTCCGATTTCACTTTACCATTCTCTTTCTCTTAATAGATTTATAAAAAAATATTTGCTGTTGCAAGTTATTTTTCATATTCCCTTTTTGCACTTCTTATTTCTTTCTTTGTATCCTTTTGTTGCTTTTTATAGCTCCCCAGTCTGCTGAATTTCTACTTTTCCTTGCATTTGTGCAAGCCTTTTTTAAAATCTTGATACTGCCTCTTATCTTATTTGTTGACTATGGTTGCTTAATTATACAAGTGGAACCTTTGCCTTTTAGGGGTATGTACTGGCTTTGTATCGTACTAATTATTTCTTTGAATATTTACCACTGTTTGTCTGTAGGTTTACCCATTAACAGTTCAGCCCAGTTTACTGTGGTCAATACAATGGCCCTAAATTTGCGGTCGGAGGCTTCCCGAGGGGAAATGCCTCCGATCCACAAATAAAATGCCCGTCTACCTGGTGGTCCGGGAGGTACGGAGACTCGCGATCCTGGGCCTCTCCAGGTACCCGCGGGTAGAGGCCTGCGTATCCCAGGGACACAGGTGGTTCACAAACGTGTGGATCACGTGGGCGAGCCCAACAAATAAAAGGGGATCCCCATTCATGCTTATGGGGATTCTGTATGTATGGAATCCCCATGAGCATGAATGGGAATACCCCAAAAAATACATGTACACATCAAATAAATAAAAAAAAATTACATTTAAGATTAATTAAAATGCCCTTAAATTAAACATTTAAAACAAAACTTGAATTAAAAAATTATTTTTAAATGTTTTAAAGGGGCTAAAAATAACTGTACCTTATTGTACCAGGCATAACAATTTCACGGGCATTTGCTGGGCAGAAGTTGGGCAAATAGCCCAACTCTCTGCTCGCGGATCCCCTTTTCCCAGGGATGTGTTGGATCTGTCAAGAAGATTCTTCACAGATCGCAAGTTCAAGAAAGGAGGGAAAGAGAAAACAGGGAACTACAGGCCAGTCAGCCTGACATCAGTCGTCGGGAAAATGCCGGAATCCATTGTTAAGGAAGTGGTATCAGGGCAATTAGAAAATCATAACATGATTCAGCAAATTCAACATGGTTTTATGAAAGGGAAATAGTGTTTGACAAATTTATTAGAGTTTTTTTGAGGATGTAATGAGCAGGGTAGATAAAGGGGAACCAGTGGATGCAGTATATTTGGATTTCCAAAAGGCATTCGATAAGGTGCCACATAAAAGGTTATTACACAAGATAAGGGCTCATGGGACTGGGGGCAATATAGTAACATGGATAGAGGATTGGTTAACGGACAGAAAACAGAGTAGGGATAAATGGGTCTTTTTCAGGTTGACAGGCTGTAACTAGTGGGGTGCTGCAAGGATCAGTGCTGAGGCCTCAGCTATTTACAATCTATATTAATGACTTAGATGAAGGGACTGAGTGTAATGTATCCAAATTTGTTGACTATACAAAGCTAGGTGGGACTGTAAGCTGTGAGGAGAACACAAAGTCTTCAAAGGGATATAGATAGACTAAGTAAGTGGGCAGTAAAGTGGCAGATGGAGTATAATGTAGGGAAACATGAGGTTATTCACTTTAGTAGGAAGAATAGAAAAACAGAATATTTTTTAAATGGTGAGAAACTTTCAAATGTTGGTGGTCAGAGAGATTTGGGTGTCCTCGTGCAAGAAACACAGAAAACTAGCATGCAGGTACAGCAAGCAATAAGGAAAGCAAATGGCATGTTGGCCTTTATTGCAAGGGGGTTGGAGTATAAGAGTAAGGAAGTCTTGCTACAATTGTACAGGGCCTTGGTGAGACCACACCTGGAGTACTGTGCACAGTTTTGGTCTCCTTATCCAAGGAAGGATATACTTGCCTTGGAGGCAGTGCAACGAAGGTTCATGAGATTGATTTCTGGGATGAGAGGGCTGTCCTATGATGAGAGATTATGTAGAATGGGCTTATACTCTCTGGAGTTTAGAAGAATGAGAGGTGATCTCATTGAAACATACAAGATTCTGATGGGGATTGACATGGTAGATGCCAAGAGGTTGTTTCCCATGGCTGAGTGTCTAGAACTAGGGGGCATAGTCTCAGGATAAGAGGTAGGCCATTTAAGACCGAGATAAGGAGGAATTTCTTCACTCAGTTGTGAATCTTTGGAATTCTCTGCCCCAGAGGGCTGTGGATGCTGAATGTTCGAGTATATTCAAGACTGAGATAGATAGATTTTTGGACTCTCGGGGAATCAAGGGATATGGAGATCGGGTGGGAAAGTGGAGTTGAGGTCGATGATCAGCCATGATCTTATTGAATGGCAGAACAGGCTCGAGGGGTCGCATGGCCTACTCCTGCTCCTATTTCTATGTTCCGGGTTTTCACGCATGTGTTTCGCGTGCGAAAACCCGGTACTTGCACAGCCCTTACGGGCACCCGTAGGGCTGCAAATTACAGGCCATTGTTTTATAAGGGCCAAGTTATATGTTGTAATATGGGATGTATTTTTCTACTGCTAAAATGAAACGGTGTGTCTTTAAGGCCACAACATCTAACTGCCGTTAGGTACACACAGGGCGAGATATTAGTTGAATTGCTCTCCCAGCTGCAGGTTACAATTCTGGCTTTGAAGTGTGATTGTACTCAGAGCTTAGGCATTCTGGCTCTTGCATCAACTGACTATTTGTTTTTTTATACTTTGGATAAACTCCAAATTTGAGTGCAACAGTGCGAGGGACAAGAAATGCATTTTTATAATATTAGCAGTAAGTCTATCATTGCACTGCTCATGGTAAATCAGAGGATGCGTTTTAGAAGTGTAGTAAAATTATATCATGTTTCGAAGGATACAAAGTTTAATTGATGTTATGTAAACACTGGGTGAAAGGTTAACTGCTATTTAAGCTGGAGATCAGAACCCTGACTTGGTGAGAAGACCTGCAGTTCTTGATTTGTGGTCTAGTATTTTGTGCTCTTGGAGAGTTTTTCTGCATATTGCAAATGACTGCCATTATTTTTAAATTTATATTTCTTTAAAAAGACTTTTTTGACAGAAATTTGCATTAGAAAGTGATGTCTGGAGTGTGATCGGAAGTGTATATGTATTTAAAGTTTTTATAATAGCCGAGATTGAGGCACAGCACAAGTGAGTCAGCAATTTTATAAGAACAGGGGAGGGATATTATGTTAAGTAATATTCCCTGGCACATTGCTTTATCAGTACTGTGCCAGCCCTGGGTTTTGGGAACACTGGGAAGTGGGCCCAATGTCAGGAGGTACTGGGATTGGGCTTCAGAGTCTAGTGGTACTTTGATGGGGGCCCTGGGGTCTGAGTATGCTGGGAGCAGACCCAATAGTCTAGAAACACTGCCAAGTCAGACTCTGGGAGTATTTCCATCATTTTCTGTTTTTATTTCAGATTTACAACATCCACAGTATTTTGCTTTTGTTCTGGGAGTATTGGGGCAGATCCTGGGATCTAAAATCACTAGGAGAGAAAAGGACAGAGGGTTCTACTACTTAGGAGCACTGCGGGCAGTTCCAGGAGCAGGGAGCACTGGAAGGAGTGGTCTAGGGGTTTATGAGCACTGAGAAGAGTGACATGGGATCTAGGAATGGCGCAAGTCCTGGGGACGGGAGGTCCTGGGGTCCAAGAGGACGGAGAAGGAACGAGCAGAACTAGGGTGGACCATGATCTGAAAGTATTGGGGAAGCAGGGGGATGAGGGGCCCAGCAGAATAGGTTCCAAACTGCCCTGGGCCCTTTTGGACCATGAGACACACCTGTTTTGGTCCATCAGTTCATTCTCCTGATCTGCCCACACATAGTTGGACAAGATGTTAATAGTTGGACAAGATGGTAATATTTTAAATGTAAAACATGCCTGAAATAAAGCTTAGAAAATTCTCCAGTTTGTTTCAAAGTCTTTTGGAAAAAAACAAAGCAACACACAAATCAACATAGTGCGACCTTATGGAAAGTGCTTGATATTTAATATATCACCAGTGGCACTGATCAAGGAAAGTTGGCGGATAGGTTTTACTCTCTTACCCGTCTCCTCCTTTTGTTCTCTCTCCTCTCATCTTTCCTACTTTTCTCTAGCTCCTCTCTCCTCTCCTTTTGGGTGGGAGGTGATGTGGTGGGAAACACAGTATTTTGTGGTGCTGGCTATGGGATGCAGGTTAGGGGAGCGATAGAGGGAGCGGAAAAGGGGCTTGGGGTGCTGAGGGCAGGATGCTGTAGAAAGGAGATGGAAAGAGCAAGGGCCGAGAAGGAACAGGGATTCAGGGTGTGCATTGCTCGGAGACAGTGTGAAAGAACAAAGGGGGCGTCAGATAGGGGAGGGAACTGGACAGTGCTGTGTGCCAGCAGATAACTATACCTTTGGGCCACTGGTTGTGGCGGAGGGTAGGGTGGACGGATCTCGGGCGCAGGGTACATTTTCTAGTGGTGAATGCAGGAAGCCAGTTGGGAACGATATGGCCAGGATGGAACACGATACGAGGATTAGGGAAAGGATAAGGTGCTCAGGGTGGGAGTGAAGGCCAGGGATTCAGGGCAGGGTGCAATAGGAGGGTGAGTGAAAAAGCATGGGGCAAGTGAAAAGGCAAGGGGCGAGAAGGAACAGATGCTCAGGCAGAACAAGGGAGTGGGAATTTTTTATTCTCCTCAGCCTCCTAGTTGGAGAATGCCGAGTTACTGAAAAAAATCCAGTTAAATAACCGGGGAAGCCTTTTAGGAAATCCTGCCCCTGCACATTAAAAGCCAGTTCCTAGTTAAAGAAGTGGCTTTTTGAAACTACTGTAGTTTAAAACTAGAGGGCTCCCCCTAAGTTTTGGAGAAGGCCTTCAGGGACTTCCCTCTCTGTAGATCAAAAACTGGTTCCTGACCATAACTGATCGAGCTTTTGATGTGTGGGGGTGGAATTCCCTCTGACTTTGGGGAAGGTTCTATTAAAACTGGAAGCATGTTAAATAACTCGTCCTACCCCAAAGTCGTGGGGAAGCCTTTTGGAAATTCCGCCCACAATTCAAAAGCTTGTTCCTGATTAAGGCCAGGAATCAGCTTTTGAAGTGTGGCTTGGGACAGGGAGGGGAGAAAAGGGCTGGAGGCTGCAGAAAAAGTGATGAGCAGAGCTGAAGGGAGCAGGCCAGAGACAGGGGAGTGGGCCATGGAACCGGCGGAAGGCTGGGGATACCAAAGAGCATGGAGCTGGGTATTAAAGTTCTTTTGATCTAAGATGTCAGCCATCTGCATTCGAAGATCAAAAGAACAGATGGAATCCACTCATAAGTAGCATTTTATTTTAAGAAAGTTACTTCCCCAATATGGTTACATTCCGCCACTTGTGTAATGGATACAGACTACTGAACAGAAGTTCCCACACAGATCTCTGCGTGATAAAATATTCATACGAGGTCTAACCATACAACAGTCAGGTCCATGAGTCATATAAATGCCATGTCACACAGAAATTCTGGCTAAGTAAATGAAGTTTTAAAGAAGTGCTGAGAAAATAGTTCATAAGAAAAATAATATGGGGAGTCACCTGATATTTAGGTAGTGAGTCGTGCTGCGAAAAGACATTAGCACGAGGTCAACCAGTCCTTACGCACTTGGTTTATGTTCAGCCCTCATGGTGTATGAACCCTGGAGAGGGTGTTAGAGAGCCTGGGGTTCTAGTTCAGGCACCATATGCTTCCTCCATCAATTTGGTTGCCTTGAATGTTCAAAAGTAGTTTCATGGACTACAGCCACTGTACAAAAGGGACTTCCATCCCAGCAGTCGGAGTTGGACAGCACCAGCTATAAGGGCAAGCAACCAGGGCAATTGCCTAGAGCTCTAAGCCATGGAGGAGGGGAGGGGAGGTGCGAGGCAGTGGATTGGGCTAAAGTAGTAGTGGAAGTCATCCAAAGTGTGGGTGGGAGGAGGGAGGGGATGGGCTCATGCCTTAGCCTCTGCCCAGGGCCCCCCCATGAGTCTAACATTGGCGCTGGATGTGAAGCAAGGTGTAGAAGCTGAAAGGGTTAGCGTCTAACTCACCGCACTATTCTCCTTCTCTACTGGTGAAACAACCATAATTTTATACAATTGTTTCAAATTAACTATATTTTGGTAGCAAAACATTTCTAGAGGGGTCAATGTCTATTCTATTGTTTGAAATCACATGGCTGGGATTTGTGGAGAGATGCTATTTTTAAAACAAAGCATATAACTTGCTTATTGCAATCGAGTGGGAGCAAAGCGGTCGACGCCACACCATATTCTACGCAGCTCCGAGTGGTTAGATAACTAGCAGCATTCGCAGAGATTTGGGATCAAATTGCCTGGCCACCCTTTTGACTAGGGAATGGTAGGTGGATACCTAGCAAGAGGAAAGGCTGAAAATGTAAAATAAAAAGACAAACTAAACCAAAAAAAAGTCACTTCCTCAATTAATATAAAAGGCATAATTTTAATGAAGGTTATTTGTGCCTAATTATCCTAAATATTGAGGTAGCAATTCTCTATATAATGTGCGCATTTGCTACGTTGTACCCCTACACTACCTTGATGTAGTGCAATCTTTTACATCATAGCATGCCAAATGGGCAGTGTAACACTGCAGAAATCAAATTTAACTCAATAGGAAGACCACCTTGAAGAGGTGATTTTGCCACCATGAACTGTGCACATCAGCTACAGTAGCACTGTAGCCAGTGGAAAAACTCAGCCTGTCTACTGCAAATGATACAAACAATACTGTCCAGTCAGTTCTTTTCTACATACTTGACCAGTAAGCAAAATGGAGGTGCTGTTCAGTACGCAGATGCTAAGCGCTGGTATTCCCTCCCCAACCAGTTTGAAACGGTCAGATATTGCACCACCAAAATCAGAAAGAACATCAACTGGGTGAAACAAATCTAGTGATTTGAAGATGTGTAATGTGATCAAAATTGCATGTTTATAATGAATTTGTTTTTGCATGAAGTGATGCGAATGCCATTTCACATAAGAGCTAAAGCATTATATTTTATAGCAGTAGCACACTGCAGCTTTGTGGTACTTCTCAGATGGGTCTTTCAAGGCTATCCTGCAACTGTCAGCATGACTTAGATGACATCTGTCCAAACCTCCCAACCTCAAACTAACACTAAACACATTAAAACTGTTTAAATAAACTTAAGCTGGCCTGAGGGGCAAACCACAATTCACGGAGATAAGTCTTTATAAATACAGTCGCAATTCAATTTTTAGGTTTTGAGAACATTTGTGTCATGTTTCTCTAATAAAGATTAAATCAACCACGCACAAACATGTTTAAAAACGGAAATAAAAGAAGAAAATCTTTTAGAATTACTGGTAAATGTATTCATTTTAGACAACAGGAAATGTGTGTTCAAGAGGAATTTTCACACAACACTCTTGTATCTATTATATAACAACAGTATGTAATATTTCTCAATATCCTCTTTTGCCATCAACTGACAATTATAACCTTGCTCTAACACTGGAAAATATTAATTCTCCCTGGCAGGTGACACTATGCAACAAGGAAAACTTTATTATCCTACAATTTATAATTAGTTGGGATTTAACTTCTATGAATCCATTAAATGATAGATCTCAAAGGGGAATGATTAGAATCTCATCCCACAGGTCACCTTGTCTATGACACTGCAAATACATTAAATCGTCAAAACTGACCAGCAATTTCAACCAACAACTGGTTTTTAAGACAATTCATTAAAAAGGAATCAGATGAGATGTTAAACCGAGGTCCCGCCTGCCCTTTCAGGTGGACGAAAAAGATCCTCAGGCACTATTCGAAGAGGAGCAGGGAGCTCTCTGGTGTTCAGGCCGATATTTATCCCCCAACATCACTAAAACAGATGATCTGGCCATTAATCCCATTGCTGTTTGTGGGAGCTTGCTGTGTGCAAATTGCCTGGCACCTTTCCCTACATTACAACAGCGACTACACTTCAAAAAAAAAGTGCTTCACTGGCTGTAAAGCGCTTTGGGACATCCAAAGTCATGAAAAGCAACATATAAATGCAAGTTCTTTTGTTAATCTGGAGTCATACCTAGCACAAGGAAGATGGTTGTGGTGGTTGAAGGTCAATCATCACAGCCCCAGGACATCGCTGCAGGAGTTCCTCAGGGCAGTGTCCTAGGCCCAACCATCTTCAGTTGCTTCATCAATGACCTTCCCTCCAACATAAGGTCAGAAATGGGGATGTTCGCTGATGACTGCACAGTGTTCAGCGCCATTCGCAACTCCTCAGATAATGAAGCAGTCCATGCCCGCATGCAACAAGACCTGGACGATGTTCAGGCTTGGGCTGATAAGTGGCAGGTAACATTCGCACCACAGAAGTGCCAGGCAATGGCTATCTCCAACAAGTGAGAGTCTAACCACCTCCCTTGCCATTCAACGGCATTACCATCGCCGAATCCCCCACCATCAACATCCTGGGGGTCACCATTGACCAGAAACTTAACTAGACCAGCCACATAACTACTGTGGCAACAAGAGTAGGTCAGAGGCTGGGTATTCTGTGGCGAGTGTCTCACCTCCTGACTCCCCAAAGCCTTTCCACCATCTACAAGGCACAAGTAAGGAGTGTGATGGAATACTCTCCACTTGCCTGGATGAGTGCAGCTCCAAAAACACTCAAGAAGCTCGACACCATCCAGGACAAAGCAGCCTGCTTGATTGGCACCCCTTCCACCACCTTAAACATTCACTCCCTCCACCACCAGCATACCGTGGCTGCAGTGTGTACCATCTACAAGATGCACTGCAGCAACTCGCCAAGGCTTCTTCGGCAGACCTCCCAAACCCACGACCTCTTCCACCTAGAAGGACAAGGGCAGCAGGCGCATGGGAACACCACCACCTCCAAGTTCCCCTCCAAGTCACACACCATCCTGACTTAGAAGTATATCGCCGATCCTTCATCGTCGATGGGACAAAATCCTGGAACTCCCTCCCTAACAGCACTGTGGGAGTACCTTCACCACACGGACTGCAGCGGTTCAAATCGGCGGCTCACCACCACCTTCTCAAGGGCAATTAGGGATGGGCAATAAATGCTGGCATTGCCAGCGACGCCCACATCCCATAAACGAATTTTTAAAAATCAATTTATGTTCACATTTTCTAGAATTAAATGTATTTATAGATAAGTGTTAACTGCTCGTGAATTTACCATTTACTGACTACAGTACCAGCAATAGAAGCTGTGTAATGTTTATAATGCACCTAGAAGGTGATGATGGGCCGCCGCCTTTATTGATACAACTAGGCTGCTTCAAAGGGCAGTTAATCACATTGATGGACTCATGTATAGGCCAGACCAGGTAAGGATGGTAGGTTTTCTTCCCTAAAAGGACATTAGTAAACCAGTTGAGTTTTTAACGACAATCTGGTAGCTTCATGGTCACTATTTTATTGATGCTAGCTTTTTATTCCCAGGCTTTGAACTATTGTGCTCTGGATTACTAGACCACTACTCTATCGTACATACAGACACTTTTACAGATATCTCTGAAGCTGCCCATGCCTAAATGCTTTATTTATGCAAATCACCTCTCTAGTTAAGTTAGAGTCAAATATTTTTACACAACAGCTAGTAAATCTTTATTTGCATCCAGACTTTCATTATTGCAACATTCTCATAAAATGCAATATCCTGCAATGACAGTACTATATCATAAACGCTGGACTCTTAAAAAGGTTTCATACAGTGTACAAATCAAAGAGAGTAATTTCTGCCTCTCTCTCCAAAAGCCTTCTTCGTAATATAACCTCCCAGTCGCTATTATCCGCACTTCACAATCTTATGCCATTCAGAATTCTACAGGCCTACATCCCATTCACCCATCTCAACTGCAAAATCCGAATAAAAATAAGGTATTAGACAGGCCCATAAAGGGAAAATTTGAGCCACCCATTGGATACTCTTATGCAGCAAATGGGTTAACTGACGATTGGTATAGACTGAGAATTCTGGGAGTTCAGTCTTGAGCAAATTTAGTAAACTCAGTATTGTTTGATACAAGAGCTATCCATAACTTTCATCCTTCTCAAGATTATAGAAAGCACTCCTTTACTGCTCTCCATCCCACCATCTTTAAAAAAAAATTAACTGTTGCATAGAACTACACAGAGCAATAACCTTCATTTCCCCCAAATACTACGTGACTTTGTGAAAATGACAATTATGGATATCCCTAAATTAGACTTGCACTTGCCCACAGACTTTCTATGGGTTTTTGCAGGGCAAGCTATTGTCAGCCAAACATCGGAGCACCCACTACAAGGCATCTGGGACTTGTATGAACAGGGCAAGCAACCGTGTGTCTCAATAACCAATCAGATTGAAGAATCGTTAATGAGCAGCACAGGGTATGAACCAGGAAGTGCAAGTTAGAATAGTGACTTCAATAATGCAGTAGATGTAATTTATCTAGATTTTCAAAAGGCCTTCGATAAGGTACCCATAATAGACTAATGAATAAGGTCAGAGAATGCGGAGTCAGGGGACAAGTAGCAGAATGGATGGCTAGCTGGCTTCAAGAGAGAGTGGGAGTAAAGGGTAGCTATTCACAGTGGCAGAAGGCGAGTAGTGGCGCTCCACAAGGATCAGTGCTGGGACCACTGCTGTTCACAATTTACATGAACGATTTAGATTTTGGAATCAAAAGCACAATTTCTAAATTTGCAGATGATACCAAATTGGGGGGGATATTCAATATTGAGGAGGACTGCAACAAGTTACAGGAGGACATTAATAAACTTGCAGAATGGGCAAATAATTGGCAAGTGAAGTTCAACACAGATAAATGTGAGGTATTACAGTTTGGTAGGAAGAATAGGTTGGTCACTTATCATTTGGAAGGTGCGAGTCTAGGTAACAAAGGGATCTCGGAGTACAAACACACAAATCACTAAAAGTTGCGCCACAGGTTAGCAAGGCCATAAAAAAGCAAACCAAGCACTGGGGTTTATTTCTAGAGGGATAGAATTGAAAAGTAGGGAAGTTATGCTAAACCTGTATCGAACCTTGGTTAGACCACACTTGGAGTACTGCGTGCAGTTCTGGTCACCATGTTATAAAAAAGATAGAGGCACTGGAGAGGGTGCAGAGAAGATTTACAAGGATGATACCAGAAATACGAGGGTATACATATCAGGAAAGGATGAACAGGCTGAGTCTCTTTTCTCTTGAAAAAAGGCGGCTGAGGGGTGACCTAATAGAGGTCTTAAAAATTATGAAAGGTTTTGATAGAGTGGATACAGAGCGAATGTTTCCACTTGTGGGGAAGAGCATAACTAAAGGCATCAATATAAGATAGTCACCAAGAAATCAAATAGGGAATTCAGAAGAAACTTCTTCACCCAAAGAGTGGTGAGAATGTGGAACTCGCTACCACAGGGAGTGGTTGAAGCGAATATTATAGATGCATTTAAGGGGAGGCTGGACAAGCATATGAGGGAGAAGGGAATAGAGGGTTACGCTGATAGATTTAGATGAGGAAAGACGAGAGAAGGCTCGAGTGGAGCATAAACGCTGGCATGGACTGGTTGGGCCGCATGGCCTGTTTCTGTGCCGTATATCCTATGTAATCCTATGTCAAATCAGGTAGAGAGAGTGAAATAAAGACTTGGAAAGAAAGACTGGACTCAGCGAGAGAGAGATAAAAGAGGCAAAAAGTAAAAAAGTATTAACTTTTTAAAAAATCTCCAACAATAAAGCTGAAGGAATGAGATTCCACGCTTGTAAAGGTTAATTTTCAGTGTCAGAGAGGTTGTTTGCCAGTAATTAAAACTTACCACGTCGTTAAAAGGGTACTTAGACTGAAATGGACAAGCCCTAACTTTTTTAGGCGGGTTTAGTCTGTATCTACGACGTCAGTACATGAACTTCACTCCGTTCAATACATTTGAATGGGGAGTCAGAAGGCGAGATGCTGTTTTCGGGAAGCTTAGAGGAACGTCGCATCTTGGATAGCAACTGCGCATCTGCACTAGCCACAAGTTGCTGTCCGATTTGCGCATAAATAATAGTGAGCGTCGTGAGCCTCACTGTTATTTTCACAGCAAAATCTAGCTCAATAAGTTTAAAAAAAAACCCTTGCCAATTATGTTTTACTTTTGCAGATTTCTTAATTCATGTGTTGGACAGGACACATGACTCTTCTTGACAGTGCTGAGTAGATTATAGAGTAGGAAGAGTAAAGAATGTACCCCTACCGCCTCCAAAGATATCCAGCTATCACCTGGGAGGATATCGGGCATTACAATGTTCTTAAAAACTTAGTTGAAAAAAATAATGGTCCAAACAGCTGTGTTTCTTCTGAAAGCCATCAATACACTGGTGTGTGTCAGAAGAAAAGCTATAGGTTAAATAATCTGGGATGGTTCCTTGAGCCTGCAGAAATTTATGAGGAAAAGATACCCAAAATTAAATGAACATATTTTAATACTAGGTTTTTAATGGACACTTTTCTGTCAGCTTCCTGAACATTGTGATTGCACAGGCCAATGAGGAAACCAAGCCTGAGGCTTGGACTGGAGGGAGGCGCTGGTGAGCAGCACTTCACTACCGTGGTGGGAATAAGGTGCACCAGGCTACTGGTGGGAAGTCGCACTTTAAAAGAATCATTAGAGCTATTACAGATGTGATTTTTATTTAAAAATTGCATCCCACACAAAGTTGGAGAAGAAATGGTCACGTCTTTTCTGTGCACATGTGGTACAAGAGAGAGTCGACAATGCCAAGCATTACAATAGTGTTTGGGAAGCATACAATCTACATTTTTGTCAACAGACACAAAACCTGATAAAAAGAGCATGCTAGAATTATACAACAGGTTCGCCAGCATCTGAAGAGAGAAAAATAGTTTAATGTTTGGGTATAGACTCATCCCTTTTTTCTCTTCATTCCTGAGTCGTGTTACAGTTAAATAATGATTTACTATAGGCACAAGGTTAGGCTTGGGTCATAAATCTCTTTTACTACTTTTGTCAAAGTCTTGGTTTAATTTTGGAGTGCCCAGCTTGTTTTGGTTTGTGGGGGAGGAGGCTGGGAATACCATAACTGCAATTCTGTTTCGCTCTGTGTGCGCTAATACAGGCTACTGTACAAAAAAGCAACTTCGGAACCAAAACAATCGCTGCACTGTTTATAATTAAATGTGAATAAAGAAAACCGTCTAAAATTAGTGGCGTTTTACATTATTTAACTACATAGCAAATAATTTGAAAAGCTTATAAACTAGCACATTTCATATCAAAGCACTGATTACCAGTTTAAAAAAAAAGACGCCCTTTTAGACTGTGGTAAACCTCTGCACGTAACTACTACTGCTTATCAGCTAGAGCACCACAAATTATTGGGATGTGTATACTTCACAGTCTGTTTCATTACTCTAAATCTTCAATAACTTCCTGAGCTTAATTGGCTGTAAATTACAAATCTTTGCAAAAGAAAAGGCTTGCATTACTAGCAGTAATTGAGAGTTTAAGTTAGAACAAAAAGGTTAGAGCTTACTGGCAGACCTTAAAACCAGGTGGTTCTGATTTTCTTATCTGCACAACCACCAGCTCACAAACTTGCTTCTTCCAGAAAGAGATTATTTTAAAAGGTAATAACTGTATTTTATGCTTCATACAGTGGAATTGAAATATTTATTCCAGGAAAGTGAATGTGGCTTTTCGATCATTCACTTTTTAAACTAGCAAAAGCACATCAATCAAAATATTTCCAGTAGTACAAGCCTATATGAAGGCATGGGCTGTTATTCCTCTTTATGTAATCAATAAAACACTTTTGTCCTTCAAAGAATGCAGAACACATGCAACAGATGATTTCAACAGAATTGAAAGGGTCAGTGGAAAAGAGAAAGAGTACCTGGAGTGACTTAATTCCAAGTCCTTCCATTGCACAATTCTGGAGTTAAACAAAGTGTTCTAATGAGGAAGCCATTGTACTCAGTCCCCGCCACAAACTCTGTTCCCTAGCCACTGAATCCATTCCCCTCCCTGGCCACTGAGGGGCTGAACTGGACTGTTCACAACCTTGGTGTACTATTTGACCCTCAGCTGAGCTTTAGAAACATAGAAAAATAGGAGCAGGAGTAGGCCATTCGGCCCTTCGAGCCTGCTCCGCCATTCAATATGATCATGGCTGATCCTCTATCTCAATACCATATTCCCGCTCTCTCCCCATACCCCTTGATGCCTTTTGTGTCTAGAAATCTATCGATCGATCTCCTTAAATATATTCAGTTCAGACCCCATATCCTCTACACCCTACATCTCCAAGAGTGCCTACTTCCACTTCCTTAATATCATCCGGTGGCAGCAGCGAGCACGGCCCTGGGTGGAGACTGAGCGCAGAGACCGAGGATTTAAGGAGTGGGGAGAGAGACAGCGGCCCAGACTCACCGGCGGCAGCAGAGAGCGCGGCCCTGGGTGGAGACTGAGCGCAGAGACCGAGGATTTAAGGAGCGGGGAGAGAGAGAGCGGCCCAGACTCACCAGTGGCAGCAGTGAGAGCGGCCCTGGGTGGAGACTGAGCGCAGAGACCGAGGATTTAAAGAGCGGGGAGAGAGAGAAGTAAAAATTAATCGAAGTGTGATGTCACCAGAAAGCAGGTAAGTGATTGGTTGGTGAGTATTTCTCTCTTTCTCGCTTTTTTCCAAACATAAATTTTGTGGTTTATAGTTTCTAGAGTCTGTTGTGTAGCGGGGAGTGCTAGTAAACTAGGGCCCTTGAGTATATCATTTAATTGTAGTGTAATTAGTGGTATTGATTTGATTTAATTTAATTTGAATTAATTAAAGGGTAAGTCATGGCAGCACAGCTCTGCCCCATGGCATGCTCCTCCTGCACTATGTGGGAAATCAGGGACACTTCCGGTGTCCCTGACGACCATGTGTGCGGGAAGTGTATCCAGCTGCAGCTACTGGCAGGCCGCATTGCGGCGCTGGAGCTGCGAATGGATACATACTGGAGCATTCGCAATGCTGAGGACATCGTGGATAGCACGTTTAGGGAGTTGGTCACACCGCAGGTAAAGGCTGCACAGGCAGGAAGGGAATGGGTGACCGCCAGGCAGAGTAGTAGGCGCAGGCAGGTAGTGCAGGGGTCCCCTGTGGCCATCCCGCTCTCAAACAGATATACCGCTTTGGATATTGTTGGGGGAGATGGCTTATCGGGGGACGGCAGCAGTAGCCAACTTCCTGGCACCATGGGTGGTTCTGCTGCACAGGACGGGTGGAAAAAGAGCGGGAGAGCTATAGTGATCGGGGATTCTATTGTAAGGGGAATAGATAGGTGTTTCTGCGGCCGCAAACGAGACTCCAGGATGGTATGTTGCCTCCCTGGTGCAAGGGTCAAGGATGTCTCAGAGCGGCTGCAGGGCATTCTGGAGGGGGAGGGTGAACAGCCAGCTGTCGTGGTGCATATAGGTATCAACGATAAAGGTAAAAACGGGATGAGGTCCTAAAAGCTGAATATAGGGAGTTAGGAGGTAAATTAAAAAATAGGACCTCAAAGGTAGTAATCTCAGGATTGCTACCAGTGCCTCTTGCTAGTTAGAGTAGAAATAGAAGGATATTTCAGATGAATACATGGCTAGAGGAATGGTGCAAGGGGGAGGGATTCAAATTCCTGGGACATTGGGACCAGTACAAACTGGACGGTTTGCACCTGGGCAGGACCGGGACCGATGTCCTAGGGGGAGTGTTTGCTAGTGTGGTTGGGGAGGGTGTAAACTAAAATGGCAGGGGGTTGGAACCTGTGCAGGGAGACAGAGGAAAGGGAAGCAAGGATAGAAGCAAAAGACAGCAAGGAGAAAAGCAAAAGTGGAAGGCAGAGAAATCAAGTGTGTAAATCAAACAGGGCCACAGTAAATAATAATTCTAAAAGGTCTAAGAGTGTTAAAAAACAAGCCTGAAGGCTTTGTGTCTTAATGCGAGGAGCATTCGTAATAAGGTGGATGAATTAGCTGTGCAAATAGATGTAAACGGATATGATATAATTGGGATTACAGAAACATGGCTCCAGGGTGACCAAGGCTGGGAATTCAACATCCAGGGGTATTCAATATTCAGGAAGGACAGGCAAAAAGTAAAAGGAGGTGGGGTAGCATTGCTGGTTAAAGAGGAGATTAACACAATAGTAAGGAAGGATATTGCTCTGATGATGTGGAATCTGTATGGGTAGAGCAGAGAAATACCAAGGGGCAGAAAACGTTAGTGGGAGTTGTATACAGACCCCCAAACAGTAATGCTGAGGTTGGGGATGGCATTAAACAGGAAATTAGAGACGTCTGCAATAAGGGCACAGCAGTTATCATGGGTGACTTTAATCTACATATAGATTGGGCTAACCAAATTAGTAACAATACTGTGGAGGAGGAATTCCTAGAGTGTATATGGGATGGTTTCCTGGACCAATATGTCAAGGAACCAACTAGAGATCAGGCCAACTTAGACTGGGTATTATGTAATGAGAAAGGATTAATTAGCAATCTTGTTGTGCGAGGCCCCTTGGGGAGGAGCGATCATAATATGATAGAATTCTTCATTAAGATGGAGAGTGAAGTCGTTGACTCAGAGACTAGGGTCCTGAATTTAAATAAAGGAAACTACGATGGTATGAGGCGCGAGTTGGCTAGGATGGATTGGGGAACGTTACTTAAAGGGTTGACGGTGGATAGGCAATGGCAAACATTTAAAGATCGCATGGATGAACTACAGAATTTGTTCATCCCTGTCTGGCATAAAAATAAAACAAAAAAGGTGGTGCAACCGTGGCTAACAAGGGAAATTAGGGATAGCATAAGATCCAAGGAGAGGACATATAAATTGGCCAGAAAAAGCAGCAAACCTGAGGATTGGGAGCAGTTTAGGATTTAGCAAAGGAGGACAAAAGGATTAATTAAGAGGGGAAAATAGAGTATGAGAGTAAGCTTGCAGGGAACATAAAAACTGACTGTAAAAGCTTCTATAGATATGTGAAGAGAAAAAGATTGGTGAAGTCAAGCGTAGTTCCCTTGCACTCAGAATCAGGGGAATTTATAATGGGGAAATGGGGAACAAAGAAATGGCTGACCAATTAAATACATACTTTAGTTCTGTCTTCACAAAGGAGGACACAAATAACCTCCCAGAGAAGTCGGGGAACATAGGGTCTAATGAGAGGGAGGAACTGAATGAAATCAGTATTTGTAGGGTAATGGTGTTAGGGAAATTGACGGGATTGAAGGCCGATAAATCTCCAGGGCCTGATAATCTACATCCTAGGGTACTTAAGGAAGTGGCCCTAGAAATAGTAGATGCATTGCTGGTCATCTTCCAAAATTCTATAGACTCTGGCACAGTTCCCATGGATTGGAGGGTAGCTAATGTAACCCCACTATTTAAAGGTGGTAGAGAGAAAACGGGGAATTATAGACCGGTAAGCCTGACATCGGTAGTGGGGAAAATGCTAGAGTCCATTATAAAAGATGTAATAGCAGAGCACTTGGAAAACAGTGCTTGGATCAGACAAAGTCAACATGGATTTACAAAAGGTAAATCGTGCTGGACTAATCTACTGGAATTTTTTGAGGATGTAACTGGTAGAATAGATAAGGGAGAACCAGTGGTTGTGGTGTATTTGGACTTTCAGAAGGCTTTCGATAAGGTCACGCATAAGAGATTAGCGTGTAAAGTTAAAGCACATGGGATTGGGGGTAAGGTACTGACTTGGATAGAGAACTGGTTGGCAGACAGGAAGCAAAGAGTTGGAATAAACGGGTCTTTTTCTGAGTGGCAGGCAGTGACTAGTGGGGTACCGCAGGGATCGGTGCTAGGACCCCAGCTGTTCACAATATATATTAATGATCTAGACGAGGGAACTAGATGTAATATCTCCAAGTTTGCAGACGACACAAAGCTGGGTGGGCGTGTGTGCTGTGAGGAGGATGCCGAGAAAACTCCAGTATGATTTGGACAGGTTGGGTGATTGGGTAGATGCATGGCAGATGCAGTAAAATGTGGATAAATGCGAGGTTATCCACTTTGGTGGCAAAAACAGGAAGGCAGATTATCTGAACGGCAATAGATTGGGAGAAGGGGAAGTGCAACGAGACCTGGGTGTCCTTGTGCACCAGTCGCTGAAGGTAAGCATGCAGGTGCAGCAGGCGGTTAAGAAGGCAAATGGTATGTTGGCCTTCATAGCGGAGGATTTGAGTACAGGAGCAAGGATGTCTTGCTGCAGTTGTACAGGGCCTTGGTGAGACCACACCTTGAGTATTGTGTGCAGTTTTGGTTGCCTTATCTGAGGAAGGATGTTCTTGCCATGGAGGGAGTGCAGCGAAGATTCACCAGACTGATACCTGGGATGCCAGGAATGACGTGTGAGGAGAGATTGGGTCGAATGGGCTTATATTCGCTGGAGTTTAGATGAGAGGGGATTCTAACAGGACTAGACAGACTAGATGCAGGAAGGATGTTCCCAATGGCGGGGGAGTCCAGAACCAGGGGTCACAGTCTAAGGATAAGGGGTAAAGCCATTTAGGACTGAGATGAGGAGGAATTTCTTCACCCAGAGAGTGGTGAACCTGTGGAATTCTCTACCACAAAAGGCAGTTGAGGCCAATTCATTAAATATATTCAAGGAGTTAGATATATTGCTTAAGGCTAAAGGGATCAAGGGATATGGGGAGAAAGCAGGGACAGGGTACTGAATTTGGATGATCAGCCATGATCTCATTAAATGGCGGAGCAGGCTCGAGGGGCCGAATGGCCTACTCCTGATCCTATCTTCTATGTTTCTATCTATCCGTCTCCACTTCAGCTCATCTGCTGCTGAAACCCACATACGTGCCTTTGTTACCTATGGACTCGACTATTCCAATGCTCTCCTGGCTGGCCTCCCAAACTCCGTAAACATGAGTTCACCCAAAACTCTGCTGCCCGTATCCTAACTCGCACTAAGTCCTGTTCACCCATCACCTCTGTGCTCACTGACCTACATTGGTTCCCGGTCCCGCAATGCCTTGACTTTAAAATTCTCATCCTTGTGTTCCAATCCCTCCGTGGCCTCGCATCTCCCTATCTCTAACTCCCTCCAGCCCTATAACACTCCGAAATTTCTGCGTTCCTCCAATTAAGGCCTCTTGCACATCCCTGATTTTCATTGCTCCACCATTGGTGGCTGTGCTTTTAGCCGCCTAGGCCTTAAACTCTGTAATTCCCTCCCTCTACCTCTCACTTCTCCTTTAAATCACTCCTTAAAGCCTACCTCTTTGACCAAGCTTTTGGTCACCTGTAATATCTCTTTGTGGCTCGGTGTTAAATTTTGTCCGATTACACTCGGATGCCTTGGGACGTTTTTACTACGTTAAAGACGCTATATAAATGCAAGTATTTGTTGTTCTAGTTTGACTTGCGTATGGACTTTTCCTCTCTATTAAAGATTTCTCAAGGCTGTATCCTCTCTCCCACTCTTCATATCCTCTCCATCAATGACCTCCCTCACTCACCATCCAATCCTATCCAGGCTTTTGCTAATGATTCTACTCAAGTGCCTTCAGATAGATTGCCCATCGTGCTCACTGAATTGGATGGATCACTACAGCTTGATCTCTTCCATACGCTTCACTGAGTATAACAATCTTGATTCTTTCAATTCTGCAAAGATGGTCCCTCACAAGTCTAACCAATAGCTAATACCTCTTATCTTTGATGGCTACACCTGTAGTCCTGTATCATCCATCTACATAGTTGACCTCAGTATCTCTTCTGTCCTCCACTGGAACTCCCATATCTCGTTCACTGCTAAAGCTCCCTCCAAGAGGTTTTCTCTTCCATGCCAAACACTTTCATGCTAAGCAACTCCTAAGTTTATACATCTTAAAGATCTTAAGTCCATCCAATATCGCTCCCATATCTGTGGCCCGGGGCGGGGGGAGGGGGGAGGGATTTCTAAATTCCCACTATATTGAACTCATTACAGTCTCCTACTCATTCTTTTCCTGGATCTCAAAACTGTGGATCGATACTTCTCAGTTTTTCTCTTATATAATCTTTTAAGCTTCTCAACCCCAAGCTTAGTGTCATCTATTCAGTAATTTTTGATGTACTTCATCCTGTTTCGTCTTTTCAGCCTTGGTGGCATCCTGAATTAAGTCAATGACCCTTAACCCTAATTTCTTAAATTAAAAAAAAACGAGACATTTAGTGCCTGTAGCTTCTCGTGGCAAATTTCTGATCCAAGCCAAGCTATGGGAAAATGGATGCAAATTCTTCAACAACAACTTGGATTTATATTGCGCCTCTGACATAGAAAAATGTCCCAAGGCACTTCACAGAGGCAATCATCAGATGAAAATGGACACCAAGACAAAGAAGGAAATATTAGGCAGGATTACCAAACGCTTAGTCAAAGAGGTGGGTTGTAAGGAGGCACTTAGAGGAAGACAAGGAGGTGGAGAGGCAGAGGGGTTTATGGATGAAATTCCAGTTGCTTGGATAACGAAGTTGCCCACTCAGAAGGTTTGAAAATCTGTAATTTTTAGGAATTAAAAATACAAACTATGTGACGTAATGAAACTACTAGGCACTTGGTCTAAGCGTTAAACAAAGCTTTAATCAACTGTTTTACAACATGGAGGTCTAGTTGTGTCCTTCACTAGTTCCTGTTAAGAATGTCCTGCGCAAGCTGGGCCTGTGCCCGAGTATTTATACTCTCCCTGGACAACGCCACCCACAGGCCACTCAGTATTATTTCATAAGTCATGAATGACAGATTCATGTCACTATGCACACTGGCTGAACCACTACAGTCATCTGATGCTTTGGTTTTATTACTTCCCCATAACTCCTTTCTTCCCATATCTATCCATAAAGCGATACTGTATTGACATCTTACCTTCAGGTGGACTCTTATTCTGATTGTTCCACACAACTAGCAACTTGGAAAGGCTGGGCACCTTAGAAATTTCAGTGATCACTCTGAACAGACTCTCAACACGGTCGTAGGTGAGAACAACAGCAGTGAAGCCTTGTGACCGAGGTGGAATGAGTGGGAGGAAGAGAGGATTGTTCACACTCACCACTTTCTGAATTTAAAAAAATACAAAAGTCTCATCAGTAACAGAACAGGTTAATATAAATTAAATTATTTTTCAAAATCCCCCAAAACTTTAATCTTCTAACATACTCACATGCCACACGTGGATCTAGTGCAAGGAAATATTTTATTCAATGCTTTCTACAGAGAAATTCCAAAATTCCACATAAAAGCATCCGTCTATGCTTAAATACGGCAATCAGATCTCCTCCGATTTGTCTCATTCCAAACTATGCGAGATCAGCTCATTTACAGTAAGTGGATCATCTGAACAAGTCAAACAAGCTCCAAGAAGAGTCTGTTTGTGAGAGAGCGAGCTCACTATCTTGGCTGTACATACGCCAGAAACAAAACAAGAACATCTCTGGAACTGCATACTTAAAGCAATTTGCAAGCCATTTCAACAAATTTTCCAAATTTTAGTGAAACCCTGAGTCCAACTTCATGCCAAAGAATTACTTTTCATATAAACGGAATCCTCTTAAAACGTGGTTTATATAGTCTGCTTAATCTTATCAGTTAACAATTAATTCAGTTTGGTCAATCAGCAAACATTTTGTTCCAATGCAAAAAGTCAAGATAAATATGTATATTGGTATCAAGATTGTTGGTATTAGGCTACAAATAGTTTAAAAAAAAAAAAAAATAACTTGAGCAATTGACTGCAAATGTTAACCCCATTTCCAGTCTCGGTTCTCATTTTCCAATTATCCCAGTTAAATCAGGTGCAATTTAATTTACACGCTATCAAAATGTTCAGGAGTTTGAAATTCTCAAATACAATGGCCCGAAAATTAGACCTAATACGCGAGAGTACGCACTGTGTACTCTCGCGTTTTAGGTCTCCAATTGCCGGTTTCCTGCATGCACTGCGCATGCGCGGGAAACCGGCACTTCGTGAATTCAAAAGGGGGCGGTTCCTAGGTGAACCGCGTGCGCGCTACAGGCTGCGCGCACGCAGTGCACTTAGTGCTTTGAACGCACAGGTAAGCATGGAAGATTTTACACATAAAGAAAGGAGGCGTAAGACCCTCTTTTAACAAGGTAAGTAGTTAATTAAGTATTATTTCAAATTTTTTTCAACAGGTTTATCTTTTTTAGAGACTTTAAAGAAAGGTAAGTTTATTTTTATAACTTTTAAAAAGATTTTAAATTTTTTCAAAAATTTAATTTTTTGTCTAAAGTGGCTAATTTATTTAACTATACTTATTTTATTAATGTGATGGCTTTTTTTTTAAATTTAATTGAGGTTTAGCTGTTCTTTTGGGGGTGTGTAGGATTCATAGCTTTGACAGTCCTTGCTGTTAAAACTATGAATGAAAGATGGTGTGCTGCCATTGGCTCTAACTGAATCACGTGATCCCAGAGCTCGCACGAACTAATTGCGTCTCTGGGTCACGCAAGCACTGCACAGCTGCAGCCTTGAAACTAAAGTTCGTGGGGGCCCGGAGGAAAAAGGTAGGCGCGGAGTGAGATATCGCGGGGAAGCCTTACCCCCGCGTGAACACTCAGTGTTTAATTTCTGGGCCAATGTAAAAACAATAGTCCACATTTTTGCATGCCGTTCACTTTTTTGCCGGATGCCCAATTGTTGCAAAATAATTTCAAGTCTTTGTGGTGTTCGTGTTCTTATTTGGGAACTACCTAATGAGAATTATAATTTTTCGAATTACTCAGCAAAGGGAAATAATTCAAACAAACCTACAGAAAGGTCAACGCCAAATTAGTCTTGAAGCTGCCAATCAATCTCAGGCTAACATAACTCATGACACATCCAATGGGGACAATGCAAAGGGTAAATAGGTTATTGCACTAGAAACAACAGTATGTTCTATTCATATATAATTCGCCCTTCCTCCATCAGAAAAATGCATCACTTGCAAAATAAAAATGTGTTTCCCCGATTTGAATTTTTATATAAATGCTTGTTCCAGACATTTAAACCTCAAAGTCTGGTAAATGCCAGAATATGAAGCCAGCAGTTTTGGCACCAATTCACAATTTTCAGAACACTCCTCATGTGACATGAAGAAGGCAAGAGAACAGAGACACACTGACTGCTGACATGGTTTTTATTTAAATATAAGAAATAGTAAATTAAACATTACCGTATGTTTACTTTTTAAAAAGTGCTATTTTGGCAGTGGAATGTTTGAACAAGAGATTATTAAAAAAAAGAGATACATTTCCAGCCTTGACAAACAAAAGAATCCGTAGATATATATAAAATAAAATTTCTCCACCCCACCAAAAGAATGTTTCAGGACTAAGTCAGTGTACACCAGCTGTAAGTAATTGCATTCTTAAAACTTAAAAAGATCACCAGTCCAAGTCATTTCAAAGATGTGCGATAATCTCCGATATAAATGCTGAAAAAAGTGATTCAGGAAGGAGCTGAGTCAGCATCTGAAAGTGAAAAGGTCCACCTTAAATGTCAACATCTTTTTCTTTCAGATGTGGGTTTGCAGATTTTTCTGTGTTTATAACTAAAAGTAACAAATATAAACTGCGAAAGGGAGCAATTCTTGTTCTTGAAAAGTTTAACAACTGCACAGCGCACGGTGGATTGGAGCCCAACTCTAACTCCTTATCAGAAGACTTTTGGAAGTGCAGTCTCTGGTGTGCTGTTGGCCTGTTTTTTTCTTTCATTGGGACTGGCAGTCTCACTGTGTTTTGCCAGCATTTTCTGTTTTCATTTCAGACCTCCTGCATGTGCAGTTTTTTCTTCTCTATCCAATTTCCACCATTTTCTTGTCATGTGTGTTTTTTTCTTTTCACTTTGTCTGTATGGGGCCCCTCCCTTGTCTTTGCACTCTCTGCAATTGCAAGCTGTTTTGTTGCTTTAAAATGTTTTTCTATCACCTCACTGATGATCTTTATTATCTAGTAGTTTTCTATTTGCAATGAATCAACCCATTAATTCCGTTTGTGACTTGAGTATGTGTTTCTCTCTTCTCCAACCATACCAAAATGATTTTTAAAGTTTTACCTCTTTATAGATGCTGACTGACCTGTGTATTTTCAGCATTTTTGGTTTTTATTTCTTTCAGTAAAATTATGCTGCAATTTTGAAAGAATCTGTTGCAATGATAATATATGAACTTTAAAATTTATATCCACATCCTGTCATATCTAATCATTGATGCAAAAACAGAACTGTTGCCATTATCATTTCTCCAACTTAAATTTGAAGTATTAAATGGCAATTTAATTTCTTTGGTCCAGCACTTACAGAATTTCTAGCCTAAACTAAATACTCTGGCTAACCAATCAAATAATTATAATTGTGTAAAAGTGGCAGTAACTACCGAACACTTACAAATAACAACCATTGAAATAATCCCATTTAAGATCAAGTGCACATGCCTATAGCATGAAGTGGATAGCACTGTAACCAGCTATACATAGGTATGACTATGTTAACACAGGCTACTTCAGCACTTCCAGTCACAAGTCAACATTATTGTAACTCATTTATTCACCAACATTCCAGATTTTAAAAAACTAAGGAGACGTAATTACTGGGGTGGGGGAGGGTGCATTTCACGTAGACTGCCTTTGCAGGGCTAGGAATTTGAGGTGGAACTTGGATTTGCTGTGTTTCTGTGCAGAGTGTCTGCTCCATCCTAAATTCCAATGGGTTGCTCCCCTTACATCTAGCAGAGACTTTGAGGATGTCCAAGAGCTGGTATAGGTCCCGTACTGGTCCCTCAAGAACATCCTACCATTGCAAGCAAGGAAGATATCCAATCCCAGAGGGAATTTATTAACTTTTAAATAATATCCTTTTGCTCCCTTAGTGATCTCAGAGTCATAACGGCACAGAAGGAGGCCATTCGGCCCATCGAGTCCGCGCCGGCTCTCTGCAGAGCAACCCAATCAGTCCCATTCCCCCGCTCTATCCCTGCAGCCCTGCAAGTTTATTTCCCTCAAGTGCCTATCCAGTCTCCCCTTGAAAACATTGAGTGTCTCCGCTTCTACCACTTCAGTCGGCAGCGACTTCCAGGTCTTCACCACTCGCTGCATAAAAAAGTTTTTCCTCACATCCCCCCTGTACCTCTTGCCCAAAACCTTAAATCTGTGTCCCTAGTCCTTGTACCATTAACTAGTGGGAACAGCCTATCCCATCTAGCCTATCCAAACCAGTCATAATCTTGTACACCTCTATCAAATCACCCCTCAACCTCCTTTGCGCTAATGAAAACAAATCCAACTTCTCCAAAATAACAACAGAAAACGCTGGAAAAACTCAGCAGGCCAGGCAACATCCGTGGAGAGAGAAAGAGAGTTAACGTTTCAGGTCGAAACCCTTCGTCAGAACTGAGAGAGCAGAAATAAACAGATAAAAATGCAAGGGGGAGGCTGGGGGGAGGAATAAAAGAACAAAAGGGATGGTCTTTAGTGAGTAGAGACATTGAGAGATGCTCAAGGCAAGACGAGATGGTAATGGGACAGGTTGAGAAACAAAAGGTAAGGTGTGAAATGCTGGCAGAATCAGAGACAGGGGGGAGAGAGAGAAAAAAAGGAAAAAGGCACGGACCAAAAGAGTGGATAAAATGTATACATATGTGGTAGGGGCCGGGGTTATGATCTGAAATTGTTGAACTCGATATTGAGTCCGGAAGGCTGTAAAGTGCCTAAACGGAAGATGAGGTGCTGTTCCTGGAGCTTACGCTGCGCTTCCGTGGAACAATGCAAGAGGCCGAGGACGGTGAGGTCTGAGTGAGCGTGGAGGGGTGAATTAAAATGACAATCGACCGGAAGCTCGGGGTCACCCTTCCGGACTGAACGGAGGTGTTCCGCAAAGTGGTCACCCAATCTGCGTTTGGTCTCCCCAATGTAGAGGAGACCACATCGTGAGCAGCGAATACAGTATACTAGATTGCAAGAAGTACAAGTAAATCGCTGTTTCACCTGGAAGGGGTGTTTGGGGCCCTGGAGAGTGGGAAGGGGGGATGTATAAGGGCAGGTGTTGCATCTCCTGCGCTTGCACGGGAAGGTGCCGGGTGAAGGGGAAGGGGTGCTGGGGGTGATAGATGAGTGGACTAGGGTGTCTCGGAGGGAGCGGTCCCTACGGAATGCTGAAAGGGGAGGTGAGGGGAAGATACGTTTGGTGGTGGGATCACGTTGGAGGTGGCGGAAATGGCGGAGGATGATCCGTTGAATGTGGAGGCTGGTGGGGTGAAAGGTGAGGACAAGGGGAACTCTATCGTGGTTCCGGGAGGGAGGGGCCGGGGTGAGGGCAGAAGTGCGGGAGATGGAACGGACACGGTCGAGGGCCGTGTTGACCACGGTAGAGGGGAATCCTCGGTTGAGGAAAAAGGAAGACATGTCGGAAGCACTGGTATGGAAGGTGGCATCGTCGGAGCAGATGCGGCGGAGACGGAGAAACTGGGAGAAGGGAATAGAGTCCTGACAGGAGGCGGGGTGCGAGGAACCTGTCCTTGTGATCCCCCATCCCTGGAACTATTCTGGTAAATCTCCTCTGCATCCTCTCAAGGGCCTTCACATCCTTCCTAAAGTGTGGTGACCAGAACTGGACGCAATACTTCAGTTGTGGCCTAACCAGCACTTTATAAAGGTTCAGCATAACTTCTCTACTTTTGTACTCAATACCTCTATTTATGAAGCCCAAGATCCCATATGCTTAGCTAACCACTCTTTCCATATGTCCTGCCACTTTCAGGGACCTATGCACATTAACTTCCAGGTCCCTCTGTCCCTGCACACTCTTTAAAACCGTGCCATTAAGTATATATTGCCTCTCCCTGTTCCTTCTGCCAAAATGCATCAACTCACACTTCTCTGTATTAAATTCCATCTGCCACTTGTCTGCCCATTCTGCTAGCCTTTCTATGTCCTGTTGCAGTTGATTGGTATCATTCTCACTGTTTGCCACACCCCGAAGTTTGGTGTCATCGGCAAATTTAGAAATGCTACTCTGTATTCCAATATCCAGGTCATTTACATACATCAAAAAAAGCTGCCCACCACCCTCCAGTCTGGAAAAACAGCCATTTATCACAACTCGCTGTTTTCTATCCTTAAGCCAATTCCTTATCCAAGCTGCCACTGACCCACCTGTTCCATGAGCCTCAATTTTGTTAATCTTTTTGGAAGCCTTTTTTTCTTCGGCCTTTCCCAAGCCTCTTCTGTTTCCCTCCAACGGCCACCTGCTCATCAAGGCAGGAAGCTGACTTGTGCTTCGACAGGCTGACTGTAGAAATACCCGCTTCCTGTGATTTGGGACAGGATTAACATCCTGAAGAGTCAGCAGCAAGAGATCCTGCTTTATTACACTTCTAGCAGCACAATGAGGACCCAAGTATTTTGCTGCAAAATATATGCAAGTCTCAAGAATCAACTTGAATGAACAATCTAAAACTTCAGAAAGAGTTCAATGACATTTGAAAAAATACCTGCTGGATCACTTCTCACCAGTATGTCTGATTTATGTAGTATTTCAAACAAGAATGTGGTTTTATGGAATAAATGCATTAATGAAGTAAACATTGAAAAGATGTGTTGGTTAGGGTCATTTTGGTGCTGTGAGGGGGAAGAATCTCTGTTTGGAGAGACTCAAGACATTTCCTTTCCAAAGTTCTTGTCACTTCCAAGATCTCTGCCCATCTTTATTTGAATTCTGCCAATCAGTTTCCACCCTCCCCCACAGGACCAAAATGGTCCTAACCAAAGTCATGCACGGCATTTTCTGAGACTGTGATCGTGGTGTATTCTCTCTCCTTATCTTTGATACAATTGACCGCAACATCTGCCCTTGCTTGGTTCTACTCTTACTTATCTATGTTAGCTCTAGACTTGACAATTCCAATGCTCTCCTGGCCACCCTCCCATCATCCACCCTCCATAAACTTGAGCTCACCCAAAACTCTGCTGCCCATATCCTAACTCGCACCAAGTCCCATTCACCTATCACCTCTGTGCTTGTTGACCTACACTGGCTCCCGGTCTGGCAACTCCTCAATTTTAAAATTCTCATCCTTATTTTCAAATCCCTCCATGGCCTCGCCCCTCCCCATCTCTGTAACCTCCTCCAGCCCTACAACCCTCCGAGATCTCTGCGCTCCTCCAATTCTGGTCTCTTGCGCATCGCCAATTTTAATCGCTCCACCATTGGCGGCCGTACTTTCAGCTGCCTAGGCCCTAAGCTCTGGAATTCCCTCCCTAAACCTCTCCGCCTCTCTCTCTCTCTCCTCCCCTAAGACGCTCTTTAAAACTTACTTCTTTGACCAACCTTTTGGTCATCTGTCCTAATATCTCCTTATGGTGTCAAAGTATGTTTGATGACACGCCTGTGAAGTGCCTTGGGAAGTTTTACTATGTTATAGGCGCTATATAAATGCAAGTTGTTCTTTATCTGACTGTAGCGCAGTGGAAGGAGGTGGCTTTAATGTCAGTGCCACCTCCTCCACACCCTTGAACAGCAGTGCAGGATTGCAACATGTTTAATGATCGAAGAAAGGTGAGTAAGCCAAGTGTGACCACCTGCTCCCACCTCGAAGCATCTATGCTGCTGATCACTTCAAACCTCAGACTGTATTCAGTGCCTCCCCAGGAACCCAAACACTGTGGATGCCCATTTTGCATTTCATGGCCATTGTCTCACTAACCCCTCTGCAGGCTTTCAGGTTAAAGCATGGATTGAAATCTCAAAAGTATCATTCATCAATATTCTGCCGACCAGTATTATACATGTCTGCTGTCCAAGAGCTAACTGACCTTTCACACTGCCTGGCTTTTCCTTTAATCCTTTAAGAAGACTACTTCTCACAATACGAGGAAAAGGCAGTGACAGTGGTGGGGGGTGGGGGTTTGCGAGAAGCTTTTATTAGGCCTTCAACCCCCACGAGGAGGCGGCCTTGGAAATTCTGGAGAGACCGGTTATGGAGGGTGTCAGAGATAGAGAAGTGGGAGGGCTTCTGCTTCAGAACATTAACCTCCTTGTTCTACAGCAATAATTCTCGACCAGAACAAATGGGTATTTCCAGTGCCTGATGTCACTGCCAGTGGAAACATGTAGAAACACCAATGGGATTAGTCCTCGGTGTTGTGTGCACCCGTACCTACTTCCACCCCTACCCGTCCAATGTCTGCCTGAACTCTATGGCACAACACAGGAAAGCCTCGGACAATTTGTGCAAAGCAGAGCACTTTCAATATAAAGTACATCTCCCAATTCAGATAATATCCAAAAGTATTTTCTCTGGAAGTTTCACTTCCTGTTTAATTCTGCCATTTCAGATTTCCATGTCAAGAAATCCAGTCAGCGGACATGAGCTACAGGATAATGAGAGCAACACGGTGGCATAGTGGTTAGCACTGTTGCCTCACAGCGCCAGGGACCCGGGTTCAAATCCGGCCTCGGGTGACTGTCTGTGTGGAGTTTGCACATTCTCCCCGTGTCTGCGTGGGTTTCCTCCGGGTGCTCCGGTTTCCTCCCACAGTCCAAAGATGTGCGGGTTAGGTTGATTTGGCTATGATAAATTGACCCTTAGTGTTAGGGGGATTAAATACGTGGGGTTACGGGGATAGGGTGGGATATGTGTCGGTGCAGGCGCGATGGGCCGAAATGGCCTCTATCTGCACTGTGGGGATTCTGAGAGAGGAGGTTTCTTGGGAAGTCCCACATACAAAGACAGGGAGTTGGTGTCATACCAAGTCCCATTCACCCATGACCACTGTGCTCGCTGACCTACATTGGCTCCCGGTTAAGCAATGCCTCAATTTTAAAATTCTCATCCTTGTTTTCAAATCCCTCCAGTCTCACCCACCGCTATCTCTGTAACCTCCTCCAGCCCTACAGCCCCCTGCCGCGCCGGAGATATCTGCACTCCTCGAATTTTGGCCTTTTCCGCATCCCGGATTTTAATTGCACCACCATTGGCGGCCGTGCCTTCAGCTGCCGAGGACCTAAGCTCTGGAATTCTCTCCCTGAACCTCTCCGCCTCTCTTTCCTCCTTTAAGACGCTCCTTAAAACCTATCTCTTTGACCAAGCTTTTGGTCATCTGCCCTAATATCTCCTTGTGGCTCGGTGTCAAATTTTGTTTGATAACGCTCCTGTGAAGTGCCTTGGGACGTTTTACTACTTTACTGGCGCTAAATAAATGCAAGTTGTTGTTGATCTGCAGAATATGCAGTGCAATGACTCACTGATTGTCCCTCTGCTGGCGTCGGTTATGCACTTTCCTAAAGTAAGGTTTTCTCACGATAGGCAAGTACATTGTAAGTACTTTTCCCTATTCGTACCTTCTCCTTTAATATTGATAAAATAAATTTCAAGTATTTCAGTTATCAAGTCTCCAACCTTTTTCCTCCCCCCTCTTCTCTCTTGACAGTTGTGACTCTAGCTTTAGTACAGTTCCAGCCCTTCAATATTTTCCCGAGGTCCCCATCAGGCACGAGCTTAGGTAGTGAATGCATGGCACCTGTACCCAATACTGTCCACACACCAAGTACTTCCAGTAGGGGCCAACTGTAGTGACTCAACTAATACGCCGGCTGAGATCAGTGTACTCAGGGTTTGAATTTGGAACTTTCTTGGTTTTGTGGTTCAGTACCTCAACAGGCAGTGCAATTACACACTGGGGAACTCTCTCGATTTTGCTTTTTAATGTGGTATTAAAAAAAAAGTTACTAATTTAAATTAACTTTCTAATAAAGTTATCTGCTGTTAGCACAAATATAATCTGAATGAGTAGATATAGAGATATAGAGATATAGAGATATAGAGATATAGAGATATAGAGATATAGAGATATAGATATAGATATATATATATATATATACACACTCTACTTAGACAGAATTCTGATACACCATCTGGCCTGGCCCAACCTGGCAACATGAAACCTGTCCTGGCCTACCTCAACTGATACTGTGTATTAAATGTAAGTGGTTTTAAAGCCTGGAATTTTCAAATGAGTGGCTTAACTGATGTGCATCAGATTCAGTGTAGCTAGCATGCCATGTGTCCATGTTACATTGAGCAGCCGTTCATTTATTTGCTGAACATCATCGGATGAATTTTACAACTAGAATCTAATGTCTTATTATTTCAAAATTACAACATCCTAAAATGAATAAAATGACAAGTATAATGGATCCCACTGCACAAAGAATGTTTTGCTACCAAAAAAATGACTTAAATACAAAAATGGCAGTGTTGAAAACAGTGCGTGCAGTGTCAATTCATTGGATGTTCTTGAGTTGTTCAAAGGATTATTGTTCAATCTGCAGATATGAAAAACTGAAACAATATTGCTTCCCAAAAGTCAAACATTTCAGGATCAAAAGGACTATATTGTTAGAAACATAGATTGGCACTTTTACTCATGTTGCGTGAACAATATTTTAAATCTCCGGAAGCTGGCATTTCTCAGTTTCATGCAGTCTATAAATCCAAAGTAAATAACTATTATGTTATAGTGCTGACTTGCGCTATATGAGATACATTTTCCTTTGCTTAAAACGTTACAGACACGCACGACAAGCAACACAGTCAGAAAGAACTGGCTTTATTGAACTGATCAGATTACAACTTAAGAGACATGCTGCGTTGGACAGACAGTGGAACAATAAAGGCTGCTTGTTAACACACCAGCATCTATACAACCCATCGTTCTGTAAAACCAAAGGGAGCCTTTTAAGATGCACAAATGTTTGTCAGAAGGGGAGTGGACACATTTACAATCATGGATTCCTGCATCTTTGGCCTGTGCAAGACTGTGGAGACAAGCACATCACTCTGTCTATGATGTCTTTTAAATTACATCCAACCACAATGTGGTTTCAATTACAGCTTTTGGATAAAAACACTTGATTTATTCAATGCTTCAGTCCAATTACCCTAGATGTGTTTCCAGTGAATATTTTGAGAAAGTATTCCAAGTTGCTTCTCATCCTGTAGTGGTCAAAAGGCCAAAAACAGCCTCTCGAAGTGTTAACTCTTTAGGTTCTTTCCTCAGCTATGCTCTCCAAGTGTTTCTGCATTCTAAACTGGTTTTGTCTACCGTAGTAAAATGTACTTGAACTTGATTGGTCATTCATGCCGGTGCGGGAACTCAGTCCAGGGAAGAATAAAGATTGTATGCAGTGAGATATTAAGATGGAAAGGGCCACTAGGTGGAGTAGCAGATAAGCACAGCTTTCCATCTTAAACAGAAGTGAAATGAAAAACTAACAGCAGCAATTCTGCTTCTCGCTGAGGCAGATCACAGAGCAGCACTGGGTGTGGCACTGGAAATATCCACAGTGCATACTGAGATGATGAGGCAGCAGCAGCCATCCAACAAGAATGGGAAAATTACAATAAATAAAACTGAAGTAAAAATAGTGTTGTAGTGTTTTCTGCAGAACAGGTATGGTACAATGACATTCGACATGGCATGAAGGTCACCACGGGAAATCAGGGACACTGATCATTATTAGCAGAAATTGAAAGGAGTTGCATAATCAACTTAACCTGAACACTCACTGTATACTCATCTCGGATTCAAAGACAATCTAACGCAAAGAAAGCATTGGATGTTCTGCATTTTTCAGTTGTGAACTGAAAACTTACTGGACAATTTAGTCTGTTTAAACAAAATCTTGCGTCTCTTGCGGTTTCCTGTAGTCTAAGCGAAATGTGCATTTTTAGAAGTACAATTATGAGATGTTGCCAGGCACAGATCATGATTTCCACTGATCTGCAATTTACATTCCATTGAAACGTTAGCTCCTTATTGGCGAAAGAATTGAGGAGCAGTGCTCAGGTTTGAGTGAAAGTAATTGCCATATGATCAGTATTCTTCAATGTAGTTATGTGCCTTTTGATCTCTCACACACTCAATAAAATGAATTCCATTGTATTGTGACTTGTTCAAAATGTTGATCAGCTAAAAAAAAAACTTACAGCTTTCACAAGGCTTTGGACTTGTGACAGTCATATTACCACACTTATCATCAATAGGGCTCATTTTGAATCAGTATTTGCAACTCTAACTATTAAAATAAATAAAGCAGACATTCAAAACAAAACAAAACCTTGATCATTTTGTTGCCGTGGGAATGTAGTACAGAATCACTGTGGCTAGGATACAACACTGCATTTTAAGCTATTGTTATTTTTGGCTAGTAAAATATTTTCTACATACTGTGCATGGGAAATGAGACTACAGTAAAACAAATAGAGAATAAACAAAGGAAATAAAGTCAGGTGAAAATCTTGGTTAGTTACATGAGCAGATGACGCGTTTTCCCTCAAAATAACGCTTCAAATGTGCTTCAGACAACCACTAAGACATTATGACTGTTACTTCAATTTTTCAGAAATAAAAATTCTAAACTGAGCCAATGATAAATCTCACCAACTGAGCAACACCTGTAGTCCGCCAACACGAAAGAGAAAGGTGTGGTGTATTTTCTCTGCATAATTGAATGAGCCAGTTAACTGCCAATCACCACATCATTAAGACAAGTAGTGGCCAACTACTGTCTGAGCTCTAACAGGGAAAACCTGATTTTAATTAACCTCCAGAGCTCAAGCAGAAGAAACAAGGACTAACAGATAAACATAAGCTAGGAAAATAAAGGTTCAGTAAACATTTTATTGTGAAGAGCGAAGAGCTTCCAGAGGAATAAATACACAAAGGGGAGGGCAAATTCACGACCCATGCAGCTAGCCTTTCAAAGTTTAGGCACCAAACACTTACCACAGTAGTTGGATCATTCCAATCCTCGTAAGATCTGGCAGCATATGGATAGATTCTGTCATTGATGATTTGCAAGGCAGCAAGTGCAATGGCTTTCATTGACTTAAAATAGGCTTCCCAGAACCACCTTGCCTGTAATAAAAATGAAACAGGATAAAATATTTTTCCAACTTTGCAAGTTTGTTCCTACTTTAAAACTATTATTTATTTTAATTATTTTGAGTTAAGTCTTTTGCATATAGATACAAAGAAACAGTGTAGAGTGTAGAAAGATAACAGTTCACAGTAACCCTTGACAACACTTTTTGGACTACCATGACAATACAAAGGATGTATTTTTTGTAGGCCAGTACAGTACCAAATCCTATACAGGGATCCGCCAAAATAGTATATGCTTAGATTAAGATTTTACTTGGATAATTCTTTGTTAATATAGAATAATGGTAGTAAATGTGAACCATGCCATACATAGCGAGAGGAGAAAGGCCATTTGGCCCATCCATCCAGAAAGACCCCACATTTCTCTCCCCCCACCCCACTGCGGCCTCTAATTATTTATTAAATGATTCCAGGGTTTTCATCTCCACTTCTTTATTTGGAAGTCCATTCAATGTGTTGATCATTCTTGGTGTGAAGAATATATCAGTATTTCCCCTTGTTCTACTCTTGCAATTTAAAGTAACATTTTGGATTTGCTCTTTTGATTTCCATAACTATCTTGCATACCTCTAGATAATATATATATATAAAAAATGCATTAGAAAAGGGAGTAGTACCAGAGGACTGGTGGACAGCTAATGTGATTCCTATATATAAAAAGGGAGCTAGAACAAGCCCAGGGAACTATAGACTAATTAGCCTAATGTTGGTGGAAGGAAAGATAATGGAATCCTTAAATCAAAGTTGTAATTGAAACTGAAAATATAATAAAGAACAGTCAGCACAGATTCCAAAAAGGGAAGTCCATGCTTGACCAACCTTATTGAATTCTTTGATGTAACAAAAAGGGTAGATAAGGGTAGACGCAATATATTTGGATTTTCAAAAAGCCTTTGATAGTCATAGTAGACTCATGACTAAGGTCAGAACATGGGGAGTCAGGGGACAAGTAGCAGAATGGATAGCAAGCTGGTTACAAAACAGAAGAGAGTGTGTAGGGGTTAAAGGTCAGATTGGCAAATGGTAGGTAGTGGTGTTCCACAAGGATCAGTGCTGGGACCAGTGTTGTTCATCATTTAAATAAATAATTTGGACTCGAAGTACAATTTTAAAATTTGCAGATGACACCAAATTGGGGGATGTAGTTAATACAGAGGAGGACTGCGACAAAATACAGGAAGACATTAATAAACTTGCGGAATGGGCGTGTAATTGCAAATGAACTTCAAAATAGATAAGTGCGAGGTAATACATTTTGGTACAAAGAATAAGGAGGCCACATACTCCTTGGGGTCAAGGAACAGAGGGATCTGGGGGTACAGATACACAAATCACAAAGTAGCAACGCAGGTTAATAAGGCCATTAAAAACAGCAAACAAAACACAGGGGTTCATTTCTAGAGGACAGAATTGAAAAGCAGTAAAGTGATGTTAAACTTATATAGAACCTTGGTTGGACCACAGTTGGAGTACTGCGAACAGTTCTGGTCTCCATATTATAAAAAGGATATAGAAGCACTGGAGAAGGTGCAAAAAATATTTACTAGAATTATACCAGAACTGAGGAGTTATACCTATCAGGAAATATTGAATTAATTGGGCTCTTTTCTCTAGAAAAGAGAAGACCGAGAGGTGACCTGATAGAGGTCTTCAAGGTTATGAAAGGGTTTGATAGGGTAGACTTAGAGAAGAGGTTTCCACTTGTGGGCAAGACCAGAACTAGGGGCCATAAATATAAGATAGTCAACAAGAAATCAAATAGGGAATTCAGGAGAAACTTCTTTACCCAGAGAGTGATTAGAATGTGGAACTCGCTATCACAGGGAGTAGTTGAGGCGAATAGCATAGATGCATTCAAAGGAAAGCAAGGTAACACAAGCAGGAGAAAAGGAACAGAGGGATATGTTGATGTAGTTAGATGAAGAGGGGTGGGAGGAGGCTCGTGTGGAGCATAAACACGGGCATGAACCTGTTGGGCCGAATGGCCTGTTTCTGTGCTGTAAATACTTTGTAAGATCACCATCAGGTGCCTCCTTTCAACTGAAAAGCCCAAGTTCCTTCAGTCGTTCCGCATAATCCAGACCTTTGACACAAGGGATCAGCCTTATTATGGCTCTTCTGTGTCCAGTGCTTGAATGTCACCTCTGCTTCTTAGCAACCAGAATTGCACACAGTATACTAGATGTGATATACAGTTTACTCACAATCTCCTCTGATTTATAGTTTATTGTTTTGGCTATGTGATTCAACATTCTATTGGTTTTGCACTGGTTGGACATGTGCAGTTAACCGATAGTCAATGTTTCACAACTGTCATGGCTAAGATTTATGGACCAGTCAAACAGCTATTGTATTTCTCTGTTGCAATACTGACTCAGTGGTCAGGTCTAGGGAGATCATGCCACAGATCAAAACTTATGACTGTACCTGATGTAGTCTGCTAGACCTAGGACTCCAAATAGCTAGCTGCATGTTGGCATTTCCTCACTGTGGCCAACTCAAAATCAATAAGGATCGAATCACAAGAATCAAATGTTGTAGAAACAGGCTTAGGAAGGACTAATTTCAATCTTCACTTTTACCAAAGCAATAAGGCAGACAAAACTACATCTATATTTACATCAGTTCTGATGAAGGGCATACTGGAAATGTCATAATGTCATAATGTCCTTTCTCTTTACACATGCTGACTGATTCGTATATTTCCTGCATTTGCTGTTTGTGTACTTTTAGTATACTCTGGTCATATTCAGGATTTCAACTTTGAACTTCAAATCTCAAATTAAATATTCTGCAAATTAAAATATTGAAATTTCTAACATGCAAGCCAAGATCACCCCAATCATGCAACAATATTGTGCATATTTTCGTTCCACTGCGCAATGCAGTCTTGGCCTCACAACATGGAACTGATATCTATACACGGCTACTGCAAACAAACATTGCTTTTGCCAGTTAGTAGTTATGCTGCAGACCCAGGAGGATATTTTGCCAAATTTCAGAGCCACTCCAGCTCGAACAGATCAGTATTTTTTTAAAATTAGTTTATGAGATGTGGGCGTCGCTGGCAAGGCCAGCATTTGTTGCCCATCCCTAGTATAACCAGTGTGATTGAGTACTCTTTGGAGAAAATCCTACATTTGGAGTAGAACGTGGGAAAACTCTTGTGGATACAGATTTGTGCTTTAAAAAAAAACAGTAAAACAATGTAAATGTCTACACATGTTCTCATACATGTATCATAAACCATTGCAGCTTAAACGCTACTGTAACTATTTTACCAAGCCAAATTCCATAAATCCTAACTTTCTACAGTGCCTTATGCATTGAGGGGTAGTACAGTGCGAAAAAAGGGAGATGCAGCAATGACAATTAATAATCAGGTTTCCTTTCAGATGAGTAAATTACCCGTTGTAGTGCCCACAATTAGTTGATGAATACAAGTTTTTTTTTTAAATCTACAAGATGGTAATGTTTTTTAAATTTACAAGATGGGAGAGGTCAGAAATTAGCTTCACAGAGCCATCTAGTGGACAGAGCTTATGATAACATTGTGACATTTGACATAGCAAAATTAAATGGTTAATTTCAACATTTCCCCTTGTAACTGGCTAGATCAACAGGAAAAATGATCAAAAATGGGGTAAAGTTTCCACTAGGCTGCGCTGGTTCCAGCCCAATTCACCCAAAATTGGCCAAACCAACGCAAAAGATTGAGGAATTTCAAGCGCAATTTACATCCAGCGCAAATTGAGTTTCCGCTATCTTTAACGCTGGTTTAAAAAACATCGCGCTGGAAGCTGGCCCCGCCCCACAAAACTGGCTACGCCCCCAGATCAAATTAATCACCGTGGCACTTTTCCGCTAACTATGCCCGTTTGCAGGCCTTCGAGGAGGCTCTTAAAATTAAGCCTTTTTTTGGGGGCGCAAGGACACCAACAGGAACCTTTTAAAAGCTTTTCAATATGAAAAAGTATTTGGTTTACTAAGAAACTGGCTACTGTTCACCAATGAAACTAGTAAATGGTTCTGTGTAGTTTTTTTAAAGTCATTTTCAGTTATTTAAAATCGGGTTACTCACAGGTGGTGGACTGGACACGCTTATTAAAAATGCTTATTTTTTGTGATAAACCCATTTTTAGCTGTATTAATAAAACTGCACCAGGTTACCATTCAAATATATCAAGGAATATTTTTTAATGAAAGAAAAAAAAACTATTATGTTCTAAAACACTGCCCGATTGCACTGGTTCATGGAAGATTTTACGTTCCACGGATACGCAAATGATTAGAGCGAAAACTTGAGCAAAAGATTTCAATTCAGAAAACTAGCACAATTTGCAACCAGATTGCTAATGGCAACCAAAGCGGAAACTCTCCCCCATCTTTCACTCCATCAGTTGGGCACCAAATATGTAGATAAACGTCTTTATTCACAGACGTTTGAAGAAGATGGTGCATGACTATTGCATTGCACAATGCAACTCCCTTACACTCTGGTGTCTTAACATCCATTTCTTGGGAGATTAAATTTAGAGTGTGTACAAATTATGATCCAGGACTTTGAAATAACCAATACTGCCAAAATATTGTCTAATATTGCCAAATATACTGTGGGAGGCAAAAGACATTTCTCCAGGAGCAAATGTCTTATCCAGGCTTTGCAAAATACTAAAAACTGGGTAGACAGCATAAACACACCAAGGAAGCTGCATAAATCCCCATTGTTGGCTCAGCCCAGCTAGTTTTGGAAATCTAGTCTGATATAAATGAGACTCTTTTGACCTATGCAGGTGAGAGATTATTTTTACAAGACAATCTTTTTATGAACTGGGGATTACGAATGCATCAATTTAAACAATCTGTGACCAACTATATTCTTGGCTCCAAGATAGATCATCTGGGACTTTTCAGGGCCAAAAGGGGTAAGTGAGGAATTTATACATACTTCATAAATCATCATGTACCTTTGTATATGCTGACCTTCCAGAGATTGAAGGTTTTCTCACATATTTGAACTGGCTATCTAAAGTTGTTAAAATTCTCTAAAACAGAACACTATGAGATCAAACATGATTTTTTAAAATAAAACATTCTTCATATAGATCTCTCCAATAATAAAAATGAACTTCAGGTGAGCATCGGATTGGTCTTGGCTGTGATGGTCTCCCATGTTTGAGCAGCTGAGTGCCACTTACTGGGTAGTCTTGCATACAAAGACTGCGCAATTGAGTGAAATACCAGAGTGTCAGGAAACCATGGGGTTGAAATTCCAGTGGAGATGTAGTAATGATGCAAGCACATTTACCCTATGCATTTCTCTATTGTTCGTATGGAGAGGAGATGTTGCCAGGTAATCAGACAGAAAAAAAAAAATCGACACCGGGCCAATGAAGGCGATATTAGGAGGGGTGACAAAGCTTTGTGTCAAAAAGTTGGATTTTAAGGAAGATCTTAGAGGAGCGGGAGCTGGAAAGGCAGAGAAATTTAGTGTAGGACCGCCAATCACAGCCGCTAATGGGAGAGGGCAGGGGCGGTGGAAAGAAGGGCTTTGTGGGATGCACAAAAGGCCAGATTTGGAGGAACAGAGTTTTTGGAGGGTTGTAGAGCTGCAGAAGGTTAGAGATAGGGAGGGGTGAGGCCATGAAGAGAGCTGAACTCGAGGATGAGAATTTTAAATATGAAGTATTATGGGACTGGGAGCCAATGTAGATCAGCAAGCACAGGGGTGTAGGGTGAGTGGGACTTAGCAGAGTTTTGGATGAGCTGCTTTATGGAAGGTGGAAGGTGGAAGATGGGAGTTGGCCACGAGAGCACTGGAATAGTTGAGTCTGGAGCTAACAAGCACATGAATGAGGATTTCAGCAGCAGGTAAGCTGAGGCAAGGGCAGAGGCAAGGACACCGAGGGTGTGAACAGTCTGGTTTAGCCTGAGACAGTGGCCAGGGAGGGGCCTCTCAATGTTCAATTGGAGGAAATCACAGTTCATCCAGGACTGGATGTCAAACAAGCAGTCTGATAACAGAGGCAGTAGAGGGGTCGAGAGAGGTGGTGGTGAGGTAGAGCTGGGTGTCATTAGCGTACATGTAGAACCTGACATCTCGGGGCCCATGTCTTTGGATGATGTTGTCGAGGGGCAGTATGTCGATAAGAAATAGAAGGGAACCAAGGATAGATCCTTGAGGGACTCCAGAGGTAATGATGCAGGGGCAAGAAGAAAAGCCATTGCAGGTGATTCCAGTTATACTGACGTTGCAAGGTTAGAATTTAACTTTTGTGCCCCAGCCATTCAAGATACTTTGCTTAACATAGGCAGCATCTGTGAATACCATGGACATTGCTTTGGGAATTCTTCTTGCCCTTGGAGAGTTGGAAGATGAAGTGGAGCTTTTGAACCAGGAGCAGAGGCAGGTATGGTTGCACCGAAGGAGGACTCTGGACTGACGCCAATCCAAGGTTCCTGGACATGTCTGGTCACGTGGATCAATTTAAGTCGCTACAAGTTTTTCAGAAAATTAGGGCACAGCAGCTCTCTCCCCCCACCCCCTTTACTGTGAAACTCATAATTGTGCCCTATACAACAGTCTATGAATTAAAGAGACTCAGTGCAATAAACATCCTGTTAAATGGTAGAAATATTATCCTAGGCATTATTGAACTTATTTAAAGATTTTAGATAACCCTGACACTCAAACCCAAGTTTGCATTAAGCATTACTTGCAAGCACATGACAGAAAGAGCTTTCTCATGTTCCAGTGAAGAATTTTTTCATGATTACAACACTGGCATGATCCAGCAACTATTATAATTAGCTATGAGAACTGACCATATTAAATAATTATTGGGTACATAAATCTGTAAAACCTATATGAACATCATTTATAATACTAATCTCATACAATTAAAGAACCAGAATGGATTTGGAAAGTCAAACGTTTTCTTTTTAATTGGACAGAAAAAAAAAAACTTAGGTCCACCTCACTGGCGCCACAACATTATGGACTTTTACAGCCATGCAGGATGCATTTCCTTCTGGACACTATTTCAAAGTTTAACAAGGACCCAAGGGTTCAGCATATGGTCATTACAACTGGAAATTGCTGATAAGATAACACATGTTTCAATGCTGTAACTGCGTACAAGCAACTTGGAGGTACTTTCAGTATTGCATTTAAAAAAAATGTTTTTTATATATATATATAAAATATATACACACACATATATATATGAAACAGCAAGTACCCTAAATTCTTGCATCAATAAAAGCAGCATACAATAGTTTGATGTAACCCTGGTTTGCTGCAACCCTGGTTTGCTGTAACCCTGTAAAGACATACTTAAATTTGAAATAAATCCATAATTCCTGGGCCAGTCTTAACTTCCTCCAGCTCAACACTGGAAAAACCAAAGCCACTATCTTCATCTCCCGCTACTTGCATTTGCAATTTTGGCATCCTGTTTGACCCCGAACTGAGCTTTGAACTCCACTCTACTTACAACTACTTTTACCTTTGCCCCCGCTACACTGCCTGCCTCAGTCCCTATGCTGCTGAAAACCGTATACATACCTGGTCACCTCCAGATTTGACTACTTCAATGCACTCCTTGCTGACCTCCCATCCGAAACTCTACCACACGTATTGAGTCCCATACCAAGTCTGCTTGCCCATCCTCTGCTCTAGCGTTTAAGTCAAAATACTTGTCCAAGTCTATAAATACCTCTATAGCCTTTTTCCACCCTCTAATTTCTTCCAGCCCCCTATATCCCCTCCTGTGCATACCCCCAAATGGGGACAGAGGCTTCAGCTCCCTCACTCCTACACTTTTGAACTCCGTCACTAAACCTCTCCACCTCTGCATCTTTCAAACTACCTTTAAAAACCTCTTCAAAACCCACTTCAGATGAAAGTTCAAACACCTAGAGATGTAGGTTAGTTACACAAGTACTTCTTTCATTAATGCGGTCAATGCTTTAACAGATGCATAAGGTACTCGAGATATGCAAAGTTTATACAGCATTAAATAAAGTTGATGCAATAGGGTATATTTCTGAAAGTGAGCACACAGCTATCTGTTATTAAAAGCAAGTCAAATTTTAAGCCTTAGTTTTAGGAATTTGCCAAATTTGAATTGAAGGAATTTTGTCATGTTCTGACACATGATGGACAGTGTTTGAAACTCAATGCCACACGTTTCAACACTCCAGGGTATCATCTTTAAATACGTCAGTGTTTGGGACTCATATCAGCTTCCCTTACAACAGACACCCTGCCGAGAGAGCGTTCCAAGAAAAATATACGGATTTAATTGCAAAGCTTTGCCCAAGCAGCCACAGAGGAGAGTTCAAAGGCAAAATAAGGTGCTTTCTAGCACCTCAGAGTGCTGTAAGGTCTAAAGGTTACTAAAGCAGGAGCCACTGCCCAATAAAAATCTGTTTTGAGAGTCCACTTGCAAAGCATATAATGGATCCTTTTACAGCTTTCCCCTCATTCTGAGTCAGAGTGCTGGTTCCTATGGTGATGGTGTAGATCAGCTGCTGTCTACCCTTTCCTTCAAAGCAGTGTGTCTGTTTTACCTCTATTCACTTCACAGATAACCAATAATATAGCAATTTTGTAGAAGCTAAAGGATTTGTTCAAGAAGGATTGATTTTGTACACAGGAGATAAGTTGTAGTTATAGTCTTGCAGTCAATCTCAGATGAACTGGATCTTGTAGCGATCTCCCTTACAGAATGGGTTTGAGACTTGTATGTGATAAAGCAAGCTCTTAAAAAAACATTTTTAGGCCTGTTGTATCTATAAGAACAGACCCCTCTTCTGTAAAGGGCTGGGGGGGGGGGGGGGGGGGGCGGTGTCTATAATTTAATTTAGCCTGCCACTCTTCACAAGTATAAATTTCTCACAGCATAGTATTGCAGCGTTTCACACCATACATTCATGTATTCGAGATCCAGAACCGCCTGGTACTCAAATCTGTCAACCACAATTGAATAAATTTCCTCAGTTCTCAGATATAAGGTGGGGAATGTGACAGAGAGCTAGCTGCACTACAAAAGGAACCTGCAAATCACAAATATACCCTTATGGTTTGTGCTGCCAGGGATGGAAGCTTCCCTAAATAATGAGCAACATTTAAGTTCTTTTGATTCGCAGGGATTGTTTTAGCCCAGAATTAACACACAGCAGTTTAACTCCAACCCCACCCACTTTTGTGTTAATTCACCCATGACTCTGTGCATGATAACTTTAGTGTCACTGCAAAGTTGCTTCCACCATACAACAATAAGCCTTCAGTCAGGGCCAGACCTGGCTCTGGGGAGAACCGGCGGCTCTCTGGAGTGGGGTTTCCTCACTGCTTTACTCTTCTACATCACATAATATAAACCCTGACTGAAGGTTTATACTACCAATATCGTCATGGTGGTAAGGGGGAAGCAACCTCAGTGACACTGAAGTTATCATGTACACAGTCATAGGTGAACGAACACTAAAATAGGTGGGACTGGAGTTAAACTGGTAGGTGTTAATTCTGGGCTAAAACAGTCTCAGTGAACCATAAGAACTCTAGTGCGGTGTCAAACGATGTTTTACTCAGACCAATCACCTGGACAATTTTTTTAATCTACCAGGAATTAATTTAAAGAATGTGGATGCTGATGCCCATATTTTCTAAACATTTATAGTTAAAACTGCTGGGAGAGAAGTGTGTTATGCAAACATGTAACCACACGTAAGCAGAGCTCTGGACAGGGCAATCAGAATTCCAACCAGGCAGTGTAAAAAGGGTCTGAGACTAGTAGTGGCAGTATTAGTGCAGCATATAACACTTCACTACTCCTCCTTATTTCGCTAATCAAAATCGGCCATTCATGACTGCAAAATGTAGCTAGCCGTTAACTTGTTTTAAAAAAAAAGTACTGTTTTAACAATCATTGTATTCTGCCTTCAAATCAGTTTTTTTTTTACATTAAATATTACCAGCTTTTCTCTCAATTCAACATTTCATCTGTTTAAACCAATGTTAATATACCTCTAGTTTTGAGATAAATTTGATTAAAGGCGGTTACTTTTTCAGATTATAAAGTAAAAATTCCTGATCTCTGTTTGCTTCCTGTCACAATCCTGTGAAGGCTGCAGCTATTCGTGATTTGAGGATAGTCACAGTTTTACACATCAGAGACAAACTGGTGACACAAATAACATGTTTATAGTAAAGTTACTAACATTACATGCGTGAAAGATTGTGGATGATTTATTTGTTCAATTACATTCTTGCATCTCGAGTGGAATGCTATATCTGTACTCTTAAAAATAGGTACTTAATAAATTCCTGGATAAAACTCAAATATTCAGGAAGAAAGCTATAATTTTGTAGCACTTGGTAAATAGGATGTCTTTTTATAGTGTAGGAAAAGTTTGACTATAAAATTACATTTAATTTACATCGATCTATTAATTTTTTTTTTTTAAATGCTCCCCATTAGATTTAATGCAGAGTAGGAAAAAAGTTATTGGGCTCAATGAAGTCTTAGCCAATTTCCAATAAAGGACTTGAATAAGGAACTAGCAGAACGCTTGCTAGAAACACATCATTTGCTTTGCTCCATGTAGTGGATAACAGTGACCGATTGTAATTTAAAATAAGACAATATAAAAGGCTGATGTGGGGGTGTATGAAGCAAATTCAGTTTCAAAAATGCACCTCAAGTTAAGTAGCAACTTTAAAAATACTGTTCACTTTTATTGGAGTCAAAACAAAAATACTTGTGTGACAACAGAAATTTAATTAATGATTCCATCAACTAGAAACATTGGCTCTCTGACAGAATCAAGTTCATTGTCTGATCTCAGCAACAATTGAACTCTGAACTAGCTAGGGGGGGAAAAATTGTCATGGTTTCCAGTTTTGAATGCCATCCAGTGACACCAGCTAAAAAGTGAGCGAGGACAGGATCAGGCTTGGCTGCAATGGCGATCATGATAAAGCAGCCTGCCAACACTCATTGCCTGGGCTCAACAGATGAAGAACCCAGCTGCTGCAGTGAGGTATCGGCATGCAGCTGTCACCTTTAGAACTACAGCCCTATAACTTCAGGAGAGGAAAGGAAACAAAAAATGGTACAAACTAAAAAAAATAATGGCTTGGATTTGAACCATGAAATCATACAGAACAGTGCCATTTGCATTTGGATGGTAATTTTCTGTTTCAATCTGCTTTTTTTGAATTTATTCCATTTAGTGCAGTTCTGCTTTAGACTTCAAATATTTAAATAAGCACATGTAAACTGTTGTTGCACATATAGCGCTCAGTAGATGCTACAAATCAAACTTGTTTATGAAAAGGATTAATTACAAAAAAAATACACATTTACAGTTAACGACAACACTGATCTGCAAAATTGGTCTGAAGTAAAAAAAAAGTCTCACCCACTAATACGGCTCCTTAATAATGTGTTTACGTTCATAATTTTGTGCGTATAGAACTTCTACAGATGAGTTTTTTTCATCTGGCCTTATCAGCTGAAATGGATTGGATGGCAGCCAGACGGTATGTTTTCCATCAAAGATGATAAGGACACATGAGAGAACCTAAACTAGGAGATAACATTAACTGTGTACTCCCTCATTTCTTAAATGTTTTGTTTTAATGTGTTTTTGCTCATTCTCTATAATTTACTACTGGCAAAAATAACTAGCAGCAATATTTCTCAAACACATGGTGGCAGAAAAATGTTTTTGAATTTGCTTGAACATCCAGCAAATTAACCCAAACTCACAGAAGCACTCTTGGCTTATCTGTGAGAGATGCAACCCAAGCTAGAATTTCCACAGAAATACCGTATAGCTCTTTCCATAAACACAATTTTTTTAAAAGCTTGAGAATGTACAGTATATATAAGCAATACACAGACAATAAGATTTAAATACAGCCGTTAGGTATTCTATTTAACATTACACAAACAGTATTAAAGTGACTGAACTTTGAACAGGACATCAGCAGAAACATCCATTAGATTTTAGTAGAGTTATTCCTGCAAATTATCCCTTTGCTAATAAAGTGAATATACAACCTGAATCTCTCAATCACTTGGGCCATCAATGTGGGTTGAAATGTTTCCTCCTCACACAAAATGCCTGTGTCAAGATGTCCCAAGAAAGTAAAAATAGGTTGTGCTGATAGATACCAACCATTTTTCACTCTCTTCAAATGGACACTTCTAACCCTGTCACATGATAAATGCATTACACCACTACACTTTGACTTAAGACCGAAACATTTTCCAAAGCACCATCCACTTGAGGATTTATGAAGTACTGTCAGAGCACAATACATCATCAGCAGACATGCAAAATCTGTTTTCAGTCAAAGAGAGAAATTCTTGCAATTCATATTTCTTACTATTCATCTTGCAACTGTTCCTCCCAGGAGCTCCCAACAGCCAACAGATTGGCATTGACCTCAAGAACTTTCATTCGGATATTGTGTTTTAATTTTATCAGTAGAGTTTTTTTTTAAAAAGGCATTCTAGCACTTCCTCGAACATAGGAGGATACAGCTGCTGAGCAATGATTGTAAAGTAAAGAAAAGAAAGCAACACATTTAAATACCTGTTATATATCCACAACAATTATTAAAATTCATATACAATTTAAATGAGGACAGGCAACCACCCCGCCCCCCGCCTCCAAGATAAAAAATAAAAGGAAATCTTTAGAGCAAATGTTTGTAAATCTTATTCTCATCCACTTTTTGACAAATTTGTCAAACTATCAGGCAGCCTACTGGTCAAGTTGAAGTCAATTTTTATTTTAAAATCTCGTTTTAATTCGTATTCAAAAACAAGATTCCAAGCATACAGATCACAATTACTTAGTAATTGGAAGACAATTAGATGGGGAATGGTGCCTCAAAGAACTGGATCTGGGGGCTGAAGAGTACCGTTGTGGACTGAGACAGTGAGAAGTTGGATGTGGGAGAGTGACTGTTAAGGTATGAATAGTTTCAGGCAGGAGACCATTGTTCCATCTATCCACAGTGTTCCTGTGGTGCATCTTTAATAACCCTGAATTTGTTGACAAGAACCTGTCTAGTTCCTCCTTCAAACCCATTAAGGTTTCTTGTTCCACCACCTGTGCCGGCAATCTGTTCCACACGCTTACTGCCTTTTTAGTAAAAAGAAATCCTCCTGCATTTCCTATTTTTTTTTGTTGTCCTTAATTTGTAAATATGACCCCTTTAGCTTAAATTCTGTACATGGCAGAAAAGCTTATTTTGATCCAATTTGTACAAACCTTTCTTAATTTAACACACTTCTATCATATCTCCTCTTAGTCTTCTCTTTTCAAGAGAGAAAAGACCCAGGGTAGTACAAGTTAATCTTTTCTCGAGTATCATTCCCTTAACTTCTGGATTAACTGCGTTGCTCTTCTCTGCACCCACTTTAATAACTGAATATCCTTTTCAAAATAGGGAGACCAAAACTACACACAGTACTCCAGATGTGGTCCGTTGAACATCCAATTGCTACTTTAAAAAAAAAGATTAAAGATCTATTAATTGTGAAGCATAAAAGTGCTTAAAATGAGCCAAGATGCATCTTTAATGTAAAAAAAAATTAAAAATCCAGCAGAGCATAATTAGCTAAATGCACATACTAGTGAAAGGTGACCTTATACATGCTGAAGAGTTTAGACAAGATACAAGTAGTATGGTTAATGCCCCTCGACCGTTGAGAAATATACCACCAAATTTGTGCCCTCATTTTGGTTTCCCCTTCAGAGGTCCATGAACTGATGTTTTTTACTTACAATATAAGTGAAGGAAAGTGTGTATACCTACTGCAGTTACAAAGCCTATGTAATTACTTGCTGAGTGGTGTGCCACAGGGATCAGTGCTGGGGCCTCAACTTTTTACAATTTATATAAATGACTTGGATAAAGGGACCGAAGATAAGGTTGCTAAATTTGCATATGAAACAAAGATAGGTAGGAAAGTAAATTGTGAAGAGGACATAAGGAGGCTACAAAGGGATATAGATAGGTTAAGTGAGTGGGCAAAGATCTGGCAAATGGAGTATAATGTGGGAAAATGTGAAATTGTCCATTTTGGCAGGAAGAATATAAAAGAAGCATATTATCTAAATGGTGAGAGATTGCAGAGCTCTGAGATGCAGAGGGATCTGGGTGTCCTAGTGCATGAATCGCAAAAGGTTAGTATTCAGGTACAGCAAGTAATTAGGAAAGCTAATACAATGTTATCGTTTATTGCGAGGGGGAATTGAATACAAAAGTAGGGAGGTTATGCTTCAGTTATACAGGGCATTGGTGAGACCACATCTGCAGTACTGTGTACAGTATTGGTCTCCTTATTTAAGGAAGGATGTAAATGCATTGGAAGCAGTTCAGCGAAGGTTTACTAGACTAATACCTGGAATGGGCAGGTTGTCTTATGAGGAAAGGTTGGACAGGCTAGGCTTGTATCCGCTGGAGTTCAGAAGTGACTTGACTGAAACATACAAGATCCTGAGGGGTCTGGACAGGGTGGATGTGGAGAGGATGTTTCCTCTTGTGGGAGAATCTAGAACTAGGGGTCACTGTTTAAAAATAAGCGGTCGCCCATTTAAGACAGAGATGAGGAGAAATTTTTTCTCACAGAGGGTCGAGAGTCTTTGGAACTCTCTTCCTCAGAGGGCGATGGAAGCAGAGTCTTTGAATATTTTTTAAGGCAGAGGTAGATAGATTCTTGATAAGCAAGGGGGTGAAAGGTTATCGGGGGTAGGCGGGAATGTGGAGTAATCAGATTAGTCATGATCTTACTGAATGGCGGAGCAGGCTCGAGGGGCCGAGTGGCCTACTCCTGCTCCTAATTCGTATATGTTTGTATGTTCACATGTCAAGGCTGTTCTTGAGTTATCAGCTTTTTGGAGGCTGTGTAGTTTTTTCAGAAGCCACTGGATAGCTTTTGCTGTGGTTCTAGATTGGCATGAATGCCTCTACGCATGTCTATATAAATATGTGTGTTTGTGTTTTTCTCTGTCCTTTTGTTTTTACCTTGAACTCTTTGTGTAGTTTGCTAAATTGTAAAAGTAGAATTGTCACTTGCTGAATCAGGTTTGCTGCAGCATGCATCAGTCCATCGAGAGGCTTGGAGGCTTAGTTCTTGCTCCATAGTAACCCCAGTACAAATTCTTTGGACTTTTGTGATCACAGTAACCTTCGGGTCAATTCTGTAAGACAGTTACATTCAACTCCATGACAAAGCCAAGTAGTGCACCACCAAGGTTGAAAATTGCGAGAGATAAAAAAAGAGGCAAGTCAAAATGCAGTGATTAGATGATAGGAGTACAGGAAAGACTGAGGGAGATAAGGGAGTTCCAGTTTTGAGATGCTGGGAAAGAATGAGTTAAGAGTAAAAGATGGTGCAAGGAGTCTTGATTTCTCACAGCTGAGGATGCAAGGAGGAGGAAGTGCATGTCAGATGGAATATTTCGAGTATCAGGATGAAGAGAGGGGAGTATCAGGATGAAGAGAGGGGAGTATCAGGACGAAGAGGAAAGTTCAGAAGAGCACTGACCGTACTATTATCAATCAAATGAGGGAGATAAGAAATGTTGGGAAAGAAAGATTGATTGGAAGTTAGAAGTGACCATAAGCATAAAGGAGTCAGAGTTCATTCCTACTTCATATCAAATTTAGATCTCTGATCTGAAGAAACTACAAACTAATTGAGAACCCGATATTACTATTCATATACAAAATGAAATATTGCCAAAATGGCAATAAATACAATTCCTAAAATGAAAAGTAATTCTTAGAAAACAGCGGAAAAAAAATACAAAGTTTTGCTATTGCATCTCACTTACTGATCGTGTTTACTGTCCTGTGTCTACAGTGGAGTCAGCCAAGTGTTTAGGACCATTACTAGTCAAAATACAGTAGAAGCTGAAGATTCAACAATTTTGTTCTGAAATTATGCTGTTGGATACAAGCATTTAAATCATCAAATTCCTGTCTGTCATTGTAAAAGCAAGATTAACCATTTTAAAATAAATGAGTGAACACCTTTGCTAAAATAACAGAGGAATTTCAGATGAAAATGTTAACAGTGTAATTTCAGGACCTTCAGAATTTATAAATAGCAGGCCAAAGTTTAGAGAAGACAAGTGACTGCAAGTAGACTTTATACTGCCAGCATGTATAATTTACTTTTGTAAAGTATTTAAAATATATACCTGTATATAGAACAGCCAGAAGGTAATTATTAAAGTTCAGGGGATGGAACTTCCTTTAGGCCCATTTACGGGCCTGAAATGGGCACCGCACATGGCCCAACTGGGAAGCCCAAGGCTGGCCAGCAATTGGGTCTCATTAACATTATTTGGGTGAACTGCCAGCGCCAGTCACACCTTCAGAGGCAGCTTGCCCATTTAAAAAAAATATTAATTTTTTAAAAAATTTGTTTTTATGGGATGTGGGCATCGCTGGCAAGGCCAGCATTTATTGTCCATCCCTAGTTGCCCTGGAGAAGGTAGTGGTGAGCTGCCTTCTTGAATCGCTGCAGTCCGTGTGGTGAAGGTACTCCCACAGTGCTGTTAGGGAGGGAGTTCCAGGATTTTGACCCAGCGACGATGAAGGATCGGCAATATACGTCTAAGTCAGGATGGTGTGGGACTTGGAGAGGAACTTGGAGGTGGTGGTGTTCCCATGTGCCTACTGCCCTTGTCCTTCTAGGTGGAAGAGGCCGCGGGTTTGGGAGGTGCTGCCGAAGAAGCCTTGGCGAGTTGCTGCAGTGCATCTGTAGATGGTACACACTGCAGCCACGGTACGCCAGTGGTGGAGGGAGTGAATGTTTAAGGTGGTGGATGGGGTGCCAATCAAACGGGCTGCTTTGTCCTGGATGGTGTCGAGCTTCTTGAGTGTTGTTGGAGCTGCACTCATCCAGGCAAGTGGAGAGTATTCCATCACACTCCTTACTTGTGCCTTGTAGATGGTGGAAAGGCTTTGGGGAGTCAGGAGGTTAGACACTCGCCACAGAATACCTAGCCTCTGACCTGCTCTTGTTGCCACAGTATTTATGTGGCTGGTCCAGTTAAGTTTCTGGTCAATGGTGACCCCCCAGGATGTTGATGGTGGGGGATTCGGCGATGGTAATGCCGTTGAATGTCAAGGGCAGGTGGTTAGACTCTTGTTTGTTGGAGACAGTCATTGCCTGGCACTTCTGTGGCACGAATGTTACCTACCACTTATCAGCCCAAGCCTGAACGTCCAGGTCCTGTTGTATGCGGGCATGGACTGCTTCATTATCTGAGGAGTTGGGAATGGCGCTGAACACTGCAGTCATCAGCGAGCATCCCCATTTCTGACCTTATGTTGGAGGGATGGTCATTGATGAAGCAACTGAAGATGGTTGGGCCTAGGACACTGCCCTGAGGAACTCCTGCAGTGATGTCCTGGGGCTGTGATGATTGACCTTCAATCACCAATGGCAGGCCACTTGCCTTGCTGGCAGAGGCCCAAAGGTGAGGTCCGGGAGGGATGGAGCAACAGGGGTGAACTGATCGCGAGTACTGTGGAGTCGGGGGAGCACTCCAGTTCCTCCTGACTCCACAGGAAATAATTTTTTTTTTTTTTTTAAATTGCTTTTTGTTGAGGGCCGCTGCTTAGGCCGCTAAAGAATCCCAAGCAGAGCAGGCCTGGCTCCTGCTCCGCTCATTGCATTCCAATTTTGGCAAGGGGGCCTAAAACAAGCATTGGGACTCAATGACTAAGTGTTCACCAGGGCGGGGTTGACAATCTTTCAGGTGTCCTTTGGCACAGGACGTTGGTCCCCGAAATTGGCCCTCGTTGCACCTGTTTTACGCTTGGCGCAAGTCCCATTTCTATCCCCAGAAATCTTTATTCCCCACTCACTTCTTTCACCTTCACCAGAGGAATGGCCCTTTAATCTTGCTCTCCTCATAACTTTCTTCAGCTATTGACCACCCTGGATTCACGCTATTCCTTTCTACTCTTTCGTGATTTAAGTATCCATTGAAGGTAGCTAATTTCAACAAAGTGCAGTCATTCCTGTTTTGCTTTGTTCTGTTTGCCAACACTATGAATTGGATAGCTACAAAATAGATTCACCAGAAACATATTGTTAAAGCCAAGGGATTAATGTTACCACTGATGCTGATAGTTTTCACGGTCACAAATGTCTGAGATCTCCAAGGTAGAGGTTCCTTGGTAGCCAAAGTCTAGATGCTGCTATTGCGCAGATCTGCAATTAAATTTCATTCAACATTAGTGCCTACAGTGACTCCCTCAGCATTTAACAACGAGCTTTTGGAGGATCACTTTTGTACTAACAATCATCACACCACAAGCAAATGGGACTGGTTTGTCAGCTTTGAATCCAAGCCTGGTGGCCCTTCAAAAACTTCTAATTTAGATGAGTGGCGCTAGCATTTTAAATCCTTCATTGCGGAAGTCCGAAGCTCCTGTTCCTTCAATCACCTGTCAGCAAAATCAAGAGTCCGGCAAGTGATTATTTACAAACTACAGCATTTTATAACCTTACCAATTTTTTTCAAATGCTTGAAAAAAATTGTATTTGTCACAGGATACCCAACAACATGTGTGTGTATATATATATCTATATCTATATCTATCTCTAGCGTCTTTAATGTAGTAAAACATCCCAAGGAGTATTTTAAGACAAAAAATTTGACACGAACCACGAGGATAAATTAGGGCAGGTGAGCAAACGCTTGGTCAAAGAGGTAGTCTTTAAGGAGCGTCTTAAAGGAGGAAAGAGAGGTAGAGAAACGGAGAGGTTTAGGCAGGGAATTCCAGAGCTTAGGGCCTAGGCAACAGAAGGCACGGCCACCAATGGTTGAGCGATTATAATCAGGGATGCTCAAGAATTAGAGGAGCGCAGATATCTCGGGGGGTTGTGGGGCTGAAGGAGATTACAGAGATAGGAAGGGGCGAGGCCATGGAGGGATTTGAAAATAAGGATGAAAACTATGAAATTGAGGTGCTGCTTAACCAGGAGCCAATGTAGGTCAGCGAGCACAGGGGAGATGGGCGAACGGGACTTGGTGCGAGTTAGGGCACGGGCAGCTGAGTTTTGGATCACCTCAAGTTTACATAGGGTGGAATGTGGGAGGCCAGCCAGGAGTGCGTTGGAATAGTCAAGTCTAGAGGTAACAAAGGTATGGATGAGGGTTTCAGCAGCGAATGAGCTGAGGCAAGGGCGGAGACAGGTGATGTTACGGAGGTGGAAGTAGGCGGTCTTTGTTATGCTGCGGATATGTGGTCGGAAGCTCATTTCAGGGTCAAATATAACACCAAGGTTGCGAACAGTATAGTTCAGCCTCAGACAGATGTTAGGGAGAGGGATGGTCAGTGGCTAGGAACAGAGTTTGTGGCGGAGACCGAAAACAATGGTAAGCAACACATTAAAAAAAAACACCAGTCACCCACAACATTTAGTGTCTTGAACCTTGAATAAAAAGGTGCTTTAAAAAAAATGATGTTTTTATTTTCATCACTTGCGCTTCACTACTTGCCATTTGGAAATTTTCTGCCTGTTGTCATGTGACACAAATGGTCATGGTGAACTCCAAGTACATAGAAATACATACAAGTTACAAGACGGTAACAGGCCATTCAGCCAAATAGTCTGTGTTGGTGTTTACCCTTCATGAGAACAAATAGTTCCAATCACATTTACCTACCCTGTTCCGATATCCCTTTAATCCCTTTTTCTTCATCCACCAATCGAATCTAATGTTGAATGTTAACATCATTTTTACCTCAACCACTAAGCCTGGAAGTGAATTCTACATCCTCACAACTCTCTGGGTTTCTTCTGACATTGCCGTCGGCCCCCACCACAAACTGTTGCCTAGCCACCAATTCCAACCCCCTCCCTGGCCACTGTCTCAGGTGGAATCAGACTGTTCGCAACCACGGTGTCCTACTTCACCCTGAGCTTCTGACATATCATCCTCTCCATCACAAATACGGCTCACTTTCATCTCTGTAACATCGTCCGCCTGCACCCCTGCCTCAGCTTATCTGCTACTGAAACCCTCATCCATACTTCTGCTACCTCCAGACTCGCCTATTCCAATGCTCTCCAGGCCAGCCTCCCATCTTCCGCCCTCTATTCACATGAGGTTATCCAAAACTCTGCTGCATGTATTCTATCCGGCACCAAGTCCCACTCACGCATCACCCATGCTCGCTGACCTACATTGGCTCCAGTCCACCAATGCCTCAATTTCAAAATGCTCATGTCCAAATCCCTCCAAAACCTCATACCTCCCTGTCTCTAACATCCTCCAGACCTACAACCCTCCGAAATCTCTGCGTTCCTCCAACTCTGGACTCCTGTGCACCCCCCATTCCCTTCACCCCACCACTGCAGTCATGACTTCAGCTGTCCCGCCCTAAATTCCCTCCCTAAACCTCTCCGTCTCTCAATCTCTGTAAAGTTTACCTCTTTGACCAAGCTTTGAGTCGCCTGTCCGAATATCTCATACAAGAGCAAAATACTGCAGATGCTGCAAATCTGAAATAAAAACAGAAAATGCTGGAAATACTCAGCAGGTCAGGCAGCAACTGTGGAGAGAGAAACAGAGTTAACGTTTCAGGTCGATGACCCTGCGTCAGAACTGGAAAAAGTTAGAGATGTACCAGGTTTTAAGCAAGTAGAGAGGTGGGGAAAGGGGGGGCGGGGAGGAAAGAACAAAAGGGAAGGTTTTCTTTTCTAGACAGTTTCCTAGAAGTAAAGGGAATTAGGAGTTACGGGGAGCGGGCAGGAAATTGGACATGAGGCTGAGTTCGGATCGGTCGAGGCCCTGTGGGTGGCGTAGCGGGCCCAGGGGCTGAGTGGCCGGGTCCTGCTCCAACTTCTTGTGTTCTTTAGATTTGAGGTGAGGATCAGATCAGCCATGATCTTATTGAATGGCGGAGCAGGCTCGAAGGGCCGATTGGCCTACTCCTGCTCCTATTTCTTATGTTCTTATGTTCTTAAGGTCTGTGATAGGATGGAAGGCAGGAGAGACTAAAAGATAAAAGGGATGATGGTGCAAGGCACCAATATCCTAATATCTCGTTCTTTGGTTCAGTGTAAATTTTGTATTATTACTTACCTGCGACGCGCTTGGGATGTTTTTCCTACATTAAAAGCACTATATAAATGCAAGTTGCAGCTGTCACACTGCTCTGCAAGGGAAGATTACAAAAAGTACAGTAGCATTGTAAAGGATAAGATCTACTCATGTGAACTATCAAACCGCTGAGAAAATAACTGTATAAAAATCTTAAATTGCAACAGGGAATTGTATGTTAATTTGCTAGATGTACACCCATTCTGCGGGTATCTTGGTTTCCTATTGTTGCGGTCTTCCTCAGTATTGTCTATAACCCCCGATTTCGTGTCACCCACAAATTTCAGCATAGTTTCAGGGAAGCTAGATAAGTACATGAGAGAAGAAGGAATAGAAGGATATGGTGATAAGGTTAGATGTTGTAGGGTGGGAGGAGGCTCATGAAGAGCATAAACAGCAGCACAGACCAGTTGGACCAAATGGCCGGTTTCTGTGCTGTAAATTCTATATAATTCTATGTACACAGCTCAGTTCTGTTTCATAGTGTAAAGTCAATAGCAGACATCTGTTCTATTCAATTGGTAAGTTTAGCAGCTCAGACTTTTGCAGCTTTCAAAGTCTTTCTGGGGCTAGCAAACTTGTCCCAAATGTATAATTTGTACAATGCTAGGTCTTGTAGAACCGAAAGAGGCATGACACTGACATATATTATTCATACATGCACAGAAATGAGTTTCTCAAGCACACCAATAATATTGCTTCAAAGATTAAAAACAGATGGACAACCTCAAAAGGAGGCAAGGCACCAAATGTGTAGTTATCAAACACCTATGCATCTGTTGCCCATGTAGGCCAAACTAAGCCAATGTGGTACAAATTATTCTGTAGTAGAGCATATCCAGTAAACTGTATTTTACTGTATTGTAGCATTGGAAAGGATACCTACGAATTCTACAAAACAACAACCTGCTAATCTCTTGTCCCTACTCTCAAAGACTAGACTTCTGCATAAATAAAGCAGTTATAAATTGAAGTATTTCAGTTCATTCCATTGTGTTCTAAAATCAGTACAAAAAACTTCTGGCTACAAGTTAAGTGATAGAGAAGGTTCTAGCTATTTGATCTCACACACCAGCTGGACCCTCTCCAAGATTTCTTAAACAAAGGGACTTAAGGATATAATCCACCTTCTTAAATAGATTTTTGCAGCCTCCCAAAGAGCAAAAAACCAACATCTTATCTTTGTTGCAGATATTATAGAACACACACATGAATTCTCACTACCACAGAAGAGGATAATTTAACTGCTATTTAGCGGGATGTGCATTTTCCAGGTCTAAACATCAATACAATGATGTGTGTAGTTGTATTTCTTGCCAAAGACATCAAAAGATCCTGATACAATACAGTATAAAACCAAAATAGGGAGAATTCAGAGGAAGTAAAAAAAGAGAAATGAGAACCTCCCTACAGTAAGGAAGGGTTATCCAGGCTGTTCTTATGCACCTCCTGGCGGTCTTAGTACAGATTATACACCTTTTTTGGTCAGAGGCAGTATTTGGCAAAAAAAAATGCTAAAAGATGGAAAATACCATTTAAAAATAAATCTCAGAAACAAACCTAATATACATTCATTTTTGTCTAGTTTGTAATGAAGCGAAGGTTCAACTGAAATGTTCAACCAAAGGAAACAGTACGATCTCCCTTTATTAGGGTGTGTAATCATCTATTTCAGACACCTACTCAAAGGAATACTAAAGAACCAGGTGATCAACCTACTAGTTACAATAGCTTATTTTTCTTCACTTTCCTTTCAAACTGCATGCAACACCAGCACAGAACAGTGGGCCAGATTTTGCTGTCAAAATAACGGCGAGGCTAATAGCGCTCTAGGTTAATTATGCGTAAATGGTACATCAGGCGAGGAGCAGATGCGCGGTTAAACGCGAATATCCAAAAGTTGCTGTCCAAGTTGTTGGGAGATTTTAAAATGTCAAATTTGAAATGTAAAACTTTTTATCTTTTCATTTGCCTATTTTTTTCCTCTCTCTTTTAATCCAATCTTCTTTCCCTCTTTTTTTTTCTGTACCTGATTTGACATTGAATTCACACACTCTAATTTACACTTCCTTCTCAGTCCTTCGCTGTTTATTTCTCAATCCTTCAACCCGATTAGTTATAAGAGATACACAGTTGGTTGCCCTGCTCACTCAGGTCCCAGATGCCCAGTTTCTCTCGCTGCGTCATTATCAGCTCGTACTTTCAACTAATTAGCGGGCAAAAATGTTCCGAGCTGGAGGGTGCATGTGCAAATCTAACTAACGGGAGATGTCATGAGATGTCATTAGATGCCCTGCTGCAGCAAAATCTGGCCCAATATCTCTGACCCTAAAAAGGAAAAGCTGGAAACACACAGCAGGTCAATCAGCATCTGTAGAGACAACAAAGTCAACGATTTAGGTGCAGACCCTTCATCAGAACTGTAACACAAGAGACAGACAGGCATAGTAATGGGGCGAGGTGAAATGCACAAAAAACAAAAACACAGAAAGGAAGCATCAGTGGAATGATGCATGAAATCATCTCTGTCAAGCAACAGACAGAGGCATTAAAGAAACAAAAGACATCTAAATACCTAAGGAAGTGAGAAGCTTAAAGAAAATGCGAGAAATCAAGAGATTGGCGAGATGAAAAACCGAGGTCAGGTATGGACTGAAAAGAGGTTTGCCACTATTTTCTCAATTTTCCCCCAGAGTCACACATTCTTTAGTGGCTCTTTTTTCTTTAACGCTTCCATTTATTACTTCAGAGATGATCTGTTACATCATTCCACAGGTACTTCCTCTGTGCTTGTTTACCTCCCATTTTACTGTTAATATGCCTGCCCAGCTCTTATTTTCAGATCTGAAGGATATGCATCTGAAAAGTTAACTGTCCTTTTCACAGATGCCGACTGACCTGCTATGCATTTCCAACTTTTTTCCGTTTTTGTTTTAGATTTCTAGCATCTGCAGCATTTTGCTTTTTAATATCTTTGACTCTATGTTGTGTATTTCATATCATTTCAGACAAAGTAATGTGTGATCTTGAAGTATTCATTTTTGGCAATTTTATTTTCAATTGATAGCAATCCCTTCGGGATAGCAATTCATGTTTTGTTTCATAAGGTGTGAACTGGAGCTTCAAACCAGAAGCTACAAAAACTAATAGCACAGTGCACTTTCAAGAATGGGTTTATACTACTTTGCGGAAGACACTTTCACATGAGAAGTAAATCTCAGCTGGGACATGAACCAGACCACCTTCTATTAACACTAGCAGAGACTTAAACAGTTCTAGAACCAGCTGATCGTAGTTTGCTGCAGGAGGCATGCCGATGGCTGATACTCATTCTTAAAAATACAAAGGTATCTCTGAACATTTTAAATTCGCCAAACTTCTCTTTAGAAGTCCTTTAAGGACTGAGTTCAGTTCCTGACATTGCCCATCAGGCCAGCGCACACCCACTGATGCAAGCTTTGAATTCTGTCAATAAATGACAGTTCTGCTGCTCACAGAGCGGAGTTGTGGTCAGTTCCAAGGATGCTCAACGGTATACTCCAGCTGCCTATGCCACCATCAGAGATACACAAACAACTAGTGATACACAGCTGGCAAATGAAGCAGTATGAGGGGCCCATGCCCATCTGGGCTTATTTACTTTAGTGATCTGCAGGAAGAGAGAATAATCTTAGGTAGAGAACTGCTCTACGCCATGTGCTCTTAAAAAAGAAACTTCACTTAACCCTTTGCTGTACTATTTTCAGGAGCATTTTAAGGCTCAACAGGATAATGTGTCAATGTCAATTTTAAGAATCTGCTTTTGATACTTTAATATTAATAGCAGATAAATCTCTGAATCAGGCGTTTGACAGACTATGGACTTGAGCACATTATCTGGGCTGGCTGAGGGAGTGCTGCATTGTCGGAGGCACCATCTTACGGATAAAGACATGTTACACTGAGGCCCTATCTGCTGGCTCAGGTAGATATAAACAATCTTATGGCACTACTTTAAGAGGAACAGGGAGTTCCCCCATGGTCCTAGCCAATGTCCCCTTTAAGCTGCGCGGCCACACAGCGCTCTGCAGCTTCTGCACAACCAGCTCACCGGCTTTTAAATAGGAAAACCGCGCATGTGCGGTATTTTAAAGGGGCCGCGCAACCAAAAAAATTAAAGGGTACATTGGTCCTAGCCAACATTTTTCTCTCAACAGCAAAAAAAATTATTTGGTCATTGATTCATTTGCTGTTTATGGGATCTTTCTCTGCATGTTTTTGATGCCTCATTTGCCTACATAACAACAGTGACTGCACTTCAGAGAATAATCTTGTAAAGGACTTTGGGATATCCTGAGGATGTGATAAAGCATTATACAAATGCAAGTTAATTCTTTAGAAATCTAAACAACAAATCAGGAGCCAGCAGTAGTCCTTCTGTGAAACAACCAAAGGTTGTAAAACATGTTTGTAGGAATTAAAGATAAATCCTATCAGAATTAAACAGGCTTCTAGCATACTGGAGAAGAGGGTGATGGACACATGCAAAAGTCACCCCGGTAAGGAAATAACGGGAAATATTGGTTTTATCCTTAAATTCGGGAGGAAATCATTTTTACTTATTCACCACCCAAAATATTTGTGTTACTTTATTGTTGGAAATTGGTAAAAATTGAATTTAATAACCCCTAGTAACACCCATACATTCTGTTCACCTATTTGTACTTGCACATTTTCCAATTATCATACATAAAGTTTGACTTCAGTTTGTGTGCGCGCGCGTGTACTTGTAGATAAACACAAATAAAAATGGACAGCCAGGTATTGGAATGGATATATTGTAGCTTATAAAAGATTTATATGCAAGTACAACCAAATCCAAATCCAATCACAATTGGCACGTCATCTTTAGAGAATATATTCACTTTGCCATACCCGTTTCTGCATGTCTTCAATTTGCTGCTGAGGAATAGTCTTTAAAATACTGTACATTTCAGAAAGCTTGTCTTCAGGTATGACGACAGAGGCTCTGGAAAATGAACACAGAGATAATAATGGTTAGATTTATACAACTGAATATGGAAGGATTTCCCCAATTTTCTCTCCTCTTCTTCTGAAGCCACAGACTGCATGGTGTATGACTGCATGGAAACCAGCAGTACCTTGCCAAGAAGCAAATCCTCACACATGTAGCTTTAGCATGAACTGTTTATATCTGCGCAATATTAGGTAAACATCAAATCTTGAATATGAGCATGGACTCGCATACTCATTAATATCACTGGGAACTGGGAATCTTCTCACTCAGCTCCAGATATGTCTGAAAAACAAAGCCCTAATGGGTAGGGTGGACCTAGCCGGCCAAAGAGAATTAGAGGGAACTTTGCTCTCAAGTGAATAATTAAATGTTTGAATCATTCTAAATCATTGAAGGTCTGAGAAACAACAGCTGAACTTTTAACGGTTCAATCATAGAATCTTACAGCACAGAAGGAGGCCATTCGGCCTATCATGCCAGCTCTTTGAAAGAGCTATCCAATTAGTCCCACTCCCCTGCCCTTTCCCCATAGCCCTGCAAATTTTTACTCTTCAAGTATTTATCCAATTCCCTTTTGAATGTTATTATTGAATGTTCTTCCACCACCCTTTCAGGCAGTGCATTCCAGATCACAACTCGCTGCGTGATTTTTTTTCCCCCCTCGTCTCGCCTCTGGTTCTGGTTCTTTTCAAATTACCTTAAATCTGTCTCCTCTGGTTATCGACCCTTCTGCCACTGGAAACATGCTATTTCGGTCAAAATAGTACTGAGACTTACCAATGCTTCTTGGCATTGGTGAAATCACTTTCCACTTACACTATCTAATTGAGCTTGTCGTGCAATGCCATTTTCATATTTATCTGAGATTTCTAAAACCTGTGTGATGTTACTGGCATCATTTTGCAAAGTTATTCTTAAAAGTACATTTACAGAAAAAAAAGTCATATTTAATCACAAACATGTTTCTGTGATAAAAGAAACACCAGTACATTTTCTTCAACAATGACCTAGAAATACCTGGGGCCCTTTTCTGCTGGTGTAAATATAAATGCAAGTTGCAGTTCGAAGATGGAGCAGAGTCCTCTGGAGGCCCAAATGGGCAGAAGGAAAAATATATATATATTTTTTTCTTTTAAACTCATCAGCTCCCACTGGAGCCACTCCCAACTAGTGAAGGTAATCACTCCCCTCTGGAATCAACTGCCTTACTCTAATCAAATCTCATGCACGTTTCACCCATTAATTAATGTACTCTCACATGGAGATTTGAAAACTTGAAAAGGATAGACCATTGTAATGGCAAGAAGGAAAAAAAAAAAAATCGGTATCCAAAAATCATTGGGCCTGAATTTGCGGTCGGATGCTTCCGAACCGCAATAAATCTACGAACCTGACGGTCCTGGATCCGCGGAGACTCGCGCTTCTGGGCCTCTAAGCGTAGGCCTGCATAGAGGCCCACATATCCCAGGGGCGCATGCGATTTGCAAGCGCCCCTGGGATCACGTGGGCCAGCCCAATCAGAAAGGGGGATTCCCATTATGTTTATGGGGATTCCATTTTTGTACAGGAATCCCCATAAGCTAAATATGAAACACCCAAAGAACACATGTACACAACCTTGAAATAAAAAAAATTACATGATTAAAATTAGTTAAATATATTTAAACATTTTTTAAGGGGCCAAAAATAAAAAACGTATTTTACAAGTTTTTGAATGTTAAAATGGTTTATTAAATTTAATTTAATATTTATTTTCCCCTTACGCTGGTAAAGAAGGCCTTACGCCTGCTTTTACCAGGCATAAAAGAGTTTGATGGGCATTCGCTGGGCAAGAGTTGGGCAAATAGCCCAACTCTCCGCCAGCGGATGTCCATTTCCCGGGGATGCGGAGGATCTGTCAATAAGATTCTTGACAGATCGCAAGTTCCGGGTTTTCGCGCATGCGCAGCCCATGCACAAACCCGGAACTTCCGAGGCACTTATGGCCACATACGCAGTCATAGGCCATTGAAAATCCGGGCCAGTGTGTTTGGGGGGGGTGGGGGAGGGGGGGAAGAAGCAGAAAGAGAGCAAATAAAGAAAAAAATCAAGTACCACATACCTGATGTATATCAACACTCATAATAGAGACACAGATTACAGAAACTAAATTTAAAATCTGAACTCATTTTTCTGAAAAGCTTAAATTTAATTTGAATATTATTTCACCCATCACAAGCTCTCCACCAATTAAAATCTTCCCCAGCAATCAAATATTTGAAAATATAAAAGCTTGATTAATTCTTACTTTATAAATTAACGGTCTCGGTAGAAGTTGTGACAAATTTAATAGGTAAGAGGGTTCAGACAACAAAAAATGATTTTGCATTCATTCTTACTACTGCTACATTCTGCTGGAGAAAAAAAGCTGGTGAAATTCCAGCACGCTGCATACCTTTTCCAGTCCAGTACTTCTGAAAACGGGAGGATATAAGAATCTCCAACAATTACAGGAATGCAGCCTGCTTGAAGGACATCACTTAGGATAGCTTGCCCAAGACGTGCTCCACGCAACACAATGCAAAACATGGCTTCCTGTCATCAAAGAGAAATAACATCAGCCTGACGGTCTCTTCAAGGTTTTAGGTGCTATAAATCTTGCAAAAAGCCCATAAATACATAATACGTAAATTAAAGAAACCAGGAAAAATCTGGAAAATTCACCATAAAAATCAAACTTAAAGGAAGTGGGAGATTTCTAAAAAGTGGACTGTGCATCCTCTTTACTTCGGGCCACCTTTTGCAGGAGACCTTTTGCCCACCATAGCTCTAATCTACAGAACTCCCAACCCAAGACCTTCTCTAGCTCTAGTCTCCCTGCCTTTAAAAGCTATCTTTTTGACAAAGGTTTTGGTCACATCTCCTAATTTCTCCCATCATGGCTCAGTATCTGTTCCTTCCCTCAACAGTAATGCACATTTTTTCCTACATTAAATCCTGCTGTATAAATGCAAATGGATGCTGTGGTCATCTACCCACATTCTCAGCCAAAGATTGAGGCCTATTGGGTAGAGGTAGATAATATCAAAACTAAAAGCTGGGGAAGAAATAAGACATGGACCATGTACAGCAGGCACCTCAAAGCACTGGAGAGGTACCACCAACACTGCCTCCGCAAGATCCTGCAAATCCATTGGCAGGATAGGCGCACCAACGTCAGTGTTCTCGCTCAGTCCAACATCCCCAGCATCGAAGCTTTGACCACGCTCGATCAGCTCCGATGGACGGGCCATTTCGTCCGCATGCCCGATACCCCCAAAACAAGCACTCTATTCAGAGCTCCGACACGGCAAGAGAGCCCCAGGTGGGCAGAGGAAACGCTTCAAGGACACCCTCAAAGCCTCCTTGAAAAAGTGCAACATCCCCACCGACACCTGGGAATCCCTGGCCCAAGACCGCACAAAGTGGAGAAGCATCCGGGAAGGCGCCGAACACCTCGAGTTTCTTCGCCGGGAGCAAGCGGAAGCCAAGCGCAAACAACGGAAGGAGCGCACGTCAACCCAAACACCCCACCCACCCGCCCCTTCAACCACCGTCTGCCCCACCTGTGACAGAGACTGTAGGTCCCGCATTGGACTCATCAGTTACCTGAGAACTCATTTTTAGTTCCGAGAGACTGCCTAAGAAGAAGAATTCATACAAAGAATAAGATGATGTCACAGACCATTACAGCAAAGTTTAAACAGTTCATATTAGCCATCTAAACATCTAGATGGGAGTACATCCTGAAAATCATTACCACATACTTAAAAATACATTATGCAGTTTTCATTTACTTTTTTATATAAATGGTGGTAGATATCATGGTGGACATCATGAATCAAGTCACGGCTTTGGGAAAGGAAGGTCGTGTTTTACTAATTTGATTGATTTTTTTTTAAGTCACCAGGTTGGTGGATGAACGAAACCCAGACGACATCATCAGCCTGGATTTTCAGAAAGCATTTGATAAGATACCTTTAATAGGTGAAGCTGCAAGATAGAATCTTGTGGAATTATTGGGAAGCTGCTACAGAGGATAAAGAATTAGCTGCGTTCCCGTAGGCAGAAAGTCATCAATGGCTGTGGATCTACTTGGAGACCAGTTACTGGTGGTGTCCCGCAGGGATCAGTGTTAGGGCCTTTGCTCTTTACTATCTATATTAATGACCTAGACAAAGGGGTTGGGGAAAATGATTGGCAAGTTTACGATTGATACTAAGATTTGCGCAGGTGTTGGGAACATGCAAGAGATTAAACAACTGCAACCAGATCTCGATGTGCTGGGGGAATGTGCTTTCGTTTGGCAAATGGTATTTAACTTGGAGATGTGCAGGACCAACGCTAAGCAAACTTACACCTTACAAGGAACAGAACTGAAGGCTGTGGTGAAAGAAAAAGATCTTGTTATTATAGTTCATAACCCTCTAAATGTTCACGACCAATCCCGTGAAGCTATAGCTAAAGCAAATAGGGTACTGGGCTGCAGTCACACGACTATCCATTACAAAACAAAACATACCATTTTGTGCTTGTACATGACCTTGGATAGGCCTCATAGAATAACTGTGCCCAGTTTTGGCCCTCTCAAATGGTGGGTGATATGTAGGCTTTTGAAAAGGTTCAGAAGAGGGCCACAAGAATGGTTCCCAGTTTAAAACAAGTTAGCTACCCAGATAGGCTTAAAGAGCTGGGTCTATATACTTTCGAGAAGTGATTTGATTGAGGTCTATAAAATAATGAAAGAACAAATTATTTCAATTGGATAGGTCGGGGAGGACCGGGGTCATGCATATAAATTATGCAAGGGAAGAAATAGCTTAGATATTAAGATACTAGGAGACCAATGAACCAAGTTGTCGGCTTGTGCAGTGATGAATCGCTGTATGCCTTCAAGAAAGAGCGGCACTGGTTCTTGGCTGGGGCGGAGATTGCATCATACAAGACGTAGGTACCAAATAATACAAGTCATGGTCAAAGTGGTCTGCTGGACTAGTTTTGTTTGCCTAGAGAGATTGGAGAGGAATTTTCCAGGGAATTTTCCTCAATGGTCCTGGGGTTTGATCTTTTTTTTCGTCTCTCCCAGGAGACTACATGGCACCGAGGGTGCAAGGAGTCTCTTGAAGTCATGCACTAGGCATCACCACTGCAGAGGACAAGCTAGATGGACCAGCTGGTCTTTTCCTGTCCAGTATTTTCGCATATTCCTATGTTCACTCAAAGCAGCTGATGCACAATATCCTCACAGAAGTCAGCCCTTAAATTGTAAGCAGGTCCAGGAAATTCCAGACCTGCCAATCTGAGCTCTCATAACTGCGACCCTGAAACAAACAGTATTTCAATAATAAAGTTGCTCAAATGCGGCAGCAGCTTTATTATTGCAATATTAAGCTTAGATAGGATAAAAGTAGTAGAATTCTTTGAAATTCTTATGTAACAGTTTATCATAAAAGCACCAGTTGATTACTGACAAGTGAAGAAGGAAAGCTACCAGATGGAAGTCCACATACTTTGGTCAGAGCTGATAACATTCCATGCCCAGACAACAATCTGTTCTAAATATTCATCAGATTATTCCAGTCATCGTTTAAAACATTCCAGTGGAAAAATGTGATCAAAAACTATTTACAGTTGTATGCATTTTCTATGTCAAATTTAGAAGATTGATTACACAGTACATACGATAAATGAGCAAAAAACAGTTTTAGAAAGCTAGGAATACGTAGTTGAACATTTAGATAATTACCAATGGCAAGAACAAATATCTGTTCTCTACAAACCATTGCTTTTGGGAGCCACACCAATATACATTATCACAATGGCATTTATATGTTTGGATATTAATGAAACAATAGGCATAATAGCAGTGGAATGTATGAGGCACTATATGCCAGGGAATGCTGTAATGAGAACTACTGTTCTTGGTACATTTTGTAACCAAGTACAAATTCTGAAGGTTCAGACGTATATATTACTTAGACACTAGTAATTCAAAATACAATTTCTGCGGCCACATATACCACTGTTGCTATATAATTCATGCAGCCTTTATACACAAGACAGTTAGGCTTCTATTTCAACTGAAATTGAATGGAGGATTTTTCTTGACTTAATTTCATTATATTCATAAATATATTGAATTAATAGGCTAGCTGGCCCAATAAAACAGTACTGTAGTCTGTCCTGTCATCCACCTAAAGGCTAAATTCTTGGACTGGTTCTATCAATGCCACTAGCTGCATGAAGTAAAGAAACCAATTGCTACAATTGTGCGCACCAATAAAAGAATTCCACAAACACCTCTAGAGGCAATGCCAATCCCGGCAACAACAAACGGAAACTGGTGAAAGCTTGTGCAGGCAAACTATTTTTGTTCTGCACTCTGTAGAGTCTACCCCACAATATAACATCAGCCTCCAGGGTATGCTCCATATAGTAGTTCTGTAAAATAGACACAGCATTAAACAAACAGGATGCCAGAGTCAACAGGTCCATATGTCATTAATATGAAGCTCTAACACTACAGTACCACCATATTAGCTAACAGTATTGACATGTGAGTAGGAATCATTTGAAGAAGAGGGGGGCTGGGAATCAGCAAGCTCTCATACTGAAAGAAATTACCTTTCCCTAAACGGTTTGAAATAGCAAGGACTCTCAAAGTGCATTTTATTTTATTTTCCAACTGAATGTAAAAAACAGAATAACAGGTCTACAAAAACAGATCCCTGGTAAAACATACTCTAGCAAGGGTTTTGTGTGAGTGCATGTTTTTCTTAGAATTGAGTTATGAATGGGCATTTACTGAAATTTTTAAATCACTGTCTAAGTGCCTGCTAATTCACAGAATCATCTGGGTCTCAGTCCAACTTTTGCTATGGTCCATGTGCAGAATGCATTTCAGCACAAGTTTCCAATTGTGTGAAACAACAAAAACTACAGAGAGTCAAGACTTCAAAATCGAGACACACACACAAACCAGAACAGTTCCATTGTGGGTACAGAAGACCCCAAAGAACTATATAGAATTATACAGCACCATTTATAAGGTTATGCACTGTGGGTGCCCATTTCTTTAAGTATATACAAATGTGGGCAAGGTTCACCAAAGTCCCACGTGAAAGGTGCTGATTGAGAAAAGGCCAAGTAAAATCATGGTAAAAGTGGTCAAAATATCACCAGAAGGAAATCCACACAAGCAACTGCACTATGAAACAAAATGGTCCAGATTTGAAAAATGTGATATTTCTGTGGTGCAATTTTTTGCATGTCTACAAACTATTTTTAATCGCACTATTGGGCTAGCACCGTGTTTAAAAAGAAAGCCAAAACAAATATTAGAAGCACATTTTTTTTTAGTATTTTATAAACTGACTGATGGAGTACAAAATATAGATGCCAATATAGAGTGAATTTTCTAATATGTGATATACGCTATAGGAAATATCCAATTTTTCCAATATTTCAAGTGCAATTTCTTTTTAAATAACAGCGAGCCCAAGTCTCAAAACTCCTTTCACATGAAACCTGTACTTCATTGATTGACTTTAAATGATGTGGGCAGCAATTTTGGGGATGGTCTCAGTATTATTCTGTCCTTTTGCCAGATGAGACTGGGATATTTTATGACTAAATCATGCAGATCAGTCACCCTCCCAACATTGTAGACATCAGGAACTTAATGGCACATGAAACCACTGGTTCAAATGAAGGGCATCAAATACAGATACCACTTTGGAATGAAAGGTCAAATGGCAAAAAGGTTTTCTAAGTACCCGTCATAAATCTGGAGACTAAAGGGTGAATTTTTCCCTCCAACTGCCCCCCCCCCGCCCCGTACCCCCATAAGGAGGATAGAAATAATGATAAAGTTTCTGCATGTATTTTGATTTAAGTAGGCTTTGAATACCATATGTAGGAGAGTGCCTTCGGGATTGAACACGTGCCTAGGTTCTCCTTATCTAGACACCAAACAGCAAATCTTTTCCATCTGTTGTTATAAGCCTTTTTAAACAATAGGTTTTTCAAAGGTTCAGAATAGCAAGATTCATTTGCAGCAGTGGCAACCTCGTCAGCCCTCTTCAGAGGCCATGCCACCAGCTGACGTTGGGATCAAACAGGCTGCAAAACTCTACCCCCTCCCCCATTCTTGTAAAAGTGTCATTAAAATAGGAGAATTAGTTTAGATGCAAAAATATCCACATATCTAATAATGATAAAAGGCAAAGAAAAATCACCACGCTGTTTAATATTCTACTTCATGAAATAATTATATATTTCTTCATTGTCTGTATCCTTCCAACTATTTTTTTGTATTTTTAAGTTTTATCATGCAGATTTATCCCCTTCCTGCTCCCCAAAATTGTTAGGCTCTTAGGAGGGTCAAGAAAAAAATCTTACTATTAACTTTGTTACCTTGATATAGTTGTTCCTTGCCCAATTTTATGCTGTTTATAAAATGATTTCTGATCATTACTTCCTGCCCCTTTTCATCATCTCCATCTGTTGTTCTGCTCTCTTGCTCTCTATGCTCGTTCCTTGCATTGTTTTACATTAACAAAAAGCACACTTATTTGAATAGGTTTAATAAAAGTGGATTATTGATATAATTCTAAAATAAGGTGTGATCGGCAGAGAGGGGGTAGGGAAAGCCAACTCCAACGGTACCCTCTTCCTGACGAAATGCTTAGAACATGGCCTTGTCATAACCAACACCTTGTTCCGTCAGAGAGACAAGTACAAGGCTTCGTGGCAACACCCTCGCTCCAAGCACTGACATCTGCTGGACTACGTCATCGTCCGAGCGAGGGACCGCAAGGACGTCAGCATCACCCGTGCCATGACAGGAGCAGACGACTGCTGAACAGACCACCGCCTAATCCGCTCTGTCATCTCCATCAACGTAGCCCCAAAACAGCGGTGGCAACAGAAGTAATGCCGCAGGAAAACCAACGCTGGAGCACTCAAAGACCCTGCTAAGAAAGCCCTATTCAGCCTGCGCCTCACAACCAACCTGACGACTCCCAGTGATGCAGAGACAGAGTGTCCACAGCGCCTGAAGAGACGCTCGGTCACTCGACCAGGAAACACCAAGACTGATTCGACGAGAACGACCAGGAGATCCAGGAGCTAATAAGCCGCAAGGCATTCCTGATCTGGAAACAGCAACAGAACTCGAGAGCAAGAAAGCAGCTCTACAGACTCCTGAATGCCGAGGTCCAACTAAAAACTCGCGACCTAAAGAACAGATGGTGGGTGGAGAAAGCGCAGGAGATCCAGCAGCTAGCCGACAACCACGACGTGCGTGGATTCTTTAGCGCAGTCAAGACCACCTACAGCCCAAGCACCCAAGGTCCTACCCCACTGCGGGCCAAGAAACGGACAGGTACTCATCAAGGACAGAGACGCAGTCAGTGCCCGCTGGAAGGAGCACTTCGAAGATCTCCTTAACCAAGACTCTGTCTTTGATGCGAGTGTCCTCAACTCCATCCCGCAGCATGCTACCCGCCACCACCTCAGCCCGGCATGAGATTGAAAAGGCCATCCGACAACTGAAGAACAACAAGGCCTCAGGAGCAGATGGAATCCCCACCGAGGCGCTAAAACATGGCAGAGAAGCACTATTGGCGCGAATACATTAACTCATTTCTCTTATTTGGAAGGAGGAGAGCATGCCAGGGGATCTCAGAGACGCCGTAATCGTGACCATCTTCAAGAAAGATGACAAGTCCGATTGCGGTAATTACAGAGGAGTCTCCCTGCTGTCTGCCACAGGAAATGTCATCGCAAGAATCCTCCTCAATCGCCTTCTCCCAGTGGCTGAAGAGCTCCTCCCAGAGTCGCAATGCGGATTCCGCCCACTAAGGGGCACAATGGACATGATCTTCACCGCACGTCAACTACAAGAGAAATGCAGGGAACAGCACCAACTGCTGTACATGGCCGCCTTTGACCTCACAAAGGCCTTCGACACTGTCAACTGTGAGGGATTATGGAGTGTCCTCCTCAAATTTGGCTGCCTCAAAATTTGTCACCATCCTCCGCCTGCTTCACGACGACATGCAAGCCGTGATCCTGACCAACGGATCCACCACAGACCCAATTCACATACGGACCGGGGTCAAGCAAGGCTGTGTCATCGCACCAACGCTCCTCTCGATCCTCCTGGCTGCAATGTTCCATCTCACCCTCAGTAAGCTCCTCGCTGGAGTGGAGCTAATCTACAGACAAACGGGAAACTGTTCAACCTCCGTCGCTTCCAGTCCAGATCCAAGGTCATCCCATCCTCCGTCATCGAATTACAGTATGCAGACGACGCTTGCGTCTGCGCACACCGAGGTCGAACTCTAAACCATCGTCAACACCTTCACCGAAGCGTACAAGAGCATGGGCCTTACACTAAACATCCGTAAGACAAAAGTCCTCTACCAACCTGCCTCGTCCACACAGTACTGCTCCCCGATTATCAAAATCCATGACGAGGCCTTGGACAATCGTGGACCACTTTCCATACCTCGGGAGCCTACTGTCAACAAGGGCAGACGTCGATGACAAAGTCCAATATCGCCTTCAGTGTGCCAGTGCAGCCTTCGGTCGTCTGAGGAAGAGAGTGTTTGAAGACCAAGACCTCAAACCTAGCACCAAGCTCATGGTCTACAGAGCAGTAGTGATACCCACCCTCCTGTATGCTTCAGAGACATGGACCATGTACAGCAGGCACCTCAAAGCACTGGAGAGGTACCACCAACGCTGCCTTCCGCAAGATCCTGCAAATCCATTGGCAGGATAGGCGCACCAACATCAGTGTTCTCGCTCAAACCAACATCCCCAGCATCGAAGCTTTGACCACGCTCGATCAGCTCCGATGGACGGGTCACATCGTCCGCATGCCCGATACGAGACTCCCAAAACAAGCGCTCTACTCGGAGCTCCGACACGGCAAGAGAGCCCCAGGTGGGCAGAGGAAATACTTCAAGGACACCCTCAAAGCCTCCTTGAAAACGTGCGACATCCCCACCGACACCTGGGAATCCCTGGCCCAAGACCGCACAAAGTGGAAGAGAAGCATCCGGGAAGGCGCCGAACACCTCGAGTCTCTTCGCCGGGAGCAAGCAGAAGCCAAGCGCAAACAGCGGAAGGAGCGCACGTCAACCCAAGCACCCCACCCACCTTCCCCTTCAACAACCGTCTGCCCCACCTGTGACAGAGACTGTAGGTCCCGCATTGGACTCATCAGTCACCTGAGAACTCATTTTTAGTGTGGAAGCAAGTCATCCTCGGTTCCGAGGGACTACCTAAGAAGAAAATAACTGTTGCTTATATCTTACAAAAGCTTTTCCTATATTTATAATTCCAAGTAATCTTCAATCTGAAACAAAAGATTTTCTCTCAACAGAAATAGATTCATAATGCAGTTTTTAGAACCTTTCATTGTGGATCATGTGCCAGCTTGGTTCACCTGGTAGCAGTCTTGTCTGATTCAGAAGGTTGCGTGTTCAAGGCTCTCTCCAGGACTTAAGCACATAATCTAAAAAGACATCCCAGTTCAGTACTGAAGGAGTGCTACATTATAGGGAGATGCCATCCTTCGGCCCAGAAGTAAAATCACGGCCCACCTGCCAGTTGGCTGGTTCCAATGGATGCAAAGATCCCATGGCACTAAGCAAAGAACAACAGGGAATTTTCCTGGTGTCCTAGCCTACATTCTTCCTTCAACGATGACTGCATTTCAAAGTAATTCATTGTAATATAAAGCACTTTATAATTTTGGACATGAAAAGATTCACAAGTTGAGATTCTCATTTAAGAGTGATTTATAAAATTACTTCTAAATTATATTAATTTAAGATCCAATAATCTTGCATATTAAATCTGTATTGGATACTAAAGTCATTGTGAGTGGATGGGGTACTTATTCTAAAGGTTAGACAGGATTGAGGGATAGATGCATGCTTGAATTTCCCCCCCCCCGCCCACATTCCTGGGTCCTCAACTTCCTGAATTCAGTGTACCTGAACCTATGTCGGGGCACTAAAAGCCTGATTTTCAGGACAGGCAAGCATGATAATTAGTTTTAAATTAACACTTACGAGTAGCACATAGCTGGGCATATAGACTTGTGATGGATGTGCATAATTCTGGAATAGCAAAGTATCAAGGAAGCGTACACATGCATGGAGTGTCAAAGGATTATGATGTTCGAGCAGAGGAATGCTGAACTTGAGGACAAGTTGGTTACACCTTTCAATATACACAGGGAAAATTACTTCTAGAAGATACAATCCAGAGGGCAGTCACCCCACAACAACAACTTGCATTTATGTAGCACCTTTAGCGTAGTAAAACGTCCCAAAGCACTTTAGTGGAGTGTAATCAGACAGAAACTGCCAACGAGTCAAAAAAGGAAACATTAGGACAGGTGAACAAAAGCTTGGTCAAAGAGGTAGGTTTTAAGGATTGTCTTAAAGGAGGAGAGAGGGGAGAGGCAGAGAGGTTTAGGGAAGGAATTCCAGCGCTTAGGGCCTAGACCGCTGAATGCACGGATGCCAATGGTGGGGCAAAGGAAGTGTGGGATGCACAAGAGGCCAGAGTTGGAGGAAAGCAGACTTCTCAGAGGGTTTTAGGGCTGGAGGAAGTTAGAGAGATAGGGAGGGGCAAGGCCATTGAGGGATTTGAACAGGATTAAAATCGAGGTGTTGGTGGACCGGGTGCCAATGTACAGTGAGCACAGGGGCGATGGGTGAATGGAACTTGGTGCGAGTTAGGATACAGACAGCAGAGTTATGGATGAGCTCAAGTTTACGGAGGGTGGTAGATGAGAGGCCAATCAAGAGAGCATTGGAACAGTTGAAATAACAACAGAAAACGCTGGAAAAACTCAGCAGGCCAGGCAACATCCGTGGAGAGAGAAAGAGAGTTAACGTTTCAGGTCGATGACCTTTCATCAGAACCATCAGAAACATTGGAACAGTTGAGTCTGGAGGTAACATAAGCATGGATGAGGGTTTCAGCAGCAGATGGGCTGAAGCAGCCGCGGAGGCAGGTGCATGCAAAAAAGGCGCAGCAGTTATCATGGGTGACTTTAATATGCATATATTTGGGCTACTCAAACTGGAAGCAATACGGTGGAGGAGGATTTCCTGGAGTGTTTAAGGGATGGTTTCCTAAACCAATATGTTGAGGAACCAACTAGAGGGGAGGCCATCCTGGACTGGGTGTTGTGTAATGAGGAAGGACTGATCAGCAATCTTGTGGTGCGAGGCCCCTTGGGGAAGAGTGACCATAGTATGGTGGAGTTCTACATTAGGATGGAGAAGGAAACAGTTAATTCAGAGACCATGGTCCAGAACTTAAATAAGGGCAACTTTGAGGGTATGAGGCGTGAATTGGCGAGGTTAGATTGGCAAGCGATATTTAAGGGGTTATCAGTGGAAGGGCAATGGCAGACATTTAGAGATCGCATGGATGAACTACAGCAATTGTACATCCCTGTCTGGCGTAAAAATAAAAAAGGGAAGGTGGCTCAACCATGGCTAACAAGGGAAATCAGGAATAGTATTAAAAGCAAGGAAGAGGCATACAAATTGGCCAGAAGTAGCAGCAAACCCGGGGACTGGGAGAACTTTAAAACTCAGCAGAGGAGGACGAAGGGTTTGATTAGGGCAGGGAAAATAAAATATGAAAGGAAGCTTGCAGAGAACATTAAAACGGACTGCAAAAGCTTCTATAAATATGTAAAAAGAAAGAGGTTAGTAAAAACAAACGTAGGTCCCCTGCAGTCAGAAACAGAGGAAGTCATAATGGGGAACAAAGAAATGGCAGATCAATTGAACAAGTACTTTGGTTCGGTGTTTACTGTGGAGGACACAAACAACCTTCCGGAAATAAAAGAGATCAAAGGATCTGGTAAGAGGGAGGAGCTGAGGGAAATCCTGGTCAGTCGGGAAAAGGTGATGGGACTGAAGGCTGATAAATCCCCAGGGCCTGATGGTCTGCATCCCAGAGTACTTAAGGAGGTGGCCTTGGAAATAGTGGATGCATTGACGATCATTTTCCAACATTCCTTAGACTCTGGATCAGTTCCGAAGGAGTGGAGGGTGGCTAATGTAATCCCTCTTTTTAAAAAAGGAGGGAGGGAGAAAGCAGGGAATTATAGACCGGTCAGCCTGACATCGGTGGTAGGTAAAATGATGGAATCAATTATTAAAGATGTCATAACAGACCATTTGGAAAGTGGCGACATGATAGGTCCAAGTCAGCATGGATTTGTGATAGGGAAATCATGCTTGACAAATCTTCTGGAATTTTTTGAGGATGTTTCCAATAGGGTGGACAGGGGGAACCAGTAGATGTGGTGTATTTGGACTTTCAGAAGGCCTTCGACAAGGTCCCACACAAGAGATTGGTGTGCAAAGTTAAAGCACATGGGATTGGGGGTAATGTGTTGACGTGGATTGAGAACTGGTTGGCACACAGGAAACAAAGAGTAGGAGTAAATGGGTACTTTTCAGAATGGCAGGCAGTGACCAGCGGGGTACCGCAGGGTTCGGTGCTGGGGCCCCAGCTGTTTACATTATATATTAATGATTTGGACGAAGGGATTAATTGTAATATCTCCAAATTTGCAGATGACACTAAATTGGGAGGCAGTGTGAACAATGAGGAGGATGCTAGGAGGCTACAGAGTGACTTGGACAGGTTGGGTGAATGGGAAAATGTATGGCAGATGAAGTACAATGTGGATAAATGTGAGGTTATCCACTTTGGTGGTAAAAATAGGGAGGCAGACTATTACCTGAATGGTGGCAGATGAGGGAAAGGGGAGGTGCAACGAGACCTGGGCGTCATGGTACATCAGTCACTGAAGGTGGGAAGGCAAGTGCAGCAGGCAGTCAAGAAAGCAAATGGCATGATGGCCTTCATAGCAAGGGGATTTGAGTACAGGAGTAGGGAGGTGATGCTACAGTTGTACAGGGCCTTGGTGAGGCCACACCTGGAGTATTGTGTGCAGTTTTGGTCTCCTAACTTGAGGAAGGACATTCTTGCTATTGAGGGAGTGCAACGAAGGTTCACTAGATTGATTCCTGGGATGGCCAGACTGACATATCAAGAAAGACTGGATCAACTGAACTTGTATCCTCTGGAGTTCAGAAGAATGAGGGGGGATCTTATAGAGACGTTTAAAATCCTGGCTGGTTTAGACAAATTAGATGCGGGCAGAATGTTTCCAATGTTAGGGAAAACTAAAACCAGGGGTCACAGTCTAAGGATAAAGGGGAAGCCATTTAAGACTGAGATGAGGAGGAACTTCTTCATCCAGAGAGTGGTGAATCTGTGGAATTCTCTACCACAGAAGGTTGTTGAGGCCAGTTCGCTAAATATATTCAAAAGGGAGTTAGATATAATACTCACAACTAGGGGGACCAAGGGGTATGGCGAGAAAGCAGGAATGGGGTACTGAGGTAGCATGTTCAGCCATGAACGCATTGAATGGCGGTGCAGGCTCGAAGGACCGAATGGTCTACTCCTGCACCTATTTTCTATGTTTCTATATTACAGAGGTGGAAGTCAGCCGTCGTGGTGATGGAGTGGATATGAGATTGGAAGCTCAGCGCAGGGTGAAATAAGAAGCCAAGGTTGCAAACAGTCTGGTTCAGCCTGAGGCAGTGGCCAGGGAGGGGGATGGAATCGGTGACTAGGGCTGAATACAATGGCTTCGGACTTCCCAATGTTTAATTGGAGGAAATTGTGACTCATCCAGGTCTGGATGTCAGACAAGCAGTCTGAGAACAGAGGCAGTGAAGGGGTCGAGACAAATGGCGGTGAGGTAGAGCTCGGTGGAACCCGACATCATATCTTTGTATGATGTTGCAGAGGAGCAGTATGTAGATGAGAAATAGGAGGTGGCCAAGGATAGATCCTGAGTGACTCCAGAGGTAACAGTGCAGGGGCAAGAAGAGAAGCCACTGCAGGGGATGCTCTGGCTACGACTGAATATGTAGAAGTGGAACCAGGCGAGGACAGTCCCATTCAGCTGGACAACGCAAAGAGAGAGGGAAGTGAGACAAAGGAGGGAAGTGGGTGAACACCTGCTGGAAGGAGGTTACAGAAGGAACCAGTACAGGAAAACTCGGAGTCTGGATTTATCCAATATGTATACAGTTCTTGACACCTGCAATGCACACCAGGACAGAGGCACAGGCAAGGTTCATCATGAACACCACCACAGGTAAAGTGAAATTATCCATAAGAACAGGTGTCTTAGTGGGAAAGGCCATAATTAGAGGGATAGACAACCAATTTCTAGCTGTGACAGGGAGTCACAAATAATGTTTTGCTTCTCTGGTGCCAGGTTAAGTGACATAACAGGTGGGAAAACCTCTGCAGCGGGAGGGAATCCAGCCAGAAAGAGTAGGATTGAGGTTTTATAGGTATTAGGATCTAGTCTGATGTGCAAAACCTCAAAAGGTAATAATCTCAGAATTACTCACAGTGCCACACACTGGACCGATTAAACAGAAACACGTTAGATACATCAAGACATGGCTAGAGAGATGGTATAGAAGAGTGGGTTTTAAATTCCTTGTACAGAGGCAGGGAAAAGCTTTTCAGACAAGATGGGCTTCACCTAAATTTCCTTGTAAAGAGGATAAATAGGACAGTGGTGAAGATTTTAACTAGTAAGATGGCAGAGAGAGATAAAAACAGAACAGAAAGAAAGAAAATGAGCAAACAGAGGCTGACTGACCTGGTGTGTGTATCCAGCATTTTCTGTTTTTGTTTCCTCTGGCCAAGAGTCTGGGCAGTCAACTAGCTCCCAACTTCTCATGCTGCCAGTTCAGAGCAGCTAGAATATGCGACAGCTACGAATAAATCTCATTCCAGCAACCATTCAATATCGTCCCAAAGTGGCAAAAAAGAATTGAAACCCATCTTGCTCCCTTCCCCCATAAAGGCCAAACTAGAAAACTAGCAAAAGCTGTACAACAGCTTCAAAATAGCCATGTATATAAACCTATGAGCTCGGTATATTAAAAGTGCAGTGTGACCTGGACTTCAAAGATAGCAAAATAATTAAGGATGAGGAAGACCATTTGGCCCATCTCAATTCATCCATCCCAAAAGATCTAAAGTGCCCCCATTGCAACATCCAATTGTTTCTTAAATGATTCCAAGGTTTATGCCTCCCCTATCTGGGAGTCTAATCATACATTAATCACTCAGGGGGGGAATCTTTACCTGGAAAAAAACGGGGGGGGGGGGGGGGGGGGGGGGTTTGGAGGCTGGGGGTAGTTAAATTGTTTAAAATCAGGATTCCCAGCCTGAACCCGCCCACTTCCAGTTTTAACGAGGGTGGGATGGGGGGTGGGCAGCCAACCTGCTGTCAGGAGGCGGGATGTCAATTTAAATATTACCATGAGGCTGGAAGCCCCTTCTTTAACCACCATTTTCTTTTTAACTCTATCTGGTCAGGTTTTACACACTTTGTAAAACCAGCAGTTACAGCAAGGCAAGGACTGCTGCATCCAGGAGGTAAGTGCCTTTACACTTACTTCCTGGATCCAGGGTCCCTGCTTAGCCCACCCTCCGCGATCGGAGACCCCCTCACGAGGCCTCCTTCCCCCCCCTCCCCCGATGATCTTGAAGCCAGCCCCGATCTTCCTCACCTCCCCCGGTCCCTCGACGGCCCCGATCTTCCTCACCCCCCCCCCCCCCCACCTGGCCCCCGCTGCGCCTCCCCCCTCCCGCTGCCCACCCAACACCACCAAGCCCCCCAAAGTCCCGACGGCCCCGATCTTCCTCACCCTGCCCCGGGAGGCCATTACCGGCCCCCACCTGATCCCTCCCTCCTGCGTGGCCTAGTGCCGCAGGCCTACCCGCCCGCAGCCAGCTAGCCTCTCCATCTGGCTGGCTGCAGGTGGGAAACAGAGGCTTCTGATGCAAATCAGGCCCTGCCGTTAAAGTCGGCAAGCCTGCAGGAAACCCGTTCTCCCAACCGCATTGGAGCACCCCACCCCCCACCATCCCCATGAAAATCCAGTCCTCTGTGTTAAGAAGAATATTTTGAGGTCAGTCCTCAATTTATCTTTTAATTGTTTCAACCTCTGTACCCTTGCTCTACTCTCACAATTTAAGATGAAGTTGTCTTAACTTAAATTGCAGTTAACCCCAACATTTTATTAGTATAATAGAAGACTGTGGCAAACATTGCAGGAATTCTCCTCCATCTCTTTACCTCCAAGATCTGATAGGTTGTCGATATATGATGTGGAGGTACTCTTCTCCCACCTCACTTCCCCCCCCCCATGCTGGCACTCTTCTTGCCCACTCCTTGTCCAGGCGGGAAATCTCTGTGGTTTTACAAAATAGGAATTGCCACCCATCGCACAATTCTACCCCTTTGAGCAGCATTAAATAAGAGATGGGAGCAACACTTAGGGACGGAGCCTGCAGCTGTACTAATTTCTGTCTGCAAACAGACACTGACCTCAAAATATGGACAATTAGCATGTATATTTCCATAATATATTTTCACTTCATTTTTTTTCCCCTTTTCCAATTTTCTTGCTCTTCTCTTTTATTCACATGAACTTCTCTGTTCACACCATGTTCTGGGCCTCAACCCTCGCCCATGCTGCAATCTAGGCATCTCCTCCATATTCCCTGTTCTATGGCTGGGTCTCCCTCAGTCCCTACCTTAATTCGCCTCTCCCCTCCCTCTCTGCCCTGTTGCTGGGGCTGCTCTTCAACTGGTGATGTGCAAGATTCTGCCTCTTTCTCTTCATCAGCATTGCACCTACTAACAAAACAAAGAGCTTGACTAAATGGATGTTGCACAGCGTGTCCTCAGCAACTGGATAGAGAGCTTTTTCTCATTATATAAACTGTGGGTACTTCATCTGCCATAAGTACTTGTTCCCTTGGGTAATTCAATTGCTCCCAGTCCAAAGAAGCTGGGACTGGTACCAATGTGTGTCTGCTAACAAAGACAAAAAGACCTCCAAATACTGACTATGTGAAACACTAATAGTCAGTACATATGCCCCTCTGTTTCTCCCCACCCCATCATGGCCCCAACACACTGTCACTAGACAAGTCTAGTTAGAAACTGTTACAGCAGTAACTGGTAGCGAGCCTTCTCCTATCTCAAAATCATAGCTGAAAGTCAAAGTTATGTAGAAGCATCACTATAAATTAATAATTCCATTTTCAGACGTGCAAATATATTATACCTGTAGAATCTGTGGGTAGTCAAAGACCTGATTTTTGTGGCAGCGCTTCCTTGTGGAAGGGACACCCTCTGACAAATTGGTACATTTGTCTAGGATTAGCAGAGCTTCTCCGTGCTCTGCTTCCATGGACTCCAGCTCAGAACGGTATTCCGAATGGATAGCAGTTTGTGTAGACAAGATAAAATACATCCTGTAACTGAAGAGAGAGATATTATAAACAATGAAACAGGATTAGTATTATTTCTCACATACAAAAAAATATTTGTGATGTAGCTTTGATGTACTGTAGATCAGCAAAGTCGAGTTTACACTTTGAGGATCTTTGGTGGAACCAGATGTCACTTAAAGAAACAAACACACCCGTGGTTTCTGCATTTTGGGATAAAGGGCAGCCAACATAGCCAGTCCCAATATACCGATAATGTAGGGTTATTTTTACAGTGATTTTTCAGAATATCTTCTTTGCATTAACATACTCCATGCTAGAATTTAACAGCATATTAGGTAAAGTGACAGAGCAGGAGGCTTTGTTCTGCTTTGAACAACACCAGTGCATGTTTGCATCCAAGATATATCCTGCATTGAGTCCAATGAATGTTTATCACCACTTCCCATTACTGAATGGAAGTACATGCAGGAATGCATTATCGCAACATTTTGCTTCACAAATTTGTTAAAATGCAAACAGGAAATTCAAATTAAGTTACAGTAAGTAGTCAGCTCAGTTTGAAATTCCTGTATTCTCGGTACGGATTCAAACAGATTGTAAATTAAAGTGCACGATAACTTTTTGGTTGCTTCAGTTTGCAATAAGTTTGCTATTTTGCAAAAAGTATTGCTCTTGAGACAGTTTCTTGTAGCTGAACTTAAATGAATGCAGTGAGAAGCAAAAATAAAAGACTCAGTGCTTTATGACTGAAGGAAGTAGCTTCCAATAATCTGTGAGGTCCTTTCCAGTGATCATTGTAAGCCAAACAATGGGAGGTTATTGCTCAGATTTTCACTGCAAGCTGGTAGCAATTTCACTATAACAGCAGTTTTATTCCTTTCAATTATATACTAAATGAATTGCAACATTGGAATGTTTTCTGCATAGGTTCCCCACAACCAAGTTCACTTTGCGGAGGTGGGGGAGGGGGCACAGTTCATTTACCCTAAATACAACGTAGGAGATTTTTTTTAATCCTTAAAATACACTACCAGACTGCTGGGAAAATGGCCCACCACAATCTGAAGTACATTTGGAATCTTATATCCAACATTGGCAAAATAAGAGTGCTGAAAATAGAACTGTAACTCCAGTAATGTGGTTGCTGACTCTTACCCGGGTAGCTTCTCGGGTAGATTGACATCTGCTGACAATGGACTAAAAACTGGAATGCTAACATCATAACCCTGTCGATAGGTCCACGTGGAGAAGCCTCCACCGGCAAGGAGGGCTCTTTAAAAAAAAAGAAATAAATTACTTACATTATCTACAACTTAGATCCCTAAAACACATTTCTATACTCAATGTCTCAGGTGAATGGACCCTGAACACGAGAGAGAAAAGGGAAGGCCGTCAGATTCAGAAGGAGTAAAATCACAGTCAAAGAGAAGGGTTTGAGAGAGTATTTTTGAAGGCAGAGACATGACAAAGTGGAGATACCAATGAAAGCAGTTCCAGAGGAAACTACTCAATTTTAGGAACATTTTGTATGCCTGGCATGCCTCTTATAAAGAAAAGGAACATATGCAAAAATATCCCACTTGTTAAGATTCTAAAATTACTGCCTTGTATTGAGTAATTTACACTAAATTTACCTTGCACTTACCCGAGATTACATATATTTATAGCAACCAGCATCTCCATTCTTATCTGTGCAGTAATCTCTGACCAGGTGATCAAATGCCTGCTAATTTAACTACCTATTCATAATAATGAAGGTAGATATTACAACTATATAGGATTACGCTCAATTTGGTGCAGAAAAAATACAAGGGCTAAAAACATCAATTAGTTTTATGCCGCGAGCACTGTTCTCAGTCCCTGAACAAAGGCAAAAAAACGGTCACGCTCAGCAAGCACATGGCTGTTGGAATTTATATTGCATTGATTTTAAACATTCTGAATGCAGTATAGTGGCACCCGCTTAATTGTAACCGCTCGGAACAGCCTTGCAACTTTTGATAAAATGGGAATTTCTCTAAAGCGGGTAGCAACAAAAATCAAGTCTGGCCTAGTGTATAACAAACAATCTGCCTAATTTACGTAGATTTTACCACACGGGTGAATACAGTAGAACATCTTAGAAAAGTTTGGTCTCAATCGCAATTGTAAATGCAGTTGTAAAATGCATGGCGGAAAGTTCCGGCCAGCCACCTAGGATCGTTCTTGGAAAAAATTCGATCCCTTAAGCTCCATACTTGCGGTTGAAATGGTGAGCACAGCGATAATAAAACAGAAACATGGCAACATCCTTCAGAGATGCCATCATTTATTATAAAGCTAAATCAGGTCAATCTTTTGGTATAATGAAACCTGTAAAATAGGGACAACTAAGGGACTTGCATCAGGTATTCTTTATTTGCAGGTGTCCTTATTTTCAAAATGGTAATTCTACGTACAGTAAACGGGATGAGCCAAATATCCCGGGATTGGATGCACCTCCTGCAGCGTGTCTTTTTTTCCCACCCTCACCTGGGATCGTTCCCAACTCTGGAGCCCTGCCAGTGGGATGTGATTTCAGTTCATTTTCTGTTCGTTGAGTTTCCCAATTTGTTGCAATCCCAGGGTCCTTTTCCATGGAAGGAGGAATGTCTTGATCCTAGGATCCGCTACAATGCCAGCCTGCACAGGGCGAGGTGGCTGTTGTAGTGCCAGAGAGCCTGGGAGAGCCCAGCCAAATTGGGGTGGGGGGTGGAATTAATGTCCTGCAGACCCCTGTCTGGGACCCCTCCCTTCGTGTGTTGCAGCTGCTAATGTCTGAAGTGCTGGGGTGCGTAGGGGGCTGTTAGCAGCTCATCAATACCTGACGTACTGGTGGAGCGAGATGTCTAGGGTTGCCAACTCTGGTTGGAGGCATTCCTGAAGGTTTGATCATGTGATTTTCTGGCCACGTGAGCCGAATCAGAGTCCCAATCTCTCCTCAAGCCCCCATCTTTCTCCAAGACCCCATTTCCAGTCTCTCCCCCAAACTCCCTCTTCACCCAGCACCCACCCCGTCTCCATCTTTCCCTGATTACCGACTCCGGAAGCCCCACCAATTGCCGACTCCCGAGCTGCCCCGACTGGCTGTAACTTCAGGATTTTGCGCATGCGCAGATAAACGCGGAAATCCGGAAGTTGCGGTCTGTTATTCCCTGCTCCGCCACAGGCTGTGCTGTGAAACTCCCCATAGCTGGCAATCAGTGAAATCAGTTGAACTGATGAAAACTTAAGCTTTGCCGCTCTAATATCGCTGTTAAACACTCCATAAAACGATAAGCCTTGTTGGAATAGGTGTAACTGGGGTTTTAATGGCGTATTGACTGAACAAGTGTTCCGGCCTGAAAAACTAATTTTATATTTGTAGAATGTCAAATTTCTCCATGAAGATAAAAATTACCAGATTTTTAAAATTAAAAAAAAATTACGTTTATGATATTTCAGCTTCTACCTTAACCCCAGGTATATGTCCCAATCTTTATTTCGCTTTATGTGAAAAAAAAATTAAAAGTGAAATGATAATCAGTGCCTTTTATTTCCTGGTTTGCTATCTGTGAGAATTCCTCAATGTGATTGGCTGCTCAAACAGCTTGATGACATCACTGCTGCTGTACGCTAGGGATCCCCTTTTAACAGCACTACAATCAAATTATGGTCAAGAAAGCTAATGTTTTCACCACAGAGATCGCGACATCTTTGTGGGCAGCTTTCTTCGAGGTCAGTGCGATCGCTGCTGACCATAATTTCCAGGCCATGATTTGGTCACATATAGGGGTTACCAAACCTGGTCTCTAAATGTCAGCAAACGATTACATACTACGTGGTTTATGAAGGAATTTGAGTCCTTGTGACTTTTACACAGATATTTATACTTGCCTTGTGTGGGTGAAAAACTGGATACCTTTCAGTCAGACTTAGTGAACCAGCTGCTTACGTCATCTCAATTATTAGTAAAGAAATCTAAATGTCAAAACTTTCCTGCAGTTGCGTGGTTAAGCATGTCAGCCTGCACATAAAACACCACACGCTTTAGATTAAGTTTTATTCTCTTTCTAAATAAGGGATATGTATTTACCACTTACTATACATAATGTTCAGAGTAGCTATGCAAGATGTTTTCTACTTCCTTTCCTGCTCATGAAAAAATGTCCATAATGTACTGCTATTGAACCATATTCACCTCTGAAGGAAGATTCTTCTAGTGCAGACTATGAGCAAACGCATATTAAAATACCTTCCATGGTTTTTACATAGAATGACAAAAATGAGTTTAAGAAAAAAAAAAGGTATCTGACAGATCAGTGAGAGGGCTATTATATTACTGCTGACTCTGTTCCCTACCTCCATGGCACTAGATCAAATTTAAACTGGTACTTAAAAAATACACATTATAAAATGCAAAGCGAGTTGTGCACCTCTTCAGGACTTTTCAGCGAATGTATTTCCACTCCAATTCTTCCAACTGGAACTTTCTAAAAAAGTATACATCTTTCTTTTAGAAAGCTCCAACTGGACTGCTTGATGTCTGCTCACATTCATGAATTTCAAAAGGAAAAAAAACCTTTCCTGTGACAAATATTACAACATGTGCAATTAAAGTAGCGCACACATGAATTAGAATGCTTCCAGCTGAATTCAAAGCAAGATACTTACAGCAGTTGAATATTATCTGCAATTTTTCTTCTCTTTACATTGGATTCATCTTGATCCCCTTCCATTCTCAATCACTACCGAGCTACTGATGCAAGTTTTTAAATGATACAATTGAGGATCTAGTTGCCAGAAGATTGTGTGGTACAGGAGAGCTTAGAGAAAGAATTGGTAGTGGCATTCTCATAACTATTGCACAAAGATTTTACAAGAAAATGTTTATGCAACAGATGGCTCAGGGTCTTACTCAGTTAATATATATTTGCTCCTTCACCCCTCAGTATTTCTGTTGCCACTTCATGTCTACTCTAAAAAGGCAATTAAAGGTCTCACTTTCTATGTTTATAAGAAACTTCTATCTTTCAAAACACATATTTAGGTGGTTAATTGATCCACATTTTTGTCACGTCAGCTGTTTGGACATCTATTGCATGGTATTTTTTTTACTTCCTCTTTGAAAGTCCAGTGCTACAAGCAGAAGAGATTTTCACATATGGAATAATCTAATCAATTACGACAGGGGCAAATCATACAGCCTACTAGGGCATGAAGTTCACCCAATGAAACCAAGAGCAGGGCTACTGATGAGGTTAGGGCCTTAAAGTTTATCCTGCCAATAATGCAAGTAAATAATGCTAGTTAAATGTAGCACCACGTTTAGATCCTATACTTGAACAATGGGCTCAAATGGTGGATAGACTTTCAAAACAAACCTAAAAATCATAAATTTTCCTGCATGAAATTCTCAATCACAAGTATGCAGATTGCCCCAATGACTGCCACATGATGGAGCTAAATTTCAGTCCTTCAAATGAACAAGTCCAGTAGGTAGTGTAATACTTGCACTAAGAATGTGGCTAAGTCTGAATCTCAAGTCACCATTGGAAGTGGGAGAGATTCACATTGCATTTACAACTTTTTGAAGTGAAGATTTGCAGAAAACTTAACACAAAATTCAATGCGTCCTCTTAGCAGCCAGGGCATCCCTGCAAACCAGTTGAGCTTCAGTGGTAAAGTATATATACTGGTTACCTGAAAGTGCAATTTGCGGCATTAGATTAGTTAAAGAGGATTCATCAACAGTCTTGCAATTGACACGAACAAGACCACTGCAACAATTCTCTTAAGATTTGCTATCAATGAACTGTAGTGCCTGCCACGAGTTTCTTAAGTGGGTTTGTACAACAGTGAATCAGCCATTCGACAGGAATATTCTGGCTTTAACATTCTAAAATATACTCACATAAAAGGCAATGTTTTGAGTGTTGCAACTCTATTTCTCCAGGTTTGCTAAGGTCTCAGTGTAACAAACATTTAAGATGGCCGCCACCATTATCCTAAAAGAAAGGCTCTAAAGTAGGCAAGAGTTGAGCTGCGCAGGTTTCCTTGGTCAGATCAAGCGACTTCTCATGGTAGCTGCTTAGTATTCAGTACTAAGGGCAGCGTAGCTTCCAAAAACCCACCCCCATCTTTTATTTAAAAATAGAGAGGATCAATAGTAACTTCAGAATGATCAAGTTATACAACAATTCCAACAGAAGGAAAGTTTGCAGAATTAAAACTTTATATAAAGCCAAAAAGCAATAATGGGAATCTGTTCCACAAGGATGTAAACTAATTTTATCAAGTAGTAGGTGCATAAGGTTATCAAAACAAGTTGTGCAACTCAGCACTGCAAAAGAACTCTGTCCAAGCTCCCTGAACTGTTTTGAATATTTATTTGGCCAGTAATGAGAGAATATGATTGTTTAGCCTTTTTAATTAAATTTCAGAACTGGGTTCAGTTAGCTTGTATTTAGGGACTTTTGTTACATCAGTTCTTAAAACCAGTATTGTGTGAGGTGGCTCAAGAATCAATTATTGAGTAGCAAATTTGAACATTTCTAAGAAAAAGACAAAAAGTAGTACACCCTGAAATTTCACTCAGGACACAATCATAGAATTTTACAGTAATGAAGAGGGCCATTCAGCCCATCATGCCTGTGCTGGTTCTCAGAACGACCCACCCCCTCTGCCCTTTTCCACATACCCTTTTAAATTCTTCTTTTCCAAGTATTAATCCACTTTCCTTTTAAAAACTTATGGATTCTGTTTCCACCACTGTTCCTGGTAGGACATTCCGGGGTAGCACAAATCAGGTGATAGGCCAATCGACAGCCTGTTTTACACCCACCTGATTTTCTTTTACATTGGCTTCAATCAGGCGATGTATAAAACGGGCTGTCTATTTGCTCTCGCCTGGTTTTGCTACCACAGAAGACCAATTTCACCCTGTCCATGTCCTGACATCCCCCAACAAAATTAATTCTTAAAAATTCTTCTAACCTCTCTCTTTGTTGCTTCAGTAATCATCTTAAATTTATGCTCTCTAGTTACCAACTCAATCGAATTAGTTTTTCCTGAATTACCTCATCAAAAACTCTCAACTTTGAACACCACTATCAAATTGCTATACATAGTTTGTTATTTCCTCAAAGAACTTTATTAAATTTGTCAAGCACGACTTGCCTTTTAGAAATCTACACTGTCTGTCCTTAGTTAAGCAATGTCTTTCGAGTTGAGTATTAATGTTATCCTGTATTATGGCCTCTAGAAGTTTATCCATTATTGACATTATACCGACTGGTCTATAGTTACCTGATTTATCCCTTTCTCCCCTGTTGAACAGAGATGTTACATTGGCTACCCTCTGCGTCCCTGGGATCCGTGGGCCTTTACGTTGACGTCTGCCTGGAGGCCCGAGACCGGCGCTCTCCGCAGCCTGGACGGCAGGAGGTAGGTGAGGTTTTGTTTTGCAGGTCGGAGGCGTATTCCTGAAGTATGCCTCAGACTGCAAATTCTACCCCATTGTACAACAACAACAACTATTTATATAGCACCTTTAACGTAGTAAAACGTCCCAAGGCGATGCACAGGAGTACTACAAGACAAAAAATTTGACACCGAGCCATCTAAGCAGAAATTAGGGCATGTGCCCAAAAGCTTTGTCAAAGAGGTAGGTTTTAAGGAGCGTCTTAAAGGAGGAAGGAGAGGTAGCGAGGCAGAGAGGTTTAGGCAGGGAATTCCAGAGCTTAGGGCCGAGGCAACAGAAGGCACAGCCACCAATGGTTGAACGATTATAATCAGGGATGCTAAAGAGAGCAGAATTAGAGGAGCGCAGATATCTTGGCGGAGGTGGGGTGGGTGGTTGTGGGGCTGAAGGAGATTACAGAGATAGGGAGGAGCGAGGCCATGGAGGGATTTGAAAACAAGGATGAGAATTTTGAAATCGAGGCGCTGCTTAACCAGGAGCCAATGTAGGTCAGCGAGCACAGGGGTGATGGGTGAACGGGACTTGGTGCGAGTTCGGACACGGGCAGCCGAGTTTTGGATCACCACAAGTTTACGTAGGGTGGAATGTGGGAGGCCAGCCAGGAGTGCGTTGGAATAGTTAAGTCTAGAGGTAACAAAGGCATGGATGAGGGTTTCAGCAGCGGATGAGCTGAGGCAAGGGCGGAGACAGGCAATGTTACGGAGTTGGAAATAGGTGGTCTTTGTTATGCTGCAGATATGTAGTCGGAAGCTCATTTCAGGGTCAAATATAACACCAAGGTTGCGAACAGTGTGGTTCAGCCTCAGACAGATGTTAGGGAGAGGGATGGAGTCAGTGGCTAGGGAACGGAGTTTGTGTCAGGGACTGAAAACAATGGCTTCGTTTAAGTGGAGAAAATTTCTGCTCATCCAGAACTGGATGTCAGACAAGCAGTCTGACAATTTAGAGACCATGGAGGGGTCGAGAAAAGAGGTAGTGAGGTAGAGCTGGGTGTCGTCAGCGTACATGTGGAAACTGATGCCGTGTTTTCAGATGATGTCGCCAAGGGGCAACATGTAGATGAAAACTAGGAGCTGTCCAAGGATAGATCCTTGGGGGACACCAGAGGTAACGATGCGGGAGCGGGAAGAGAAGCCGTTGCAGGTGATTCTCTGGCTACGTTTAGATAGATAAGAATGGAACGAGACGAGTGCAGTCCCACCCAGCTGGACGACGGTGGAGAGGCGTTGGAGAAGGATGGAGTGGTCAACTGTGTCAAAGGCTGCAGACAAGTCAAGAAGGATGAGGAGGGATAGTTTACCTTTGTCTAACTTGTTAACAAACTGGAATAAAATTCTCCCTCAATCAAGACTACGCAGGGCTGTGCCTCATTGACATGCACAATGTAATCTGTGTTTCAAACCCCTATAACTGCGTAGTTTATAAAATGTTAATGGCCCAAGGCAGAAGGAGGAACCTTATAAATATTATAACCTACTGTAAGAGATGTCCTCCTGCTTGATCTGCTGATGCATCAATTTGTCATAGGGATTAAGCATTTAAACTGGCATAATCAAGCAGACTACGCTTTCATGTGTTTCTATGGTTTCGCATTATAAAAATCACTTACTTAGAAGTGAAAACATTTGAGTAACATTCCCCGCAAAAAATAGCCATATGGTGTGGCTCAGTATCAAATTTTGTTTGATAACACTCCTGAGAAGCACCTCGAGACGTTTTACTATGTTAAAGATGCTATATAAATGCAAGTTGTTGTTGTTGATCAGAGATCAAAATATAAAAAAGAAACTAATGCAAAAGCAAAATTCTGCGGATGCTGGAAATCTGAAATAGAAACGGAAAATGCTGGAAATACTCAGCAGGTCAGGCAGCATCTGTGGAGAGAGAAACAAAGTTAACGTTTCAGGTCGATGTTGGTGAAATTAACATTTCAGGTTCTGACGAAAGGTCATCGACCTAAAACATTGGCCCAAAAATTAGTCCCGCTACGCGAGAGTACGCACTGTGTACTCTCGCGTATTCTGTCTCCAATTGCCGGTTTTCTGCATGCACTGCGCATGCGCTGAAAACCGGCACTTGGTGAGTGGAAAAGGGGACGGGTCCTAGGTGAACCGCGTGTGCGCTACAGGCTGCGCGCACGCTGTGCACTTAGTGGTTTCAACGCGCAGGTAAGTACGGAAGATTCTAGACATAAAAAAAGGAGGAGTAAGACCCACTTTTAACAAGGTAAGTAGTGAATTAAGTATTATTTTGAATTTTTTTTAACAGGTATATCTTTTTTAGAGACTTTAAAGACAGGTAAGTTTATTTTTATAACTTTTTAAAAGATTTTAAATTTTTGAAAAAATTTAATTTTTTATTTAAAATGGTTAATTTATTTAACTATACTTACTTTATTAATGTGATGGGTTTTTTTTTTAAATTTAATTGAGGTTTAGCGGTTCTTTTGGGGGGCTATAGTATTCATAACTTTCACAGCACTTATGTGAAAGTTATGAATGGAAGATGGTGTGCTGCCATTGGCTCTAACTGAGTCACGTGATCCCACAGCTCGCACGAATTAACTACGCCAGTGGGATACGCAAGCCCAGCACAGCAGCTGTCCAGAACATCAAGTTCGTGCGAGCTGGAACTGAAAAAGCCAACGCGGAGTGAGAGATCGCGGGGAGGCCTTACCCTCGCACGAAGGCTTCCTCACGAATTTTTGGGCCAATAACTCTGTTTCACTCTCCACAGATGCTGCCTGACCTGCTGAGTATTTCCAGCATTTTCTGTTTTTATTTTATATTATAAAAATAAACTGTTCACAGATGCTCCAGTCTAAAAGGCACATAATACCTAAAATGTGGACGTTACTGTTCTGAACAAAAATACACAAAATTTGTATCTAAGCCGGTAACAAAGCTGCATATGCAAATTTTTGTTTTGCAACATTCGAATAATAAACACGCCACAAGATTTCAGATCCAAGCACTTCTGAAAAGTACAAAGTTCCACTATAACAAAAAAATTATATACATATTGATACAAGTACATATAGATTTCATACTGAAAAATGAGACATCACAAAATCAGCTGTTGATGTTAGACTATGGTACCTGGACTCTGCATACAAGAAGAAAATAAAGAAATATTTAAAATGGGCAGGGGCAAGGAACTAAGTGAACATATTTCTCAGAGAACTCGCACAAGTGCAATAGGCAGAATGGCCCATCCGTGCGTTCAAATTTACTGATTCTGTGACTCAAAGTTGAATGTTATTCTGGTACAAGATGAAGAAATTAAATTCTTTTGGGGATACTGTAAAGTAAAGCTCTCGAGGAAGGTTAAGCTATAAATTAGAATTAGGATACCTAGCTTGTTGGAAAATTGGACCGTTTTCCCTCATTCGTGCACAGTATTATTTGGTATTTATAGTCTATAAACATAACTTGCTGTTCATATATTTTATGATCATTTCACCACAATACTAAAATGAGAATTTAATTGATACCAAACTTTTATTTTTTAAAAAAGACTAAATTATGCATTTGTTTCCCACACTTTAAAATGTGGAAATCTGAATTTGATCTGCTCTGCGTGCTTAATTCCACAGGCACAAAGCCATAGAAATTAAAACAACATTAACTATTTGAGCCTCAGGGCAGCTTTTTACATCAAATATTTCATATTGTAAATACTGCAAATTAACAAATTAGTTCTGTCATTTCTCAAAAAATAACCACCAATGGGAATTGACAGAATATAATTTTGGCAAATGTTAGATCAATACTTTATTTTTAAGGGCAATGGATAATCAGCAGTCATGGGGTTAATCCCATTCTGGATTTTTATTCTAAGCAACAGCAGTTATTTAAAAAAAAATAAAGCTCCTTCAAAACCGGGATATAAATATCAAACTTATCTGCCACGATCCCATGCTGAAAAACCCTGCTTCACATACAACAGGATTCTTTTGTTGGTGACAAAACTAGGAATAGCAGCAATTGTAGACAGACTGCGTAATTTTTCCTCCCATCCCCTCGTCTCCTGAGGGCACTGGCTCACGTAGGGGTATGAAAGCTGGCAATCCTCCGGTAACTCGCCCGATTTGTGGTTTTTCCATTTTTATGTCCAATTGTGGTTTTAATTCTGCACTAACCTTGTGACTTAATGATGCGCTGCCTTTAATAAATAAAATGCAAAACTGTGATCGGTTGCGGGAATTTTTTTTTTTTTTAAATCACAAAGCTCCTGAAGCATTTTAGAACCAATTTGTTTTCCTTTTTAAAAGAATCCAACTACTCTATTACTCAACAGACAAGAAATTGAATTAAATTGCGAGTGCCATCACTTGACCTTTCACCCATTTAATAGGTATTGGGTTATTACACGCTGAAGTTATTCCTTTTATGTTACCCTGTACGACCATCTGAAGATGCGCACATATTTATGGAAGAAAATGATTAACAGATGCAGTTGCATAGAAAATGTCTTACAGATCTGTTTTGTGGTGTATCAATGCACATTGAAAAATGCAATGACTTTTGTGTAGAACTAAAATGCTGTATACACTGTATATTCAATAGCAATCCTTTTCTTACTAAAAGCAACTGATATTTTTTGATTCTGCTGAAGGGATAATCATAGAAGAAAATCTTCTCAACTCCAGAAAAAGGTCGTGCTGACATTGAAAAACGTGTACAGGAACACATGGGTCCATAGTTTACTACAGTCAAAACCGGACAAGATTCCTCTCAATACTGCATCATGACTATGGAAAATAAAAATAAAAGAAAGTACTCTGAATGTTTGGGAACACCTACCATTGTAGTAGGTTGACACAATCAGAAGGGCAATTATTCCACAAGCAAATTTAACAAGAGTACAATCGTATGATCACCTCCTCTTGATCTAGTCACCTTCAATTACATGATGAGTGAATACACATGTGACAGGAAGAGATCTGCAGAGCTTGTAGCCAAAATTGCAAATTTGCCTCGGATTGCCAGACCTCAAAATTTATCTTGCATTTCAACGTGGGGCAGTGATGACGTGGTGAAAGATGAAAGGGAAATGCCATGGCTACAGATTGAACAGGATCTGGCACCCCCACGTAAAAACAGAACATCCAAGTATTGTAAAAGCACAAACCAAAAAAGGAAAGTTATTATTTTGAACATCTGGTCAAGCAGAATTACAGTTCAGACGCACTTCCAATGTTTATACCTGTATGAGTCAGGAGCATTAATGAGACAACAGGATATGAATGTCTAAGTTTGAGGTTCCTTATCCAATATAAAAAATGAAAAAATACTTCTTGCTTGGTGTCAATTTTGGATTCATCAAGGTCTAGTTCAGGAATGGAACAAGTGCCTCTCAACAATTAATGACTGCATCATTCACTCCCTGGCTAAGTCCAACACAGCACAAATGACCTGTAGCATTCTACATAATGCCCCAACAGGTATTACATATTTAGTCATTTTGTGACAGTGTGCAAAGTCTTACCATTTTAGACACTATTGTTTTAACTTTCATACCTTTAAAACGCACGGGGGTAAGGAATTATCTCCGATGCACCACTAAATATAATGACCGGCCCAGATTTTGCTGTGGCAGGGCATCTAATGGCATCTGCTAGTTAGACGTGCCCTTGCATGTTTAGGTTTTGTAATTTTTTGCGTGGCAAGTTGCTGAAAGTGCGAGCTGATAGCAGTGCAGTGAGGGAAACTGGGCATCTGGAACCTGAGTGAACAGGGGAAGCTGCTGTGTATCTCCTTAACCAATCAGATTGAAGAATTGTGAAATAAAAAGCACAAGGACTGAGAAGGAAGTGTAAATTAGAGTGGGTGAATTCAATGTCAAATCAGGTACAGAGAGAAATAGGAAGGGAAAGAAAGACTGGATTAACAGAGAGAAAAAAAAGACAAAGAAAAATATATATTTTTTTAATCTCCAACAACAATTAGTACCTGAAGGAATGAGACTCCACACTTGTAACAGTTAATTTTCAGTGCCAGAGGTTGATTGGCAGTTATTAACACTTATCAAGTCATTAAAAGGGTACTTAGACTTGAAATGATAAGACTTAACTTTCTGTGGTGAGTTTAGTTCGTATCTACCGTGCAAATACAGCAACTTCACGCCATTCAATGCATTTCAATGATGAGGCAGACATCGAGATGCTGTTTTCGCGCTAATGGCAGAGTGGTGCACCTCAGACAGTAACTTTTCAATATTGGCATTTAACTGCACATCTGCTCCTCGCCTGAAGTTGCTGTACCGTCTATGCATAAATAACGGCACGCCCCATTAGCCTCACCGCTATTTTGAGAGCAAAACCTGGTCCATAATGTTTCATGTGATTTCTATTTCAAGTCTCCGTTTAGCTTGAAGAATCTGTCCCTCCCTGATGAGAGATTTTTGGATTCACATCAGGGCCACAGGCTGCTTCTGCAACTCAACATTTTTAAATCGCATTTATTGACTCTGGCATGATGACCCCCACCAAACCACCCCCACTCCTCCTTTAAGGAGCATCAGCTTTTCCTTCTAGTAAAATCTGGTCAACAGCCGTTAGAACTAATAGAATAACACTCCATCAGCAAAGGTTTTACAATTAACCTATAGCATTAATGCAGAAACCAGAAACATAGTTTCATTTTTTTAAAACACAAAATGTTTATATTTTCTTTCTTTTCAAGGTCTAGTTGCCAGAAAGCTGGAGCTCAGACCCTGCCAGCTGTCAAACATATATTTCTTCACTGAATATTAAATATCAGAATATTGAAAAGAAATTGAAGATGAACTTGACGTCAGTCACTTGCATGCTAGTGCTTCCAAAAGAGTCATCAAGATTTTTTTGGGAGCTGGGGATTGCCATATTTTTTAACAAGGTCGAAAAATGTAATGTCACAGACATCAGATAAGTACCTCCCTTGATTTGTGCTCAACATTTTTTTTTATTCACAACACACAGCCAACACTGGACTCAAATAAACAACTTTTCAATTGGTTAATGCAGCCTACTGTTGGTATTGCAATTATTCTTTCAGCCTGGATATCCAATTAGTGACTAGTGGAACCCCTCAGCTGGTTAGAAAAGAAGGATGAAGGAAAGAAAATGGCTCCGAGCAACTGAGGGGCTATTGGTAACACCGTAACTTTTTGCTGTTTAATACTTATTTATTGACTGTAAATGCACCAAGTGCACATATCACAATATTCAATCATCTAAAATAACTTCCATTTGCAAGTCCATCCCTTCTCATCCCCAAAAGGGCCAGGATACAGTTCCAGATGCATCCATAGTGCTTCAGTACTAGTGTCCAGCCTTCACTTATGGGCCCAGGCAGAGAGCATCACCACAGTTAAGCTTTGTTCTCACATAAGAACATAAGAAATAGGAGCAGGAGTAGGCCAATCGGCCCCTCGAGCCTGCTCCGCCATTCAATAAGATCATGGCTGATCTGATCCTAACCGCCAATCTACTATCTATCACAGAACCATCTCCTGCATCTAACAGAATTGCACACACGAAATAGGAGCAGAATCAGGCTACAAGGTCCCTGGGCCCGCTCCACTACCCACAGGGCCATGACCGATCCGAACCTAGACTCATGTCCAAATTCCTGCCCGCTCCCCGTAACCCTTAATGCCCTTTACTTCTAGGAAACTGTCTATTTCTGTTTTAAATTTATTTAATGATGTAGCTTCTACAGCTTTTTGTGGCAGCATATTCCATGGACCTACCACCCTCTGAGTGAAGTAGTTCCTCCTCATCTCAGTTTTGAAAGAGCAGCCCCTTATTCTAAGACTATGTCCCCTAGTTCTAGTCTCACCCGTCATCGGGAACATCCTCCCCGCATCCACCCGATCCAACCCCTTCACAATCTTATATGTTTCAATAAGATCGCCTCTCATTCTTCTGAACTCCAATGAGTAGAGTCCCAATCTACCCAACCTCTCCTCATATGACCACCCCCTCATCCCCGGGATTAACCGAGTGAACCTTTTCTGCACTGCCTCGAGAGCAAGGATGTCTTTCCTTAAGTAAGGACACCAAAACTGTATGCAGTATTCCAGGTGCGGTCTCACCAATACCTTGTACAACTGAAGCAATACCTCCCTATTTTTATATTCTATCCCCCTAGCAATGAAAGCCAACATTCCATTTGCCTTCTTAATCACTTGCTGCACCTGCATACTAACCTTTTGAGTTTCGTGCACCAGGACCCCCAGATCCCTTTGCACTTCAGTACTCTCCAGTTTCTTGCCATTAAGATAATAAATTGCTCTAGGATTTTTCCTGCCAAAGTGCATCACCTCACACTTTCCAGTGTTGTATTCCATCTGCCAAATCTCTGCCCACTTACTTAGCCTGTCTATGTCCCCTTGCAGGTTTTTTATGTCCTCCTCACTCACTACTTTCCCTCCCATCTTTGTATCATCTGCAAATTTTGATATGTTACACTTGGTCCCTTCCTCCAAATCGTTAATATAGATTGTAAAGAGTTGGGGACCCAGCACTGACCCCTGTGGAACACCACTAGTTACTGATTGCCAGTCTGAGAATGAACCATTTATCCCAACTCTTTGCTTTCTGTTAGATAGCCAATCCTCTATCCATGCCAGAATATTACCCCCAATCCTGTGATTTTTTACCTTAAGCAATAATCTTTTGTGTGGCACCTTGTCAAATGCCTTTTGGAAGTCTAAATACACTACGTCCACTGGTTCCCCTTTATCCACTCTATATGTTACTTCCTCAAAGAACTCCAGCAAATTTGTCAAACATGACTTCCCCTTCGTAAAACCATGCTGACTTTGTCCTATTAAATTATGATTATCCAAATGTCCTGTTACTGTTTCCTTAATAATGGACTCCAAAATTTTACCTACCACAGATGTTAGGCTAACCGGTCTATAGTTACCAGCCTTCTGTCTACTGCCCTTTTTAAATAAGGGTGTTACATTAGCAGTTTTCCAGTCTGCCGGGACCTTAGCGGAATCCAGGGAGTTTTGAAAAATTACCAATGCATCTACAATCCCTACCGCCACTTCCTTCAAGACTCTAGGATGTAAGCCATCAGGTCCAGGTGATTTATCCGCCTTGAGTCCCATTATTTTACCGAGTACCACTTCCTTAGTGATTTTGATCGTGTTTAGCTCCTCTCCCCCTATAGCCCCCTGTTTGTCCAGTGTTGGGATATTCTTAGTGTCCTCTACTGTAAAGACTGATACAAAATATTCATTCAGTGTTTTTGCCATCTCCATATTTCCCACCATTAATTTCCCGGTCTCATCCTCTAAGGGACCAACATTTACTTTAGCCACCCTTTTTCTTTTTATATAACTATAAAAACTCTTACTATCTGTTTTTATATTTTTTGCTAATTTACTTTCATAATCTATCTTCCCTTTCTTAATCAATCTTTTTGTTATTTTTGCTGCCTTTTAAAGTTTTCCCAATCCTCTGTCCTCCCACTAGATTTCGCTACCTTATATGCCCTTGTTTTTAGTCGAATACTATCCTTAATTTCTTTACTTAGCCACGGATGACTGTCCTTTCTTTTACACCCTTTTCTTTTCAGTGGAATATATTTTTTTTGGAAGTTGTAAAATAACTCCTTGAATGTACACCACTGATCATGTGTCGTATTACCCTTTAATCTATTTTCCCAATCCACTCTACTCAATTCAGCTCGCATACCTTCATAGTCTCCTTTATTCAAGCTTAGCACGCTTGTTTGAGATCCAACCTTCTCACCCTCTAATTGAATATGGAACTCAACCATGTTATGGTCACTCATTCCAAGGGGATCCTTTACTAGGACATTTTTAATTAATCCTGTCTCGTTACACAGGACCAGATCTAAGGTTGCTTGCCCCCTGGTCGGTTCAGTTACATACTGCTCAAGAAACCCATCCCTAATACACTCAATGAACTCATCCTCAAGGCAGCCCTGCCCCATTTGATTTGTCCAATTAATATGATAGTTAAAATCCCCCATAATTATAGATGCTCCCTTATTACATGCCTCAACTATTTCCTGATTGATATTCCGTCCAACAGAGTTGCAACTGTTCGGAGGCCTATAGACTACGCCCACTAGTGTTTTTTTCCCCTTATTATTCCTTATCTCCACCCAAACTGTTTCATTATCATGATTTTTTGACCCAATATCATTACTCTGTATTACAGTGATTCCTTCCTTTATTAACATAGCCACCCCACCTCCCCTTCCTTCCTGCCTGTCCTTCCTGATCGTTAAATAACCTGGTATGTTTAATTCCCAGGCATTGTCACCCTGCAGCCATGTTTCTGTAATGGCCACAATATCATAACCATATGTAGTTATTTGTGCCATTAACTCGTCTATTTTGTTACGAATGCTACGTGCATTCAGATAGAGAACTTTCAAATATGCTTTGTGGCACTTAGTTCCAGCTTTTTTACTTAGTGCAGACACGTATGGCCTTCCGAGCATGGATCACTGGACACAAATCAAAAGTAGGGACCCTCGGATTTTCCGACCACTCCCCAACCAAATGACACCAAGGCCAATTGCAGCCACCCAACTGCTCACCTGGTTAAGATCAGCTAAAGTAGCATAAACCAGAACTGAACCTGCAACTTTCTGCTCTATATTTTGAATGGCGCCTTTATCCACTAGGGTATTGAGGAAGCTAATTCATTTTATTTATTGACTAATTCTACCAGGCACAAAACAATAACGTAGCCAATCACAATGCATCTTCTAGGATGATGCACGCCCCCTTTTGGTATCCATGCCTTTTAAAGTGAAAATTAAGTATTAAGCCTTGATGCTGAAAAAGGGAAGTTCTGTGTAGCCTTTAAATAAGACAATGGGATTCAGATGTTAAAATAGAATGTCTCAGGACAGAGCTGCTGGGCTAGCAGAAAACCTGATATAGTTGAAATATTTGCAGTAATTATAAAATAAAACTTTTCTCTGAGAAAACTTTGTAAGACAGTAAGCTGACAAAGAAACATGCGATGGTAGATGCAATACTGGAAAGTGGAAGTATTTCAGAGACAGGAGGAGGAAAAAGAATGCATGATACAGTTAGCAAACTGTCCTGGCCTAGATTGAATCTAGACCAGACTACTGAACAATATTTCCTCTGGGATGACAAGTGAAATGTGTTTGGGGAGTCTCGGTTCAGTTCCTTAAAGGCACATCTACAGAACAAACTTTCTTACAAATGTGCACTCATCTAACAGTCTTGCTTTGGATAGCATTGGCTAGAATGAGCAATAGAAGCCAACCTACATCGAATCAATGTGGAAAAAGCACAAAAAGTGAAACAATGTTCCATGTCCCAAAACCTAATATAACTTATTGAGTATTAAAAACGAAAATCAAAGTATGGAAATGCTTTATATAGTTTTATGCACTCTAGTTTGTTACCTGTTCTTTACAAATTCAAAATGTCTCATAGCAAGGGAATCTTACATTTTGATGATTTCCAGGCAGATAGGAAATTTAAAATTGTGATCTCGAGAGGCAAAAAAAAGTGTTTTTGAAAAAGTAAGCAAAGTATCCACATCATGAATCAGTCGTGCGGAACTGCGTGTAATCAACTCCAGGACCCAGCCTCGGATAAACACTAACAGAAGGGCATTTACGTTCCATTTCTGTTTCAAACTCTTGGCTATCATTGGTATTCAGTACCAAGGTATGGGCTTTGGGACCCTCCACAGTCCGGGATCAGGGGCTTTCACTATATTTGTTTCAACTGAATTCAGGTCCCCATAGGCAACAAAACTCACTACATCACTTAGTCCCACTCTTACTTTCTTTGTATGCTTGGCAAGACTATGGAGGGAAGAAAAAAAAAACTGCAGCTAAGCCCTATCCTAGTAAGTGTAACCTCACAATGTAGATCAGAATTGTAGCGTTCACCAGTTTCTTCGAACTTAATCCAGTGGCAATAATATTTAAACGGCCAAGGAAAATATTGAAACACAAAAATTATTAGCATTTTATGGCTATTGGTAGAATTAAAAGTACTTTGTAGTTAATGCAAAATATGAAGTAACGGATGTGGAGATTTAGAAAGCAAAACAAAACTGAAGGACTAGGTATAGAAGGATGGAGTGGTTAACGATCAATTGGCTTTACTCCCTGGCAATACTCTATGTTGGCCTAGATTCCACAGATTACATTTCAAAAACTAAACCAACCCCATCATTCTCTATTACAAAAATAGCAGTATTGAAAAATACAAGGCATTTGATATACTGTAGATTTAAGTAATGGTAACATTAAAAAAATGGTGTTTTTTAATGGCACGGTAAAAATGGCGTGTAATATTTAAACTGAATTTTGAAAGAAGCCACATGGAACAGTTTGTGATGACTGAGAAACATTACAATGCAATACCTTTTTACAGTTCTGACATACAATACAGATACTGTGGAACATCAAGGGGAAGGCCTTATTAAAAAAGTAAAAGGTTTCTCTATTAAAATCTCTATAAAAGGTCAATGTCATACTACTAATTACTCTGAAGGAGGTATACATAACATGAAATAAGGCAGATAACTTCTAGTATACACAGAACAAAACTGCAGACACCTGTAAACCTGGATGCAGTCTGCCCTCTCAGTCTGACGTAAAAGATCCATGGCACTATTCGAAAAAGAGCAGAGGAGTTCTCCCTGTATCCCTCAATCAACATCACTGAAACAGATTATCTGACCATTTATCTCATTGCTCTTTCAGAGATCAGATTTCTGCCAATCCAGTCAAAAGGACAATTTAAAAAAATTAACTCAAATTTCTAAATAACTACATAAGCTCTAACTAGAAATCTCAAATTGTTATAGAAATTTAAACAATGAAGTAAAATTATATTTGAACGATTACTATCCAACCTCACTTGCTACAGTAATCAAAAGAGAGAGTTTGAAAATACACTTGAATGTACATTTTCCACACTCCAATTAATATCTTGCCAATTATCCACTGGAATTTTCATGTTTTCTTGGTCAATAAAACAGTCTTTGCTATTTTTACTGTGCAATGAACCATACATGCAAGTTAACGAATATTAGGGACTCCCAATTATCCACTAATTTCCATTAACCAGGAGTAATCCTTTCATTAGGATGGATAAAAAACCTGCGCATAAATAAGATAAATCTATAAGCTATTTCTAGTACAAGAAATTTTAGATCATGAATTGGAAAACCACAAATACAATGTCAAATATGGAAAGCAAATATTCCCCCAGAGAAAAGTTTTATATATAGAATACTGGTAGAGATGCAGCAGAAATTGCCTGGTAAAATATCAACAGTCGTCAATATTAGCAAAACAGCAGATTCCTAGACTCTTCCTTCACTTACTGACCAGGGAGGGATTCTGTCCTTCATGTCCTGACCAATATTAATCCCTCAAATAACATCATTAAAACAGATTAACTGGTCATTATCATTTTGCTGCTTGCGGGACCTTGCTATGCGCAAAATGGCTACCATGTTTCCTACATTACAACAATGACTATACTTGACTGGTTGTTACGTGCTTTGAGATGTCCTGAGGTTGTGAAAATTGCTATATAAATGCAAGTGTTTCTTTCTTTAAAAGAGTAATCAGGCTGCTGATTTACTTGGTATGAAGAACAAAGTTAGTTACATAAACTTAATTTGAGAGGTGAAAGGTTAATGAATGTAAAACTGGCTTGCATGTATATTTGAACCAGTATTTCTCCCCACGCTAAAAAATGAAAGTATGGACTATATTGTGCAGACATAAAAAACACAAGTCAATGCATATCCTGTTCCCTGTAGCCCACCTGTAATGGTCGCTCAATGTTAGAATGCATCGATAAGCCTTTTTTGCGCACTGAGTCATCTCCTTCGCGCTCTCCCCTGACTGACCAGCTCATTAAAAATCTACGCGGGAATAAATGTTGTTTTACCCATATCTGGCATATTTTAGCTATGGAACGAACAATAAACAGAATCCTTCTTCTGTTAGTCCAGAGTCCAACTGGCAATTTTAGGTGCAGATCAGCAACATTTATTCAAAGATTGATAGAAGGGCCTATGCACGAACTTGAAGCAAGAATAACAAAGAAACTGATTAACAACTGTCGAGAGAAAATATTGAAAGAAAAAGAAAATATTGCGATGAGAAAAATAAAAACATATATAAAACTGGCAACAACAAAAAAAACAGAAAGTACTGTAGTTAAGAAATCTAGATTTCCCAGCATATGAACCAATGACTGGATGTCAATGCTTCTCGTTTAATTTTTAAATGCATATTGGTTCTGGACCAATGAGCAAAAAACAATGGGGACAGTTCTATACTTGTACAAGAGGTCAAAACTAAACATGTCTTTGGAACCTGCTTAGAAACCTACAATGATGTTGCAAAGGATTATTCCACTTCTGTGAATGTCATTCTGTGCCTCATTAAAACACCAACACACTCTTGAAATAACCAGAAGAGCAGTATTTTTTTTAATTAAATTGAATTAACTGTACTATAAAGATAACAGAGAGCAAGATAAAGCCTGCAATCTAATATTAGAGATCAGATGATATTTCCAACAAGCTTTGCTTGCGACTTATAATGTCATTTGAACCCTTCAGTCACATACCTGTAACTCATTACTAGGTACCCATTATTTTCCACTGTAGGCGTACAAAAGGTATTTCTTATACCATTATTGCAGAGGATTTGCAGTATTGTTTAGTTAAAACTTCTAGCTGTAGTTTGCTGCCCTCGTGTGGATTGCAGTAACATTACCCAAACACCAAAAAGCATAACAATTAGTTCTAAATAATGGCTCGGATTTTGCGGTCAGTGGTGCTTGCCGTTCATTACGCTTACAGCGGCCCACAGACTTTTTGTGGGCTTTTGTGCGGCAACTTATGGTCGTCAGGAGGCCGATGCAGCATGGCGCCCTCTAGAGGGGATCTGGGACCTGTGTGAACAGGGAAAGCAACAGTGTGTCTCTTCAACCAATCAGATTGAAGAATCCTTACTGATGCACGCAAAGTCTAAACCAAGAAGTGTGAATTAGAATGTTAATTCAATGCAAAATCATGTACAGAAAGCAAAATAAAGAGGGAAAGAAAGATGGGATTGAGATAAAAGACAGACATTTTTTAAATAATTTTTAATTTATTTTAAATCTCCAACAACAATTAAAATCTGAAGGAATGAGACTCCACACTTGTAAAAGTAAATTTTCAGTGCCAGAGAGGTTGTTTGACAGTTATCAAGACTTTTCACAGTGTTAAAAATTCACTTACACTTGAATGGGCAAGCCCTAACTTCTTATGGCGTGTTTAGTAGGTCTATAGTGGGTAAGTACTGCAACTTCATGCGCTGTGTGTTTGAATGGATAGTCTCTCGGTGAAGCTTTTGGAGGAGCAGGGCTAATCAGACAGCAACTTCCTGATTTCTGCGTTTAACTGCGCATGTGCGGACGCCGGAAGTTGCTGTCCAATTTACTCCTTAATAAGGATGAGCGCTGATAGCCTCACCGTTATTCCTACCGCAAAATGTTTAAAGAGAGTCAATGACAACACCAAAACCAAGTAAATTTTTTAAAACGCCTGTTTGAATGTCAAACTACACTTTAGCCTCTTAAAAAAATGCATATTCTATCTTATAAAATGATCAGATCCACTTCTAAAATCATTTTCATGTAGCGTTCACAAGCTGCTTTGATTCAGGTAACGTGATTGCTATTAGAGAGTGTCATGATTCAACGTGGAACTGTTGGTGGTGGAATTTTAACAATTCCATCACTTTACATTTCAAAGTCCTACCCTCCTTCCAAAAGAAATAAAATGAGTTACCCAATCAATTTATGGTTTTCGTAGTTTGGAAAACCATGTGCCCCTTTTAAAGTGGGTTATGACATTCTAATGAAATGTATTGTCTGCAGAAAGTTGAAACAGCCTCACCATTTAAACCAGAGGGCACAAGCTGGAAGCACTGATTGGTTTGAAATTGAGCCACTAGATTCATATCAAAATACATTAAAAACTAATAGCTGCATGAGGGACAGGGATAATAATTTAATCTGATGAAACACAAATAGTACATTGTTCAGTAAAACTTTTATTTTAACAAAACATGAAAAAGGTTAGAAGAGTTCAACATGCATTGAACATTTATTTACAGTAATGATGCATTTTATGGTGTTAAGAGGTTTCAAAGCCAAACAGACCATCCATCGTAACACTGTCAAATTACACACGTGGTCGGGTTATATGGTAGCATTATACTATTCTCCAGCAAGACATCTACATGAGGTACCAGATCAGCCTGAATTTAACTCTCATTAGTAGAAATGGAAGCATTTTTAATTATATCTAGCACAAAGCAAGTACTAATTCGCAATTCATTTTCTGCATTTGCAGGCAACAAGTTCAGAAATTTCTGACTTTAATCCAGTAATGCAGCATTCATTAAGTGAAAAGGATGGCTTGTAGTACAGCAATGTTCTCTAAATCAGACGAGGGCAGATTGGAGTCATTCATGAATTCGCCTCGTACAGTTGAGAGTGTCACTAGCCTCCCTGCTAATCGAGAATAAAAATGTAACCCATTCTCCCCTCCTACAAGTGACACTTTTGCTGCTCACAACAGTTGGAAAGTAGCTGGCCTGATTTGCTTAGCATGGAGATTAAGAGGAGTGCTCAGGGAGCTGTGGAAGCAATTTTTGGGAGTAGGACTTCAAACTTACCTGTCACGTGGAACATCCAGTGCAGTATTATAATCAGGAGGGCCTCCTGGAAGCATATTAAACAGCAAGTGGTTTGTCCCTCTATCCCATCTAAAAATGGTAGAGACATGCATGTTTTTAGAATACAAACTGTACAATGTTTTAAGAAAGTCAAGTTGAACAGAGAAAACGTACACAAATTGTACAACTACTTTTTAAAGCTCTTTTAAGATGAATCAACATGTTCAAAAAGGGCAGCGAGATGGTCGAGACATTCGAGCATCTGAGGTTAACGCCACTGTGATTAATCTCAGCTGTGCAGTTGTCAGGAAATGGTCACCTGACTGGAGAGATGATTGCCCGCTGGAAGAATGAGTCAGCTAATCTGAGGGAGAATCACCCAGGAGCACGCTCACACAATTCCAAGCAAGTACCTTCAATGCAGAACTGGTAGAGAAGTCTGGACACAGCTTACCCATGACCTCTTGTGTGGATGGTAACTAATGTGGGAAGATCACAGCTTGAAAGTTTGAGATTCAAAACTAGGACTGCGACTCCATAATAGTCAAATAAAACGGTAAAACAGATTTGTAAAGTGTGGTGAGAAGAATGGGGTGGGAAAAGAGGGGAAGAGCACTTAACAGTTGTTCAGTTTAACAGCCTATTTTTAAAAAAACAGCAACAGACTAATTTGGTGCTTACTAACATAATCCAATATTGGAAACAAAATGCACAATTCTTCTCTCTGGGCTCAGGCAGGGAAATACTGTATTTAAGGATATTGTTCCTTTATAGTTCGTATTTCCAGGTTTGAGAATAGCAAGTTAAAATCTTAATCCATAGTGAGATATGAATGGAAGTACACATCCATATTCTAATCATGCTTTGGAGGCATTTCATATACAATATATCCCTAGGCACCTTCGTACAAATGCAGCCCAGACTGATGAAACTTCCCTCTCTCTGCTGGCTACAAGGGCCCAATATTCTCACGAGTTTGCAGTGAAGTGTGACAGTGGGCTGGTGAAATTTCCAAACTGTGTATACTTGAATTTTTAAAAAAAAGATCCAGCAACGTAATTATAGATTTTGCTCTTCTAAATTTGTGTATTTTGATTTATAGAACACTGGAGTTATATGTCTTTCCAGCCCATAAAGTAGAACTGGTTTAAAAATAAAGGAACACTCACCCACTTGACCTTTTGTATTTTTTGTCCCAGGTGCTGTGGAACCAATGTTCCCTCTAAGCTGCGCAGTAATGGGAAAGGTCCCGCGCAGACCGCTCACCGGATTTACATTAGAAATGCCGCTTGCGCAGCAATTTAAAGGGACCACATGTTAAAAGAAACCATCCGCGCAGAACAAAGCTCAGCTTACGGGGAGCATTGGTGGGAGCCATCTTGTTTGTATTGCAGGGTGGTTTACATAGCAACCAGAGTAGGAAAACTGCACATCCACCGTTATTTTTAAGTTGTGGTGTGAAATATTGGGGATAATTGTAACTTAACTTGCCGGGCGGGAGACCCATGGGATCGGGTGAATGCTGGTTTTACACCCGCCCAATATAACCCTCCATCGACTGCAACAGGGAAAAAGATCAGGCGGGTGTAAAACAAGCGTTCCACCCGATCCCGTCAGTTTCCCGAAGGGTGGGTCAGGTTAAAATTGCCCCTTTGTTTCAGCCTGCTGCCCCTTTCCAATTGTTTAAAAAGACTACATGGCAGCTTGAAACAAACAGCTTCAACTAGCCTGCGAGGGCAGCTGAACCAGTCAACTGTAGGCAGCCATACTATCATTTACTTTACTGTACTCGAAGAATGGTCAAATCAGACAACCACTTGTCTACAGGCATGAAATTGGTTTGTATAAAAACAATCTAGTCCACTAGTTGCCTGGACTTCTCGGATTCCGTGCAAGTCTGGATTATAGGTTTTCAAACCAGGCTCCACAAGGAGATCACAAGTGGGTCATCAAGTGTCTCAAAAATTCTGCATTCTACATATTTCCTGACTTATTACAACTTCATTTCGGTTGTAGCATACTTTCTGTAATGATAGCACTGTTTGCATCAGAATAGCAGACCAGTGCCTTTCTGAAATTAAGATGGGGCATGTCAATATGGGAGAGCGGGGTTGGGGGCTGGCACAAGGCAAATGTGCAAGGGGTGTTCAATATTTTCAGGAGGGCACCAATACACGCAGAGGAGATCTCCATCTGTGGAAGGTGTCAATACATGCAGGGATTCCCCTAGCAACAACAACAACTTGTATTTATATAGCGCCTTTAACGTAGTAAAACATCCCAAGGTGCTTCACAGGAGTGTTATAAGACAAAAAATTTGACACCAAGCCACATAAGGAGAAATTAGGGCAGGTGACCAAAAGCTTGGTCAAAGAGGTAGGTTTTAAGGAGTGTCTTAAAGGAGGAAAGAGAGGTAGAGAGGTGGTGAGGTTTAGGCCGGGAATTCCAGAGCTTAGGGCCGAGGTAACAGAAGGCACGGCCACCAATGGTTGAGCAATTATAAGGTCGCACAACACCAGGTTATAGTCCAACAGTTTTATTTGAAATCACAAGCTTTCGGAGCTATCGATTGCCCCTTCCTCAGGTGAAGTAAATAGATACAGAATCGCCAAAGCATATATTAGATATCTATCTAAGTAAAAGATCATTTTTCATGGGATTTTTTTATGATAAGGCAGCAAAGGGAGAACACCTTCAGTAAAATTCATCTGCGTTGTACATATTTTTAAGTTATGTGGCAAGCATTCTGTGAAAGATGAGATTTAAGGAAAACGAAGGAGTTTCATTCAACAAAGTTTGCCATTAGAAAGGTTAGGAAAGCAGTCAGTATAGTTGATCTTTTTGGGATGTTAAAACAAAGTTAAGGAGAAGTACATCAGAGATGCTCTGGCTACGACTGGATAGGTAAGAGTGAAATCAAGCGAGGGCAGTCCCACAGAGCTGGACAATGGAGCAAAGTGTTGGAGGGGGCTGGTGTACGCCACCGTGTCAAAGGCGGCAGAGAGGTGAAGAAGAATGAGGAGGGATAATGTAACACAGTCACAGACGTTGCCATTTGTGACTTTGTTTAGGGCCGTTCCGGTGCAACGCAAACACCTCCTCTCGTCCTTCTTTGTCTAGTGGCATTCTGGGCCTAATCATCTCCTCTGATCTCAAATGAAACTGCCACATCTTCTCCCTTGCTGAACATCGGAAACAGGAACAACAGTAGGCCATTAAGCCCCTCAAGCTTGTTCTGCCATTCAATTAGATCATGGCTGATCTGTACCTCAACTCTGTTTATCCACCTTTGAACCATATCCTTTGATACTCTTACCTAATAAAACTCTTTGTCGCTCTCAGTCTTGAAAATGTCAATTGACCCAGCAACCACATCTTTTTGGAGGAAAGAACTCCAGATTTTCACTGCCCTTTGTGAGAAAAAGCATTTCCTAATTTCACTCCTGAATGGCCTAGCTCTAATTTTAAGATTGAGCCCCCTTGTTCTGGATTCTCCCACCACATGAAGTGGTTTCTCTGAATCTACTCTATCGAATCCTTTTATCATTTTAAACACCTTGGTTAGATTGCCCCGCAACCGTATAAACTCAAGGGAATACAAGCCAAGTTTATGCAACCTGTCCTCATAATTTAAGCCCTGGTATCATTCTGGTGAATCTGCACTGCACCCCCTCCCTCTAAGGCCAATATAGCTTTCCTGAGGTGTGGTGCCCAAAATTGAACCATTAGCCTTTATGATTATTTTTTGTTCCTATGCTCTAGTTTTTACTGATTTGCGTGCATGGACACCTAAATCTCTTTACCCCTCCACTGTTCCTAGTCTTTGCCATTAAGAAAATATTCTGACTTGTAATTCTTGGATCCAAAGTGGATGACCTCACACTGCCATACATTGAACTCCATCTGCCAGTGTTGCCCATTCAATCAGTTTACGTCCCATTGTAGCTTCCTGCTCCCATTTGCACAACTTACTGTACCTCCTAACTTAGTATCACCTGCAAACATGGATATACAACACTATTCCTTCATCCAAGTCAATGATATACATGGTGAGAAGCTGAGGCCCCAGTACAGATCCCTGGGGAACACCACTTGATACATCCCGCCAATCAGAGTACATTCACTTTATCCCTACTGTCTACCTCCCAACAAATTAATAACCCATGTCCTAAGACTACAGCTCCGAGAAGCTCAGTTTCCTCTTTTGTGGCAAACATATCTTCCCCCAGCAACTCTATAAAGCCCAAGTCTACACTAGACTAGAATACTGCTACCGTATCAGTGAAGCCTTTTCGAACACCTTTCTCACACATCTTGGGCAGGATATAAGGAAAAGCTTATTGTCCAATAGGTGAACCCTCTTTCACCTCTAAGCTCCATCCCGCCTCCAGTGTCTCACTATTCTCTCCACATTTTCTGTCTCCTGCTGTTCTAAATTTGGACAGTGCCCCTCTGAATTTTCTTCTTTTGCCCCTCCTAATCTGCAAATACACCATCCTCTACACACCTCCTCAATATGCCGCAATATGAGGGAATGGTCGCAGAGTGGTTATGTTACTGGACTAATGATCCGGAGACACGAGTTCAAATCCCACCATGGCAGCTGGGGAATTGAAATTCAGTTAATTAAATAAATGTGGAATTAAAAAGCTAGTTAGTATCAGTAATGGTGACCACGTAACTACCGGATTGTCGTATAAACTCATCTGGCTCACTAATGTCCTTTAGGGAAGGAAATCTGCCGTCTTTACCCAGTCTGGCCTACATGTGACTCCAGACCCACAGCTCTTAACTGCCCTCTGAAAAGACCCAGAAAGCCAGTCAGCTGTCAAGGCGGTGGCTCACCACCATCTTCTCAAAGGGCAATTAGGGATGGGCAATAAATGCTGGCCTTGCCAGCGACGCCCACATCCTGTGAATTAATTTAAAAAAATTAAAACTCTGTACTGTCCCCTGCTCAAACTCATGCTTTCCCAGAATTGCAAAACTGTGGAACTCCATACATCCTTCAATCCGCCTTTCCTCCTGGGACCTGCAGGATTTAAAAACCCGAGTTCTGTCCCCCCTTAATCACTACTTCCCTCACTCACTTTGTTACTTTTTCATATTTGAGGTCCTGCCCTATGAACTTTGGCCTTTCATCTGCATTTCTGGAAAAAAAAATTACAAGCGCTGAGTGCGTAGTTTACGACCCCTTCAAAAAAACACAAGTAATTCAACTTTACTGGTTCTGTGGGAAACGAGCAGGATTTTAAAACTGCAATTAAAAAATCTTGAAAGCCGACGCGTATACATGTGCAACATAACTTATAACAGCTGAAAACAAATCAAAAAGTCCAGGATTGTATATTTTGATCTGGCAGAGAAATGCGGACGGAGCTTAATTATTTTCCAGAGAAGCAGAAAGATACAAGTAAACAAAATGCAGCTCTTTGCAACATACCTGGATAGCTGAGCCAACGCCTGGGCAGTCTCCTTTATCCTGAGGTTATTCTGATTGAGCACATCAATCGACGGAATAAACAAGCATGCCCTATTAAGATCATCGGTGTAGAAATCACTTTCTGAAATAGCAGTCAACAGTTCATTATATTCTTTGGAGATGGTGTGGCTGACCACAGTGCCGTACTCATCGACGTACTTTTTCAGTGGATAGATATACACTTTTATTCTGTTCTTGGGGTTGTACCCACAACGGTATACATCAAAGCAAGTGTGCATTCTACAGCTCAAGTCCCCTCGTTCGGGAATAGGACTGTCTTCAGCTAGTTTGACTTCAGGAACATCGTGGATGCTGCGCTTTTCGACGGTCCACTCATTGGTAGCTTCGATCGTATGTGGCCAGAACTGAAACATTCCTGTGGCTACAAGTCCGAGCAGGACAATTGAAAACAGGGCAATGTAATAAATTCGGTGTTTAGTTTTCATCCTGGGAATAAGGGTAGGGCCCCGACTGCTGTACTTGGTTGAAGCATACATAATGCTATTCCCTTCCTATGGGTTCTGGGAGTGAGAAAAATGCAAGTGATTACAAATACATTTATAACTGCAGCCTTGGTTTTTAAAGTCATTGTTCAATCATTGTTAAACTGTTGAAGTCAATAACTCTAGCAATCTAGCAATAAAATTACAATCTTTGAAATCCAAGATGAAAGTGGATAGGTTGTGGAACTTAATTTAAAGCAACTGTATTTTAGTTTCTGTTCCAATCACACACTAGCCTGTCAATCATCACATCACTGCAAGCTCAGAATCAGAATTAATTTAAAAGCATCTGTTTCCAATGTTGCAGTCATTTTAATTTAAGAGAAGGTTCTAAGTCATGGAGCATTATAATCATTAAAGCTGATTAACCAAACGCAGATTGGGTGACCGCTTTGCGGAACACCTCTGTTCAGTCCGTAAGGGGGACCCCGAGCTCCCGGTGGCCTGTCACTTTAATTCTCCGCTCCACTCCCACTCTGACCTCACCGTCCTCGGCCTCTTGCATTGTTCCATGGAAGCTCAGCGTAAGCTCGAGGAACAGCACCTCATCTTTCGATGAGGCACTCTACAGCCTTCTGGACTCAACATAGAGTTCAACAATTTCAGATCATAACCTCGGCCCCTATCACATATATATATATATATATTTTTTTTTATCCACACTTTGTTTGGCCTTTTTTTTCTTCCCTCCCACATGGCAGCTGTCTTTCATTCTGCCAGCACATTTCACACTTCATCTAGAGCCATCCTTTGTTCCTTAACCTGTCACATTACCACCTCCTCTTGCCTTGAATATCTCTTAATGCCTCTTAATCTCTCCTGCTTTCTATCCTATCACTGACCTCCCCTTTTGTTCTTTCATCCCCTCCCACATTTCCCAGCCCCTAAACCTGCTTTAAAATCTATTTCATTTCCTGCCTTTTTCCAGTTCTGACGAAAGGTCTTCGACCTGAAACGTTAACTCTGTTTCTCTCTCCACGGATGCTGCCTGGCCTGCTGAGTTTTTCCAGCGTTTTCTGTTGTTATTTCGGATTTCCAGCATCCGCAGTATTTTGCTATTGTATTAACCATTGTAGTGCTCGGCATTGAATATTTTAGAATTATAGAGACTATCTACTGCACTATGAAATTAGGTTCCTTCTTTTGACATGTGCTTGGACTAGTAGCATATCTACATATATCCAGGGATGAGGGACTTCAGTTATGTGCAGAGGCTAGAGAAGCTGGGACTGTTCTCCTTAGACCAGAGAAGGTTAAGGGGAGATTTAATAGAGGTGTTCAAAATTATGAGGAGTTTTAATGGAGTAAATAAGGAACAACTGTTTCCACTGGCAGCAGGGTCAGTAACCAGAGGACACAGATTTAAGGTAATTGGCAAAAGCACCAGAGGGGAGATGAGAATGCACTGCCTGAAAGGGTGGTGGAAGCAGATTCAATAGTAACTTTCAAAAGGGAATTGGATAAATACTTGGAAAAATGTGCAAGGCTATGGGGAAAGAGCAAGGGAGTGGCACTAATTGGATAGCTCTTTCAAAGAGCTGCTGCAGGTACTACAGGCCAAATCGTACTATGCTGTATGATTCGATGACCACGGCACCAAAACTATTAAATTCAGAAGGGAGAATTGCTGAACTGCAGTAAATTTACTGTTAAAATAAAGTTCAGATTCTGTGGCACAGTAAATGTTTGAACTTTTTAGAACCAGGATTCTTTCGTTTTTTAAAGAAAGTCGGTTTTACATGTTAAACACTGTTGATTCTTGTGCCATCTGCATCCAATTTCAATTATAGCAATTCCACTACACATTGCAGGTTGAAAGTGCCTTGTGTAGCATTTCATAAATCTTTAAATACCCTGAAGCACACCAACAGCATATAAAATATGCTGTTAATGTAATGTGCAAGCGAAAAGGTTTCTGATACATTATCGGGGTCTTAATGATGTGGATCAAGTCTCCAAACTGTAGATTCTAGAAAAATCTGTGGTTAGGTACAATTTTTTCTGGCAATATTACTCTCCGATTCATGCTGGGGGAATGGGTCCACAGGAGCATAGGCCCTGGTACCTCACCTCACCCAAGTGACCATTCTTCACACGCGAGCCTCAGACTGCACTGGCTACCTAACTACTGACACACACATTTCAAAATCTTTGTTTCAGTCTACAAATCCCTCCATGGCCTCGCCCTTCATGCCCCGAGAACCCCCCTTCAGTCCCATGTTCCTGTTCGCACTGCCTCTCTTCAGATTCTGGCTTCCTTTGCACTGTCCCGACTCTCCATTTCACCGTTGGCTGTAGAGCCTTCAGTTATTCCGGTCTCACACTCTGAGCACCCTCCCGAAGCTTCTCTGCCTTGCTCGCTTCCCCTTCTTCAGCAGTCCCTCGAAAGCGACCTCTTTGGCTTTGCTTCGTGTCATCTGATGCCCTGTTGGACTGATTGGATACCAATCAGAAGTGGGAACTCTAGCCAATTTTCACCATCCCTAGCCCAAGAGCACTGAAGCCATGTGTGCCACCTAATCATCACCCTAGCGGAGATCAGCACAACCAAGTGATCAAATTAGGTGCCTCTGTGGCCACGTCCATTCTTTCAACGTAAACACATTTTCTTTTCACTACAATGTTGAACCCTTTCCTTTCTGGTCTAAAGTGACATACTCTCATTTTAGCAAATGTTAAACTTTGCAAAACCTCTGTCAACACAATGGGGATGGTACAAGTCATATCATTTGATACATTTTCATAAATCAGTATGAACTGTAACAAAATTGCAGCTACACTGCAAGATACCTTGTTTGTCACAAAAACCTTCACTATGTTACACCAAGAATTCACTAATTGGGGTCACTGACAGTTTTATGACATTGACAAAATAGCACATCTAAATTCAGTAACGGTAATAAATATAAGATAGTCAGTAATAAATCCAAGGAGGAATTCAGGAGAAACATCTTTAATCAGAGAGTGGTGAGAATGTGGAACTCGCTACCACAGGGAGTGGTTGAGGCGAATAGCGTAGATATGTTTAAGGGGAAGCTAGATAAGTACACGAGGGAGAAAGGAATAGAAGGATATGTTGATAGGGTGAGATGAAGCTCGTGTGGAGCATAAACACCTGCATAGACCAGTTGGGCCGAAAGGCCCGATTCTGCGCTGTAAAATTCGGAGAGATTTTATGTAGCTCAGCTTAATGTGATATTTCTCATTTCTACCACAGATTTAAAGATTAATTTTCAGGAATTATTGAACTCTCAAGCTGACTGATTTTTCCTGGAGTTGAACTGAATGCTTTTAGAAAGTGCAAATATAAATATCCGTCAAAAGGAGAATGAAGGGGAGAGTACTTTCAGTACAAGATACTCCCACATGTATTTAATAAAAATTAAAAACCTAATTTCCCTCTGGAATTCCCTCCCTAAGCCTCTTCGCCTCTATCGTCTCCTTTTATATGCTCCTTATAGTAGTGTCAGCCGTGGCTCAGTTGGTAGCACCCGCGCCCGAGTCAGAAGGTTGTGGGTTCAAGTCGCACTCCAGGGACTTAAGCACCAAAATCTAGGCTAAGTGGGGCCGTCTTTCAGCTGAGATGTTAACCCAAGGCCTCGTCTGCCCTCAGGTGGACGTAAAAGATCCCATGGCACTATTTTGAAGAAGAGCAGGGGAGTTATCCCTGGTGTCCTAGCAATATTTATCCCTCAATCAACATCACTAAAAAAAAAAAGAATATCTGGTCATTATCACAATGCTGTTTGTGGGAGCTTGCTGTGCGCAAACTGGCTGCTACTTTTCCTACATTACAACAGTGACTACACTTCAAAAAGTACTTCATTGGCTGTAAAGCGCATTGGGACGTCCGGTGGTCATGAAAGGCGCTATATAAATGCAAGCCTTTCCTTCTTTCTTATAACCTAACTCTTTGACCAAGCTATTGGTCACCTGTCTTAGTATCTTCTTGCATGGCCGGGCATCAAATTTTGTTTGATAATTGCTCCTGTGAAGTGCCTTACTACGTTAAAGGCACTATATAAATGCAAGTTGTTTCTGTTGTTATGTCACATAACATCACCAACCTGTCTTTTGAGGTCGCCATTCACGCCCCAAGCAATATGGCAATGTAGCTTAAGAGGACAGTTTGCATCTATCTGGAGCAGCTCTATTCACTCATAGAAGTCAGTGCTTTGAACTAACTGGATGCTGATCCAGAGGTCTATGAGCTGGGAAGTATTAGTTGGCTATTACTGTACGTCCCTCACCCAGTTCAGGTCCCTCTAACTCCTAAAGCACTAACTTCCAGATGAATGAATGAAATGAACGAATGGCGGTACTCCTGGAAACCCTGTAAAATATATTATGAAGAAAGGCTTAAAAAAATTGGGGTTTTTTTCCTCACTGGAGCACAGAAAGTTAAACAAGGCATTTAATAGAAGTTTTCAAAATTATAAAAGGTGGGAGAATAATGAAAGAACGCTTCCACTGACTGGTAACAAGGGGGCATGGACTCAAGGTTATCACTAGAAGAATGAGAGAGAAATTTAAGAGATTTTTTCCCCCAGAGGGATACGAGAACATGAAATGTTTTACCACAAGTGGCTACTAAGGCAGGACACCATAATTTAAAAGGGAAGTGGATAAATATTGGAAATGAATAGAAAATGATACTGGCATCAGAGTCGACAGCTCCAGTTGAAGCACTGTCACAAGGCTGAATGACCTCCTTCTGTGCTGCAATATCTATGATTCTACATAAGGCAGAAGAGCTCAGGATGCCAGTAGAAATCCTAAACTGGTAGGTCTTCAAAATGAAAATTAGCTGTAAATTGAAGCTAGCTCCTACCAGATGGAGGATAATGACACAAGGGGAAAGAGACTGTAAGTACTCCCACCGAAGCTCACCATCTCATCCAAGAGCTAAAACAATGGAAAATGAATGTTGATATTTCCACTCCAAGTAGAAAGTAACCTAATTACAATAGGAGTCTCATTCCAGTCAGTTACGTGGCAAGTGAAATAGAACAGAAACAGTCTTTGTTTCAGACTTCACCAGAAGTCAGATTTTCAAGCTAGGGGTTCCCAGATTCTGTGCACTCCACTAAGGGATCTCAGGGGCCTCAGAGATCAGATTGCTGTCTATCCGATTTCTGCATTTGTTGACATGCGAGCGTTGTTTTCTGCTGCTGAATACCAAGAAAAATATTTTCTACAATGATAGCATTGTTTTTCCTTCTTTCAGAAGTTAGAACAGGATACCCCCACACACACACACACCTTTGATGCACATGGCATTCTTGACAATTTTTCACTTACCCAAACTGATAAATTGTAGAAACTACAAACAGATTAGACCCTTTGAGTCAATCAGGTGTTAGGAAAGGATGAAGAGAAGAACTGCAATAGGCTGCAAAGGATCAGAGGCTGCAGAAAAAAGAAAAATATAGAAGAATTGGAAATAGAGGGATAAAGATAATAGTACACACAAAGCAGACAGGTAGCTTCACTTTTCAGTTTGTTAGTACAGGAAATTTATTACCTGGATGAGAAAGAAAGTGGACATTCTCTGCAATTCTAGCAAGATATTAAAGCAGTGTTAATTGCAGCTTTAAAAACACATCAGATCTATTAAGCGCTCCACACAATACTTCTTTGCCTTCATTCTCCCCACCTCCTCCCACTCCCAAGTATTTTGTTGCCATTTTGCTTCTGCAAAGACTTATACCTCCATCATCAAACACGTTATACCTAGACTCAGTTGTAGCGCTCTTGCCCGAGTCAGAAGGTCGTGGGTTCAAGCCCTACTCCAGAGACGAGAGCGGACACTCCAGTGCAGTACTGCACTGTCAGAGGTGCTGTCTTTTTGATGGGTCCTTAAACCAAGGCCCCGTCTTTAGGTGGATGTAAAAGATCCCATGATATTCAAAAATGTGCTGGGGAATTCTCCCAGTGCCCTGGCCAACATTTCCTACATTCGAACAGTGACTACACTTCAAAAGTACTTCACTGGTTGTAAAGTGCTTTGGGGCGTCCTGAGGTTGTGAAAGGCGCTACATAAATACATGTCTTTATTTATCCTTCAACCAACATCACTAAAAACAGATTATAAGGTCAGCTATTTAATTCTTATTTGTGGGACCTTACTATGTGCAAGCTGGCTGCCACAGTTGCCTATATAACTAGGACTACACTTCAAAAGTATTTCATTAGTTGTGAAATACTTTGGGACACGCTGAGGACATGAAAAATGCTATATAAATGCAAGTACTTATTATTTGCCTATCCAATTAATTAAACTAGTTTTTCCCCTTTTGTTTAGGAGGGGGAGAGACAAAGGCATGGACGATGGTTTCAGCAACAGATGGGCTAAGGTAGGGGCAGAGGCAGGCGATGTTATGGCAGTGGAAGTGCGTGGTTTTTGTGATGGAGAAAATATGGGGATCAGAAGCTCAGAACGAGGTTAAATAAGACACCAAGGTTGTGAACAGTCCAGTTCAGCACATGATAGCAGCCAGAGAGAGGGATGGAATCAGTGCAAAGAGTACCGAGTCTGTGGAAGGGTAGAGTGTTTCTGGCAGGGACCAAAGACGATGGCTTTGATCCTCCCAATGTTTAACTGCAGGCGTGGTGACCAAGGGAAAAGGGGGGTCATGTGGCAGAGGCAGCTGAACAGATCATCACCAACTTACTGACAAAAAAAATGAGCTCCTCACACTTGTTGGAAGTGAGAGTGCAGAAAGAGAGGGGGATCTGAGGAAACGATTGATAGTGGAGAAAAAAAGCCTGGGGTTATTTTTGCCCTCTAGGATGATCCTGGAGTAGTAGGCCATTTTGGCAGTGGAGAGCAACACCTGATAATGCTTGACGTGGTCCAGTCAGATCTGGTGATGGACAGCTAAACCAGATACGTTTGAGTACTGCGCCCCTTGGACTTGAGGGAGCGAAGATGGGGACCACTCCAGAGCGGGAGAGAGTACAGGTTTACAAAATGATTACAAAATGCTACAGTTCAGAGGGACCTGGGGGTTCTTGTGCATGAAACACAAAAAGTTAGCATGCAGGTACAGCAAGTAATCAAAAAGGCAAATGGAATGTTGGCCTTTATTTCAAGGGGGTTGGAGTATAAAAGCAGGGAAGTCCTGCTACAACTGTACAAGGTATTGGTGAGACCACACCTTGAGTACTGCGTACAGTTTTGGTCTCCTTATTTAAGGAAGGATATACTTGCATTGGAGGCAGTTCAGAGATGATTCACTAGGTTAATTCAAGAGATGAGGGGGTTTACTTATGAGGAAAGGTTGAGCAGGCTGGGCCTATACTCATTGGAATTTAGAAGAATGAGAGGTGATCTTATTGAAACATATAAGATACTGAGGGGACTCAACAGGGTAGATGCAGAGAGGATGTTTCCCCTCATGGGGAAATCTAGAACTCAGGGCACAGTCTCAGAATAAAGGGTCGCCCTTTTAGAACTGAGATGAGGAGGAACAACTTCTCTCAGAGGGTCGTAAATTTGTGGAATTCTCTGCCCCAGAGAGCTGTGGAGGCTGGGTCATTAAATACATTTAAAGTGGAGATAGACAAATTTTTGCAAGATAAGGGAGTGAAGGGTTATAGGGAGCGGGCTGGGAAGTGGCTTTGAGCCCTAGATCAGCAATGATCTTATTGAACGGCGGAGCAGGCTCGAGGGGCCAAGTGGCCTATTCCTGCTCCTATTTCTTATGTTTTACTGGGTACAAATGTGGAGCAGAGGGAGGGCGGAGCAGACCGACAGCTGCAGAAATCACATGGCGAATGGATGCAATAGGAAATGGGGTTGGAAGGAAGTGCGGGATGTGGGTGGTAAAGGATACAAGGAAGTGGTCAGAGAGATCCTTGTGTGTGATCAAGACCACATGATATAAATACAAATCCATCACTAAATGTTCCTGTTCTGTCTGACTCTGGTTAAACTGGTAGGGGAGGGGGCCTTGACTGTCTTGCACTGTGAAGCCACTTGGAATAAAGAAAAGCAAACAGACTGCACTGACCAGAGCCTGGGGAAAGGCACCAACTTTGCCAAACGATATGATTTTGCTACCTGAGGTTATCAGTTGTGTCAGCCGTGGCTCAGCTGGTAGCACTTTGGTCTCCGAGTCAGAAAGTTGTGGGTTCAAGTCCCACTCGAGACTTGAGCACAAAAATCTAGGCTGACACTCCAGTGCAGTGCTGCACTGTCAGAGGTGCCGTCTTTTGGATGAGACGTTAAACCGAGGCCCCGTCTGCTCTCTCAGGTGGACGTAAAAGATCTCATGGCACTATTTCGAGGAACAGCAGGGGAGTACTCCCCGATATCCTGGCCAAAAATCTATCCCTCAATCAACATCACTAAAAAACAGATTATCTGGTCATTATCACATGGGAGCTTGCTGTGCACAAATTGGCTGCTGCCTTTCCTACATTACAACAGTGACTCCACTTCAAAAAAAGTACTTCATTGGCTGTAAAGCGCTTTGGGATATGCTGAGGTCGGGAAAGGCGCTATAGCAATGCAAGTCTCTCTTTATCATTCGCTGTCTATTGATCCTGAAGTGTCTATAAGCAGCTCCTCTCTTGTTCCTGCGGGTTGTGGTACCGGGTTTCAGGTCTGTCGCTGTGAGCTGAGGGGAGACTCACTGGCTCGGCTCTGCCATTAACACCCAGCCAGGCCCCGGTCCCGGGCCCGCCGACTGACACAACCATTCCCAGCCCCGATTGAAGCAGCGCAGGCTCGGCCACATTACCTGAATGGAGGCGCACCCCCCGCCGCAGCTCGGTTCGCCCTCGTTGCTAAGACCGGAACTCCATCTCCAAAAAGGAGCACCCCAACCAGCCACGGAATCCGAATCCAATCCAGGAGCGCCCACAGCCCAGTGGCACCCCGGAAATGCCACACAGCTCAGCGCCGCCCCCGCCAGGAACCGCAGGCCTTCCGCTCCGCTGGCACTGCCCCCTGGAGCCCAGCGGCATCCACTGCAATCTCCATCAAAGCACGGGACACTCTGCTGGCAGCCAGGACACATCGCAAGGAGGGAAAGGAAACAGAATACACACAGCAAGCATTGCAAAAAGATTAAGACCGATGTGAACTAATTTCCAGCATTTTGTGTCTTTATTTCAGATTTCAAGCTTTTGCAATTGTTCATTTTTTGAGGGTTTTTTTGAAATTTGCAAACACAGTGTCTTATTTTAAACGAGAAGTCGCACAACACCAGGTTATAGTCCAACAGATTTATTTAATTTTACAAGCTTTCGGAGCTATCGCTCCTTCGTCAGGTAAGTTAGCAATGAGAGAATCTCCCAAATTAAATAAATCTGTTGGACTATAACCTGGTGTTCTTCTTTTTCTTCTTTCCTCCCCCCACCTACAAAACAAAGTCTCTGGGAGAGTGCCCCAGAATCACACCCACCTGTAGCTGTTGTTCTTTCCTTCCTCCCTCCTTCCAAACAGATGATGTTTGTTGTTGATGTTTTCTCCCCTCTCTCCCTCTCCTGAAATGGAGGCCAATTGAGGAGGCAGTGTGGAAAGGCCTCTCCTCTGTTGTTAATGGCCTTGGCCTTCCTTTCCTTCTCCTTCTCCTGTCCTGTCCTGTCCTCTCTCTCCAGGCACCTCAGTAGTGGTTGTTGGTTGTTGGTGGTGGTCTGCTATCTGGTCTCCTTCTGCTTCTCCTCTTCCTGCTCACAGAGACCACCACTCTGCTGCTGCTGCTGCTGCTGCTGCTGCTCCTTCGTCAGCAGCTCCGAAAGCTTGTGATTTCAAATAAAACTGTTGGACTATAACCTGGTGTTGTGCGACTTCTCATTTTTGTCCACCCCAGTCCAACGCCGGCATCTCCACATCATTATTTTAAACGAAGAGACAAATAGAAAAACGTTGTAATTTTCTAAATTAGATAACCCAGTTAGGTTTACCATGTTAAATTTTTCCAAAATGGCCAGGTGCTTGTTTGACAAAAATTGGGTATTTTTTTGTTCATAACTAATGCTTTCTGAGGCCCCGCTCTGCCCTCTCAGGTGGGCATAAAAGATCCCGTGGCACTATTTGAAGAAGAGTCGGGAGTTCTCCTCGTGTCCTGGCCAACATCACTAAAAGGTTTGTGGGACCTTGCTGTGTGCAAAGTGGCTGCTGCAGTTCCCTACATTGCAACAAGGGACTTCCTTTTGAATGTACTTCATTGGCTGTGATGTGCTTTTGGACATCCTGAAGTCATGAAAGTTTGCAAACACAGTGGCCCGAAAATTAGACCTAATACGGGAGATTACGCACTGTGTACTCTCGCGTATTAGGTCCCGAAGTGCCGGTTTCCTGCATGCACTGCGCATGTGCGGGAAACCGGCACTTCGGGTATTGCGAAGGGGGCGGTTCCAGGCGTAAGACTCCCTTTTAACAAGGTAAGTAGTTAATTAAGTATTTTAAATTTTTTTCAACATGTTTATCTTTTTTAGAGACTTTAAAGAAAGGTAAGTTTATTTTTATAACTTTTAAAAAGAATTTAAATTTTTTCAAAAATTTAAATTTTTGTTTAAAGTGGTTAATTTATTTAACTATAGTTATTTTATTAATGTGATGGCTTTTTTTTTTAATTTAATTGAGGTTTAGCTGTTCTTTTGGGGGCTTGTTGTATTCATAGTATTCATAGTTTTGACAGCTCTTCCTGTCAAAACTATGAATGAAAGATGGTGTGCTGCCATTGGCTCTAACTGGCCCACGTGATCCCAGAGGTCGCATCGCACTAACTGCGCCTCTGGGACACGCACACACTGCGCGCCGGCACCAGGGAGAGGCCCAGGAACTGAAGTTCGTGTGGGCCAAAACCATAAAGGCAGGCGCGGAGTGCGATATCGCGGGGGATCCTTACCCCCGCGGCAACCATCGAAGTCCAATTTCTGGGCCAGTATCTTATTTTAAACGAAGAGACAAATAGAAAAACGTTGTAATTTTCTAAATTAGATAACCCAGTTAGGTTTACCATGTTAAATTTTTCAAAATGGCCAGGTGCTTGTTTGACAAAAATTGGGTATTTTTTTTGTTCATAACAAATGCTTTCTGAGGTCAGCTGTGGCTCAGTTGGTAGCACACTCACCTCTGAGTCAGAAGGTTGTGGGTTCAAGTCCCACTCCAGGGACTTGAGCACATAAAACTAGGCTGACACTCCAGTGCAGTGCTGAGGGAGTGCTGCACTGTCGGAGGTGCCGTCTTTCGGATGAGACGTTAAACCGAGGCCCTGTCTGCTCTCTCAGGTGGATGTAAAAGATCCCATGGCACTATTTCGAGAAGAGTAGGGAAGTTATCCCTGGTGTCCTGGCCAATATTTCTCCCTCAACCAACATAACAAAAACAGATTATCTGGTCATTTTCACATTGCTGTTTGTGGGAGCTTGCTGTGTGCCATGTTTCCCACATTTCAAAAGTACTTCACTGACTGTAAAGCGCTTTGAGATGTCTGGTGGTCGTGAAAGGCGCTATACAAATGCGAGTCTTTCTTTGTTCCTTTATATAAAGGCAAGGGCCAAGAGTTTCCGCTTTGGAGGTGATCTGGGTGCAAATTGCGCTAGTTTTGCAAAGTGAATTTTTTTCTCAAGTTTCCGCTCAAACTCATTTGCATATCGCTGAACATAAAATGTTCCGTGAACCAGCGTAATCATTTTAGAACGTAATTTAAAAATTAAAAAAAATTTGCATTAAAAAGTATTCCTTGATATATTTGAGAATGGTAACCTGGTGCAGTTTGATTAATACAGCTGAAAATGGGTTTATCATGAAAAGTAAACATTTTTAATCATAGTGCCTAGTCCTCCACCTATGAGTAAACTGATTTTAAATAATTGAAAATGACTTTAAAAAACTAGACAGAACCATTTGCTAGTTATATTGGTGTACACTAATCACTTTATTAGTAAATTTAAAAAATATTTATAAGCTTTTAAAAGGTGCTTATTAGTGCCCTTGTGTCTACAAAAAACAGCTTAATTTTATGAGTCCTTGAAGGGCCGCAAAAGGGTGCAATTAGCAGAAACTCGCCAGTGATTACATCGATCTGGGGACGTGGCCAGCTTCTAGCGCAATGTTTTTTAAACCAGCGCAAAAGATTGCGGAAACTCGATTTGCACTGGATGTAAATTGCGCTTGAAATTCCTCGATCTTTTGCGCTGGTTTGGACGATTTTTGGAGAATTGTGCTGGAACAGCGCAGCCCAGTGGAAACACCAAGCCAAGGTCTTTTTTCTAGGGTGGTCCTAGCATAGACTTGACTTATGAGACACCACAAGTGGCATTCAAGATACTTGCTTTATGAGACTGCATTTTAAAGGATTCTAGGGGTAGAAGGATCAGACACTTTAATATACTAGTTATTTACGATTTTGATCTGTAGATACAACAGATGCAAAGCTAAGATGCGACTCCTGTGGATAAATTAGTCATGTAATTCTGATAAAATTGTAACCAGTAGGAATTGGGTACCTGCTTCTTTTTCCAAGAAACACTTATCATTTGTTTGAAATATCTGCAAAGGAAACCATTAAAAGGAACTCAACTGACCCATTTGTCTGTTTAAGGCTTTCATGGATTGGTTTACAGCTGCTGAAGTATTGGATTAACTTCAACAGCTCGTCAGTACTGTGTGATGCTGTAAATGACCTAATCTGTAAATAAACCTATTTGGTTTAGTCTGTTATGAAAATGTCTGGTGTGAATGGTATTTATCATCCTCTGAAGGGAGATGGGTGTGTTGTGGAGATCCCATATGTAAATGAAGAGACAATAAATGGGTCTGTTTTTCCCAGATTACTTCATGGATAAGGCCTCACCTCAGTTCATAGGAAGCATGGGCTGGCCTATGGGAGTTGCCTTTTGTGTTGGGCGTGAGAACAATTATTCTGGAGAAGCCTGAATCAACACTTGCTCTGTTCACTATCATAAAATACATTTATTATCGTTCTCAAAATGGGCGGTACTGGGTCTAGACCAGGAGCTCAAGTGCAAAACTCTCAGGGAAAAAAATTTGTGTTCACCAGCAAAGACCGGCAACTACAGTTGACGGCCGCTGGAAATGGCCACAACGCTAAGCAAGTGAAATTGGTCTGGGGGGCATGGAGATAGGTGGTGCAGGGCTCACCTTCCGTGCAACGCTGTCCTGGTGGCCTTGCTGGAGGGATCCGGGACAAAGTTTCTGCCAAGGTCCAGTCTTCCTCTTACCTCTGCAAGCGGATGCTGTAAATGTTAAATGACAGCATAAAAAGCTGGAAATACTCAGTTGGTCAGGCAGCATGCTGACTTGAGACATGAACTCTGTTTTTCTCTCCACGAATGTTGCGTGACCTGTTGAGTATTCGCAGCATGTTCTGTCTTCTGAAAGGCCTTCATTTACCTACACACTTAAAAAACTTTTTCCATCTAATGCAGCAAGCCACCACTTCAATAAAATCAAAAAAAACACAGTCCTGCAGACATTGCTTGCTTGCTTGCACTCCAGGTTAACCTGGTGTGCTTAGGACCCAGCACTGAATTCAGCGCTAGGGTCGAAGTTCGCATTGGTGACATTAAGTCAGCGTTGCATGCCAATTGACGCCATCATGCTGCCATTTTTCTCCTCAGGGAGCTGCCAGTTACTGGCAGCGCAAAGGGGGAGAGCAATATGGCGGTGGCCGCCACCAGCTGACAAAAGAGCGGCAGCCGCCATTTTAGCTGCATTTCATGACGCTACGGAGTGTTGGTAAGGATATGAATTGCATTGGGAGTCTGTCCGGGCCATGCAAATAGTTTAAGCCAAGAAAATTCGACAGACTCCTCCCCTCAAAGGCACTGCAGACCTCTGCTACGCTGTGCCTGTTGGATGTCCAGTAAGGGCCTGGAGAGGGAAATACCAGCCTCTTAAATATGACACTCAGTCCATCACCAAGATCACATTTTCCCAGCTCTGAACATTGCCTGCTTAATCTTCTGCCTCAGCTCTATTACTCTGAAACCCTTCATTATCTCAAGGAACAATTTCTCAAATGCTCTCCTGCACAAACTTCAGATAATCCATAACTCTGTTACCTGAATCCTCTCCCACACGGCCAATACCTTCATTTTCACCAACCTACACTAGCGAGTCAGTTTCAAAATCCTGTCATGGCCTTGCTCCACCAAGTCTAGGGAACATTCTCCAGTCATACACTGGAGCATGTACCCTCTATTCCTCTGACTTTGGACTCCCACTTCTTCTTTCCTGCCACTATCAAAGACAGATCTTTCAGTTACTACACCTCTGGTCTTTAAAATTTTCTTCTAAACTACTTTGCCTCATTACCGCTCTCCCTGCCTTCAAAATGCTTCCTAAAAAATATCTCTTTTTGACCGTCCTTTGGTCTTTCCCCCAGTTCCCTTACTTCTTGCTCCCCATTGTAAAATGCTATGAGATATTCTACGACATGAGAGATGTAATATAAATTAAAGTGATTGCTGAGCTGCAGGAGGGGCAGGGCCTCTGGAACCATGTCCCATTTACAGAACCAAAGACTTCAGAAGAGGGGAGAAAATTGGAGAGCACCTTGATCCACGGTAACAGTGTTACTTAAAATGCATTAGGTATTTTAACACTATCACCTGTCATTATTGATGGATTTCTGACCTGCTATTTGAAAGTGCTGGAGTAGAAGAAAACACATCCATCCAGACTGAAATCTTTTAAAATATTCCTTAAAATGAGTTTCTCAAGTTCTTTGATCCCTGGAAGGAAATGACTATACTTGTGCAATGCAATGCAAATGATTTCCTTTCCAAAATCCCCAGATAATTTATCCATGTCGTAATGACAGCTCACCACAATTGTATCCCATAGGCTCATACATAGTGTCAGCCTGGCTCAGTTGGTAGTTCTCTGGACTCTGAATTGGAAGATTGTGGATTCAAGTTCCACTTCAGGACATGAGTGTATAATCTAGCCTGACACTTCAATGCTACATTGTTGTAAACTGAGGCCACATCTGCAGGTTCAAGTGGATGTTAAAGATTCCCCATAGCACTACTTCCAGAAGAGCAGGAAATTCTCCAGGTGTCATGGAAAACATTCATTCCTCAATTAACAGATGGTCATTCGTCTGATTGCTGTTTGAACGACCTTTCTGTGTACAAGATGACTGCTGTGTTTATCCACATAAAAGTACTATTGTATATGAAGTGCTTGGACATTTCTGAGAGATATGAGAAGGTGCTGTATAAATACACGAAGGATGGTTTTCCTTCCAGTCTCTACATTATCGGAACTTCAGCAAGGTGGAACCTCCGCCCACCATATGCCTGTGCCTCAACCCCTGCTGACTTCCTCGGGTCAGAGTCACTTCAGTATGTTGGTTGGCTCCTGGCGGAATTCCCAACTATGTTCGGGAGCCTGCCTCAGAGGAGTGAGGGAAATCGCTGCTACAGGCCTCACACACCTACCTCCACCACAAGGACTGCAGTGGTTCAAGAAGGCGGCTCACCACCACCTTCTCGAGGGCAATTAGGGATGGGCAATAAATGCTGGCCTTGCTAGCGACGCCCACATCCCATTATCGAATTCAAAAAATTGCAGTGTTACTGGCAGCCCTTGCTGCAGCCAAAGACATTTTTTTAGAGATTGGGCCTTGGAAGTGTAATTGATTGCCCACGACTAATTCCACTACCTTGAGACCTTTAAAATTTAAATCCCCGTTTCCCAAACCAAAGCAACACAGCACACCAGTATTACATATCATTTCTAGGTCCAACGTTGCTAGGTGCAAATGATGGGAAATGTGTCATATGACGTGTTCCTGTCATTTGCACCCCATCATCATATGTCCACCCTTATTTGGGTAGGTGGATTGGATGTCCACCATCACTCCAGACAATTGCCATCATGAAAGTTGATGTTAACTCCAGAGGAAAATCTGCCCTGTGTTCATTCTTACTTTGTGTCTATTCAGTAACCTTTGTGCTGCTTCATAACTATTTAACCACACTCTTCAATTCAGTGACAAGAATAATAATGGCCCGGAATTTGCGGTGGGTAATGACGGTCAACTACCAGCGTTCGCTGTCATTACCCCTCTGAAACTGACCGCAACTTCAGGATTTAGCGCATGCACGTGTAAATGCAGAAATCCTGAAGTTGCGGTCAATCATTCGCTGCTCCGACACTGGCTGCGCTGTGGACCCACCCCCACCATAGCCGGAAATCAGTGTAATCAGTGAAACTGATGAAAACTTGGGCTTTTCCACACTAATATCGCTGTTAAATACCCTATTAAATGTTAAGCCTTGTTGGAATAGGTGTAACTGGGGTTTTAACAGTGTATTGACTGGTAGACAAATGTTCTGGCCCTGAAATAATAATTTTTATATTTGTGGAGTGTCAAATTTCTTCATTATGCTAAAAATTACAATTTTTAAAAATTAAAAAAAAGTGTTCGTAATATTTCAGCTTCTACCTTATCCCCATGTGACAGTCACAATCTTTATTTTGGTCTCTAACATTTTTGAAAAGTCCGGATAAAAGCAGCTTCTCTTCCTGGTTTCCTGTCTGTGAGAATTCTGCAATGTGATTGGCTGCTTAGACAGCTTGTTGACGTCACTGCAGCATCGCACTAGGAACTCCCATTACAGAGTACTGCAATCAATTGAACGTCTAAAAAGGCAAACTTCTCACCACACTGTGGCCAGCTTTCTTCGAGGCCATCGGCGAGCACCTTTGCTTCGCTGCTGACCGCAAATGACGGGCCAATATCTACTGTCTAAGTTGTGCCTCCAGGACGGATTTTGAATCCTATGCATCTGGAGGTGATTCACCCATTTTGCACTCCCAGCAGAGAGCATCATTCGACTTGAGCGCTGGTTGGAGTTCGACTGATTTAAGAAATCTCTCACCAGCTGATGTAAAACCTGTGCGTGCAACAATGAACCTAATGTGCTGTATTTACTGTTTCTTGCAGTACGTTTTAAGGTCTGGTATCCGCAGTATCATTCGTGGCTTATTTTAAACTATCACTATTTTAAGTCTCATTTTCTTCCCTTCCCAAATCAATGTGCTTATCAAGTAGTCAAATATTTGGAACAGTCCTTTTACTAGAGCTAGGGTTAAGACATACATTTCATTACATTTAGTTTGGCTTAATTGTTCAATTTATTAAAGCCATTCTGCTTCATATTTATAAGGGTAGATATTTTCACCTTTCAAACCTATATTATTAAAAATGTTGCATCCAGCATGTAACCTCTCAAAGGCATTACACATTGACGGAACCTGTTGCAGATAAAACACTTTTTTTGCATTTTCAATTACATTTTGCTCCATGCATTCGTTGGGTTTGTTGGGTAGTCCTTCATTTTTTAATCATTACTCTTGGTGGCGTTATTCTGGTGTTTAAATCAAAGCATAGCAAAAGTTGAGGATGAGTATTCCTTTAATAAAAACAGAAAATGCTGGAAATACTCAGCAGGTCAGGCAGCATCTGTGAAGAGAGAAACTGAGTTAACGTTTCAGGTCGGTGACCTTTCATCAGAACCAGCTCAACCCCATAATGATCCTGACCTACCTTCCTGGATCTAAGCTCGTTGTTTATGCTCCCGGTAGGATTCACACAACAGCGAGCGAGCCCATCACTGCCAACAAGTGAAATGCGGCTGGTATTTCAGCGGGACTCCCACGGCAGCACCAGAATGGAGAGAAGTCTGTCTTACAGGAGGCAGAAGCACTTTGAAGAATTTTTCCTCATTGGAAAGAAAAGTTCTCGATTAGGCACAGGTCCTCTAGCTGAAAGTAAAAGGCCTGAAGACAGGGAGTGGTGCCCACTACAATGCCCTCTGCCTTCAGCAATGGCCATAGCATGATATCCGCCATTGCCACAGTGTGTACTGCTACCTCTTTCTTAATCATCCCTGGGGCTGGTGGCAATTGAGTTGATAGGCAAGGAAATGGGACGGTATCCCTGGCCTTGCCCCACCTCCCCAATTCCCTTGCTGTCACTTACATATGGCAGGACAGTTAAGGTGTGGGCCGCTGACTTCCCTGCTGAAGGGGGATGGAAGATTCCTGGTGGCGCTAGCAGGAGTAGTCCTCCAGCGCCAATTCTCTTCATTTTCTGTGTCAGTCGTGGCTCAGTGGGTAGCACCCTCACCTCTGAGTCAGAAGGTTGTGGGTTCAAGTCCCACTCAGAGGCTTAAGCACAAAAATCTAGGCTGACACTCCAGTGCAGTGCTGAGGGAGTGTTGCACTGTCGGAGGTGCCGTCTTTCGGATGAGATGTTAAACCGAGGCCCCGTCTGCTCTCTCGGGTGGACATAAAAGATCCCATGGCACTATTTAGAAGAAGAACAGGGGAGTTATCCCTAGTGTCCTGGCCAATATTTATCCCTCAAGCAATATAATTAAAAACAGATCATCTGGTCATTATCACATTGTTGTTTGTGGGAGCTTGCTGTGCGTAAATTGGCTGCCGCGTTTCCTACATTACAACAGTGACTACATTTCAAAAGGTGCTTCATTGTCTGTAAAGCGCTTTGGGACGTCCGGTGGTTGTGAAAGGCGCTGTATAAATGCAAGTCTTTTTTTTACTATACTGCCTGAGTATTGCAGAGGAAGCAAGCCACTCGGTTGTCAGGGCAACCAGTGATGGACAATAAATGCCGACCTCGTCAGCAATGCCCACATCCCAAGAATGAATAATTAAAAAAGGATAGTCCAGCTCCAGTGATTTTTAGATTTACGATAATAAATTGTATAATGAAACTCCCGCACATTTTATGCAACAACTTTTTAAGTTGGTCATCAGGTGGATTGTGTGCTGCACTAATCGGGCAAGGATCAAAAAGCGATTCCCAACTGATTTCCTGGCCCTCATGCACATGCTCTATTCTGCTGGGACTGAGCCTGCCACTCAGGAAATCTGCTTGATTTATAAAGTAGTGCCTGTACATATGATAATGTGATTATTTATGTTGTGCTCAATATAGAAATATATCTTGAACAATACGTAATAATAGTGGTTGCTTTAACATTGTTTAATATGGCTAAGTATATTTATAAATACTGTACAGTGCTGTGGAGTATGTGCAGCTAATGCTGGAGATGTCTCATAGTGTTAAGACACTTCATGTGCTCCTGGTGTACACAGCGTTATGAAGACATAAGAACAGTTAGCAAGTCACTACGGAATAGAAAGCAGAGCAAAAATTGATCCTATATAAACAGGGCAAAAATTATGGTTTTAAGAAAAAAAGAGGATCCAGAGTTCTCCTATTGACTTGGGTATCAGTGGTAGCACTCTCACCTCTGAGTTAGAAGGTAGTGGATTCAAGTTCCACTCCAGAGACTTGAGCCCATAATCTAGGCTGGCACTTCAGTGCAGAACTGAGAGAGTGCTGCATTGTTGGAGGTGCTGCCTTTTGGATGAGATATTAAACTGAGGCCTCTTCTGCCCACTCAGTTGGACATTAAAGATCCCACGGCACTATTTTGAGGAAGAGAAAGGGAGATCTCCCGGTGTCCTTGCCAACATTTATCCCTCAACCAAAACCTAAAACAGATGAGCTGGTCATTTATTTCATTACAGTTTGTGGGACCTGGCTGTGTATAAATCGGCAGCCGCATTTCCTACATTACAACAGTGACTATATTTCAAAAGTACTACATTGGTTGTAAAGCTCATTGGGACGCCCAGAGGTTGTGAAAAGCAAGACTTTCTTTTCAAATAGTAAATGCGCCATGCATACAGACCAGGAAGGCCCCTTGTTCAATCCTTGGCCTGTGATGAGTAAGCTAATTTAGGCAGTGAGGCATCATTCTCAGCAGCCACTGACCAGGCTTCCAGTTCCTGGTTACTATTTGGTGACCCCATCTGGAAGTGCACATGGGTTGATGTCAGGTGAGAACAGGATTAAGATCAACTGTGATGGCCCCATGCTGAAATAATCTGTGACAAGCACGGTGAAGAATGGACACTTATTTTTTTTTAATTTGTTAATGGGATGTGGGCGTCATTGGCTAGCCCAGCATTTATTGCCCACCCTTAATTGCCCTCGAGAAGGTGGTGGTGAGCCGCCTTCTTGAACCGCTACAGTCCGTGTGGTGAAGGTACTCCCACAGTGCTGTTAGGTAGGGAGTTCCAGGATTTTGACCCAGCGACGATGAAGGATCGGCGATATACTTCTAAGTCAGGATGGTGTGTGACTTGGAGGGGAACTTGGAGGTGATGGTGTTCCCATGCGCCTGCTGCCCTTGTCCTTCTAGGTGGTAGAGGTCGTGGGTTTGGGAGGTGCTGCTGAAGAAGCCTTGGCAAGTTGCTGCAGTGCATCTTGTAGCTGGTATACACTGCAGCCACGGTACGCCGGTGGTGGAGAGAGTGAATGTTTAAGGTGGTGGATGGGGTGCCAATCAAGCAGGCTGCTTTGTCCTGGATGGTATTGAGCTTCTTGTGTGTTGTTGGAGCTGAACTCATCCAGGCAAGTGGAGAGTATTCAATCACACGCCTTGTAGATGGTGGAAAGGCTTTGGGGAGTCAGGAGGTGAGACACTCGCCGCAGAATACCTAGCCTCTGACCTACTCTTGTTGCCACAGTATATATGTGGCTGGTCCAGTTAAGTTTCTGGTCAATGGTGACCCCCAGGATATTGATGGTGGGGGATTCGGCGATGGTAGTGCCGTTGAATGCCAAGGGGAGGTGGTTAGACTCTCGATTGTTGGAGATAGTCATTGCCTGGCACTTCTGTGGCGTGAATGTTACCTGCCACTTATCAGCCCAAGCCTGAACGTCGTCCAGGTCTTGTTGCATGCAGGCATGGACTGCTTCATTATCTGAGGAGTTGTGAATGGCGCTGAACACTGTGCAGTCATCAGTGAACATCTCCATTTCTGATTCTGTTGGAGGGAAGGTCATTGATGAAGCAGCTGAAGATGGTTGGGCCTAGGACAATGCCCTGAGGAACTCCTGCAGCGATGATTGGCCACCACCAACGACAACCATCTTCCTTTGTGCTAGGTATGACTCCAGTTAGTGGAACCTTTCTCCCCCGATTCGCATTGACTTCAGTTTTACTAGGCTCCTTGATGCCAGACTCAGTCAAATGCTGCCTTGATGTCAAGGGCAGTCACTCTCACCTCACCGCTGGAATTCAGCTCCTTTGTCCATGTTTGAACCAAGGCTGTAATGAGGTCGGGAGCCGAGTGGTCTTTGCGGAACCCAAACTGGGCATCTGCGAGCAGGTTAGCTTGATAGCACTGTCGATGACACCTTCCATCACTTTGCTGATGATTGAGAGTAGACTGATGGGGCAGTAATTGGCTGGGTTGGATTTGTCCTGCTTTTTGTGGACAGGACATACCTGGGCAGTTTTCCACATTGTCGGATAGATGCCAGTGTTGTAGCTGTACTGGAACAGCTTGGCTAGAGGCGCGGCTAATTCTGGAGCACAAGTCTTCAGCACGGTAGCCGGGATATTGTCGGGGACCATAGCTTTTGCTGTATCCAGTGCGCTCAGCCGTTTCTTGATATCATGTGGAGTGAATCGAATTGGCTGAAGACTGGCTTCTGTGATGGTGGGGACCTCAGGAGGAGGCCGATATGGATCATCCACTTGGCACTTCTGGCTGAAGATGGTTGCAAACGCTTCAGCCTTGTCTTTTGCACTCACGTGCTGGGCTCCACCATCATTAAGGATGGGGATATTCATGGAGCCTCCTCCTCCTGTTAGTTGTTTAATGGTCCACCACCATTCACGACTGGATGTGGCAGGACTGCAGAGCTTTGATCTGATCCGTTGATTGTGGGATCGCTTAGCTCTGTCTGTAGCATGCTGCTTCTGCTTTTTAGCATGCATGTAGTCCTGTGTTGCAGCTCATTTTTAGGTACATCTGGTGCTGCTCCCAGCATGCTCTTCGACACTCCTTATTGAACCAGTGTTGGCCCCCTGGCTTGATGGTAATGGTAGAGTGAGGGATATGCCGGGCCATGAGGTTACAGATTGTGGTGGAATACAATTCTGCTGCTGCTGATGGCCCACAGCGCCTCATGGATGCCCAGTTTTGAGCTGCTAGATCTGTTCTGAATCTATCCCATTTAGCATGGTGGTAGTGCCACACAACACGATGGAGGGTGTCCTCAGTGTGAAGACGGGACTTCGTCTTCACAATGACTGTGCGGTGGTCACTGCTACCAATACTGTCATGGACAGATAAATCTGCGACAGGTAGGTTGGTGAGGATGAGGTCAAGTAGGTTTTTCCCTCGTGTTGGTTCTCTCACCACCTGTCGCAGGCCCAGACTGGTAGTTATGTCCTTCAGGACTCGGCCAGCTCGGTCAGTTGTGGTGCTACCAAGCCACTTTTGGTGATGGACATTGAAGTCTCCCACCCAGAGTACCTTCTGTGCCCTTGCTACTCTCAGTGCTTCTCCAAGTGGTGTTGAACATGGAGAAGTACTGATTCATCAGCTGAGGGAGGGCGATAAGTGGTAATCATCAGGAGGTTTCCTTGCCCATACTTGACCTGGAGCCATGAGACTTCATGGGGTCCGGAGTCAATGTTCAGGACTCCCAGGGTCACTCCTTCCCGACTGTATACCACTGTGCCACCACCCCTGGTGGGTCTGTCCTGCCGCTGGGACAGGACATACCCAGGGATGGTGCTGGAGGAGTTTGGGACATTGGCTGAAAGGTATGATTCTGTGAGTATGACTATGTCAGGCTGTTGCTTGACTAGTCTGTGGGACAGCTCTCCCAATTTTGGCACAAGTCCCCAGATGTTGGTGAGGAGGACTTTGCAGGGTCGACTGGGCTGGGTGTGCCGTTGCCGTGTCCGTAGCCGGTGCCAAGGTCGATGCCGGGTGGTCCGTCTGGTTTCATTCTTATTATGTTTCGTAGCGGTTTGTTACAACTGAGTGACTTGCTAGGCCATTTCAGAGGGCAGTTAAGAGTCAACCACATTGCTGTGGGTCTGGAGTCACATATAGGCCAGACCGGGTAAGGACGGCATTAATAGTGAACCACATGGGTTTTTATGACAATCCGATAGTTTCATGGTCACCATTACTGATACTAGTAATTATTTCCAGATTTATTTAATTAACTGAATTTAAATTCCCCAGCTGCCGTGGTGGGATTTGAACTCACGTCTCTGGATCATTAGTCCAGGCCTCTAGATTACTTAGGCGCGATATCAGAGAGCCTGTGGGCCACACCTCAATATGAGTCACCACCTTCAGAAGAGGTGTACAATGGGAAAACTGAAGTAGGAGGAAAAGTGATTTTAAACAAGTTTTGATCTTGCCCACAATAAATTACGTGACAGTGAATGTATAGGAGCGGTTTAATTCACACAAAAAAAAATCAGTCTCAGTTAATGTTTGGTTTCATATAAAGATAGAGGAAAGAAGTTCAATTGATGTAGCGCCTTTCAGATCCTCAGCACATACCAAATTGACTTACAGGTAATGAATTAGTTTTTAAGTATAGTCACTGTTGTTATACAGGCAAATGCAGCCAATTTATGCACAGCAAGATCCCAGAAACAGTAAATGTGATCAATGGTCAATTAATCTTTTTTGGTGGTGTCATTTGTTGGCCAGAACACCAGGAGGACAGAATAGTGGCATGGGATCTATTAATATATTTGCATATCCCCACATAGCACTTTGCATAAATAAAAAGGAGACATATTTATATATTTGAATGGAAAGAAAAGTAACATAAATAACAAAATAACAGCAATTGTAAGATAACACACAGTCTGCAATGCGTTGCTAGGGAGCAATACTTGAGGGGTTGAGAGGACATCATAAATCTCACTGTCATTGTGAAATAAATGTTTCATAGAATCGTTTGTTGCTAAATACACAGTGGACTTACACAATTTGAACTGAAATGCAGCATTATTGTATCACAATAACACTTATTTCATCATGACACAAAGGATAGACAGCTTTCTGGCACTTCTCCCTCCCTGGCAACAGTCTTTCTTTAATTGGAAACTGATTCTGTATAATTTACTCCTAAATTAAGTTGATTAAACAAAACAATTGAGCTGAATCGAAATCGGACAATGGCATAACTAAAGATTTGTGGGCGACAGCAAAATAAGAATTATAACAAAGATACAGCTTTAAAAAATAAAACAAACATAAGCAGAATATTATTTTCTGTCTTCACGTATTGCTGTCGTTTTACATTGCAGTAATCAACAATCGAAATGCAATTTTGTAGCTGTTACTGCATGAAGAAAACAACCTGGTAAAGATATTTAGCATTCAAAAAGATTAAAGTGGCTACTTGTAGCAAAATTGAGAGGTCGCACAACACCAGGTTATAGTCCAACAGTTTTATTTGAAATCACAAGCTTTCGGAGCTATCGATTGCTCCTTCCTCAGGTGAAGTAAATTAGATACAGAATCGCCAAAGCATATATAGATAGAAAACAAAGCATGTGTACTTTACAATTGCAGACCACTAAATTAAATCATCCTGACGATCTGCCGAGGTGTGATAAAGTTAATTAAGTCAGCCAGGAAGGTACCACATCAAAGACATAGCAAGATACAACTGAGACAATGAGGTGTAGTCGCAGGGGTTCTAACGTGTCAAAAGCTGCCGTCTGTATGTAAAACGAAAAGCTTTAAAAAAAATGTTACTTTTTTACTGGGAAAATTTTTACTTTTTTACTGGGAATCACATCTGTGAACAAGCTAACGACGACTCGAGTCCGGATCACGTCATGTATCGTGACATGACGTGATCCGGACTCGACTTGTAGCAATCCAGTGAATAAATCCAGAAATGCTCTTAGCTGGGATACTGGACCAGAATTTGCTGTAGCAGGGCATCTAATGGCGCCTGCCATTAGTTAGACTTGCCCACAAAGTTGCTGAAAGTGTGAGCTGATAATGCGCAGTGAGGGAAACAGGGCATCTGGGACCTGAGTGAACAGGGCAACCAACAGGATATCTCCCTAACCAACGAGATTTAAGGATTGGGAAATAAACAGCGGAAGGACTGAGAAGGAGGGCAAATTAAAGGGGGTGAATTCAATGTCAAATCAGGTATAGAAAGAGGGAAAGAAAGATTGGATTAAGAGAGAGAGAAAAAAAGAGGCAGAAAGGAAAAGTAAGATAAAAAAATATGTAAAATTTAAAATTTGGCATTTTTAAAATCTCCCCAAAAAATTCAAAACCTGAAAGAACGAGACGCCACACTTGTAATAGTTGATTTTCGGTGCCAGAGATTGGCAGTAATTAACACTTATCACATCGTTAAAGTGGTGCGTACGCTTGTAATGTCATGACTTAACTTTCTGTGGCGAGTGTAATGGACAATTAATGGGCAAACACAGCAAGTTCCTAAAAAAAGGGAGGCTAAGGATGAGATGCTGTTTCCACAAAGCGAACGACGGAGTGGCGCAACTCGGACAGCAACTTTTGGATATTCACCTTTAACCGCGCATCTGCTACTCACCTGAAATTGCTGCACCATTTACCCATAAATAATGGCGAGCGCCATTAGCCTTGCTGTTATTTTGACAGCAAATTCTGGCCCATAGTCTCACACATTGATCTATCTGATTAATATGGGCCAGAACTTGTGAACGCCGTTAGTTAGACATTTTTCTGCACCCTTCAGCTCAAAAAAAAATTTCCGCTGTAACTTGCTGGAAGTGTGAGCTGATAACATCATGGCGAGGGCAACGGGGCACCTGGGACCTTAGTGAGTGGCAGGAGCAACAGTGTATCTCCTTAACCAATGAGATTTAAGGATTGGGAAAGAAACAAAGGAACGATGAGGAAGGATGGTGAATTAAGAGTCAAATCAGGTACAGAAAGAGAAATAAAGGGAGGGAAATAAAGATTGGATTAAGAGAGAGAGAGAAAAGAGACTGGCTGGGGAGTCTAGAACCAGGGGTCACAGTCTCAGATAAGAGGTCAGCCACTTAGGACTGAGATGAGGAGAAATTTCTTCACTCAGAGGTTGGTGAATCTTTGGAATTCTCTAACCCAGAGGGCTGTGGAGGCTCAGTCGTTGAGTATATTCAAGACAGAGATCGATAGATTTTTGGATATTAAGGGAATCAAGGGATATGGGGATAGTGCAGGAAAGTGGAGATGAGGTAGAAGATCAGCCATGACCTTATTGAATGGCGGAGCAGGCTCGAAGGGCCAAATGGCCTACTCCTGCTCCTATTTCTTATGTTCTCATGTTCTTAAGGATGGTGAATTAAGAGTCAAATCAGGTACAGAAAGATAAATAAAGGGAGGGAAATAAAGATTGGATTACGAGAGAGAGAAAAAGGAGATGATAGGAAAAAGCAAGAAAAAATGTAAAAATTTAAAATTTAATATTTTAAAAATCTTCAACAACAATTCACTACCTGAAGGATAAGACTCCACAGTTTAAATTGTTCCCTTTCTAGGAAGAGGTTGATTGGCAGTCATTAACAATCATCACGTCATTAAAAGGGTACTTGCGCTATTAATTACTAGACTTGCCTTTCTGTGGTGGGTTTAATCGGCAAATGCTAATGTATAGATTCCAGGTCCTGAGTGAGTAGAAGTTTTCATTTTATGTCAAACTGGAACTTTTACACAGTTAAATTAATAGATTTCAGAATACTTCAAAGTCCATTCACTGTGCTGAATGCCTTGCACACAAAGCAACAATTATAGCCCCATCCATTTCTCCAAAAATAAATAACTAATTTTCACCCATTTCCCAGACAGTACGGAGGTAAAAGCACCACCTTATAATTCAGCAACCATGTGTTATTGAAATGAATTCTGCTGCAATTTCAATTCATCATTGAAAAATATACAATCTAATTTCAAATAAAACTGTTGCACATTATGTTCTTAAAAATAACGGGAGGCTAAGGGCGAGATGCCATTCGCGCAAAGCAAATGACGGAGCGGCGTAAGTCGACAGCAAGTTCTGGAGATTCGCAACTCACAGCGTGTCTCTTAATCCCATGAATTTGCTCGTCGATTTGCACACGAATAATGGCATGTGTCGTTAGCACGCCATTATTTTTCCAGCATGAGTGGGCCCATAATGATCAATTATACTGCACTCCATGTTAACCTGAAGACACTCAAATTACCACTAATCCCCAGCAGGTGGAGACAAAGCCAATGCATCTTCCAAATTAATCTACCTCATTTCTTCATCCTACCTTGGATCCAAAAATGCGTCTGCACTATTCTCTTATCCTGTGCTATATATCTAGCAGATGGTACATTTCCTTTATTGTACAGATGTAGAGGAGGTAAAGTCTCTGTGGAATTCTCTGTGGAAAAGTATATTCTCACGACAGCAGGAAAAGAGGGGCCTTTTGCCCGATTCATTTTGGTACAATGTATGGATTGTTCCCTAGTGAATCCAAAAAGACAGCAGTCATAAATCATTAAAGCAGGAGTGCTCCACTCATCTTTTTTATATTTGGGGAAAGCTATTGCGTATAATTCCCCTGTGCCTGTGTGAGTGTGTCTGTTTTATTTTACTGAGCTATGCTGGGGGTTTCTGTTTTTCACATTAAAGAGAACAGGGAAGTAACTCGGTTTTAGATTCAGCGAATACTTGTCGGGCAGTAGATTTCCTCTTATCGTTTAGGTAAAATTGAAAAGCCAGATTAGGGATTTTCCAATATTGTAGCCAAATCCGACTGAGGCTATTTTCTAGGTCGCTTCCACTAGCACAGTGCTCTGCTTAGATTGGGGCTAGAATAGCTGTGAAGAGTGGAATTGTCCGTGGTATTGATATGCCGTTCTCCATGGCTGTGATATGTTTCGCAGCCATTGTGATGGCAAAGTGAAGAAGAAGTCTTCTGACCATTCTGTTCAGGATTCACTGTTTTATTTCATGGTCTTGGACAAGACTATCCCATTCAAAATTCACGGACAACAGTGGGTCTCACTCATTGAGAGCAGAAAATGAGCATAATGCCCAGTTTGTTTCAGATATAGAATAAAAACAGAAAATGCTGGAAATACTCAGCAGGTCGGGCAGCATCTGTGGCGAGAGAAACAGAGGTAACGTTTTAAATTGTTCGGAAGGTTCTGACAAAAGGTCATCGACTGCGTTCCTGTTCCTGTTACTTCTATATCATTTGCGGTACAGTTTATACATGTAAGAATCAGTCGGGGTTATCTGTAATCGAGCAGATTCAGAAGCAAAACCTTTCAGTTAATAGCTGACTGTAATTAAATATAACCACTTTTTCAAACAAAAACGATCTAATTGCAAAACAACAACTCGGATTTATACAGCGCATTTAATGTAGTAAAATGTCCCAAGGCGGTTCACAGGAGTGTTATAAAACAAAAATTTGACACCGAGCCACATAAGAAACTAGGGCAGATGACCAAAAGCTTGGTCAAAGAGGTAGGTTTTAAGGAGCATCTTAAAGGAGGAAAGAGAGGCGGAGAGGTTTAGGCAGGGAATTCCAGAGCTTAGGGCCTAGGCAACAGAAGGCACGGCCACCAATGGCGGAGCGATTATAATCAGGGATGTTGAAGAGGGCAGAATTAGAGGAGCGCAGATATCTCGGGGGGTTGTGGGGCTGGAGGAGATTACAGAGATAGGGAGGGGCGAGGCATTGGAGAGATTTGAAAACAAGGATGAGAATTTTAAAAACCTCCAGCCAAGGGCATTTTACATTGCGTTCGAGTGGAATCTGATCCAATATAAAAAAAACAAGGAAAGGTCAAACTGTAACCTTAATCTTTGGAAGACTGCATAGCTGCTCACTCGCACGCACGAACGTGTACATTTCTAGATTATTCAAATCATACTGTAATTTGTAACTGCGCGTTATTTTTGTACTTTTATTTGCACTTTATGATAATCAGTTGTGGATTTTTTTTTAAATGTAGTTTTTATGGAAATGTAAATAAGCTGCAAAATAGTTTATAAAGTGTAATTTCTGTGCAAGAGACTGAAAGAAGTTTCTGTGGCCATGGCTTAGTTTTGACAGATTTTTGTGGGCGTGTCTTCCCTTAGGCTGTACGCTGCGCTCCTGGCCTTCGTGATGTAATACGCTGCACACAGCTCTGCAGCGCCGAACAGCAGGTCTACGTGTGGGGCCTCGCACAAGGTAAGTTTGTATTCTTTTCGGAGGTCAGCGGCGTACTCCGGAGCTATGCCGCCGACCATCATTTTTGCGCCATGATTTACGAAGGCTTGATTTGGAGCTTGATGTAGGTAAATGTTATTTATAGTATTTGGCCTTGCTGGTTAGCAACCTTCATGTCATAGAAAATAGTGCCATCTGTTCAAGATGCTTAATGTTACTTTTGATTTTACTAAGTATGTTGATTTGGTTTCCTTATCTGAGGAAAGGCATACTTGCCTTGGAGGCGGTGCAACGAAGGTTCACTAGATAGATCCCTGGGATGAGAGGGCTGTCCTATGATGAGAGATTGTGTAGAATGGGCCTATACTCTCTGGAGTTTAGAAGAATGAGAGGTGATCTCATTGAAACTTATAAGATTCTGAGGGGATTGACAGGATAGATGCTGAGAGGTTGTTTCCCCTGGCTGGAGTCTAGAACTAGGGGGCATAGTCTCAGGATAAGGGGTCGGCCATTTAAGACCGAGATGAGGAGGAATTTCTTCACTCAGAGGGTTGTGAATCTTTGGAATTCTCTACCCCAAAGGGCTGTGGATGCTCAGTCGTTGAGTATATTCAAGGCTGAGATAGATAGATTTTTGGACTCTAGGGGAATCAAGGGATATGGGGATCGGGCGGGAAAGTGGAGTTGAGGTCAATGATCAGCCATGATTTTATTGAATGGCGGAGCAGGGTCGAGGGGCCGTATGGCCTACTCTTGCTCCTAATTCTTAAATTCTTATGAACATTGTGTTGCCATGTGTCACCAATGAACCTTCGTATCCTATGGATTCTTAACCCAAATTCTCTTCTATTTTTCTTTAACGTTATAAGAACATGAGAACATAAGAAATAGGAGCAGAAGTAGGTCACTCGCGCCTCGAGCCTGCTCCGCCATTCAATAAGATCATGGCTGATCTTCTACCTCAACTCCACTTTCCTGAACTATCCCCATATCCCTTGATACCCTTAATATTCAAAAATCTATCGATCTCTGTCTTGAATATACTCAACGACTGAGCCTCCACAGCCCTCTGGGGTAGAGAATTCCAAAGATTCACCATCCTCTGAGTGAAGAAATTTCTCCTCATCTCAGCCATAGAGTCATAGATGAATAACGACACAGAAGGAGGCCATTCGGCCCATCGAGTCCGTGCCGGCTCTCTGTCGAGCAATCCAGTCAGTCCCATTCCCCCACTCTATCCCCGTAGCCCTGCAAGTTTATTTCCCTCAAGTGCCTATCCAGTCTCCCCTTGAAAACATTGAGTGTCTCCGCTTCCACCACTTCTGTCGGCAGCGAGTTCCAGGTCCTCCCCACTCACTGCATAAAAATGTTTTTCCTCACATCCCCCCTGTATCTCTTGCCCAAAACCTTAAATCTGTGTCCCCTAGTCCTTGTACCATCAACTAGTGGGAACTAAATGGCCGACCCCTTATTCTGAGACTGTGACCCCTGGTTCTAGACTCCCCAGCCAGGGGAAACATCCTCCCTGCATCTACCCTGTCAAGCCCTGTAAGAATATGCTTAAACAATCAAAATAAAAAGAAACGGCAAATGCTGGAAATCCAGAATAGGCCCATCAGCATGTGAAAAGACATTTCATTAGAATGGGAGACTGGAAGATTAAGAAGCCCTTTCCTAAGACAAAGAGATGCACTATTCTCTTATCATGGAGTCCTGACAGTGTGTGTAGGCAGGCTATTCCAGCATGTAGGCGTTATAGCTGAACTTAATCATGTCCTCACTCTTAAGTCCACAAATGTGTACTTTCAACATGGGGCCATGGGATAGCAATCATGTCTGGGGATCCTGGCTGATTTTCGTTTTCCTAACCCAAGGGTGATGAGGTTAACTGTAGCGTTCCTACTACTGCTTTGACTGAGATCAGCGAACCCAGCACCAATCAGTGACTGAACCTGGAACTGTCATAATTTGCGTGGCTGAACTACTCACTGGATAAACTAGCCAAGCCTTTGGGGAAGTAAAACATCGATCTTAGCGGGCTCTGTCAAATGGTGGCTCAGCTGAAAATTGACAAAACTCAGCTAAGTAAATCTGAATGTCAGTCGACTCTGGGACTAAAAATCAAGACCTGAATGAAAATAAAATATTCAACTGCTTGAGGTATTGGGCCATTAAGGACAACACATTGTTAAAATAATCAGGCATTAAATGTAAATAGAAGAATGGGTGTGCTGAAAGGGCCTTTCCTATCATGGTCACCATTTCTGGCAGTAGACAAGTGAAAAGGAAATCAGTGAAAGAACTAACTTTACCAGATCAGGAAGTTCGTCTGGGGACATTGGCAGATTGCCTTCATCTGCTCAAAAGTGACATGATTATCTTTTCACTCATTTTTGGACCTTATTTTCCATGAAGCTGGAACAATGTTGCATATTTTGTTAAAGCTGTAATCCGTGCAGCATGCACCACTTAATTACACACTGTCTAACTGGAATTTGATTCAATATCTGCCTTACGTTTATGAATTTTATTTAAATACTCAGAATTCTCTTAAGTAATTTTCTTCCCTTGTATAGGTCCCAAAGGAGCAGGCTGAATCCTAAGCCAAAGGGGAAAGAGATATTAAAACAGCTTTAGCTTTTGCAAATATTGCCAACAGTGAAGTAATCTGGATTTTTTTTAACTTTTCCCTCGGGTTATCATGACATGGAAAGCTTTGCATTCTGTGCTTCACTTCGTAAAGTTATTTCATGTGTAATATTAACATATGTTCATTTATTTTGAATGTTTGCAAGTAAGGTTTTGAATAACATTTTAAAAAATCAAGATACAATGCAATGAAGTGAATCACATCATTCCATCACTTGTGCTATGCATAATCATGACGAGAATAATGCAGTCTTCTAGTCTTCTGGCTCTGCTCCTTACCCAACCAAAAATTGCAAGATATATTATTTAAATGCAAAATAAATATATTACCATCTCCACAAACATTGACTTGCTTCATGGTGGAAGCAGATATCGGTTTGTGATTATACTACTAAGATCAGTTAAACACAAGAAAGAAAACTTACATTTATATCGCATCTTGCACATCCTCAAGATGTCCCCAAAACACTTCACAGCCAATGAGGTACTTTTAAAGTGTTGTCACTGTTGTAATGTAGGGAAACGCACAGCAAGGTCCCACAAACAGCAATGAGATAAATGACCAGATAACTGATTTTAGTAATGTTGGTTGAAATGTTGTCCAGGACACCGGTTTCACCAGCGCAATTCGCCTGAAATCGGGCAATCCAGCATTAAAAAAAAAATCACAGCATTTTAACCGCAAGTTACGTCGAGCATAAATCGAGTTTCCGCGACCTTTAACGCTGGTTTAAAAACATCGTGCTGGAAAGCCGGCCCAGCCCACAAAACTGGCTACACTCCCAGATCAAAATAATGAGCATGGCGAGTTTCCACCCATTTGAGGAGCCTCTTAAAATTAAACCCGTATTTTTTAGGCACAAAGGCACTAGCAGGCAGGTTTTAAATGTTTTTAAATATTTAAAAAATATTTAATTTAATAAGAAACTGACTAGTGTACACCAATGAAACTAGTAAATGGTTCAGTATGGAATTTTTTGAAGTCATTTTCAGTGATTTAAAATACTCACAGGTGTTGGACTGGACACTCTTATTAAAAATGCTTACTTTTGGTGATAAACCCATTTTTAGCTGTATTAATAAAACTGCACCAAGGTTACCACTCTTAAATACAATGGCCCAGAAATTGATCTCGCTCTGTTCCCGCGGGGGTAAGCCTTCCCCGCGATCTCTCACCTCGCTTGTGCTTTTTCAGATCCAGCTCGCACGAACTTGATGTTCCAGACATCAGCTGTGCTGGGCTTGCGTATCCCAGCGGCGTAGTGAATTCGTGCGAGCTGTGGGATCACGTGACTCAGTTAGAGCCAATGGCAGCACACCATCTTCCATTCATAAGTCTCACAGCATGGCTGTGAAATCTATGAATCTTACACCCCCCCAAAATAACAGCTAAACCTCAATTAAATTAAAAAAAAAACCATCACATTAATAAAATAAGTATAGTTAATTAAATTAATCATTTTAAATAAAAAATTAAATTTTTGAAAATTTTTTAAATCTTTTAAAAAGTTTTAAAAATAAACTTACCTGTCTTTAAAGTCTCTAAAAAAGATATACCTGTAAAAAAAAATTCAAAAAAATACTTAATTCACTACTTACCTTCTTAAAAGCGGGTCTTACTCCTCCTTTTTACATTTCCAAAATCTTCAGTACTTACCTGCGCGTCCAAAGCATGAAGTGCACAGCGTGCGCGCAGCCTGTAGCGCGCACGCGATGCACCGAGGACCCGCCCCCTTTTCTGAAGAGCAATTGCCGGTTTTCAGCGCATGCGCAGGGCATGCAGAAAACCGGCAATTGGAGTGGGAATACGCGAGAGTACGCAGTGCGTACTCTCGCGTCCCGGGATCAATTTTCGGCCCAATGGATATTTTTTAATGCAAGGGAAATGAAATAAATAATTACATTCTATTACACTGCCCGATTCATGGAAGATTTTACGTGTGATTATGCAAATGAGGTTGGGCGGAAACTGGAACCATAACTTTACTTTGGAAGACCAGCGCAATTTCAAGCGCAGTTTGCGCCCAAAGCAGAAACTCAACCCGTGTGTGTTTAAGTCTCTGGAGTGGGGTAAGGGTGCTACCACAGTGGCAAGGTCTCGCTTCTTCCCCCGCCTCTCCACATACAATGTTGTTTCACAAAACCATTCATTTGACTTCCTCCCTCCTCTACACAGACATAATAATAAGTAAGTCAGCTCATTCACGCCATTTAGCTGTCAGCTGTGGCTCAGTTGGTAGCACACTCGCTTCTGTCTCAGAAGGTTGTGGGTTCAACTCCCACTCCAGGGACTTGAGTACAAAAATCTAGGCTGACACTCCCAGTGCAGTGCTGAGGGAGTGCTGCACTGTCTGAGGTGCCGTCTTTCAGATGAGACGTTAAACCAAGGCCCCGTCTGCTCTCTCAGGTGGATGTAAAAGATCCCATGGCATTATTTGCGAAGAAGAGTAGGTGAGTTATCCCCGGTGTCCTGACCAATACTTCTCCCTCAACCAACATAATCAAAACAGATTATCTGGTCATTACCACAATGCTGTTTGTGGGAGCTTGCTGTGTGCAAATTGGCTGCCATGTTTCCCACATTACAACAGTGACTCTACTTCATTGGCTGTAAAGCGCTTTGAGACATCCGGTGGTCGTGAAAGGCGCTATATAAATGCAAGTCTTTCTTTCTCAACATGATGGAATTTTTTTTTTTTAATTCTGGCCCCATAGACGGCTAACAGCTCCAGCAAAATGACAGTGCCGTTGGCCTGGATAGTTTTGCAAGTTTTCGGCCCACACACCCTGATGCTGAAATAAAACTAATATTGCAACGACAGCAATAACAATAACTTGAATACATATGGTGCTTTTAATGTAACAAAATGGCCCACGGTACCTCACAGGTGGGTGTTGGAATGAATGCCGAGCCAGGAAGAGAGAGAGATTGGAAGATTATAGTCATAAAGTTACTTCAATATAATGGGCCTTTTTATTACTGTAATCGTAACCCTATAAAAACTAAAATATGCACTTACAACAAAGTTTTAATTAAAAATAAAACATTTTAAATAATTTAATTCTACTTGATCTGCTGGCCCCTTGTTCCCTTCATTTATCCCATTCTTTCTGCCCAGTTTTTTTTAAATTTTATTAAACTTGCATTTCATTATTTTCCTACCAAATCACTGGGGTAAATTTTAACCCGCAGTGGGTTTAAGTCAGGCAGGGTACAGGGGGAGTACAAAATGCACTCACAGGCCTAAGTTTGAGGCCCGGGACATTTCAACTCCTGGGCCTCATCTGCATGCTGCATGTCAGTTGCCTGCCTGAAATGAGTTTGAAGACGGTAGCTGGCCGCCAGGTGGGAATAGGAGTTCAGGAGGCCGGAGGCTGTCTGCACCCTAGAAAGGCTCGTCAACAAGAAGGTAAGTCATGAGGATCGGGTTTTGGGAGGATCTTGAGGGAGGATGGGGGAATGGAAGAGACGGGTTAGCCCCACAAAAGAATGCTTTGACTTTACTTTAGAAGGCCTCTTTGTCCTTCACAACAGCTGCCGACCTGCCTTCACCTACTGGGAAAGCCACGGCAACTTCCCCATTGAGGCCCGTGTTAAAATGCAATCAAGGTCCCATTATTAGATTTATTAAATTCAATTTCACAACATGGGATTTAACAACCAGGATTTGAACCCACAGCCTCTAGGCCGCTATTCTAGTATTGTAACCACTACCCTACCATTCCTACCGTTTGCCTCATTGAGCAGGATGTGACCTGTAACAACCTTTTAAACCTTCTAAGGAAGAGCCCAGCACCAGATGTTGACTTGTCTGTTCTCTCCCCAGATGCTGACTGACCTGATCTGTGCTTCTAGCATTCTCTGTTTTTGATGCACATTTCCATTTTTTCCCATTTTATTTGTATTCATAAACCTTATTTATTATGCTCTGTTCCCTAAGAAATCTCATTTTAAAAATGCTAGATGTGCACTGTTTGATTATTCTTATGAATGCGTAGGCTCCAGTGTACATGTCTTCCATACAGTTCTGGGAATTTGACATCAATATCATAAGCAATGGTTTCAGATCAAAGGCTCTTCCACTCATGAGGAATTGAATAGCAATAAGAACACAGGCAGTGAGTTTCTGAGTGCCACCCATTTGGGCCTCCAATGGAGCCATTTGTCATACATTACAAGGAACGTTCAAACAATAATGTTTGCTCTGAACAACCAAGTCCTGACTTTGTTTGTGATGTTTGGCAAATAGTGCAGAATGGCTTTGTACCTTAACAAGCAGTAACAAGCAGGGAATGAACAACATGACCCCTATAAGAATGAGCTGCTCTCCAATAAAGCTTTGTACATGTCACAGCCATGGCTATCAAAGCAATAAAAAAAGCACATTTTCCCAACATTGAAATGCATTTGATTGTAGAAGAGATACTGGCCAGGAAGGCAGCAATACTTGGCTTGGCACAGGTCCTGCAACTCTGACCCCTATTCACATACAAGAAATCCACACCAGCTTTGTCGATCAGCAAAAGGCTCCTGGATGTAAAGATAACAAATGTAAACTATATTTAAATCACAAAGCACACAAGATCTCTAGTGGTGGGTCACAGAAGAATAAAGTGCTGACATCAACTGAGGAAGCTCTTTGGCCTGTAAAAACTGGGGGCAGGGCCAAGGGGCAAATGGGTATATATAGCATCAAGTCCGGTAAGTGTTTTCTTTGTTATACTTTCCCATGCAAGTTACCAGATAGGAATGAAGTAGAAGAGATGCCATCACCTATCATTACTTGGTTTATAGATACTGACCCCGAAATTCCATGGACCATGATCCCGGCAGTTACGCTGGGATTATGTCCACCAGTGCCATCCAACACTGACTTCACCAGAATTTTCAGGGTTAGTGGAGAGCACCCGATTTGCATGGGGCTGATGGGCACCCGTGCCACTCTGCCAAGAGCTCAGATGCCTGCCCGGCCCATGCTGCTGGAAACTCCAGCATCTTCCCACTATTGGGGGCGGTACCCAGGGCCCGCTCCTGGAGACCCCATGCAAGCCCCCTCACCCTCCTGGGTAGGAGGGACATTCATAAATTAAAAAAAAAAAAATAGCCTGTTTTTCCGGGAGCTCCGACCGCTTCTCTAACCTGAACCCACACCCCGGTAGGATCCCATTCCGTCATTCTGGAAGCTGATACTTCTCAGCTCACTCAGTGTACCAGCCTCAAGTGTTACACCGGGGCCCCTTGTTGGCCGGAGAAGTGGAAACTTGTAGCAGAGGGAATCCCTGCTTCCAGCCCCAGACCTTCCCACATGGCTGGCCTTGTAAGTAGTAGATGGAGGCTCTGGCCCTTACGAGGCCAATCTGAATTTTCCAGATGAGGTTGGGTTCCGTTATCTGAGTCCTGAACTTTTTCCAAGCGGTTCTGGCAGGCTCCCGCTGGAGACGCAGCAACAATGCAGCGGAACGGCTGAGGAAATTCAGCCCCATTGTCTGTCGCTCACACGTGAGCAATACTGCAGGCCGGACATACTGGACTGGATTTTGTCTTGGGGTCGGGTTGGGGTCGTGTTAGCCACATTTCGTGTTGCCCCCCCCCCGACTCCAGATTAATGTGGATGAATGATGCAATTTTCACTTAATTGGGTAATTGAGTTCCAGCATGTGGGAACCCATGAACCAATTAGTGGTTTCAGTCTGAAAGTCGCCTCTGATGATGTCATCATTGCAGGTCAGAGACTGCCTGGTCTGGTCTCAGAGACTGCCTGACTTTTGGTGTGAGTGGACCTGGATATATGTGTGTGTGTGTGAGAGAGAGAGCGAGCGAGAGCAAGAGAGAGAGAGGAATTTTTTCCATCCAGGGCCTCTCACAGCAAGGCCAGGCAGTCTCTGAAGACATTCAATGCAGCAGCATCAGAGGCGACTTTCACACCTAATACTACTACTACCTTCATCACATCTCTGTTGTAATAGTGGACCTGCAGCTGATAGTCAGCTATCCACTTGTGCTCCCGCCAGGTTTCACTGGAGTGTTTCACATCAGGCGTACTTCACGTCGGAAAAGGGTTAAACTAGCTAAAATGTTTCAAAATGGCATTACAGAGCCAATTTAGGGCTTGTTAAGGGCTTTAATGGCCTCTCCCGCCTCTCGGAGGCGGGACGGAGTCGGGAACTCTGTGACCGATTTTGTCAAAATTGCGTGGAGGCGGGATGGGGTCGGGACCCCCGAATCTGCAACTTTAACCCCCCACATGCCTCCAAACCCGACTCCACGGGTCATTGAAAATCCAGCCCACTGCCTCTGCAATAATCTAATAATATCTACCTTTGTGTTCTCTCAGTAGAATAACCTAAACCATCTGGACTTCAGAACACCACTGCAGAACACGCCACACAAAAAGACACACACAACCACCACTATTGTATGCAGCACCAGCAAATCGACAGAATGGTGGATGAGAGGCTGGGGGAATGGAAACACCCAGGGGTAGAAATTGGTATGCTTTGTGCCCAAATTTTGGACATAAAATGGGTACAATGCATACTAATTTAGCAGTGGGTCGGCCTGCTCCCAATCTAGACAGGCGTTGGTCTCACTGCTAAATTCGTACGGCCCATTTTCTAGGCGTCCCAGGCGGACACCTAATACAGGCATTTGGCCCCTTGACTATGTTAATTAGGGGTCTAATGCCTGCAAACTGTTTCTGTTGAGCGGGGCAGGCATAGCAATGGGCGCCTGCCCCGCTCAGCATTCTCCAGCACCCCTGCGGCCAACAAGTTAAGGTAAGTTTTAATCAGGTTTTTTTAAAAACCTTTCTGTGGAGCCAGGAAGAACAGGAGTGCTCCCCGGTTCCATAGTCCTGGCGACAGGTCCCCTCTTTGCCCGCTCCAACCCCCTCCTCCCTGCCGGAACTTACCGGAGGGTCGCTACTGGCGAGGCAGGTGGCCCAAAATTGATTTTTCTTATGAGGCGTTTAATGCAGATATATGTAAAGTATTGGACACGGGATGCTTTTTCTACATTAAGGATGTTATACAACTGCAAGGTGTTGTAGTAGGAAGGAAAAATCGGTGATGCACATATTCCACGAATGGTGGTAAAGTAGCTAAGGACAAAGTTGAAAGAAACCGAAGAGTCGAGGTGGACTCAACGCTCAATATGTCCAATCCATGCAGAGCAACTATCAACAAAGCCAACAGATGTTGAACTACATAATCACAATAAGTCAAGGAAAGTGTACAGTGCTCCGGCCAGATTGTACCTTTAATATCGGCCCAGATATTCCGATCCCTACGGGTGGGTACGCGCTGTGTACCCACCCGTAGGGACATCGAAAACGCCGGTTTCAGGGCATGCACAGTGCATGCGCTGAAAACCGGCATTTCCGATCCGTCAAGAATGACAGACAGTCCAGAATGTCACCCGAGCACAACGCAACGCCATCCACGCTCTCAAGACCAACCGCAACATCATCATCAAACCAGCGGACAAAGGAGGAGCCATCGTCATACAGAACAGAATGGACTATTGCAAAGAAGCATACCGACAACTGGACAACCAGGAACACTACAGACAGTTACCCGCAGATCCGACCAAAGAACACACCCTCCAACTCAATAGACTGATCAAGACCTTCGATCCAGACCTTCAAAGCATCCTACGCGCTCTCATCCCACGTACTCCCCACGTGGGAGACTTCTACTGCCTCCCAAAGATACACAAAGCCAACACACCCGGACGTCCTATCGTATCAGGCAACGGAACCCTGTGTGAGAACCTCTCTGGATACGTCGAGGGCATTCTGAAACCCATCGTACAGGGAACCCCCAGCTTCTGTCGCGACACTACAGACTTCTTACAGAAACTCAGCACCCACGGACCAGTTGAACCAGGAACACTCCTCGCCACGATGGACGTATCGGCACTCTACACCAGTATTCCCCACGATGATGGCATCGCTGCGACAGCCTCAGTACTCAACACCAACAACAGCCAATCTCCAGACGCCATCCTACAACTCATCTGCTTCATCCTTGACCACAATGTCTTCACCTTCGACAACCAGTTTTTTACCCAAACACACAGAACAGCCATGGGGACCAAATTCGCACCCAATTACGCCAACATCTTCATGCACAAGTTCGAGCAAGACTTCTTCACTGCACAGGACCTCCAACCAACACTATACACCAGATACATCGACGACATTCTCTTCCTATTGTCCCACGGCGAAGAATCACTGAAAAGACTACACGATAACATCAACAAGTTCCATCCCACCATCAAACTCACCATGGACTACTCCTCAGAATCGGTTTCATTCTTGGACACACGAATCTCCATCAAAGACGGACACCTCAGCACTTCACTCTACCGCAAGCCCACGGACAACCTCACGATGCTCCACTTCTCCAGCTTCCACCCTAACCACGTTAAAGAAGCCATCCCCTATGGACAAGCCCTGCGAATGCACAGGATCTGCTCAGACGAGGAGGAACGCGATGGACACCTACAGACGCTGAAAGACGCCCTCGTAAGAACGGGATATGACGCTCGACTCGTCGATTGACAGTTCCGACGGGCCACAGCGAAAAATCGCATAGACCTCCTCAGAAGACGAACACGGGACACAACCAACAGAGTACCCTACGTCGTCCAGTACTTCCCCGGAGCAGAGAAACTACGCCATGTTCTTCGCAGCCTTCAACATGTCATTGATGACGACGAACACCTCGCTAATGCCATCCCCACGCTTCCACTACTCGCCTTCAAACAGCCGCCTAACCTCAAACAGACCATTGTTCGCAGCAAATTACCCAGCTTTCAGGAGAACAGCGACCACGACACCACACAACCCTGCCACGGCAACCTCTGCAAGACATGCCAGATCATCAACACAGATACCATCATCACACGTGAGGACACCACCCACCAGGTACATGGTACATACTCATGTGACTCGGCCAACGTTGTCTACCTCATACGTTGCAGGAAAGGATGCCCCAGAGCATGGTACATCAGCGAGACCATGCAGACACTGCGACAACGTATGAACGGACACTGCACAACAATCGCCAGGCAGGAGTGTTCCCTCCCAGTCGGGGAACACTTCAGCAGTCAAGGATATTCAGCCTCCGATCTTCGGGTAAGCATTCTCCAAGGCGGCCTTCGAGACACACGATGACGCAAAATCGTCGAGCAGAAACTGATAGCCAAGTTCCGCACCCATGAGGATGGCCTCAACTGGGATCTTGGGTTCATGTCACGCTACATGTAACCCCACCTGACGTAGAGTCATCCAGACTCGAGTCGTCGTGGGCTTGTTGTCTCTACACAGATGCGGCCGGACCTGCTGTGATTTCCAGCAAAAAAAGTTTTTTGTTTTCCATACAGACCCCAGCATCTGCCACATTTGACCCCTTGTGACCCCACCTCATTGTCTTTGATGTAATGTTTTCCTGACTGACCTGTTTGAACACCATTCACACCTTTGATTGCCGTGATTATCTCGTCTGGCAGTGTTCTCTGACTATATATGCTGTGCCGATATACATCTCTTCACTTCACCTGACGAAGGAGCAGTGCTCCGAAAGCTTGTGATTTCAAATAAAGCTGTTGGACTATAACCTGGTGTTGTGCGACTTCTCACATTTGTCCACCCCAGTCCAACACCGGCATCTCCACATCAAGAATGTTCTTGACAGATCGGACGCCTGCCCTGGAGAAGGGCCTCTGCGGGCGGATAGTTCCGCTTTCTGGAGAACATCCGCCCGCAGAAAACCCTTCGAATTCTTACACCTGATAAAAGCGTAAGGCCTGCTTTTACCAGGATAAGAGTTGAAATTTTTTTCACTGATTTATCATTTAAAAATACTTTAAAAAAGGTAAGTTTATTTTTAACCCCGTAAAAAACTTGATATTTTTTTCAAAAAATTAAATTTTTGTTTAAAATATTTAATTTATTGTAATTTCAACTAATTTTAAAAATGTGATTTAAAAAAAAATTATTTAAAGTTTTACTATGTTTTGGGGTGATCTCCATTCATATATTTGACAGGTCTTCCTGTCAAGTGTATGAAGGGAAATTCCCTTCTTTGATTGGCTCCCCATGGCCCACGTGATTCCAGGGACGCTGCGAACCACCTGCGCCCCTGGGATATGTAGGCCCTGCGCACTTGGAGTTGGCGAGGCCCAGGATCGGAACTATACACATCTCGGGAGCCCTCAGGTAAGTGCGTAGATTTTTTCTATAAAAAATACGGCCCATTATGTTTTGTTCTGGTCACCGAGACATAAGGGAGACATTCAAGGACAGGAGGCAGTGCAAAGAAGATCCATAAGGCTTAGTGTCAGGAGTCTCAGTTATGAAGCAACTCGAGCTTTTCAGCTTGGAAAGGAGGTATCTGAGAGATGATCTTATTGAGATATACAAGATAGTTAAAGAAATGGAATCTGGAATATTCGTTCAAATTAAACTGCAAGAGTAAGAGAAGGGGACACAGATTCAAACAAGTAACAGGTAAATTTAGAAGTGATATCAGGAAATTCTTCATCACACACAGAGTGATCAGCATAAGGAATGGACTTCCAGATAGAGCAATGGAAGCAAAAACCCTGGAATCATTTAAGAAACAATTGGATATTACAATGCAGAGACTTCAGGCTCTTTTTGGATAGTTGAATTAAGATGGGCTGAATGACCTTCCTCAACTATTATTATCTTGTGATCTTGTGAAATATGTAGCATGGCGCAAGTAACACATTCTTCACTCAGAGGGTGAATCTTTGGAATTCTCTACCCCAGAGGGCTGTCAATGCTCAGTCGTTGAGTATATTCAAGATGCGGAGATGCCGGTGTTGGACTGGGGTGGACAAAAATGAGAAGTCGCACAACACCAGGTTATAGTCCAACAGATTTATTAAGTATATTCAAGGCTGAGATCAATAGATTTATGGACTCTAGGGGAATCAAGGGAAATGGGGATCGGGCGGGAAAGTGGAGTTGAGGTCGAAGATCAGCCATGATCTTATTGAATGGCGGAGCAGGCTCGAAGGGCCGTATGGCCTACTCCTGCTCCTAATTCCCCACATCACAACAGTGACTCCACTTCAAAAAGTACTTCATTGGCTGTAAAGCGCTTTGAGACGTCCGGTGGTCATGAAAGGCTCTATATAAATGCAAGTCTTTCTTTCTTTCTTTAATTCTTATGTTCTTATGCACACAAGGAAATATAATTTAGCTCACTCTGATTGTATGAAATAATTACAGTACCATAACTGAGATTTTGTGAATTGATGATTATACTTTCACTAAACCCTCCTGATAATCCCAATTGCCAACTAATTGTGATTGAGTAGGGTGTACTGGCAAAATACAACCACAAGATGGTACTACAACAGGATGTTTCAAGTTGTATAAAACGCCAAATATTCTGCTTTTGCATTTCTCTTTTACTTTCTCTCTTTCTTTACAGATTTAATATTGAAGTGGACCATATGTGTATTTCATTAGTGCAACATAATTTGACTGCAGGCTATGACACACATTTCAGGTCTAGACATAAGACAGCAATATTTTTTTTTATTCAGAGGGATAGTGCTATAAGCAATTAGTCCATTATGAACCGCTTATAAAAATGGTGTGAAAGTAACAGCTTACCAAACGTTCTTGGGGATTGGGGTAGTTTTTCTACTCATATGGACAACATATGTCACAGCAAATTAAAGAACCAGGCAATTAATCTAAGAGCAAAGCACCTTCAGCTAATGCATGCCCTTTAAAAACAATTTACATTGCGTTTATAGGTTTGGCCATATGATACCGATTTGATAATTTAAATGAAACGCTTATAATCTTTCATACAAAGATTTTTATTCAAACCAAATTACAAACGAATGCAGGAAAATGGTCTCAAATTGATTAACCAGCTATTCATCTCATTGTTGTTCATGGGATGTTATTTCCATAGATTGGCTGCTGCATCAGTCTACATCCAGTCAGTGAACCTCAAAATATTTTTTTGTTTAATGTGTCTTCTTTGTGGTGTATAAATAAAGAATTCTTGCAAAGATGTTGTTGCAGACTCTGGACAGGGTGATGGATATTTAATCAAATGAATACAAGTAACAAAATAAAGACCTAGAAATTGGGGAAAGCTGGAAACCGGCCGGTAAACTTGGCAGCCAAGGATAACGGCCGCGAGAGCATTTTGGTTCTGCCTGCTCATTGACATCAGTGTGGCGGTGATTTTCTGGTGCAACGCGCTCTTTGCAGCGCTAATCTCAGAAGGAGGCCAAAGGTCGCCTCGGTCTCCCGCTTGCAGTGTAGGGGAGCGGGGAAGAAAGGAGCGACCCCAACAGTTGCCGTACTTGCTCCAAAAATATGAGCTGCCACCCAATGTTTATCAATTTTTTATTTGTTTATGACATGAATGCAGATAAAAGAGATCTTATCAGAGATCATCTTCAATCGTTGCAATGGAGTTCACCCATTGATTGATTGGTAAAAACAGATGGTCAATTCGCATTGTATAATTCATGAAGGCTCAATAATTACATGAAATTATTCTTCGATAATACATATCCTGGATCATATAATGCTGGCTCATTGCATATATTTCTCCATATAATAAACGAGTAACTGAAATATCTACATTCCCTTTGATGACTCTGCCATCGCCATTCACACCTCATCTAGAGTCATCTTTTGTTTCTTAACTTGTCCCATTACCTCTCTTTATGCCTTGCACCATCATCCCTTTTGTCAGTCAATCTCTCCTGCCTTCCAGCCTGTCACAGACCTTCCCTTTGTTCTTTCCTCCCCTCCTCCCTGCCCCTGCTTAAAAATCTGTTACTTTTCTAAGCTTTTCCAGTTCTGACGAAGGGTCCTTGACCCGAAACGTTGACTCTGTTTCTCTCTCCTCGATGCTGCCTGACCTGCTGAGTTTAAAAAAAAAGTAAAAAGCTTAACCATACAGACTGCAGCATTTGACACGTTGGACCCCCTGTGACCCCACCTCATTGTCTTAGCTGTATTTTGCTGTGTCTTTGATGTAATGCCTTCCTGACTGGCCTGATTGTCTATCTGCCGAGGTGTGATGGAGGGCAGTCAGAAAGATTTACTGTAGTCGTCTGACATTGTATGCTACACATTGTTCTCTGTCTATATATGCTTTGCTGATTTGTATTCCTTAACTTTACCTGACGAAGGAGCAGCGCTCCGAAAGCTCGTGATTTCAAATAAAACTGTTGGACTATAACCTGGTGTTGTGCGACTTCTCATTTTTGTCCATCCCAGTCCAACACCGGCATCTCCGCATCATGACCTGCTGAGTGTTTCCAGCTTTTTCTGTTGTTATGTCTACATTCCCTGTTGTTATGTCTACATTCCCTGTTGTGCTGCAAAGACTGAGATGTGCTTGACTGCAAATGTATTTCCCAACAGTGAATCCTGTGGTGTCCGCTCATTTATTAAAGGGTTTATGAAAAAGTACTTGTATAAGTATCTAATCTGGGAACAGGTCCGGTACAGTCTCATCGTTAGGTTTAGTTATTCTTCTGTGCCTAACGCGGCCCATTGATTAACTGGGCCTATCCATCTGAAATCCAACTGTGAGTCTTGTCATATAACACTGCCCGAATCCACCACCACAGGTCGCGAATGTATTGCAACCATGTTTGGTTTTCAGTTGAGGCAGATGGAATTATACTATTGACCTGTATCAATAAATGGAATAACATTTAATTACCATCAACGGAAGTGGCTGTGAATTTCACTGAGTGTTACGTTTTTTGCGGACGTTGAACAACTACTGTTTAGGTTCAGTTGTTGAGTCGAGTATTGATAGGAAATGGGTGTGTTTTTGTTGAGGGGTGAAATTATTTGCTGACCCACAAACTCTGTAGGCCTCCCAGGAAAGCTGCCAGAAAATGCAACCGCCCCCCTCCCGCCGCCGCCACTGATGGGCAAAAAAAATATGAAAGATTGAAAGAACCACCTTGGCAAAGGGGGCGTTTGAAATTCCAGAGTCCATCCACGTAAGTCCTGCCAGACTCCTGATGGCCGTTAACGCTGCTGAAAGACCTTTTCACGGCAGCAATCACTGGCGTGATTTAGTGCGTGTGGCAATGCGAGCGGAGAACTCCAAAATGAATGAACTGGCAAAATACTCTCACTGATAGCGGGCAACGGGAGCGCTGCCGACCTGCCAAAAATGGCGGCCGTGGGACCCGCCACCAACTGGCGGAAGAGTGCCGGCCGCCGTTTATTTGCCATTTCATGGCGGTAACGGGTGGAGCAAACCACCCGAATTTCTAGGCCCAACAGTTTTTTCCAATTTCTGAAAGGTAACCACTTTAGCTAATCAAAGGGAGCAGATGTATTTGAAATCATGTTACATCTTCTAAAACACTACAGCAAATGCCATAATTTTTGGTTATTCATTTTGTTTAAGGCCAGAAGGTCCATATCATCCAGAGATATGTGCAATTGGAAGAATGGGGCATGACCCTATTGTCAATTAGCACTTACAGCATATTTCAAATTGTCTTAATGTCCATTTTCCTCTAATAAAAGTGTGAAATTCTCATCTGTTCTGATCTCTGCACTTCCATAACATGGCCTTCAAGATAAATCAAAACTTCCCATTATCTATGGTGTTAGGAAGGGCTTGCAGGGCAAAAGGACCAAGGTGAAATTTCTGGGACAGACACCCTCTGGAGAGCAGCAAGAACCTAACAGCTTGCCAACATCAAAGTCCCTATCCCAAAACATCAAAAAAGAAAGGACTTGCATTTATCTAGTGCCTTTCACAACCTCAGGACGTCCCAAAGCGCTTTACATTCAATTAAGTACTTTTTGAATTGTAGTCACTGATGTAATGCAGGAAACCCAGCAGCCAATTTGCGCAAGGTAAGGTCTCATAAACAGCAATGTAATAATGACTAGATAATCTGTTTTAGTGATGTTGGTTGAGAGATAAATATGTGGCCAGGGCACCAGAGGGGAGTGTGTGCAATGCACTTCTTAAATTAAATAGCCATTTTTTTTTATGGTGCTGAGTGCCTCTCCTATTAGTTCCATTATGTTCAGAACATGGCATCTAACAAAGAGCATCTTGGGTTGAGGAGTTGTGGTGAGCCACCCAATTCGGAGGGAGGTCATTTGAATCACTTTTCACATATAAAAGGGATCTCCTGTAATCCACTATCCAGATAAAACATGAGCATCTCCAAGACTCACTATCGACTGGCATGATAGTATTGCATTCAGATCTTGAGAGCCCTCAAGCCTAAGCCTAAACAAATATTGCCTTGAACATCTGCAGGATTCAGTCTAAGCTGAATTCATTCAATTGCACAGTTCAGTAATTAAACTAAGTCAGAATGTAACTACACTCATCACATTTTTAACTCAAATCCATGCTCTCAGGATTGCCAATTTCACTAATGCGGTCTGCTAAACCTTTCCTAATATTAAAGAGACTTTGCTGAGTCTGCTAGTTGTTTAGTCTGTGAAAGCATCCGGACCAGGAGAGCTAACACTATCACTCCTCACGGGTCCCTGAGCCGCAGCACCAGCCAAAAGAAAAAAAGTTTAGGGCACTTAGGAATAAAACTATTTATAAGTATGCATTCATTAAAAGTAACTTGCCTTCTACATATCCTTGTTCAGTCTCTTTTTTGGTAATGTATTTAGAATGATCTTAATTGGGAGTGAATTACTTTTTGACCAGAAGTCTGACTCTCTCAGCAGCTAAAACAGACACAAATTCAGTATCCTGATTATCAAAGGATATTCTACCAACTCACAGTTTGACCATGAACCAACAAAATGTGTAAGACATAACATGGCACAACAACAATTTATATAGCACCTTTAATGTAGTAAAACATTCCAAGATGCTTCACAGGAGCGTTATAAAACAAAATTTGACACTGAGCCACATAAGGAGCTATTGGGGCAGATGGTAGGTTTTAAGGAGCATCTTAAATGAGGAAAGAGAGGTAGAGAGGCGAGAGGTTTAGAGAGGGAATTCCAGAGCTTAGGGCCTTGGCAGCTGAAGGCACGGCCGCCAATGGTGGAGCGATTAAAATCAGGGATGTTCAAGAGGCCAAAATTAGTATGGCTGCTGAGGACTATATTATTGCTGTCACATTTTGAGATTTCAGACTATGCTACTACAGGGGCGCCTTGGCGAAATACATGTTGAAAATGCTACTGTTGAGCTGAATATAGCTATCAAGGCATTACATTCACAAGACAGCAAGGCTGGCAGGTTTAAATTAGATCAGAAGATGGGGCATCTGGACCCGCACCCTAGAGACAAAGATAGTTCGACATTCCAGTGATTGTTCACACTCATTCTGTTGGGTCAACTATTCAATTGAACTCAGCAGGGATCATTGATAAGGTAGGGTGATGGATTTCACTCTTGGGGAGGTGGGGGTGGGGAGTGGGGGTGGTGTTGGGGGTTAGTCAGTTTCACTAAAAGCTAAAACTGCAATAAGGCTTTTAAGAAACAGAGATAGCTACAAAAACGGAAGGCAGTCAATCAGCAGAGTGTAGCAAGAATGGGGGGGGGGGGGGGGTGAAACATGAGACTGTAGGGAAGGGAGGTTCTGCCCTCCACTATAGGACAGAATGTGGATGAGCTATTTTGCTTAAGTAAGATGACCCATTGAATTGGTGTAGCATAGCATGTTCATTATTTTTACATCATTATGTGAAAATCAGTTTTAGCGATTTGAATTAAGTGAATTTGATTATAACTGTTGCTCTGATTTTTCCCTTACTGTGGAATGCAACAGTTCGAGCCAAGCAGCTCTCATCTAGTGTTAATTCGGTCCACCTTCTGAAAGATTGTAGAAATACACGTGTAATAGACACAGATGTCTGGTTCAGGTCACAAGGGTGTACCATTGTTACATCATCAGGAACTACCATCATACAAGTAGATATAGGGCAGTGCGAGCCAACTCTCCAAAAGGCAAGATGCTGAGACCACTTATGGGAGTGACTCACGCCACTAAACCTAATGAGGTATCTATGGTAGACCCAAATTTGTAACAAGTGCACATTCATTTGGTTTGTTGAAACATCTAAGACATATTTCTAGTCTCTTGATTACATTTCTAACAGACTGTCGAGGGCCCGGGGCAGAGGCACGGGTTGCACGGCTCTAACTGTGACTCACCTCCACTCCTAACAGTGTTGACTCCTTTCTGGGTTTTGGTAACCATCTGCTACTTTGCCCAAATGACCGTACTCGTGCGCGAGTGAGACAGTGAGTGTTGAGAAGCTATTCAACTACAAGGAGCACCACAGCCGAGTCTGATCCTGTCCTCACCTGACTCGCAAATATGCGCACTTCCAGCTGGATAGTGGCCAAGAGCGGGAGGCTTGGCAGATTTTCTCATGGGTTAAACAATCAATTATAGCGCATCTACCACTATCCTGGCTGAGATCGGCTAAATCAGCACAGGCTGCAAAGTGAATTTATACTTAGTCAATACTCAACCGACACATCAAAAAATTAAATAAAATTCTCCAGCAAGATCGGGTTGAAATGAGCAAAAGGAAATTCATGTTCCATGAGGTAGATATGATGGGATCTCTCTGGCTGCTGTTACCCAGTCCATCTGCTCAGAACATAAGATTCAGGAGCAGGAATAGGCCATACGGCCCTTTGAGCCATTCAATAAGATCATGGCTGATCTTCGACCTCAACTCCACTTTCCTGCCTGATCCCCATATTCCTTGATTCCCCTAGAGTCCAAAAATCTATCTATCTCAGCCTTGAGTATACCCAACGACTCATCTCCCACAGCCCTCTGGGGCAGAGAATTCCAAAGATTCACAATCCTCTGAGTGAAGAAATTCCTCCTCATCTCAGTCTTAAATGACCGACCCCTTATCCTGAGATGATGATCCCTAATTCTAGACTCTCCAGCCAGGGGAAACAACCTCTCAGCATCTACCCTGTCAATCCCCTTCAGAATCTTATATGCTCTGTATAATCTGGCTAAAATGGAGGTTTTTTGGAGAGTTTTGTAAATTAAAACTTCTGTTCTCCCAAACTAAAACCTATTTATTTAAATGATGAGAAGAAACTCTGGATAAGTACCTATTGGTGAAGGTGCTTACCTTCTTCACTCTCCCCTTTAACATGTCACACAATTCTGCATTTATGGCTATTTTAGACTTCAATATTGCATAAAAGCTACTGCAAGAAGTACTATGCATGCAATATAGTTTGGTGGCGTTCTGGATGTTCAGTCCAGTTCCTCCTCCTACAGTTTTCCAGCTATACCTGTGGAGAAGATATGTCACATTGCCCTTCATCTAAGAGCCATTGAAGAACTAACACAAATCATTTTCAATTATGATGGACCAGCTTTGATGACAACGAGCATGGACTTTGGGCTTATGACCACGTAAATGGAAAGCAAGGGATCTTCTGCCTCTACTACCACAGCACTACAGTGGCCATTGAGGCAATGAACATCATTAGCTGATTATAACAGAATGATGTGGGTAGAAAGCTGGTTGCTAGGTTTCTTGAATCCAGGTTCTGCTAGGTTAGCAACAAAGATACATTTCAAAGGTCCGTGATGCAAATGTGGAAAAATTTCATTCCTACAAATGCCCTCAGCGAAATCACTGGTAGCAATTATTTGACATTTATTTTGGCACAAGACTACATATTTAAGTATGGTTATAAAGTACACTTTGCTTCGATTTTGAAATTGAATCATATTTTCAAAGCTGCCTTTTAACTGTGGATGAGTTTCCAGTTGCTGCTTATTAATATATTCAACTCTAGAAAAAAATGAGATAAAGAGATCTTTGAATCATTCATTCAGTTTTGAATTGGTTGATAGCTGAATTTAACAATACTATGCAAGAGTTTTAGGTCATCATGAATTTAAGTTAAATGTGAGTACTACTAAGCCGTATGAACATCTTTTAAAGGCAGTCTGCATTGTACCTTTTATTGAAGTAACCCAAGTGGGATCTCTGCCAGTGAAAGTCTATACTGGACAAGAGTCAACTATTTGGCCTTATTTGAGTAGCACATTGGGTTTAGTCTCAGCTGTGCAATGATGATGGCAGCTGCCCGTCTCGAAAGATGATTGTGTAAGTGCCAAAGCAGTTCAGTTACTTTGCCATGCTGCAACAACGTGAGTGGATGAAGAGTCCAATTCTCGAGTGACAGTCCATGCTACAGATGGTGCAGGCACAAGTCACGGGGTTAGATGGTGAAACCTGTGCAGTATTGACTCTTGAAACCTGATGCACTTTCCCCTTTGCTCTCTTCTCTTCCCTCTCTCTCAGTCTCCTCTCTTCAGCCTCTTTGGCTCCCTGATGCAGCGCCGCCTTACAGTGTGGCCTGTTGCTAGCCACAGCTTCCTAGCTTGCAGTATCAATGTTAAATACTTCGACGTCCCCCTTGCAAACGTCATTGAACCTGAGCCTAGGTTAGCCCAACAGCTTTGAAGCATCTGCAAGTTCTCCGTACAAAAGACCCTTTGGAATACACACATCTTCCATCTGATGTCGATGACCAAGTCACCGGAAGTTTTGATGTTTCAGAAAAGTTATTAGATTTGCTACTTAACTTCCTCAAGCACTTTGGCATCAGGAACTTTGTCTTCCCACTTGATATTTAAAATATGGCGGGGACAGTGGGTGCCTATTGTTAACGGTCCAGGTCTCGCTGTGGAGTTATAACTGAGTAAAGTGAAATATTCACTGCCGACTTGGAGGGATTCCTAGTGATTTAAGCTGCTCTTTCTGTGACTGTAAAAGCCACATTCATTCTCAGTATTTTGGCCATTCGATCTTTCCAGGCACCAACAACAACAACTTGCATTTGTATAGCACCTTTAAAATATCCCAAAGCATTTCACCAGGAGGAGATTACACTGGTACTGGTTGAGAGGTCATGCCCAGCTGCATTCAGAATGACTGTCTGCAAAAATAGCAGGCTCATTCATTTCCCCAAGTGTATGGAGGAAAAGTTGTCTGTAAAACAAAAATGTTATGGCATTGTCAATTTTAGTAACATGGAGGGCATGGTAGACTGTGCCCTTCATCTTTAGTCAATTTTGCATGGTTCAGCTTGCAAGCATACTTTCTGACACTGTTACATCACCTTCAAATGCCAGCAAAGCGCAGGTACAACTAGGCATATAAATGTGTGTGGTTTACTGTAGAGCAATCTTTGGATTATGAGTCATCCAAAATGTGTACAATTTCTGTGGTGTGCTGTATGCTGCATAACTTTGCTGTTCAGTGGAGTATTCACATTGAAACCAGTGAGGAATTGACCTATGCGCTGGCTATTCGAACAGCCTGTGCTGACACTGATGAGCCAACATTAATAAAAAGGGATTTGTGGCAACGTCACTTCAGCTGCCATCATCTCTTCACAGCTTAGACTAAACCCAATGTACTGCTCAAATAAGGCCAAATAGTTGACTCTTGGCCAATGTTTATCCCTCAACCAACGCCTAAAAACAAATTAGCTTGTCATTATCACATTGCTGTTTGTCGGACTTTGCAGTGAGCAAATTGGCTGCCGCGTTTCCTACATTACAACAGTGACTACCCTTCAAAAGTACTTCTTTGGCTGAAAAGTGCTTTGGGACGTCCTGAGGTCATGAAAGGCGCTATATAAATACAAGTTCTTTCTTTCCTTCTTTTTTTTCTCTGTATTTATTGAATTCTTTTCCATGACTGATACAATTCACACACTATAGACCACAATTATAATATATAATTGATCAATATAATTTCATCAAATGACTGTGAGTCAATGTACAAACCCCTGTTTTTATTCCACATATCCTTCGGATCAAATTATTATTTCATATAAACAATACCAATGAATAAGCAAATGCACAAAATTAGCAGGTCACACGTTGAGCCCCTGATCTGTGCTCGGTTAACTGATCTCATTTGGGTCAGTGGTGGAACACTATAATTGACCTCCAAGTCCTGGGCTAGGGAGGGGCAAAATCAGCCAGGATTCTCACTCCTGCTCCCTAAACAGTGACCTCTGTTAGAAACTGAACATGTGTGGACATGCTTGGTAAAGGCATGATTGGTCTATGATGCTCCTAAAGTCAATCAGCCTCCCAACACTCAATATCTAGGCTCAGTCATGAAAGAATGTCCAATATAAGGGTTACTCACGCCTTCACATATATCTTTGCACTATTTAGAGAATTGTGTAGCTGACCACTAGGGTCATAGCTAAAGAATTATTTAATAAGTATGAAACCAAATTACTGTCTCTTCTGGTGCCCCAGTTGATGCAGAGACAGTTTAAAAAATGGGTACAGGTGAAAGAGAATCAAAAGCACAGAGAAATAGAGACACCAAAAAAGACATCTGCATGTTCCAACATTAGAAATCATAAACAGGTTATGCACTGAGAAGATCTTCAGCAAAGAATCAAAAGTAAATTCAGTTCAAGTCACTTCAGCTCAGTTGCCTGTGGATGCACTTCAGAACACAATACTGACACATATCGAAGATATCAGGAACTAAGTGAGCAGAGAGTGGCAATGTCACACTGATGCCATAAGAGACAGGCATTGTGGCTGCTGCACTGTAAATTCTATTATTCTTTAATTGAATGAAAAATAAATCTTCTGTAGTTCAGGATGTGAGCATTATGGTATATAATAAAAGAAAAAAGATTTGCTTTACAGACAATGAAGCACCTTTTGAAGTGCAGTCACTAGTTGTAATGTAGGAAATGCAGCAGCCAATTTGTGCACAGCAAGCTCCCACAAACAGCAATGTGATAATGACCAGATAATCTGTTTTAGTGATGTTTATTGAGGGATAGATATTGGCCAGGACACCTGGGATAACTCCCTGTTCTTCTTCAAAAGAAGTTCTTTTACGTCCACCTGAGAGCAGACGGGGCCTCGGCTTAACGTCTCATCCGAAAGATGGCACCTCCGACAGTGCAGCACTCCCTCAGCACTGCACTGGGGTGTCAGCCTAGATTTTTTGTGCTCAAGTCTCTGGTGTGGGACTTGAACCCACAACCTTCTGACTCAGAGGCGAGGGTGCTACCCACTGAGCCACGGCTGACACTGATGCAAAACAGCTACGACTGCCTGATCCAAGTCCTGAGCAAGGACCGTTTACTAAGTGGCTATAAAGTGGGAAATTATTCTCTCCTTCCCAACGATCAGCACTATCATTAAGGCTTTAATATCCACAGTGAATGACATCTAAAACCACATTCACAATTCGTCAAAGGAAATGTAATTTATTTCAACAGCACTTGTACTATTTCATTTAAGACAGAATTTCAAATCATTCACATACTGGTGCAAGTCTGAGTTTAAACTAGACTATCTGTTTGAATTCAATGCAAAGGTCATTTTTGGCCACAGTTTAAGTATACCCTGAGACCAAAACATTCTTAAGAGGAGTAGGACAGCAGATGTCTTGGCAAAATATCTGTCAGCTGAAAATTTAATTTCCATCTGGCAAAACATCAAAAAGTCTAAAATGTAAATCAATCATTCTCAGGATATGTGGGAATAAGATTTGTACGATATTACTGTGGAACGAGAGACTTATGTTATCGCACCAATCCCACTTTGCTAATCCTTTCCATATAATCATCAGGTTCAGAATACAATGTTGAAGAATTGTCTCCTTTGGAAAAGGCCAATTAGGATCTAAAGCTTTTCAAACTTTTTTCCATCAAAATATTTTGCAATGCCATCATCAATTCTGCTTTAGGCTTTAACTTTTAGCAATTGTGAAATGCCTGGCATCAGCATAATTTTCATGCCTTCATCTTTATGAGTTGACATAGCAAAAGGCATTTTTTTAACATGGCTATCAATCATGGACAATAACAAGCAGTAGTCCTGTTTTATAATTCTGTATTGTGCATATTTAAGGAGAAGCTAAATAAATACATTGGGGAGAAAGGAATAGAAGGATATGTTGATAGGGTGAGATGAAGTAAGGTAGGGGGCTCGGGTGGAGCATAAACACCAACATAGACCTGTTGGGCAGAATGGACTGATTCTGTGCTGTAAACTCCTACGTATTTTGTTTTCTCTTTGTTCTGTGGCAGCTGTACAGAACTCTTGCTACAATATAGTTGTAAATCACCTCACACTGTTCTACAATGTTTGTCTGTGATTTTGAGCCTTCTTCCTTTCTATTGCTCATTGGTTCCTGTTCTGCTTGTTTCATTGGGTTTGCGTGTTTTACAACATATTTAAAACAAGAGAAAAAAACATAGATTAACAGGTCATTCATCTCATTGCTACTTGTTAGAGACTGCTGTGGCAAAATGGCTGCAGCATTCATCTACCCAACAGTGACTGCTCTTCAAAGCAATTCATTCCATGTGAAATTTCTTAAAGACATGATAATTTACTATCATGGGGAAGTTACTGGAATCTATAATTAAAGACAGAGTGACTGAGCACTTAGCTGAGCTGATTAGAGAGAGCCAACATGGATTTGTAAGGGGTAGGTCATATCTAACGAATGTAAATAAACATTTTTGAGGGAGTAACTAAAGTAGTAGATAGGGGAATGTCTACGGATGTAGTTTATATGGACTTCCAGAAGACAATAAGATAAGGTTTCACATAACAGACTGTTGGCTAAAATTCAAGTCCATGGAATTGAAGACAAATTATTGACCTGGTTAAGAGATTGGTTAGGCAGTAGAAAACAGGGAGTAGGGATAATGGGTATGTACTTGAATTGGAAGGAAGTGACTAGCAGTGTCCCACAAGGATCTGTGCTGGGTCCTTAACTATTCACTATATTTATTAATGATTTAGATATCACAATAAAGAGCCATATATCCAAGTTTGCCGATGACACAAAGATTGGTGACATAGTAAGTAATGTAAACTAGGCTTGTATTCCCTGGAATATAGAAGGTTAAGGGGTGATTTGATTGAGGCTTTTAGGATTTTGAAAGGAATTGATAGGATAGATAGAGAGAAACTTTTTCCACTGGTGGGGGAGTCTAGGACAAGGGGACATAACCTTAAAGTCGGAGCCAGGCCATTCAGGAGAGAAATTAGGAAACATTTCTGCATGCAATGGGTGGTAGAAGTGTGGAACTCTCTCCCACAAAAAGCAATAGATGCTAGCTCAATTAATCATTTTAAATCTGAGATCGATAGATTTTTTTACAGCCAAGGGTATTAAGAGATATAGTGCAAAGGTGGATGGATGGAGTTAGGATACAGATCAGCCATGATCTCACTAAATGGTAGAACAGGCGCGAGAGGCTGAATGGCCTATTCCTGTTCTTATGTTCCTATATCAATGCACGGTCTTTCTTTAAGAAGTACTCATGGGTTGATTTCTTCAGGGCATTGCAAAATATTTAAAGAAAACCCAATGCAGTGATCATTTTGTTGTTTGATAGCTAGTACTTCTTCACCTCTAGCCTCCAACTTCTCTCTGTCACAGTCTTTGTATTTCTGTATTTTATCAGTAATATTATGGTTGTTGATTCTTTCAACTTCCCTCTCCTGCTCCTTCTGAGCTCCAAATATACATCCTACATGCTCTTCAATCTTACAGGTTTGAAATCATGACTCTCGCACCATCTCCCACTCCAAGTCACTCTTTCTAGGACCTCAAAACTATGCTTACTTCGATCAGGCTTCCCTTCCACCAATAATTCATAAGCTTTTAAAATTCAAGCTTGGCAGAACCTGACCACTAATACTTCATCATCCTTATCTTCTCTCCCACTCTTTTTAATCTTTGGTCCTGTCCCATAGAGTATCCTGCCGACTCTTTAAAAGAGCTATTCAATTAGTCCCACTCCTTCCTTTGGTTACCGACATTCCTGCTAATGGAAACAATTTCTCCTTATTTACTCATAATTTTGAACACCTCTATTAATTCTCCCCTTAACCTTCTCTGCTCTAAAGAGAACAATCCCAGCTTCTCCAATCTCTCCACATAACTAAAGTCCCTCATCCCTGGTACCATTCTAATAAATCTCCTCTGCACCCTCTCCAAGGCCACATTCCTAAAATGTGGTGCCCAGAATTGGACACAATACTCCAGCTGAGGCCTAACGAGGGATTTATGAGGTTTAGCATAACTTCCTTGCTTTTGTACTCTATGCCTCTATTTATAAAGCCAAGGATCCCATATGCTTTGTTGACAGCCTTATCAACTTGTCCTGCCACCTTCAAAGACTTGTGTATGTACACCCCCAGGTGTCTCTATTCCTGCACCCCCTGTAAAATTGCACCATTTATGTTGACTACTGGTTTTTTTAAATCTCTAAAACAAAATGCTTGAAACACTCAACAGGTCAGGTGGTATTCTGTGGAGAGGACAAGAGTTGGTGTTTCAGGTACAAACTCTTCCTCAGAACTGGAAGATATTGGCCCAGAAATTGATCTCGCTCTGTTCCCGCGGGGGTAAGGAGCAGGCGCGATCTCTCACTCCGCGTTGGCTTTTTCAGATCCAGCTCGCACGAACTTGATGTTCTAGACATCAGCTGGGCAGTGCTTGCGTATCCCACCGGCGTAGTGAATTCGTGCGAGCTGTGGGATCATGTGACTCAGTTAGAGCCAATGGCAGCACACCATCTTCCATTCATAAGTTTCACATACGTGCTGTGAAAGCTATGAATCTTACACACCCTCAAAATAACAGCTAAACCTCAATTAAATTTTAAAAAAACCATCACATTAATAAAATAAGTATAGTTAAATAAATTAACCATTTTAAATAAAAAATTAAATTTTTGAAAAAATTTAAAATCTTTTAAAAAGTTATAAAGATAAACTTACCTGTCTTTAAAGTCTCTAAAAAAGATATACCTGTTAAAAAAAATTCAAAATAATACTTAATTCACTACTTACCTTGTTAAAAGTGGGTCTTACTCCTCCTTTTTTCATTTCTAAAATCTTCCGTCCTTACCTGCGCGTCCAAAGCACTAAGTGCACAGCGTGCGCGCAGCCTGTAGCGCGCACGCGGTGCACCGAGGAACCGCCCCCTTTTCCAAAGACCAAGTGCCGGTTTTCAGCGCATGCGCAGTGCATGCAGAAAACCGGCAATTGGAGAGAGAATACGCGAGAGTACGCAGTGCGTACTCTCGCGTAGCGGCATCAATTTTTGGCCCAACCCTGAACAGAACAAAGGAAAGGGGCAAAAGACAAAAGCACAACTTTGCACACTGGAAAAGAAATAGAATGACTTGTAAGGATGGAGAACAGGAAATGTCCAGATGCCAGAAGTGATATTAGCATGAGATAAAAAGAGGCATAAAGAGAGAAATAAAATAAAACGCATACAGAAGACACAGAGAATGTGTCAACAGCTAAAGGGGGATAGGTCGGTGGAAAGAGAAGAATGAAAGACTGGCAAAGGGGAGTTAGCTCCACTTTGATTAATGATTCATTATTTGAGAATGAACTACATGTTATGGATTTGGAAATTTCCTTAAGAATACATCTTTTGACGATCATGACTGCAATGCATATGAACACAAAGAACAAACAGCAGTCAAACTAACCATCAAAACCTCTCCACCAGGCAGAACTATATTCTGCACATGAAATCTAACGTAGAGCTGCTGACATTGATCAACTGGAATCAATTGTTTGTGACGTGAAGTCCATGACAATGTGTGTGAGATTGCCAATGACTTTCTCTGGTAATCCCCTGGATCGGATGTATGTAATCAACAGGAAAACAGACAACGCTGGCTGCATCCCATATATGTAACTATATTTTTCCATGTGCTAAATTCAAACTTTGTACTTACCAACTCATAGGTTTATATTCACACAGCCTGAAGCAATTTATTTGATTGCCTGATATTACATTGTGTTCTTTTTCAAATTCTCCTGTCTTCAAATGTGATTATATAGCAACTCTACATCAACCCATTGTGAACACAGCTCAGGACAAACAAAATATCCAAATTCAACAACATTTTTGAAGAAGGAGTCTCCTATTACTCTTAAAAGTAAATTACGAAGAATTATCTTTAACTTTTTTTTGCTTAAACAGTGGTTGCTGCTACCATTATTGTGGCATTGGAAGCATTACTTTGCCCAACAGTGACAGGCAAATCATTCACATACACAGAGTTAAAATGATATTGTTGCAGAAACCACCCTGGGTTAATGACTGCATCTCCTGACTTAACTTAGGTCCCTTGCACTGCTGCACTCTGTAAATCCTTCAAGATAACTTACTCCCCAATGTCCATCAGCATTCACTGTTTAAACAAAAATATTTTTTTAAATCAACAAAAATGGGCAAATTAAAACAAAAAGGTTGTTAAAGGCCATTTATAAAAATGGTCACTGATGGTCAGACTCCTACTTTGAGGTCATTGACTGGTGCCATTTCTTTAATTTGCAGCAGTTTATTTATTGAGCTACAATAGTACTACTTTGTGTTCTACTAACATGGTTTATTTTCTCAGAAGAGGTTTAGTTACTTTAAGATTAATAAGAAAAATTAAATAAATAAAAGCAAACTTACCAATTGCATCAAATATTGATACTTAGAATGCCAAATTAATTCCAGATATGTAGCAATCAGTGGATTTGTTTTAATAGCAGTTGGCTTTGAAACAAGCCAAACAAATCCAAACTACTGTACCGTCACTAAATCTGCATTAATAATGAACCATTTGCTCCTGCTAAACTAATCTGTTTTCTGCTTCTAAAGGCAAAGTATATTTCATGAAAAGCAAAGGATTAAATCAGTCTGGCCTGCGACAGGTGGTGACAGAACCAACAGGAGGGAAAAACCTACTTGACCTCGTCCTCACCAATCTACCTATCGCAGATGCATCTGTCCACGACAGCATTGGTAGCAGTGACCACCACACAGTTATTGTGGAGACAAAGTCCCGTCTTCACACTGAAGACACCCTCCCTCGTGTTGTGTGGCACTACCACTGTGCTAAATGGGATAGATTCAGAACAGATCTAGCAGCTCAAAACTGGGCATCCATGAGGCTCTGTGGGCCATCAGCAGTAGCAGAATTGTATTCCACCACAATCTGTAACCTCATGGCCCGGCAGATCCTCACTCTACCATTACCATCAAGCCAGGGGACCAACCCTGGTTCAATGAGGAGTGTAGAAGAGCATGCCGGGAGCAGCACCAGGCATACCTAAAAATGAGGTGCCAACCTGGTGAAGCTGCAACACAGGACTACATACATGCTAAAAAGCGGAAGCAGCATGCTACAGACAGAGCTAAGTGATCCCACAATCAACGGATCAGATCAAAGCTCTGAAGTCCTGCCACATCCAGTCGTGAATCATGGTGGACCATTAAATAACTAACGGGAGGAGGAGGCTCCAAGAATATCCCCATCCTCAATGATGGTGGAGCTCAGCACATGAGTGCAAAAGACAAAGCTGAAGCGTTTGCACCCATCTTCAGCCAGAAGTGCCGAGTTGATGATCCATATCAGCCTCCTCCTGAGGTCCCCACCACCACAGAATCCAGTCTTCAGCCAATTCAATTCACTCCACGTGATATCAAGAAACGGCTGAGCGCACTGGATACAGCAAAGGCTGTGGGCCCCGACAACATCCCAGCTGTTGTGCTGAAGACTTGTGCTCCAGAACTAGCTGCGCCTCTAGCCAAGCTGCTCCAGTACAGCTATAACACTGACATCTATCCGACAATGTGGAAAACTACCCAGGTGCATCCTGTCCACAAAAAGCAGGAAAAAGCCAATCTGGCCAATTACTGCCCCATCAGTCTACTCTCAATCATCAGTAAAGTGATGGAAGGTGTTGTCGACAGTGCTATCAATCAGCACTTACTCACCAATAACCTGCTCACTGATGCCCAGTTTGGGTTCCGCCAGGACCACTTGGCTCCCGACCTCATTTCAGCCTTGGTCCAAACATGGACAAAAGAGCTCAATTCCAGAGGTGAGGTGCGAGTGACTGCCCTTGACATCAAGGCAGCATTTGACCGAGTGTGGCATCAAGGAGCCCTAGTACAACTGAAGTCAATGGGAATCGGGGGGAAAACTCTCCACTGACTGGAGTCATACCTAGCACAAAAGAAGATGGTTGTGGTGGTTGGAGGTCAATCATCACAGCACCAGGAAATTGCTGCAGGAATTCCTCAGGGCAGTGTCCTAGGCCCAACCATCTTCAGCTCCTTCATCAATGACCTTCCCTCCATCATAAGTTCAGAAGTGGGGATGTTCGCTGATGACTGCACAGTGTTCAGTGCCATTTTCAACTCCTCAGATAATGAAGCAGTCCATGCCCACATGCAGCAAGACCTGGACAAAATTCAGGCTTGGGCTGATAAGTGGCAGGTAATATTCGTGCCACACAAGTGCCAGGCAATGACTATCTCCAACAAGTGAGCATCGAACCACCGCCCCTTGACATTCAACGGCATTACCATCGCTGAATCCCCCACCATCAATATCCTGGGGGTCACCATTGACCAGAAACTTAACTGGACCAGCCACATAAATACTGTGGCAACAAGAGCAGGTCAGAGGCTGGGTATTCTGCGGCGAGTGTCTCACCTCCTGACTCCCCAAAGCCTTTCCACCATCTACAAGGCACAAGTAAGGCGTGTGATGGAATACTCTCCACTTGCCTGGATGGGTGCAGCTCCAACAACACTCAGAAGCTCGACACCATCCAAGACAAAGCAGCCCGCTTGATTGGCACCCCATCCACCACCTTAATCATTCACTTCCTCCACCGGCGTACCGTGGCTGCAGTGTGTACCATCTATAAGATGCACTGCAGCAACTCGTCAAGGCTTCTTCGGCAGCACCTCCGAAACCCACGACTTCTATCACCTAGAAGGACAAGGGCAGCAGGCGCATGGGAACACCACCACCTCCAAGTTCCCCTCCAAGTCACACACCATCCTGACTTGGAAGTATATCGCTGTTCCTTCATCATCGCTGGGCCGAAATCCTGGAACTCCCTACCTAACAGTACTGTGGGAGTACCTTCACCACACGGACTGCAGCGGTTCAAGAAGGTGGCTCACCACCACCTTCTCAAGGGCAATTAGGGATGGGTAATAAATGCTGGCTTTGCCAGCGACGCCCAGATCCCATGAACGAAGAAAAAAAAATGACCTGGTGTATTTTCCTGTTTGTGTTAAGTTCAAGAAACAGCTATCTTTACAGGATAGAAGTTACTCAGTGATGTTACTGTATGAACAATTAATATGCTCATATCGAACTCCTCTCTCTGGGATTTGATGCAAGCACTCATAAAAGAACATCAACTTTAGCAGTTCCTACCCTTTCAAACGAATGACAGTCTAGTAAAATAATTTTTCTATAACTATACGCAGAGGAAAGCATATCTCCTACAGTTTTATAAACCGTATGAATATTTTACGAATGATGAATATAAACAAATATGTAATTGAGAATAGAACTTCTTTCAAATTGCATAATTCCCACATAAAAGGAAAAACATGTAGCCTTGTTCACTTTTTAATGCAAAAAATTTACTGTAGTCTTCTGATAGGTGGTTGTAGACTGTGAGCTCAAGGTGTCTGCAATGCAAGACATTTAGTGCTTTGTCTCCTGGTAGAAGTTTACTTGGGAGGTCCTATAATTTGGATGTTATAGGAAGCAAAGCTCAGTTTTAATAAAACAAGATGAAACATGAGCCACTCCAGACTACCAGGGGACAATGATTAATCTCTCCTACTAGATCACCAGCAATGTGAATGCATATTTTCCACCACACCGTTACAAATTAGATGCATATGTACCACTATACCACCTGAAATCATACCCCCTCTCTCTGCACACATGCAATTGTACTTTTCACCTCCTAAATCACTCTTTTTTTCAGCTTGGCGCAATTGTTACCACTCATCTCTGAATCAGAAGGTTGGGGGCTCAAGTTCCAGTTCAAGAAAGTACGCACATAATCTAACTGTTGCTTCAATGCAACACTGAGGGAGTGTACCATCTACAAGATGCACTGCAGTAACTCGCCAAGGCTTCTTCAACAGCTCCTCCCAAACCCGCGACCTCATCCACCTAGAAGGACAAGGGCAGCAGGCGCATGGGAACACCACCACCTCCAAGTTCCCTTCCAAGTCACACACCATCCTGACTTGGAAGTATATCGCCGTTCCTTCATCGTCGCTGGGTCAAAATCCTGGAACTCCCTACCTAACAGCACTGTGGGAGTACCTTCACCACACGGACTGCAACGGTTCAAGAAGGCAGCTCACCACCATCTTCTCAAGCGCAATTAGGGATGGGCAATAAATGCTGGCATTGCCAGCGGTGCCCACATCCCGTGAATGAATTAAAAAAAAGGCAGAGGTGACATCTTTTGGATAAGACATTAAACAACAATCTGTCTGTTCAAGTGGACATATAAAATCCCATAACACTATTCGAAGAACAGTCAGGGAGTTCTCCCCATGTCCTGGCTATCATTTAGCCTTTAACCAACACCATCAGAAGATTAACTGGCCATTTATCTAATTTGCTGTTTGTGCGGCCTTGCAGTGGCTGCCGCATTTGCTTACAATAAAAGTGACTAAAGCAAATCATTGGCTATGCAGCGATTTATGATGTCCTTACTTTTTCCTCTTGTCCTGAGGTTTATAGGGGGATTTTTGACCTTGCTATCACCCCGTTTATACCTAAAAACGGGGCGGTAGTGAAACGAGACTCGCTGGGAGAACAGAACCTCCAATTTGCCGCTGGCTGTCCGCTCATTCCGATTTTGGGGTGGGCCTTGATTTAGGCTGCTGGAGCTCCCACCAGACACAGGCAGGGGCCTAAAGAAACCGGGGTCAAATGACATTGTCAGGACCCCCAAAGACACTTTTGTCTCTGCCTGCATTGCTACCACCAGCTCGTCATCCTGACCACAAACCAGCGATATTTAAAGGGATCTTCAGACGCTTTCAAATAAATGCTGGGAAGTTTTGGAAAGACATTTTGCTTGTATTAAATTGTGTTTTTTTGGCAACTCAGACCATGTCAAAGCGCTTGTCACAACACTGACTGCGTATGCACGAGTTATTTTGTCTGTGCAGATGAGTGCCACCAAAATTGCTAATGTATCTAGAAAGTTAAATAATTGAGACATGCTGGGCCTAAAGCACAAAAGCCAGAAAATGTTACACTTCTTGAAATAAAATAAAATAAATATTCAGAGAACAGTGCAGCTTACAAATTCTGTTTGGATCTGCATCTATCGTGATTGGTTTGGGCATAAATTTGTCTGTGGGAGCAAGGGTCAACATTGGAGGAGTTGTTTGGATCGGAGATGATTTCAGTCATTTCATTCACAATCCACATATCGAAACTGGTCCATGCAGCAGCCGTTTTTCAGGCGCTGTTCAGGCGACTAAGGCCCCAATATGGTGGGCAGGAAGCTTGCGCACATTTCCGGCTGGAAGCGCGCTGCCTGCCATATCGGGCAAGGAAAAACAAGAGGCCTTTTGTTTGAGGCCCCGTTCTGTAAGACTGGTTTGTCCTGAGGCAGTTGGCACCAGCGCCATTTAAGTACATTAACATATTAGTTATGAACTGATGCAAATCTTAATCGGTAATATGCTAATGGGATTGTTTTTCAGGATCAGAGCATTTACATAATAATTCACGGTTCCAAGTGCAGATTTGGGCAGGCGCAGGGGAGTCGAGCGATGGGATTGGGAAATTTAATGCAGGTGATGAAAGGAAAGTGGTAGAAAAGGGGGACAAATAATTCCTGCAGCCTTTGGAAAAGGCTCAAAAGGAATATCGACTCATTAGCATCCCATGGAGCTTGAAGAAAAAGAAATAGTCGAGCAATTACCATGAAGGCTCACGAAAGCCTAAGTGGAAGCAACAAAAACACAAAAGTACAATAAGAAAAGTGGTGCAGAGATATCTTTCAAACCATTTTACTGTGCTCTTTAAATGAGCTTCTGCCTGCAGCAGATCCCCAGCAACACTGAAGGCCCATTACATACGGACATGATTACAATCTGGTGTTGTCCCAGCATAACTCCAGTGCAGTGCTGAGGGAGTGCTGCACTGTCGGAGGTGCCGTCTTTCGGATGAGACGTTAAACCGAGGCCCCGTCTGTTCTCTCAGGTGGACGTAAAAGATCCCACGGCACTATTTTGAAGAAGAGCAGGGGAGTTATCCCCAGGTGTCCTGGCCAATTTTTATCCCTCAACCAACATAACCAAAACAGATTATCTGGTCATTATCACATTGCTATTTGTGGGAGCTTGCTGTGTGCAAATTGGCTGCTGCGTTTCCTACATTACAACAGTGACTCCACTTCAAGAGGTACTTCATTGGCTTTAAAATGTCCGGCGGTCGTGAGAGGTGCGATATAAATGCAAGTCTTTCTTTTAATGTTTGGTTAGGTGGAAGCTTCCTTGCCCACTGGATATACGTATCAAACACAATTGGGACAAGTGGGGCCCACCTGGGGATGCAAAGCCCTCTGAGCCGGCACACATGGAATGTAACTGACTGAAAGGCAGCCTCCCTCTTTCATTGCAGCGAACTGTCGAGACATTACCTGTGAAATGCAATTTCTAATCGCACATTAAGGAAATGGATTCGATCTCCAATTCAGCCATGGGCTTGAGGTAACCGTAATTTAAAGTGACTGCCAGTTTCCTATACACAGATATTTAAATATATTGGGGTAGAACTTTGTCCTGGGCTGTGATGCTAAACGTGTGATAGTGAGTCGGCAGCCCGTTTTACACTCTGCCCGATTTTTTTTCCATTGGAATTGCACAGGCTGCCGCTCCGCTATCACCCATTCTGCACTAGCGCCCAAGACGCATTTCTACCCCATGCGCATTTTTTAGGATTAGAATTGTGGCCAAAACACTCTAGTCATCACAGCAGCCAGCAAGCACAGTAAAGAGTCTTGATTTTGGTTTCCAAATATCTCCCTTTTTCCAGGAATCCTTATCCTGTAATTTTTATGCTGCTGCTTGACCTCCTCCCAGCAGTTGCTGATACACACCCATTAATGCTGCTGGTTCCCAACATCTCATATGTTACTAATATCAAATCTCAAATTCTGTTTCTGATCCCGAGTCCAGTTCGTCTACTGCTCATTCTATTTTTCCATTCTGTAATCAAGTCTACCATTCTTGGTCTGCTCCTCATTTTACTGGTTATTAATTCCAACTTTAGCCAATTCTAGTAGTGTACTGTGCGCTGCTTCCTGTGTTTCCACAAACTACGCAGTCACAGATATGCCATAGGGAAAGAACTTCCTCCTGCATTTTCAAATTCCTTTGCTAAAGGCCTTATAAATCGGTTTCATTTCTTGCGCATAAACTGACAGCCATGCCTGTTCAACTCTTACCAGCTTGTATTCCCTGATGACCATCAAAGCAAGAATAACACCAAAAAAGCATAGACCTTGCTTCAACTGATGTTTTCAATCTCGGTCACATAGGGTTTACTTCACTAATTACAATTGTAATTAAACTGGTGTACTATTTATGCAGGCTCAATGCAGATTAAACACCTACCAGTTTCTGCTCTGTACATCATACTACACCTACCTTAAACTCGTTTACATACATATATAACATAACGACCGGGGCAGAAATTTAACTTGCACCAAAAACGAGTGTTGCTCTTTTTGGTTGGACAAATCAAAATTTACTGTAAATCAATTAAAACTTTAAATGAAACTTAATAAATCAAATCAAAATTTGGAAGTCCGGGGTGACGATGCACTCCAGCCCCCGCGGCGCCCACCGGTCGCGGAAAAACTCAAGCGTGCCGGCGGACACCGCGTGCTCCATCTCCAGGGCCACCCGGGCGCGAACATGGCCGGGGAAGAGAGGCAGGCAATCGGGCCGAACGACCCCCTCGACCGCCCGCTGCCTGGACCAATTAATGGCTTTCTTGGCCAGGCCCAGGAGCAGTCCTACGAGGAGGTCCTCCGACCTACCTATGCCATAGGGAAAGAACTTCCTCCTGCATTTTCAAATTCCTTTGCTAAAGGCCTTATAAATCGGTTTCATTTCTTGCGCATAAACTGACAGCTATGCCTGTTCAACTCTTACCAGCTTGTATTCCCTGATGACCATCAAAGCAAGAATAACACCAAAAAAGCATAGACCTTGCTTCAACTGATGTTTTCAATCTCGGTCACATAGGGTTTACTTCACTAATTACAATTGTAATTAAACTGGTGTACTATTTATGCAGGCTCAATGCAGATTAAACACCTACCAGTTTCTGCTCTGTACATCATACTACACCTACCTTAAACTCGTTTACATACATATATAACATAACGACCGGGGCAGAAATTTAACTTGCACCAAAAACGAGTGTTGTAACTGCTACGCATGCCCGATAACATCGGCTGGAGGCGCAGCCAAATTGGATGCCGTTCAACAGCTCTTACTGACATTGCAGCATTAATTATTTGGTGCAGAGATAGCGGGGAATGGGTCGGAGTGATTGGCCACACTCCTGTCACCCCATTTGAATGTAGTGAAGTGGGCTTCTGGTGAATTTTCGGGATGAGAATGCAGGTGCCGTTTTTTTCCCGACCTATTTGAGAATGGGTGGTAATTCACAGGAGAATGCAGGCCCTTGTGTTTCTTCCTTGGAATGTAAACTTTCCAGTCCTAACCTAAACACCACTGGGGCTGGGTAGTTCACAGAATCTAGCCGAGGATGATGAGATAAAAATCTCTTCCTCTGATAATGATCAGAAGTATAATATGAAATGAACTTGGGCTCAACCCAGTTCCACGTGCATGTGTGTTTACAGGACCAAACGATCCACTTATTGGTATAAATTGGCAAACTCACTCACAAAAGCGATCAGGAAGTATGCTACTCTCACTTGGGTTTTATATATTTTGTTGGAGTAGAATATAAAGGAATTCATCCCTGACCCGTGTTGTACCTGAGGTGAGAGTGTTTGATGTTAGTATTGGGTAACAAAAATGAAAAGGTTTAACATTCCAACATTGACATTTGTGACCTGATGAATCAATCACCAAAAGAAATCTAAATTTAAAAACGCTGCTTTGAGCTGCATGCTGTGGAAGTGTAATTACATCCCGCCTCCGCTGAGTTGTCTCACCATAATTTAGTTCGTTAGGTTAAAGAAGACAAAGTACCAGGGCCCCTCTCCACTCTCACATCCAACCTGTGCGAGGAGCTCCTGCACTTCTTTGTCATGAAAATTGAGACCATCCGTTCAGCTGCCTCTGCTACAACCCCGCTTTCCACTTGTCCATTAAGCCAAACCTCCTGCAAGGCTCTCCGTGCCCCAGCCCTGAAACCAAGTTATTTTCTGGTTTCTCTTCTATCTCCTCCCATAGCTCATTCTGTCCATGAGACAAATCTCCTGTTCCCTTGACTCCATTCCCACCAAACTCACCAGCACCCAAGTTCCCTTACTGGCCTTCATGCTAGCTGGCATTGTAAATGATTCCCTCTCCTCAGGTATTGTCCTCCTCGCTTTCAAAACTGTCATCACTCTCCTTCTCAAAAAAAAACCACACTTGACCCCCATCTCCAGCCTAACATTCCTCTCCAAATTCCCTGACCATGTTGTCACCTCCCAAATCTGTGCTCTTTTTCCCCGCAATTCCATGTTTGAATCTCTCTGATCAGGTTTCCGCACCTGCCACAGCACTGAAACGGCCCCAATCAAAGTAATAAATGAGATCTTCTGTGACTGTAACTGTGGTGCATTATCCCTGCTCATCCTTCTCAACCAGTTTGCAGTTTTGACATAAAGAAAAAAACGACTTGCATTTCTATAGCGCCTTTCATGACTTCAGGACGTCCCAAAGCGCTTTACAGCCAATGAAGTACTTTTGAAGTGTAGTCACTGTTGTAATGTAGGAAAGGCGGCAGCCAATTTGCGCACAGCAAGCTCCCACAAAGAGCAATGTGATAATGACCAGATAATCTGTTATTGTGATGTTGACTGAGGGATAAATATTGGCCAGGACAACGGGGATAACTCCCCTGCTCTTCTTCGAAGTAGTGCCATGGGATCTATTACGTCCACCTAAGAGAGCAAATGGGGCCTCAGTTTAACGTCTCATCTGAAAGACGGCACCTCCGACAGTGCAGCACTCCCTCAGCACGGCACTGGAGCGACAGCCTAGATTTTGTGCTCAAGTCTCCGGAATGGGACTTGAACCCACAACCTTCTGACTCAGAGGCAAGCGTGCTACCCACTGTGGCACAGCTGTCATGCACATGGTCAATCCACTCCACGTGATATCAAGAAAGGGCTGAGTGCACTGGATACAGCAAAGCATATGGGCCCCCGACAACATCCCGGCTGTCGTGCTGAAGACTTGTGCTCCAGAACTAGCCGCACCTCTAGCCAAGCTGTTCCAGTACAGCTATAACACTGGCATCTATCCGACAATGTGGAAAACTGCCCAGGTATGTCCTGTCCACAAAAAGCAGGACAAATCAAATCCAGCCATTAACCGCCCATCAGTCTACTCTCAATCATCAGCAAAGTGATGGAAGGAGTCATCGACATTGCTATCAAGCGGCACTTACTCACCAATAACCTGCTCACTGATGCCCAGTTTGGGTTCCGCCAGGACCACTCGGCTCCAGACCTCATTACAGCCTTGGTCCAAACATGGACAAAGGAGCTGAATTCCAGAGGTGAGGTTAGAGTGACTGCCCTTGACATCAAGGCAGCATTTGACTGAGTTTGGCATCAAGGAGCCCTAGTAAAACTGAAGTCAATGGGAATCGGGGGGGAAAACTCTCCAGTGGCTGGAGTCATACCTAGCACAAAGGAAGATGGTTGTGGTGGTTGAAAGTCAATCATCACAGCCCCAGGACATCGCTGCAGGAGTTCCTCAGGGCAGTGTCCTAGGCCCAACCATCTTCAGCTGCTTCATCAATGACCTTCCCTACATCATAAGGTCAGAAGTGGGGATGTTCGCTGATGACTTCACAGTGTTCAGTGCCATTCGCAACTCCTCAGATAATGAAGCAGTCCACGCCCGCATGCAACAAGACCTGGACGACATTCAGGTTTGGGCTGATAAGTGGCAGGTAACATTCGCGCCACACAAGTGCCAGGCAATGACTATCTCCAACAAGTGAGCGTCTAACCACCACCCCTTGATATTCAACGGCATCACCATCGCCGAATCCCCCACCATCAACATCCTGGGGATCACCATTGACCAGAACCTTAACTGGACCAGCCACATAAATACTGTGGCAACAAAAGCAGGTCAGAGGCTGGGTATTCTGTGGCGAGCATCTCACCTCCTGACTCCCCAAAGCCTTTCCACCATCTACAAGGCACAAGTAAGGAGTGTGATGGAATACTCTCCATTTGCCTGGATGAATGCAGCTCCAACAACACTGAAGAAGCTTGACACCATCCAGGAGAAAGCAGCCCGCTTGATTGGCACCCCATCCACCACCTTAACCATGGAGTACCGTGGCTGCAGTGTGTACCATCTACAAGATGCACTGCAGCAACTCACCAAGGCTTCTTTGGCAGCACCTCCCAAACCCGTGACCTCTACCACCTAGAAGGACAAGGGCAGCAGGTGCATGGGAACACCATCACCTCCAAGTTCCCCTCCAAGTCATACATCATCCTGACTTGGAAGTATATCGCCGATCCTTCATCGTCGCTGGGTTAAATTCCTGGAACTCCCTACCTAACAGCACTGTGGGAGTACCGTCACTGCACGGACTGCAGTGGTTCAAGAAGGTGGCTCACCACTACCTTCTCAAGGGCAATTAGAGATGGACAATAAATGCTGGCCTTGCCAGCGACGCCCACATCACAGGAACGAATAAAAAAAAAATCACACCATCCTCCTTCAATGCCTCTCCTCCATTGTCCAGCTCAGTGGGAGTGCGACTGCCGTTGCTTGGTTAGAACAACAACAACATGCATTTATATAGTGTCTTTAACATAGTAAAACATTCCAAGGCTCTTCACAGGAGCATATACTGAGCCAGATAAGGAGATATTAGGGCAGGTGCCAAAAGCTTGGTCAAAGAGGTAGGTTTTAAGAAGGGTATTAAAGGAGAAAAGAGAGGTAGATAGGTGTAGAGTTTGAGGGAGGGAATTACAGAGCTTAGGTCCTTGGCAGCTGAAGGCACAGCTGCAAATGGTGGAGCGATTCAAATCGGGGATGCACAAGAGGCCAGAATTGGAGGAGCGCAGATATCTCGGGGAATTGTAGGGCTGGAGGAGAATACAAAGATAGGGAGGGGCGAGGCCATGGAGGGATTTGAAAACAAGGATGAGAATTTTAAAAATCGAGGTGTTGCTTAACTGGGAGCCAAATGTAGGTCAACGAGTACAGCGATCGCGGGGGGTTCGGCCGACTGTGGGGGGTGTTTGGCTGATTGCCTGGGGAGTCTGGGGGTTGGAGGGGCGTGTTCGTCTGATTGCGGGGGGTGGGGAGAAAGAGATTGCGGCAGAAGATTTGCTCGAGGAGCTGGGGGTAAGCATTCCTGTTCCCCCTGGCCCACAAGCAGTGCTGGAAAAGCACTTTCCTGCTGGATCCGGCAGTTCTTGCCTCGCTTCAGCTGCCGGGTTTCCGGAGCCCTGGGAAACCCGTGCTGGAAGCGTTAATTCCAAATCGCTGAAAAAAATGGAAGTAATGAGAAGAGCAGAAGGATTTGAATGGCAGCACATTGGGTTGATACGGCCATAAAAAAAATTAATGGTTTTATCACAAGCAGCATAGAATATAAAAGCCAAGAGGCAACGATGAGCCTATATAAAATGTATACAAGACCTCAGTTAAAGTACTTTGTGCAGTATTGGGCTCCACACTACATTAAAGCTTCAGAGAGGGTACAATGTAGATTCACTGGGATGGTGCCTGGTGTGAGGAAATACAATTATGAAGAAAAATCTGAACAATTCTAAATTCATTAGAACGGATTACGGAGTGATACGATAGAAGTGTTTAAAATTCTAAAAGGATAGAGCAAGGTTGATAGAAGCCGACTGTTTCTAGTAGTTGAGGGGTCCCGAACGAGGGGCTGCAAGATTAAATGTAAGAGATTTAGAACAGAGAGCAGGAGAAGCTTCTTCACACAAAGATTTGCAAGGCTGTGGAATTCACTTTCAGGGTTAGTGGCTGGGGTAGAAGCTACGTCAGCAGTCAAGATTAGATTGAATAGGACGATGAAGGGATAGGAGAAAAGGGTATGCAAATCTGAGTAGGACTATTTGCTTGCGTGGAAGGTAAACGAACAATGACCTGTTTCCATGTTATAAGTTCTATGTATTTCTCAGTCTCCTTCCCTCTCATATCCCTTGATTTGCCTCTCAAAAAGAATTCCAGCGACTGGAACATGATAAAGATTTATGGAAAAAGATTGTCTGGAAAGGAAGCATGAAGCAGACATCACCTGATAGGTTCCAATCACTTAAGTTCCCTGTTCGGGAATGTATGTCCGACATGAACACATAACTGCTATAATTTGATATAACAGCAAGTAACTAACATTATTCTTTGTTTATTATTAAGCAATTTGAATTTTTGTAGTTGCCTTGTTTGTACCAGTTGAACTTTTTCTCTGTCCTCTGGGTTACTTTTTCCCCCGTTTCCCCATTTTTTGATCAAAGTTGTTCAGAACATCATAATGCCAATCTGGTATTTTTCTCTGAAAGAGCTTTACATTCTCCAGAGTTTGAAGCAGTTCACTTTGATATGATTATGCCACATCTAATGATAGCAGACACATTTTTCACTGGGACTAGATTCCTGTGTTCATATGAATTATGGGCTTAGGCCATGCAGACAGAACAGCTGAAGGTCACTTCCAAAAATGGTAGCTAATGGCTGAACTATCTACTGATAGTATCAGCTGGATATTTTCAGAGATGCTTGTTTATCTTTCCCATTGAACTCTTAGCTCTGAGGATGAGGCACCTCTGTTGCATAAATCATTAACACTACAATTTCTAACACTGGATAGGCTTTATTTTGTCCTAGTTATTTATGGAAAGTTCATGGTATCTGTCTCTTATTAACCTATTAAGAACATATTCTCCTGGTAGCTTCATTCCTGTTTAATTTTATAAAGCTGGAAACTTTCTCGATTACATTTTCACTTTTCTCAAGTTTCAGGGGTACTTGAAATTTGCCACCTGAAATTTTTCTATTATTAAAGAAAGAAAAGAAGAGAACTTGCATTTATATTCAGTATTATCATGTTGCCTGAAAGTGCTTCACAACCAGTGAATTACCATTGAAGTGCAGTCACTGTTATTACATAGGCGGACACGGCAGCCAATATTGCACATCGCAAGGCGGCACGAGCAGCAAACAAGCTAAATGTTTCTAGTGATGCTGGGCGAGTGAAACTCCCCTGCTCCTCTTCGAATAGTGTCCCAGGATCTTTTATGCCCACCTTGGCAGGCAAATAGAGCCTTTGTTTATCATCTCAACTAAGGGCAGCACGTCCAATAATGCAGCTCCTCTGCAGTACTGCACTGAAGTGTCAGGTTAGATTACGTGGTCAAGTCGAACAGCACCGAATGAGCAGGAAATTATTGGAGATCACGGTTCTAACCACTCAGCTGATTATGGCATATTTGCTACCCAGATTTCTTTGTTTCTTTCTTTGCAATGTCAGCCTTGGCTCAGTGGGTAGCACTCTTGCCTCTGAGTCAGAAGGTTGTGGGTTCATAGTTCCACGCCAGAGACTTGAGCACAAAATCAAGGCTGACACTCCAGTGCAGTACTGAGGGAGTGCTGCACTGTCAGAGGTGCCGTCTTTCAGATGCGACATTAAACCAGGCCCTGTCTGATAGATCCCATGGCACTATTTTGAAGCAGAAGAGTTTTCCCCGGTGTCCTGGCCAATATTTATCCCTCAAACAACATCAGTAAAAAAAATAATGATCTGGTCATTATCACATTGCTGCTTGTGGGTCTTTGGTGTGTGCAAATTGTCTGCTGTCTTTCTTACTTCATTGGCTGTGAAGCGCTTTGGGGCGACCTGAGGTCATGAAAGGCGCTATATAAATGCAAATTCTTTCTTCTTTACAATATTGTTCAATTTTTTCCTTTTCAAAAATTCAAAATAAAGTCCAAAAAGGAAACACGTGTTAAAGTTTCTAGCTTATTAAGTTTTACACACTTTCAGCTAACAAAGTTTTAAAATTATATTTATATTTACTTCTTCCCTTCAGGTTACCAAACTGTCCACTGCTGCCATGTAGTATAGCTTGAGCAACAGAGCGCGTCAATGCCGGTGGCATTTCATGACTAGTCAATAAGTGGTTTGCTTCTACAGATCAGTACTAATTTTGAAAGATGTTATAGAGTCATAACGGCACAGAAGGAGGCCATTCGGCCCATCGAGTCCGTGCCGGCTCTCTGTAGAGCAATCCAGTCAGTCCCATTTCCCCGCTCTATCCCCGTAGCCCTGCAAGTTTATTTCCCTCAAGTGCCTATCCAGTCTCCCCTTGAAAACATTGAGTGTCTCTGCTTCCACGACTTCCTCACATCCCCACTGTATCTCTTGCCCAAAACCTTAAATCTGTGTCCCCTAGTCCTTGTACCATCAACTAGTGGGAACAGCCTTTCCCCGTCTAGCCTATCCAAACCCGTCATAATCTTGTACATGGCTATCAAATCACCCCTCAACCTCCTTTGCTCTAATGAAAACAAATCCAGCTTCTCCAACCTGTCCTTGTAGCTAAGATCTCCCATCCCCGGAACCATTCTGGTAAATCTCCTCTGCACCCTCGCAAGGATCTTCACTTCCTTCCTAAAGTGTGGTGACCATAACTGGACGCAATACTCCAGTTGTGGCCTAACCAGCGCTTTATAAAGGTTCGGCATAATTTCTCTACTTTTGTACTCAATACCTCTATTTATGAAGCCCAAGATCCCATATGCTTTGCTAACCACTCTCACAATATGTCCTGCCACCTTCAGGGACCTATGCACATTAACTCCCAGGTGCCTCTGACCCTGTACACTTTTTAAAACTGTGGCATTAAGTGTATATTGCCTCTCCCTGTTCCTTCTGCCAAAATGCATCACCTCACACTTCTCTGTATTAAATTCCATCTGCCACGTGTCTGCCCATTCTGCTAGCCTTTCTATGTCCTGTTGCAGTCGATTGGTATCATCCTCACAGTTTGCCACACCCCCAAGTTTGGTGTCATCAGCAAATTTAGAAATTCTACTCTGTATGGTAAAAGGGTGAGGAACAAAAAACAAAGGGCCAAACTAATTCATAAAAAATGTGAGCATAAAAAAAGCCTGAGGGTTTTATACCTTAATGCGAGAAGCATCAGGAACAAGGTAGATGAATTAGCTGTGGAAATAGAGGTTAATAATTATGATCTAATTGGGATTACGGAAACATGGTTGCAGGGTGAGCAGGGCTGGGAGCTTAACATACAGGGGTATTCAGTATTTAGGAAGGATCGACAAAAAAGAAAGGGAGGAGGGGTAGCATTGCTGGTAAAAGAGGGGATAAATGCAATTGAAAGGAAGGATATTAACTCAGTTAATACAGAATCTATATGGGTGGAGCTAAGAAATAGCGAGGGGCGAAAAACATTAATAGGAGTGGTATATAGGCCTCCAAATAGTAAAATAGAGGTTGGGGAGGGCATCACGAGGGAAATTAGAGAAGCGTGCAATAAGAGCACAGCTGTCATCATAGGTGACTTTAACTTACATATAGATTGGAATAGTCTAATCAGTAAAAATAATGAGGAGGAGGAATTCCTTGAGTGTTTAAGGGATGGTTATCTGGATCAATATGTCGAGGAACCAACTCGGGAACAGGCTATATTGGACTGGGTACTGTGCAATGAGAAGGGACTAATTAGTAATCTTGTTGTACGGGGACCCTTGGGTCAGAGCGATCATAACATGATCGATTTCTCACTCGAAATGGAGAGCGAAGAAATTGACTCAGAGACTAAGGTCCTGAATTTAAACAAGGGGAATTATGATGCCATTAGATGGGAACTGAGTAGGTCTGATTGGACAACGTTCCTGGGAGGACTGGAGGTAGATAAACAATGGCAAGCATTTAAAGATAGAATGACAAAATTGCAAAAATTGTTTATACCAATCTGGCATAAAAGGAAATCTAAAAAGGTGACTCAACCGTGGATAACAGGGGAAATTAGAGACAGCATAAAATCCAAAGATAGGGCGTATAAAATAGCCAAAAAAAGCACCAGAGCGGAAGATTGGGAACAGTTTAAGATAGAGCAAAGGAGGACAAAGGGCTTAATCAAGAGGGGCAAAATAGCTTACGAAAGCAAGCTGGCGGAAAATATAAAAACTAACTCCAAAAGCTTTTATAAGTATATCAAGAGGAAAAGACTGGTGAAAACCAAAGTTGGCCCATTGCAGTCAGATACGGGGGAATATATAACGGGAAATAAGGAAATGGCAGACCAACTAAATGCATACTTTGGGTCAGTCTTTACGAAGGAAGACACAAAAAACCTCTCTGGGATATCGGGAAAAATAGGGACATTGGCAAAGGAGGAACTGACGCAAATCAATATCTCTAAGGATATGGTGTTAAGGAAGCTAAAGGGATTGAAGGCGGACAAATCCCCAGGGCCTGATAACATGCATCCTAGGGTACTGAAGGAGGTGGCCCTAGAGATAGCGGATGCACTAAGTATGATTTTTCAGAATTCATTAGACTCGGGAACAGTGCCCATGGATTGGAGGGTAGCTAACGTTACCCCACTATTCAAAAAGGGGGGTAGGGAAAAAGCAGGTAATTACAGACCTGTAAGCCTTACATCAGTTGTGGGCAAAATGCTGGAGTCCATCATTAAGGATGAAATAGCGGAGCACTTAGCAAATGGGGACAGGATAGGACAGAGTCAACATGGATTTACAAAGGGTAAATCGTGCTTGACTAATCTATTGGAATTTTTTGAGGGAGTAACTGGTAAAATAGATGGGGGAGAGCCAGTAGATGTGGTGTACCTGGACTTCCAAAAGGCCTTCGATAAGGTCCCACATAAAAGATTAGCATGGAAAATTGAAGCTCATGGGATAAAGGGGAAAGTATTGACGTGGATAGAGAACTGGCTGTCAGATAGAAAACAGAGAGTTGGAATAAACGGCTCATTTTCTGAATGGCAGGCAGTAACAAGTGGGGTACCACAGGGATCTGTCCTGGGTCCCCAGCTGTTCACAATTTACATTAATGACCTGGATCAGGGAGTCGGATGCAGCATTTCCAAATTTGCAGACGACACTAAACTAGGAGGGGGGGTGGGCTCAGAGGAGGAGACCAGGAAGCTCCAGAGCGATTTGGACAGACTGGGTGATTGGGCGGATAAATGGCAGATGTACTATAATGTGGACAAGTGCGAAGTTATCCACCTTGGGTGCAGGAACGGGAGGGCAAATTATTATTTAAATGGCAATAAATTGGGAGAGGGGGAAGTACAGAGAGACCTGGGTGTTCTTGTACACCAGTCACTGAAGGCGAGCATGCAGGTGCAACAGGCGGTCAAGAAGGCAAACGGTATGCTGGCCTTCATAGCAAAAGGGTTGGAATACAGGAACAGGGATACCTTGCTGCAGCTGTACAGGGCACTGGTGAGACCACACCTCGAGTACTGTGTACAGTTTTGGTCGCCTCATCTGAGGAAAGATGTTCTTGCCATGGAGGGGGTGCAGCGGCGATTCACCAGGCTGATACCAGGAATGGCGGGATTGACCTATGAGGAGAGACTATGTAGTTTAGGGATGTACACACTGGAGTTTAGAAGATTGAGAGGGGACCTCATAGAAGTGTATAAAATTCTGACAGGTCTAGACAGACTAGATGCAGAAGGAATGTTTCCCTTGGCGGGTGAGAACAGAACTAGAGGACATAATTTAAGGATAAGGGCTAAACCATTTAGGACAGAAATGAGGGGGAATTTCTTCACTCAGAGGGTGGTGAACCTGTGGAACTCATTGCCACAGAGGGCAGTGTATGCCAGCTCATTAAATATATTTAAGAGGGAATTAGATATATTTCTACAGGCAAAAGGGGTTAAGGGTTACGGAGAGAAGGCGGGGACGGGATACTGAATTGGAGGATCAGCCATGATCTCATTAAATGGCGGAGCAGGCTCGAAGGGCTGGATGGCCTACTCCTGCTCCTATCTTCTATGTATCTATGTATCTATGTATGTATTCCAATATCCAGGTCATTTATATATCTCAAAACAAGCAGTGGCCCAAGCACTGACCATTGGGGAACACCATTGTCTACCATCCTCCAGTCTGAAAAACAGCCATTTACCACAACTCGCTGTTTTCTGTCCTTAAGCCAATTCCTTATCCAAGCTGCCACAAACCCACCTATTCCATGAGCCTCAATTTTGTTAACTAGCCTTCTATGTGATACTTTGTCAAACGCCTTCCTAAAATCCATGTAGACAACATCCATTGCATTCCCTTCATCAATTCTCCCTGTTACTTCATCAAAAAATTCAATTAGATTAGTCAAACACGATCTGCCTTTTACAAATCCGTGTTGGCTCTCTTTAATTAGCTTAAACCTCTCCAAGTGCCCGTTAATTTTTTCCTTGATTATTGTTTCGAAAACTTTACCCACGACTGATGTTAAACTGATTGGCCTGTAGTTACTAGAATTGTCCTTCCACCCTTTCTTGAACCTAGTGTGACATTTGCCACTTTCCAATCCTCAGGTACCTCCCTCACATCTAGGAATGTTTAGAAAATTATGGCAAGCCCTTCCGCTGTCTCCTCCCCCAATTCCCTTAGCAACGTGGGACGCAAGCCATCTGGACCATGCGGCTTGTCCACTCTAAGCATACCCAGTCTTTCTAGTACATCCTGTCTATCAATTTTCATCCCTTCCATTGCTTCTACCTTCTCCACTTCTACCAATATTTTGTCAGCATCCACCTCCTTAGTAAACACCGATACAAAGTACTCATTGAGTATTCTAGCCTTGCCCTGCACCTCTAAGCATATATCACCTTCTTTGTCCCTAATAGGCCCCACCCCGCCTCTTACTACCCGCTTACTGTTTACATGCCGGTAGAAGATTTTTGGGTTCCCTTTTATGTTAACCGCCATTCTACTCTCATATTCTCTCTTTGCCAATCTTATTTTCATCTTCACTTCCCCTCTCAACTTACTGTATTTGGTCTAGTTCTCTCTTGAAGAATTCACCTGACATTCAGCATACACCCTCTTTTTTTGTTTCATCATCTTCTCAATCTCCCTCGTCATCCAAGGAGCCCTTGCTTTGGTTCCCTTACCCTTCCCTCTTGTTGGAATGTACCTAGCCTGTACTTGGAACATCTCCTCTTTAAAGATCACCCATTGTTCCGTTACAGTTTTTCCTGTCAGTCTTTGGTTCCATTTTACCCTGGCTAGATCCTTTCGCATCCCATTGAAGTTAGCCCTATTCTAGTTTAGAAGTTCCACTCTAGATTGTTCCTTGCTCCTCTCCATTGCTAAACTAAATCTTATGATAAGATGATCACTCGTACCCAAGTGTTCTCCCACAGACACTTGGTCGTCTGGCCCACCTCATTCCCAAGCACCAGATCCAGCAATGCCTCCTTCCTAGTTGGGCCAAGAACATACTGGTCAAGGAAATTCGACTGAACACATTTCAGAAATTCCTCCCCCTCCTTTCCCTTTACCCTAGCATTATCCCAATCGATATTTGGGTAATTAAAGTCACCCAATATCACCACTCTATAGCTCTTGCATATTTCTGCGCTTTCCCTGCAGATTTGCTCCTCTACCTCCCTCTCACTATTTGGAGGCCTGTAGAATACCCCCAATAGCGTGATCATACCCTTTTTGCTCCTCAACTCTAACCAAATGGATTCTGTCCTTGTCCCCTCAAGAACATCCTCCTTTTCCAACACTACAATGTCTTCCTTAATCAGCACTGCCACCCCACTTCCCTTTATTCCTTCTCTATCTTTTCTGAACACCTTGTACCCTTAAATATTAAGTGCCCAGTCCTCACCGTTTTTAAGCCATGTTTCCGTTATTGCCACAACATCATATTGCCACATGGCTAATTGTGCTTGTAGCTCACCAACCTTATTCACCACACTTTGTGCGTTTACGTACATGCATTCTAAACCCATTTTTGAATTTTTCGTAGTCTTTCTTAGTCTGCTCCTATCTAATATGGTACTACTTCCGCCTCTCGTACTACTTTCTTCTCTAGTACTTTCCAACACACTCTCTTTTATGCACCTTATTTCTCTTTTCTACTCCTATATGCTGGTGTCCATCCCCCTGCCAAGCTAGTTTAAACCCTCCCCAACATCACTAGCAAACCTCCCTGCAAGAATATTGGCCCCGGCTCTGTTGAGGTGTAACCCGTCTGGCTTGTACACGTCCCACCCTCCCCAGAAATGGTCCCAATGCCTCAGGAATCTAAAGCTCTCCCTCCTACAGCATCTCTCCAGCCACGCATTCATCTGTTCTATCCTCCTATTCCTGTACTCACTAGCACGTGGCACTGGGAGTAATCCGGAGATTACTACCTTTGAGGTCCTGCTTTTTAATCTCTCTCCTAGCTCCCTATAGTCTGCCTGCAGGATCTCATCCCTCTTTCTGCCTATGTCGTTGGTACCAATATTAACAACGATCTCTGGCTGTTCACCCTCCCCCCTCAGAGTGTCCTGCAGCCGCTCAGTTACATCCTTGACCCTGGCACCAAGGAGGCAACATGCCATCCTGGAGTCACATCTGCGTCCACAGAAACGCCTATCTGTTCCCCTAACCAATGAATCCCCTATCACTATTGCTCTTCCATTCTTTTTCCTCCCCCCCTGTGCAGCTGAGCCACCCTGTGGTGCCATGGCCTTCGCTCTGGCTACTCTCCCCAGAGGAGCCATCACCCCACCAGTTTCCAGAACTGTGAACCAGTTAGCGAGCGAGATGCACTCTGGGGATTCCTGCCCTACCTGCCTGGTCATCCTTCTCTGTCTGGTGGTCACCAATTCCCTCTCTGCCTGCACATTCTGAGGCTGCGGGGTGACCACTTCTAGAAACGTGCTTTCCAAGTATTTCTCAGCCTCGCAGATGCACTGTAGTGACTCCAGCTGCCGCTCAAGCTCCAAAATCCGGAGCTCGAGTTGGTGCAGTTGGCGACACTTCCTGCACACGTGGTCGTCCAGGCCACAAGAAGTGTCCAGGATTTCCCACATGGTACAGGATGTGCAAATCACGGGACTGAGCTGCCCTGCCATGCCTCTATTTACCAGACTATGGAGGTAATTTAGCAGAAATAATCTTAAAACTTAACAAGAAACACTCAACAGCTACCCACCAATCAGCACTTCCCTCTATTAGATAGGCTATGAACTACTTAGCAGAAATATACTGAAAACAGAACAAAAAAAAACTTACCACAAATATTCACCCTATACTCACCTCTCAGCTCCTTTGTGCCAGCGACACCTTTGAATTCTGACGTCATTCCTTCGTTGTGTCGCTTGCCGACTGTCTCCCTCGCATGTCCGCTCACTCAGACTCCCAGGCCTCTGCTCCACGCTGCCTTTATCCTCGGTCTCCGACTCCGTTCCTCCCGCAGGTCCGCTCACTCAGACTCCCAGGCCTCTGCTCCGCGCTGCCTTTATCCCCGGTCTCCGACTCCATTCCTCCCGCAGGTCCGCTCACTCATGTTCCTCCTGCTGATTTGGAGCTCTCTATTTCCATACCACCATGCACTGTTCCATTTAATAGCCCAGCCAGGAACTGGAAGATTTAGCCATTGATAGCACTTCAATTTGGATGGCAGTCAATAACTGATATTGCAACTCGGGACCTTTGAATGGGAGTTCAATGCTTTACAATTGAACACTAGAGGGGAGAAATTCGGTGGCGCCCCCTTAGGGGTGCTAACTTCGCCCGGGCGACACTTTTAGCGCCCCGAAAAAGTTAGCGCCCCGCGCCGTAAATTCAGTGGTAATGCCCCAAGCAGGAGGCGGGGTGCTACTGGAAGCGCTCTTCCTCCTTCCTGGGGTGCTACAAGTGAATACCGCGGCGCTACGTGCAACAGCGCCACGTGTGTCGGCACGTAACGCCGCGGTATTGCAGGCCTCCCTGCCCCGATTAAAGGGGAGGGGCCGAGCGCTGCGTGGAGCGGGGTGCCAGGAAAGCAGCCCAGCACTCAAGGAGAACTGTGGCAAATTACAGGAAGACATTGGCTTGGAATTTGCAGGCTTGATGAAGGCAAACTGGCAGCATTTGCCGTGATTTCGCCTTTGAAACAGACCGCAACTTCAGGATTTAGCGCATGCGTAGCCTCCCACCCGCCCTCCCCCCCCCCACCGCTCCAAACCCCCCACCCCCCCAGGCCATAAAAAAAGCAAACAAAGCACTGGGGTTTGTTTCTAGAGGGAGATAGTTGAAAAGCAGAGAAGTTATGTTAAACTTGTACAGAACCTTGTTTAGACCACAGTTGGAGTGCTGTGAACAGTCATGGTCTCCATATTCTATAGAGGCACTGGAGAAGGTGCAAAAAAGATTTACTGGGATGATAGCAGAACTGAGAGGTTATACTTATCAGGAAAGATTGAACAGGCTGAGGGGTGACCTGATAGTCTTTAAGATTAAGATTATGAAATGGGTTTGATAAGGTAGACGTAGAGAAGAACTTCCACGTGCAGGGAGCCCAAACTAGGGGCCATAAATACAAGATACTCACTAATAAATCCAATAGGAAATTCAGGAGAAAATTCTTTACCAGTGAGTTGTTAGAATGTGGAACTTAAGGGGAAGCTAGATAAACACATGAGGGAGAAAGGAATAGTTGTATATGTTGATGTGGTTAGATGAAGCGGGGTGGGGGGGGGGGTGGAAGAGAGAGAAGGCTCGTGTGGAGCATAAACACCGGCATGGACCTGTTGTGTAGAATGGCCTGTTTCTGTGCTGTAACTACTATGTAACTATGTAAACCACTAGAAAGGCTGGAATCTGTAAACCTGGAAAAATAATTATGATCGGAAAATCCAGCAGTCAGATTAAATTCCTTAGTAATAAATTGGCCAACATCCATGATTGCCTGTTGAATAATGCTCCTAAAAGCACATTAAGGAGCTGTTGGCTTTACGGGCGAAGTTAGTTGAGTTCAATTTACATGTGCATAAGATGAAAGAAGACTTTCCAGAGGAAACGAGTCAGTTGAGTTGCTGGGAAGGCTATGGAAGAAAAATCCTGAATCCAAGTTCTAACAGTTACAGAAGTATAAACCTATGCCTGTCTATACCAAATCCAGAACTAACTCTTATTTATGAGTATAAAAGCAAGAGTTATTCTGGCAATACCAATAAAAACAGAATTTTCAAATACAATTTTATACCTCTTTCTGTTCCACTGCAATTATTCTAAATTTGTCTGTAGGTTGTCTATCCCAGTTACAATGGCAGAAACAAGGGGAAGACAAGCAGACATGTTTAGCATACTTAAGTTATACAAAAGCAAAATACTGCGGATGCTGGAAATCTGGAATAAAAACAGAAAATGCTGGAAGCACTCAACAGGTCAGGCAGCATCTGTGGCAAGAGAAACAGAGTTAACGGCCCAGAAATTGATCTCGCTCTGTTCCCGCGGGGGTAAGCCTTCCCCGCGATGTCTCACCTCGCTTATGCTTTTTCAGATCCAGCTCGCACGAACTTGATGTTCCAGACATCAGCTGTGCTGGGCTTGCGTATCCCAGCGGCGTAGTGAATTCGTGCGAGCTGTGGGATCACGTGACTCAGTTAGAGCCAATGGCAGCACACCATCTTCCATTCATAAGTCTCACAGCATGGCTGTGAAATCTATGAATCTTACACCCCCCCAAAATAACAGCGAAACCTCAATTAAATTTAAAAAAAAAACCATCACATTAATAAAATAAGTATAGTTAATTAAATTAACCATTTTAAATAAAAAATTAAATTTTTGAAAAAATTTAAAATCTTTTAAAAAGTTATAAAAATAAACTTACCTGTCTTTAAAGTCTATAAAAAAGATATACCTGTAAAAAAAAATTCAAAAAAATACTTAATTCACTACTTACCTTCTTAAAAGCGGGTCTTACTCCTCCTTTTTACATTTCCAAAATCTTCCCTACTTACCTGCGCGTCCAAAGCATGAAGTGCACAGCGTGCGCGCAGCCTGTAGCGCGCACGCGATGCACCCAGGCCCCGCCCCCTTTTCAGAAGAGCAATTGCCGGTTTTCAGCGCATGCGCAGGGCATGCAGAAAACCGGCAATTGGAGTGGGAATACGCGAGAGTACGCAGTGCATACTCTCGCGTCCCGGGATCAATTTTCGGCCCATTATTTCAGGTCGATGATCTTTCGTCAGAACTGGAAAAAGTTAGAAATGAAACAGATTTTAAGCAAGTGCAGGGGCAGGGAAAGGGGGGAGAGGAGGAAAGAACAAAAGGGAAGGTCCGTGATAGGGTGGAGGGCAGGAGGGACCTGGACTACACTTCCTCCCACCCCGCTTCCTGTAAGGACTCTATTCCATTCTCCCAGTTTCTCCGTCTCCGTCGCATCTGCGTAAGGCCTGCTTTTACCAGTGTAATAGTTTAAAAAAACATAAAAATAAAATGTTATCATTAAAAACCCTGTGCAATAAGGTAAGTTTATTTTTAGCCCCGTTAAAACATGTAAATTTATTTTTCAAAAAATTAAATTTTTGTTTTAAATATTTAATTAAATGCCATTTTAAATATGTAATGTTTTATTTTATTTATTTGATGTGTAGATGTATTTTTTGGGGTATTCATGCTTATGAGGATTCAATACATACCATCTTTTATTCGTTGGGCCAGCCCACGTGATTCCAGGGCCACTTGTGAACCGCCTGCGCCCGAGATACGTGGGCCTCTACCCGCGCATACCTGGAGAGGCCCAGGACCGCAAGTCTCTGTACTTCCCGGACCACCAGGTACGCGGGGCATTTTATTTGCGGATTGGAGGTATTTCCCCGCGGGAAGCCTCCGACCAAAAATTCAGGGCCAATATATAAAAACCCCCCACCTAGGGATTTAATTTTACTGTTATATTTCAATCCTATGGATACATGCAATTTCATCCCTCCCTTCACACCAAGGAGCTACTCTGCCAACGTTAGTTATGGACACGTCAGGGAATGGCTCCATAAGGAAACTGAGAAAATAAACATCCAGGACCAGCATAAATACTGATTGGGGAAAGCCAAGAGATGTCATTACCCATTAGGTACACAGCCATAAGCTGTGTGAGAGGAGATCTACAAGGGCTAGTCTCCACATGGAGTTAAACATTACATTTAAATGAAGGCAATCTCTCAGCAGAGATTTTTGCATCACATTTATATGATCAAATAGATTGGGGAGTACTTTACGACGAGTGCTTCCCTCTGCTCGCCTTCATTAATATAACACACTTTTTAATTGGTTCTTCAAAACACTTTTATTGCACAGATCTGAAGCACTATTTCATCCACAAATTGAAAGGCATATTTTATTGTTTTGATTTACATTTTTCACCACATTTCTGTCTTTCGTAAGTTTCAATTTCTACACAGCCTCATTCAGTTTGCTGCTTGAGCAAACAAATCAAGGAATTTTCCACAATGTTTGACACCAACTTTAAGCTCAGCCAACAGAAGGCCTGCTTGCTGTGGTCCAAGGCAGCTTATGTGTTTTTCCTCCCACTGCAGTCAAACAGTGCTGCCACAAGGCTCCCTGCTTTAGCAACCTAGGCATGAATTTACAAGAAAAATTACATGTGGTGCCAGTGCATTTGACAGGTAATTTTGTAGTGACCTGATTGAGTGGTTTCAGCTATAGCCAACTGATAGAATTTTACTCGCATTAATCTAAATGATCAAAACTGACTAGATCTTGTACTAGATAGATAGGTTCACTAGCAGATATTCTTACTGTTGAACAAAATAGTCAAAGACCGATATGAACAATTTAAATTTCTGATTTTTACAGGGTAAAAAGTTTCATTTTCTTAAATTTTATTTTCAAAATTGACTCAAATCTAGTTTGGCATTTTACAGTGCCAAAGATTCTTAGCTTTGAGAACACACAACCACATATGGAAAAATACTTCTTCTGTCTATTATACAAATCCAGGCCATTAAATAAACCAATAAAACAATCAGTTTTAATATTGTTTAATGTGGCTGATTGGAGGTTTTTCCACCAGCTCCTTTTTGCAATCTTTATGCAGGGGAGCTGCTGTTACCTGATTAATTTATACAATGGATTTGGCACAGGTAAAGCCAGGCTATTCTATGCTGTTCTTTATACCATTCACGGACAAATAAAACATAACACAGCACTTGTTTATTTGTAGCACTAATGTGGACTGTACTTTTTGGGTCCAGATAGTCATGCTATTTGCTTGCTCATCTTCCAGGCTAACTAATTACACTTAAAGGGAATGGTCAAATTCTTTTTGCTCTATTGGATGGTGGCTGTTATCTATCTGAATGGATACAGATGATGATAGGTGCTCAGACTTTGGAGAAGATCCATCAGTATGATGGGAGAAGGCTCTGACTGGCTGGCTACTGGACCATGGCTGAATGATTGTGTATTAGGGTAAGCGTATCTAGAGGATCTTTACAATATTGCCTTGAAAAATATTGCTTTCTCCTTTGATGTTGCTACTAATTCTTTAACTGCTTGATGTTTGGTCTATTTTTTCTAATGCGAAGGCTGACTTACCCAAAGAGCTAATGCGAACCTAAGGAACCAGCTTCCCCAACCATTATAAGGTTTGATGGGACAAGTAGAGGTGGGTGTAATTGCCTGGTTTCACCAGTCATGCTGGGGCTATTACCTTGTCTTCCCTCCATAATTAGTACTTACTCCCCATTTCTGCCTACTTTCTTCCTATTTTTCTGTTATTGTTGATTCCTTGCTGAGATGTGGATCCGGGGGCACCGTACGGTCGCCAACAACAACAACTTGTATTTATATAGCGCCTTTAAAGTACCTCAAGCCATGAATGTGTAAGCCTAGACTGTGAACTAATTGATAAAATAATGCTTAAGTGCATTAAAATGTGTGAATGAGTCGTGTGCTAATTTTTTTCTTTAAGTCCATTCACTTTATTATCTATTATTGTATATCCCGATTTTAGCGTTTGTGAAAGCCCAAATTTCTCCAATTTTATTTCAATGAACATTGATTGATAAACTGGGGCTGATGTTAGATCCCAGCTCAGAGGCTATGCTGCGTTGCTTAAAGAGTGAGCTTGCATGATCTTGCACGGGATCGCCCAAGTAGGTGCTGCGACTTGAAGACGTGCAACTTGTGATTTGGAATTTGGAAATGTGATGGAAGCAAGCAAACTCTGCCTTTGAACTGCTCGTTTTGAAGACGCAGACTTGAAGTGCTTCTGCAATTGTGAAACACTTTTGCGAAAGACTTCGGGAAGCTGTACTCATTCAGATTGGCAGGTATAAGTGTCTGATTAGTTCCTGCTATTTGTGCTCACAGTTGGTATTGAAATCTTCCACCAAATAAGCAAGGAAATGAAAAATAAAAAGCTACAATGAAGTCATGTCCTGCTCTGCCTAATGCCAGAACAAATAGTCTCAGAGTAGAAAATATTCACACAGCTATGTCTGCTGCTTATTTTCCTTCACATTACTGCCTAATTATAGAATGAACAGCAACACTCCAAAAATTGACTGCTTTTACAGATTTCATTCTGTGACTACAGAAGATGGCCTCTGTAAGGTAATTTAGGGCACAGTACCACTTTTCAAATGGTTTACTTGTCACTATTTTTGTATATTCAGACTAGTTAAGGAAGTGGGACCTTCCGTAAACAAATCACAGCTACAAAATGTAAATACATCCTCATGAAATAATTCCCCAAATTACATGCTTCCTGTTGATTTGGAAAGCACAAATCAGCCCTTCATTCTAGATTGTAGGTCATAGTCGGTTGCATATTATCCCCTTTGAGAAACACAGCTATGTTATTTCGACAGAAGCAAGCCGACTAACTTGAGAATCTAATCATATAAGCTACAGTTCCATTATCTCATGGGTTCTTGATAAAGGTTTCCACCTGTTTATGCTCCCTTCTTCTGATGCATAGTATAGTTTCCTTACTAACTCCTTGCATAATGTTGTTTTGAATATTGTATTGTAATATTGTCCAGTGTGTGATTTTTATCTTTTTAATTTTAAATATTATAGCGGGTATTACAAGACATTAATATAGGGTTAGTAACCATGGTGAAAGATTTTTAAAAAAACAACCCCAAAATTCTATGGGATGCGATCCTGGCATAACCATTGTGATCGTGCCCATTGGTGTGCTCCAGTGGACTTTGTTGGACTACCATACAGCTGAAAACTCTGGCAATTGCCTACCATGGGGAAGGGATGGTGTCCAGGTCCTCCAAGCCATGAGACGCTGTCCAGCTTCTCCTGTGTAAGCTGGAAATGCAAATTATTTTTCTTTAAAAAAAAATGTGTTCAAACTCCTCTTCGGGAGTCCAGGTCACCTCTCTGGCCTGGATTCCTCCCCCCCTCATCCCAGTGAGGCCCACTTGCACCCATCTAAAGGCCTGGATGCAACATACCAGGCACTAAGGTGAAGGCTCAGTCTTGAGTATATTCAAGATAGAGATCGATAGATTTTTGAATATTAAGGGAATCAAGGGATATGGGGATAGTGCAGGAAAGTGTAGATGAGGTAGAAGATCAGCCATGATCTTATTGAATGGCGGAGCAGGCTCGAAGGGCCAAATGGCCTACTCCTGCTCCTATTTCTTATGTTCTTATGTTCTAAGCCACAAAATCTGTTTGAATGGCCAAAAATAAAATACACAGCAAAAAGACACCAGTCACAGACTGACTAGGGATCCCAAAGAGCATTCTCTGGTAGTCCTTGTTCTGGGGAAATAACCACCTTAAGCAAGGATGCCACATGTGATCTCTCTTTCCTATTACTCCAGTAAAACATTGAGGACCTGAGACAGATGGCAGGGGTCAGGATGAAGCCCAATGGCATCCTCAGTGCCAACATCCAAGAAGGTTTCGACACAATGCAGTGCTAACTAGAGTGGAAGGTGGCATCACAAATATCTGCTTCCATCCCTTCTGTCAGAGAAAGATCCAAACCAGTCAATGCATCCAAAATCGATGCTTTGAACAGTGGCCTTCAAGCCCTGGCGAACCGCTTAGAGAGAATGATGGAAAGTAACTTCCAATAGCTTCGGGTGACATATTTTAGGCTCTACAAGATCTAACTGATACCATCAGGTTGGCTCTCCTGTTGACCAGCATGCACTCAGATCTAGAACCCAGTCACAAGTGGGCTGCCTAGAATCTGCTTTCATTATGCCATCCCCTTTCCTGGTCACAGCTCATGTGACCTTTCCAGCCAGATGACTATTCATGTTGGCATCAGATTCAGGGCCAGGCTACCCACATACCTGCAGAAGAGTTGTATTGGGGCACAGAAGCACTGAGACGAAGGCCACCTCAGTCCCAAGAGGCTCAGGAAACCACAACCCAGCCTAGCATTACTGGTGTCCTTGTCCCTCAGATAACACGTCAATGCAGCACCAATATAGATTTAAGAAATAAAAACAGAAAATGCTGGAAATACTCAGCAGGTCAGGCAGCATCTGTGGAGAGAGAAACAGAGTTAACATTTCAGGTCGATGACCCTTCGTCAGAACTGGAAAAAGTTGGAGATGGTACAAGTTTTTAAGCAAGTGCAGGAGCAGGGAAAGGGGGGAGGGGAGGAAAGAACAAAAGGGAAGGTCTGTGATAGGATGGAAGGCAGGAGAGATTAAGGGGGAGAAATTCAGTATCGCCCCATTTGGGGCGCAATTATCGGCCGGGTGCAAAGATTAGCGCCTGGCGCTAATTATCGCCACCGACGGCAAACTTGACTTTTAACGCCCCTGGAGGTGATTGGAGCACTAAATCAGGCGCTACACACCTGTCTTAAGGCGCAAAGGCCGAGGAGCGAGGCGCTAACTCAGAGCGCGAGCGCAGCGCAGGTGCTGTCAGTTAGCGATGGAACACAGACACACTGGCGCCGGACAGTTCTTAAAGGGGAGGGTCGATCTTGCACTCCAGCCACACCCTGCTCATTGGAGCCTTGAATCTCGGCCTGGAGAGACCTGTGCCTAAATCTTCCAGCCAAGGACTATGGAGAGGGTGAGAGAACGAGCTCAGCGCTTCAGCGAGCGGGCCTTGGATGCTCTGGTTGGCGCGGTGGAGCGCAGAAGATCAATACTGTACCCAGAGAGTGGCAGGAGGCCTTTGCCGCGTGAGTACAGAAGAGTGTGGAGGGAGGTGGCTCAGAGCGTCTCCTGCAGGAGCATGGTGCCCAGGACCCATGTACAATGTCGGAAAAAGTTCAACGACCTCACTCGGGTCGTCAGGGTGAGTGGCTTTTTTTCAATACCTCTCCATCCCTCCATCTCAACCTCACTCTATGGCCAGAGGGTCTTAAAACCCCAATGCACAACACTCATCCAACACCTATGGCCCTCTCATGAAACACACATGCACATTCCACACTATGCATACAGTAAGGGCTATTCACCTATGGGAGGCACATCAGGCAAGACCATGGCTGTATATTTACTCAGACACTGTACTTTTTCTTGCAGGCCAAGCTGTCTCATAATAGGAGACAGCAGCAACGGACGGGTGGAGGGCGGCCTCAGCTGCAACCCCTCAGCGATCTTGAGGCGCGCGTCCACAGGATTGTGGCAAGCCGGGTGATCGGTCCCGTCGCCACTGGAGACGCCGACCCCGTTCTGGACAGCAATGGTAAGGTCATCACCTTTTTGTCCTCTGTCCTTCCACTTGTCCCTCACAACACCAGCCTTTGACACTTTCAATCCAACTTACTAAATCGCTGCACTCATTCCTCCCTTACTGCCACCCTGTCCTCATGCTAAAGCCACTCTTGTACCTCCCTGCTTTCAGATGGTGATTCACCAGCTGAGGAGACGGGCCTTCAAGCTGCCAGTGGGAGTGAAGCTGCAGGCGAGGAGGAAGATGAAGGCGGAGCATCAGTGCCACCCTCTCCCGAGGAAGCCCATGCCCACACTGGGAACACGCCTTCCCTGGAGGGGAGCAGGGGGGAAGGGTCTGATGAGGGTGAAGCTCCAGGACCCAGCGGGCTGCAGCAACGCGATGGGGGTAGGGAAGCTCGGGGGCCTTCTCCCCGGAGGGAGAGTAGGCCAGCGAGTCCTGCTGCACTGGACGCAGAGGAGGAGTGGCTCATCGCTGAAATGAACACCCAGGCGGTGGACATGCACACTGAGCTCCTGGGTGCAATGGGAAGGGTGCCCGAATGCATTGAATCACTGGCAAGGAGTGTGGAGCACTTAGCTGTAGCACAGGCGGATGCCACGCTAAAGCTTAGTGCTGCAATTCAGTCTCAGACTGCTCTCATGCAGACTCAGATTGAGGGCACGCGAGCACTGACTGCTGCCATCCTCGATGGTTCGGACACATTTCCCCGGGGCTCTCACCGCGCCGCAGCAGGCCAGCAATCTGTGCTCCAGCAGATTGCTCCGGATGCTGAAGTGCTGCCCCGTGGGAGTGCCAGTGTGTCGGTCGAGCAGGGAGTTGCTGTCCTCTCTCAAGAGGAAATCCTCGGCATTCACATGCGGAGCACGCAAAGCCACATGCGTGCAGTCAATGGCGCCCTGCACCATGGGGAAGCCCGCTATCCTGGCAAAGCCCAGAGCGTGTTCATGCTGCTTGTCTAGGGTCATGGGGAAAGAGATGTACTCTCGTCTCCTTTTAAAGAGGGCATTTGTGACGTGACGGATGCAGCAATGCACCGCGAACTGGGAGATATTGGCGATGTCCCCAGCAGCAGATTGAAATGAGCCAGTAGCATAAAAGTTCAGAGCCACTGTAATCTTCACTGCCACCGACAGAGACGTCCTGGACCTCAGTTGAGGCTGCAGATCTGGCTGCAGCAGGTGGCAGAGCTCAGTGACCACCTCCTTGCTGAAGCGCAGCCTTCGCAAACACTGCTCCTCAGACATATGAATGTAGGAGAGCTGTTCACGATATACCCTGGGAGGGTAAGCTCTCCTGTACAGACGCCTGTTGGCCCTCCTCCGTCTGGCCATCATTGCCACTCTCTCTCTGCGTCTCTGTGTCCTCCGATTCAGCTGGTGCAGGACGACGCCCCCAATCAGTGCAGCCCCCATAGTCTCTTAGCAAGCAAAGTTATGAAGGCCAAAAACCAAAGTACCTGCCAAGTTATGATCAGTAGCCAAAAGTACCTCACACAGCGTTGACTCAATGCAGAAGTCTCTCTTTCTGTCTCTCCGAATCTCTCTCTCTCTCTCAGAACGAGTGGTGCAAAAATGTCAACAACAGAGAAAGACAGGAAGAGGCCCCCTTTAAATAGCGCCCCCCCCAGCCCCACACCGACTGATAGCGTTCCAGTCTTCCGGTCGTTGGATGCGCCAGGCGGAAAGGATGGGGGCGCCACTCAATTTCCGCTCCGGGACGCCACAAGGGCGTTGCACCCTCGTATGACTTCAAGATCTGCGTGCGCAGGAGATCGCGGCGGTAAATTTTAGCGCCGCCGCAAAATGTCTAGTTAATTTCGCGAGCGGCGCAAACATCGCTGCGCCCAGGCGCTAGCTGCTTTGTGCCCCATTAGCGCCCTCTTAAGGCGCTAACGGGAGGCGCAACCAACTGAATTTTTCCCCCTAAGAGACAAAAGAGATGATGGTGCAAGGCAAAAGGAGATGGTAATGGGACAAGTTAAGAAACAAAAGATGACTCTAGATGAAGTGTAAATGGCAATGGCATAATGATCGACAGCTGCCATGTGAGAGAGAGGGGGAAAAAATGAAAAAAAGATAGGGGCAGAGGTTATGGTCTGAAATTGTTGAACTTGATGTTGAGTCCAGAAGGCTGTAAAGTGCCTAATCGAAAGATGAGGTGCTGTTCCTCGAGCTTACGTTGAGCTTCATTGGAACAGTGTAAGAGGCCGTGGACGGAGAGGTCTGAGTGGGAGTGGAGCGGAGAATGAAAGTGACAGGCGACTGAAAGCTCGGGGTCACCCTTACGGACTGAATGGAGGTGTTCCGCAAAGCGGTCACCCAATCTGCGTTTGGTCTCCCCAATGTAGAGGAGACCACATCGTGAGCAGCAAATACAGTATACTAAATTGCAAGAAGTGGGTTTCCTCCGGGTGCTCCGGTTTCCTCCCACAGTCCAAAAATGTGCGGGTTAGGTTGATTTGGCTATGATAAATTGACCCTAAGTGTTAGGGGGGGATTAAATATGTGGGGTTATGGGGATAGGATGGGATATGTTAGGGGGAATTAAATATGTGGGGTTACGGGGGTAGGGTGGGATATGTGTACTGTGGGGATTAAAGCAGGGACAGGGTACTGGATTTGGATGATCAGCCATGATCGTATTGAATGGTGGAGCAGGCTCGACGGGCCGAATGGCCTACTCCTGCTCCTGGATTCTATGTTTCTATGTTTCTAAGTACAAGTAAATCGCTGTTTCACCTGGAAGGAGTGTTTGGGGCCCTGGACAGTGGGAAGGGAGGAGGTAAAAGGGCATGTGTTGCATCTCCTGCGCTTGCATGGGAAGGTGCCAGGTGAAGGGGAGGGGGTGTTGGGGGTGATAGAGGAGTGGACCAGGGTGTCGCGGAGGGAGTGGTCCCTTCGGAATTCTGAAAGGGGAGGTGAGGGGAAGATGTGTTTGGTGGTGGGATCACGCTGGAGGTGGTGGAAATGGCGGAGGATGATCCGTTGAATGTGGAGGCTGGTGAGGTGAAAGGTGAGGACAAGGGGAACTCTATCATGGTTCCAGGAGGGAGGGGAAGGGGTGCGAGCAGAAGTGCGGGAAATAGAACGGACACGGTCAAGGGGCGTGTCAACCACAGTAGAGACGAATCCTCGGTTGAGGAAAAAGGAAGACATGTCGGAAGCACTGGTATGTAAGGTGGCATCGTCAGAGCAGATGCGGCGGAGACGGAGAAACTGGGAGAATGGAATAGAGTCCTTACAGGAAGCGGGGTGGGTGGAAGTGTAGTCCAGGTAGCTGTGGGAGTCAGTGAGCTTATAGTGAATGTTTGTCAATAGCCTATCCCCAGAGATGGAGTCAGAGAAGTCAAGGAAGGGAAGGGAAGAGTCAGAGATGGACCACGTGAAGGTGAGGGAAGGGTGGAAATTGGAAGCAAAGTTAATGAAATTTTCTAGTTCAGGGCGAGAGCAGGAAACAGCACCGATACAGTCATCAATGACTGGAGGATAAACACTAACATGGACTGTTGGGCTGAACAGCCTGTTTACGTGGTGGAATTTCTATTTAATTCTAGTGTAAACAGTGGAATTTCTGGGACAACATCCTTTGCTCTCATGACCTTGTCATTTGCATACATGCACCACTTTGGAGCCTGGTGCATCTTCTGGCAGAAGCCAATTCTACTGGAATTTAAGGGGTATTTTAGAATGGGTGTAACTCTGGTGTATCTGATTTGCATCCAAAGTCCCAGTCCCCTGCCCCAGAACTACATCACTTTTGCCTCAAAAAGAATCTCTTTCTTTATAAATTTTAAAAGATGACTATAATTTTCAATATAAACTGATTAAAAATGATACTTTCAGTCAATTTGAGGAATCTCAGTCACTTCTTGTTTTAAACATTGGGAATACGTACAAAGGACAACTTAGAGCTCCCACGCTGCCAGCGAGAATCAATGTTGAACCGGAAGACAGGTCAGAGATTTGGCACTACAGTGCTGTAGCCCTATCTGGGATCTTCAAGCATAGCTCCTCTCCAAGAGTGCAGGAGTGCTGAATTTTCCCCAGTAGGTTTTCTATCAGACTCTGGAAAAACAGACATGTTCTCATTTAACAAATAAATAGAAGGGGTGATTAGATAATCATGGGTGTGAAACCCACGACCTTCCGTCTATTCAAATGAAAGGATGGAAAATCGCAGGCTGTGCATTTGTGATTTCCTGAGATGCAGTCTCTGCTAACGCCTCTTCCCAGTGGGTGTGCTCCTAGAGTGTGCAGAAAGGTTGATGTAAGAGGGTTAAGGATCACAACAGCACACTCAGTGACTAAGGCTGAGAACATGCAAATTTTTCACTGAATGCAGTTGCAATAGTTTTTCCCAGTATTCCCTATTTAATAAGTAACAATTAAGTTTTATTTGTAATCAATGTATAATTATTTGTGAAGATAAAAGTGCAAAAGAACAGTCAATTTTACAGGCGTAACAATAAGGTTTTTGGTTATAAGGCTCCACACCTGAAACATCACCTTGCCACAGGGCGGGGGGGAGGTGGGCCAGTCACTAAAATATTTTAAGGCGGTTCCGTGTCTCCATTTTAAGTAAAGATTTTTGAACACCTGCAGGCAGGCATCTGAAGGGAAGCGAGAAGGGCCTTTACAGCACTGCTTGTGAGCCAGGAGGAACAGGAGTGCTTCCACCCCCCCACCACCGGCCCAGCAAGCTTCCTTGTTTACCCCCCACGACGGGATCCCCGTGATTGGTCGACCACCCCTGCAATGTCCTACTCCCCACGATGTCCCACTCCCCCCTGCGATGTCCGACTCCCCCTACGCCTCGCGTCCGATATCCAACCAAGCCCCCCGCCCACCCCTGCATCAACACCAGGCTTCCCTCTGACCCGCTCCCGACTGCTTTCCAGTCCAACACCTGGCTGGCTGGCGGGCAGGAAAACTGTTGAAAAATTTAAAACAGTCCGCAAAATCTCCCTGCTCCCCCGCCACTCCCCACCCCCCCGGCTCTCTTCCCGCCTCAGAGTTACTTTCAGGGTCTGCGTGTTTTCAGCATTTTCCGGTTTTGTTTCAAATTTTCAGCATCTGCCATTTGCAGGGTTGAGGTGCAGGTGAAACTGGATGTGAGCACAATTGCTGTGGTACTGTTGTCGGCTGGGTACTCCAACAGAAATGTTCTGAGTCAGGAGCAGTTCAGTCCAAACAGCAACAGGGCGAGCACAGGCATACATGGATTTAGAAAACGTCCTTCCTGTTCCCATGCATTTCTTCTTCCCCCCACATTTAATTATCTTCTTTTTACAACCACTCCATTTCCCAGTCATCGGGCTGACTGAGCAAACTACTCCCAGGTCTTTGCCAATGCCTCACTTTAACTGGCAAAGGTGAGGTATATTAAAGTGGTGTGACAATATGAATTTTTATTTTAGTAGGCATACATAATTTTAAGTAGCAAGGGTAGCTAATGTTAAAGTGAAGGTTGCTGCTTTACTGAGTTTAGAATGTCTGACAGGTGATGCTCAGGGTGCAGGAATGGGTACGGTTTGTTTGTTGAAGAATTAGCTAAGATAAAAGCTTTTGTTGATGGAGACAATGTATTTCAAATGCTAATTCAATGACCAGCAGCATCCCAGGCGGAAATGTTGTTTGCAACCAGTTTGTTTTTGTGGTACAAACCTCCCCAAGACATAGCTCATTGTTTGATTTCCTGGGCCACGTGCCAACACGTCAACCAAGTACCTTGTCAATTGTGTGTGTTTTATCAGCTTGTCAAAGTTGGCTGCTGAAAGCAATCTTTGAAGAGAAACATAGAAGATAGGAGCAGGAGTAGGCCATTCGGCCCCTCGAGCCTGCTCCGCCATTCGATGAGATCATGGCTGATCATCTAAACTCAGTACCCTGTACCTGCCTTCTCCCCATATCCCTTGATACCTTTAGCTTTAAGAAATATATCTAACTCATCCTTGAATATATTTAATGACTTCGCCTCAACTACCTTCTGTGGTAGAGAATTCCACAGGATCACCACTCTCTGGGTGAAGAAATTCTTCCTCATTTCTGTCCTAAATGGTTTACCCGTTATCCGTAGATTATGACCCCTGGTTCTGGACTCTCCGACCATCGGGAACATTCTTCCTGCATCTAGTTTTTCCAGACCTGTCAGAATTTTATATGTTTCGATGAGATCCCCTCTCATTCTTCTATACTCCAGCGAGTATAAGCCCAATCGACCCAATCTCTCCTCATATGTCATTCCTGCCATCCCAGGTATCAGCCTTGTGAATCTTCGCTGAACTCCTTCCATGGCAAGAACATCCTTCCTCAGATAAGGCGACCAAAACTGCACACAGTACTCAAGGTGTGGTCTCACCAAGGCCCTGTACAACTGCAGCAGGACATCCCTGTTCCTATAAGAACATAAGAACATAAGAAATAGGAGCAGGAGTAGGCCAATCGGCCCCTCGAGCCTGCTCCGCCATTCAATAAGATCATGGCTGATCTGATCCTAACCGCCAATCTACTATCTATCACAGAACCATCTCCTGCATCTAACAGAATTGCACACACGAAATAGGAGCAGAATCAGGCTACACGGTCCCTGGGCCCGCTCCACTACCCACAGGGCCATGACCGATCCGAACCTAGACTCATGTCCAAATTCCTGCCCGCTCCCCATAACCCTTAATGCCCTTTACTTCTAGGAAACTGTCTATTTCTGTTTTAAATTTATTTAATGATGTAGCTTCTACAGCTTTTTGTGGCAGCATATTCCATGGACCTACCACCCTCTGAGTGAAGTAGTTCCTCCTCATCTCAGTTTTGAAAGAGCAGCCCCTTATTCTAAGACTATGTCCCCTAGTTCTAGTCTCACCCGTCATCGGGAACATCCTCCCCGCATCCACCCGATCCAACCCCTTCACAATCTTATATGTTTCAATAAGATCGCCTCTCATTCTTCTGAACTCCAATGAGTAGAGTCCCAATCTACCCAACCTCTCCTCATATGACCACCCCCTCATCCCCGGGATTAACCGAGTGAACCTTTTTTGCACTGCCTCAAGAGCAAGGATGTCTTTCCTTAAGTAAGGACACCAAAACTGTATGCAGTATTCCAGGTGCGGTCTCACCAATACCTTGTACAACTGAAGCAATACCTCCCTATTTTTATATTCTATCCCCCTAGCAATGAAAGCCAACATTCCATTTGCCTTCTTAATCACTTTCGCTATGAAGGCCAACATACCATTTGCCTTCTTCACCGCCTGCTGCACCTGCATGCTTACTTTCAGCGACTGGTGCACAAGGACACCCAGGTCTCGTTGCACTTCCCCTTCTCCCAATCTATTGCCATTCAGATAATAGTCTGCCTTTCTGTTTTTGACACCAAAGTGGATAACCTCGCACTTATCCACGTTATATTGCATCTGCCACGCTTCTGCCCACTCACCCAACCTGTCCAGATCATCCTGGAGTTTCTCGCTATCCTCCTTGCTGCACACACTCCCACCCAGCTTTGTGTCATCTGCAAACTTGGAGATATTACATTTAATTCCCTTATCTAGATCATTAATGTATATTGTGAATAGCTGGGGTCCAAGGACCGATCCCTGCGGTACCCCACTAGTCACTGCTTGCCTCTCGGAAAAAGACCCATTAATTCCTACTCTCTGCTTTCTGTCCGCCAACCAGTTCTCTATCCAAGTCAATACCTTGCCCCCAATCCCATGTGCCTTAACTTTACATGCTAATCTCTTATGCGGGACCTTATCGAAAGCCTTTTGAAAGTCCAAATACACCACATCTACTGGTTCTCCCTTATCTATTTTCCCAGTTACATCCTCAAAAAATTCCAGTAGATTAGTCAAGCACGATTTACCTTTTGTAAATCCATGTTGACTTTGTCCGATCCTGTCACTGTTTTTCAAATGCTCAGCTATTACATCCTTTATAATGGACTCTAGCATTTCCCCCACTACCGATGTCAGGCTTACCGGTCTGTAATTCCCCGCTTTCTCTCTACCACCCTTTTTGAATAGTGGGGTAACATAAGCTACCCTCCAATCCATGGGTACAGTTCCAGATTCCATCGAATGTTGGAAGATGATCAGCAATGCATCTACTATTTCTAGGGCCACTTCCTTAAGTACCCTAGGATGTAGATTATCAGGCCCTGGGGATTTATCGGCCTTCAATACCATCAATTTCCCTAACACCATTTCCCTGCAAATACTGATTTCTTTCAGTTCCTCCCTTTCATCAGACCGTATGTTCTCCAACATCTCTGGGAGGTTATTTGTGTCCTCCTTTGTGAAGACAGAACCAAAATATGCATTTAATTGGGCTGCCATTTCTTTGTTCCCCATTATAACTTCCCCCGCTTCTGACTGCAAGGGACCTACACTTGATTTCACTAATCTTTTTCTCTTCACATATCTATAAAAGCTCTTACAGTCAGTTTTTATGTTCCCAGCAAGCTTACTTTCATATTCTATTTTCCCCTTCTTAATTAATCCCTTTGTCCTCCTTTGTTGAATCCTAAACTGTTCCCAATCCTCAGGGCTACCGCTTTTTCTGACCAATTTATATGCCCTCTCCTTGGATCTTATGCTATCCCTAATTTCCCTTGTTAGCCACGGTTGAGTCACCCTTTTTGTTTTATTCTTATGCCACACTGGGATGTACAAATTCTGTAGTTCATCCATGCAGTCTTTGAATGTTTGCCATTGCCTATCCACCGTCAACCCCTTGAGTGACATTCCCCAATCAATCCTACCCAATTCGCGCCTCATACCATCGTAGTTTCCTTTATTTAAATTCAGGATTACTTCTCCGTCGAAAGAATTCAATATATTAAATAAAAATGGAAAATGCTGGAAATACTCAGCAGGTCAGGCAGCATCTGTGGAGAGAGGAACAGAGTTAACGTTTCAGGTCGATGACCTTTCGTCAGAACCGGAAAAAGTTAGCAATGGAACAGATTTTAAGCAAGTACAGAGGCAGGGAAAGGGGGGCGGGGAGGAAGGAACAAAAGAGAAGGTCTGTGATCGGGTGGAAGGCAGGAGCGATTAAATGACCAAAGGTATGATAGTACAAAGCAAAAGGAGATGGTAATGGGACAAGAAAAGAAACAAAAGATGAGTCTAGATGAGGTGTAAATGACAACAGCAGTATCATCAACAGCTGCCATGTGAAAAAATAGGGGCTGAAATTGCTGAACTCGATGTTGAGTCCAGAAGGCTGTAAAGTGCCTAATCAAAAGATGAGGTGCTGTTCCTCAAGCTTACGTTGAGCTTCGTTGGAACAGTGTAAGAGGCCGAGGACAGAGCAATCAGAGTGGGAGTGACAGACAACCAGAAGCTCGGTCCCGCTTACGGACTGAACAGAGGTGTTCCACAAAGCGGTCACCCAATCTGCGTTTGGTCTCCCCAATGTAGAGGAGACCGCATCGTGAGCAGCGAATACAGTATACTAAATTGCAAGAAGTACAAGTAAATCGATGTTTCACCTGGAAGGAGTGTTTGGGGCCCTGGACAGTGGGAAGGGAAGAGGTAAAAGGGAAGGTGTTGCATCTCCTGTGCTTGCATGGGAAGGTGCCGTGGGAAGGGGAGTGGGTGTTGGGGGTGATAGAGGAGTGGACCAAGGTGTCGTGGTGGGACAGGCCACTAAAAGGCAGGCATAGCTAGGAGCCATGCCGGTTCCCATAGCAACGCCTTTAATTTGGAGGAAGTGAGTGGAGTCAAAGGAGAAGTTGTTCAATGTGAGAACAAGTTCAGCCAGGCGGAGGAGGGTGATGATGGATGGGGACTGGTTGGGCATCTGTTCAAGGAAGAAGCGGAGTGCCCTCAGGCTGTCCTGGTGCGGGATGGAGGTGTAGAGGGATTGGATGTCCATAGTGAAAAGGAGACTGTTGGTGCCAGGAAACTGGAAACTGTTAAAGTGGCAGAATGCATCGGAAGAGTCGTGGATGTAGGTGGGAAGAAGCTGGACAAGGGAAGAAAAAATAGAGTCGAGTTAGGAAGAAATCAGTTCAGTGGGGCAAGAACAGGCTGAAACGATGGATCTACCAGGGCAGTCCTGTTTGTGGATCTTGGTAAGGAGGTAGAAGCGGGCTGTGCGGGGTTGGGGAACTATGAGGTTTGCGGCCGAGGAGGGAAGATCTCCAGAGGAGATGAGATCAGTGACAGTCTTGGAAATAATGGCTTGATGTTCGATAGTGGGGTCATGGTCCAAGGGGAGGTAGGAGTAGATGTCAGAGAGTTGGCATTTAGCCTCCGCAAGGTAGAGGTCGGTTCGCAAAACAACAACAACGCCACTCTTGTCAGCAGGTTTAATGACAATGTTGGGGTTGGATCTGAGATAACGGAGTGCTGCAAGCTAACTAAAGAAGTTAAGGATAGCATTAGATTGAAAGAAGAAGCTTAGAATGTTACAAAGAATAATAGTAAGCCTGAGGATTGGGAGATTTTCAGAAACCAGCAAAGGTTGACCAAAAAATTGATAAAAAGGGAAAAAATAGAATATGAGAGAAAACGAGCAAGAAATATAAAAGCAGATTGTAAGAGCTTCTACAAGTATGTAAAAAGGAAGAGAGTAGCAAAAATAAACGTTGGTCCCTTAGAGGCTGAGACAGGAGAAATTATTATGGAGAATAAGGAAATGGCTTAAATGTTAAACAAATATTTTGTATCTGTCTTCACAGTAGAAGACACAAAAAGCATACCAAAAATGGTGGGGAACCAAGGGTCTAATGAGGGCGAGGAACTTAACGTAATTAATATAAGTAGAGAAAAAGTACTAGAGAAACTAATGGGACTAAAAGCCGACAAATCCCCTGGACCTGATGGCCTACATCCTAGGGTTCTAAAAGAGGTGGCTGCAGAGATAGTGGATGTATTGGTTTTGATCTTCCAAAATTCCCTAGATTCTAGAATGGTCCCACTGGATTGGAAGGTCACAAATGTAACACCACTATTCAAGAAAGGAAGGAGAGAAAAACCAGGGAACTACAGGCCAGTTAGCCTGACATCAGTCATCGGGAAAATGCTGGAATCCTTTGTTAAGGAAGTGGTATCAGGGCACTTTGAAAATCATAACATGATTAGGCAGAGTCAACATGGTTTTATGAAAGGGAAATCGTGTTTGACAAATTTATTAGAGTTTTTTGAGGATGTAACTAGTAGGGTAGATAAAGGGGAACCAGTGGATGTAGTATATTCGGATTTGCAAAAGGCATTCGATAAGGTGCCACATAAAAGGTTATTACACAAGATTAGGGCTCACGGGATTGGGGGTAATATAATAGCATGGATAGAGGATTGATAGAAAACAGAGAGTAGGGATAAACGGATCTTTTTCAGGTTGGCAGGCTGTAACTAGTGGGGTGCCACAAGGATCAGTGTTGGGGCCTCAGCTATTTACAATCTATATTAATGACCTAGATGAAGGGACCGAGTGTAATGTATCCAAGTTTGCTAATGATACAAAGCTAGGTGGGACAGTAAGCTGTGAGGAGAACATAAAGGGCCAGAAATTCGGCTCTCCGGCTTCCCGCGGGTGCAAGGATCGCGCGCGTACTTACGCCTGCCGTTGTGCTTCGGGCCCGCGTGAAATTCGGCTCCTGGGCCTCCTGCAGCTGCCGGTGCGCAGTGCTTGCGTATCCCAGGGGCGCAGTTATTTCGAAGCGTCCCCTGGGATCACGTGGGCCATGGAGAGCCAATCGGAGCAGGAAATCTCCATTCATAGATTTTGACAGGAAGACCTGTCAAATCTATGAATAGAGATCGGCCCCAAAACCTCACTAAAACTTCAAACAAATTTTTTTAAAAATCACATTTTTAAAATAACTATAAATTACATAAATTAACTACTTTAAACAAAAATTTAAATTTTTGAAAAAAATTACACTTTTTAACGGTGCTAAAAATAAACTTACCTTTCTTTAAAGTATGTAAAAAAGATAAACCTGTTGAAAAAATGTTTAAATTGTACTTAATTCACCACTTACCTTGTTAAAAGCAGGCCTTGCGCCTCCTTTTTTCCTGCGCAGCTTCTCCGTACTTACCCTCACAGAGAAACCTGAAAAAAAAAATGAAGTTCGCTGCATGCGCGCTGCCTCTCCGGCGCACGCGTTCGACCTCTGAACCCCTTCCTTCAGGGGAACGGAAGTTCCGGTTTCCAGCGCATGCGCAGTGCATGCGCGAAACCGGCACTTTCGTTGGGTCTACGGGTGAGTACAGAGCACGTACTCACCCGTGGAGACCCGAATTTCTGGCCCAATGAGTCTGCAAAGGGATATAGATAAACTAAGTGAGTGGGCAGTAAGGTGGCAGATGGAGTATAATGTAGCGAAATGTGAGGTTATTCACTTTGGTAGGAAGAATAGAAAAACAGAATGGGGGAGAAATTCAGTATCGCCCCATTTGGGGCGCAATTATCGGCCGGGCGCAAAGATTAGCGCCTGGCGCTAATTATCACCACCGACTGCAAACTTGACTTTTATCGCCCCTGGAGGTGATTGGAGCGCTAAATCAGGCGCTTCACACCTGTCTTAAGGCGCAAAGGCCGAGGAGCGAGGCGCTACCTCAGAGCGCTGGCGAAGCTCATGTAATGTCAGTCAGCAACGGAACACACACACAATGGCACGGGCCAGTTCTTAAAGGGGATGATTAATCTTGCTTTCCATCCACATCCTGCTCATTGCAGCCTTGAATCTCGGCCTGGAGAGACCTGCACATCAAATCTGCTGGAAAGAACAATGGAGAGTACCAGGCAAAGAGCTCAGAGTGCAGCCCCCACAGTCTCTTCTAAATCGATACAAGGAATGGCAAATCAAAATGAACCTGCAAAGTGCTGCTCAGTACCCAAAACTCCTTCACACAGCGTTGAATCTCTCCAGAAGTCTCTCCCTCTCTCTCTCAGAATGCGTAGTTCAAAAATGGCACCAACAATAAAAGGCAGGAAGCGGTCACCTTTAAATAGCGCTCCCCCTTTCCCTTCATGACTGCAGAACGCTCCCCTCAACCTGTCGTTGCTTGCGTCAGGCGGTAAGGCAGGGGGCGCCACTCAATATCCGCTCTGGGGCGATACCGGGGCGTTGCGCACTCGACTGACGTCACGATCTGCCGGCGCAGGAGATCGTGGCGGTAGTGTTTAGCGCCACCGCAAAATGTCTAGTTAATTTCCCGAGCGGCGCAAACAGCGCCGCGCCCAGGCACTAGTTGCTTTGCGCCCCATTAGCGCCCTCTTAAGGCGCTAATGGGAGGCGCAACCAACTGAATTTTTCCCCCAATATGTTTTAAATGGTGAGAAACTTTCAAATGCTGGTGTTCAGAGAGATTTGGTTGTCCTCGTGTAAGAAACACAGAAAGCTAGCATGCAGGTACAGCAAGCAATAAGGAAGGCAAATGGCATGTTGGCCTTTATTGCAAGGGGGTTGGAGTATAAGAGTAAGGAAGTCTTGCTACAATTGTACAGGGCCTTGGTGCGACCACACCTGGAGTACTGTGCACAGTTTTGGTCTCCTTAACTAAGGAAGGATATACTTGCCTTGGAGGCGGTGCAACAAAGGTTCACTAGATTGATTCCTGGGATGAGAGGGCTGTCCTATGATGAGAGATTGTGTAGAATGGGCCTATACTCTCTGGAGTTTAGAAGAATGAGAGGTGATCTCATTGAAACGTACAAGATTCTGAAGGAGATTGACAGGTTCGATGCTGAGAGGTTGTTTCCCCTGGCTGTAGTGTCTAGAACTAGGGGGCATAGTCTCAGAATAAGTTGTAGGCCATTTAAGACCGAGATGAGGAGGAATTTCTTCACTCAGAGGGTTGTGAATCTTTGGAATTCTCTGCCCCAGAGGGCTGTGGATGCTGAGTCTTTGAGTATATTCAAGGCTGAGATAGATAGATTTTTGGACTCTAGGGGAATCAAGGGATATGGGAATTGGGCGGGAAAGTGGAGTTGAGGTCAATGATCAGCCATGATCTTATTGAATGGCGGAGCAGGCTCGAGGGGCCATATGGCCTACTCCTGCTCTTATTTCTTATGTTCTTATGTTCTTAAGTTCAGAGGGAGGTAGGTTGGAGTGAGTGAGGGGAGCAGAGAAATTGAGACGGCGATGTCATGCCGGCAGTTCGCAATGAAAAGATCCAGAGAGGGTAAGAGGCCAGAGGGAGGGCTCCAGGTAGAACAAGAATTCTGAAAACGGGAGAAAGGGTCAGCTGTGCAGGGGGAAGACTCCTGGCCAAAGAAGTGGGCACAGAGATGAAGGCAGAGGAAAAAGAGTTCAGCGTCGTGCTGAGCTCGAAATTCATTGAGGTGGGGGCGTAAGGGGATGAAGCTCAGGCCTTTGCTGAGGACTGATCATTCAGGGTCAGAGAGCGGAAGGTCAGAGGGGATAGTGAAAACACAGCAGTGGATGAGATTGGAAGAAGGGATGGGGTCAGAGGAATGTGAAGGGAAAGAAGGTTCCGGAGGGATGTTGGTGTCCAAGAGTTGTTGAAGCTTGTGTTCCTTGACACCTGAAAGGAAGAAAAAAAGTTTTTTGTTAAAGCGCGATCAGGCAAAGGATGAAATGGAACTACAGACCAGGACAGCTTTGAGATAGATTGAGTCAGTGCTGCTGAAGAGAGAGGTCGAGAGTGTGCATGTGGTGGCGCATGGCGTTGAGCGCGGATCTCAGGATGCGGTGAGAGCAGTGGTTCGAGGAACGCTGAATATCTTGGAGGTATCTGTAATCCTAGGTGGATCCAAAACATGAAGGGTAGAATTTCAGTTGGAATCAACGTGGAATAAATCAGAGCCAGAGACAATTGCTGAGGAAAGAGATGTGGCTGCGAAAGCGAGTTTTGGTAGATATCTCATCAAACACGAGAAGGGAAACAGAAAGCAATGAAGATGAATAAGGGAGGATTCGCTATTGGATCTAGTAATGGGGAATGAACCAAAGCAGATAAGAGAAGTAAATTAGGGGAACATCTTGGCAATAGTGACCATAATATAATACACTTTAAGATGATAATTGAGAAGGACATAAGTATGCTGAAAACCAGGGTAATAGATTCGAGAAAAGCTGATTTTGAGGGGCAGAGAATAGAACTTGGGAAAATAAATTGGGCAACAATATTGGCAAACAACGATGTAGAACAGCAATGGGAAACATTTAAAACGGTGTTCAACAGTATGCAGGAACAATATATTCCGCTAAAAGGAAAGAACAAACTAAACACTAATGAGACTCCAAAGATGAATAAAGGCAGAAGGGAACAATTGAGGGTAAGGAAAGAGGCATACATTAAGTACAAAGACAGCAGGGGAGTGCATGATATACGGAGAGATTAGGAGAGAAGTAAAAAAAACAATTAGGAAGGCAAAGAGGAACTATGAAATTAAATTATCAAAGAACATAAAACAAAATAGTAAAATATTTTACAAGCACATCAGTAGAAAAAGGAAGGTTGGGATGGGAATAGGGCCATTAAGGGATAGACAGGATAATACCATAGGTAACAATAGAGAGATGGCAGAAATATTAAATAATTATTTTGCTTCAGTATTTACCAGGGAGATAGAACAGGTGGACATGACATTGGATAATGTGATTAGTAATGAGATAAGTGCATTTAAAATAAAAAGAGGGGATATATTAAATAAACTAATCAAACTCAAAGAGGATAAAACCCCTGGTCTGGATGGATTGCATCCATGCATTTTAAAAGAATCTAGGGAAGAGATAGCAGAGGCATTACTACACATATTTAATAATTCATTCGAAAAAGGTGTAGTGCCAGAGGACTGGCGGAGAGCTAACGTAATACCTATATTTAAGAAGGGGGATGGAACATGTCCAGGGAATTATAGACCAGCCAGCTTAACATCGGTGGTAGGAAAAATAATGGAATCCCTACTAAAGGAGAAAATAGAAGAACATCTAGAAACCAAAAACATAGTATTGAATAGTCAGCATGGATTTCAAAAGGGAAAGTCTTGCTTGACCAACCTTATTGAACTTTTTGAAGAGGTAGCAGAGAGAGTAGACAATGGTAATGCAGTAGATGTAATTTATCTAGATTTTCAAAAGGCCTTCGATAAGGTACCCCATAATAGACTGATGAACAAGGTCAGAGAATGTGGAGTCAGGGGACAAGTAGCAGAATGGATAGCTAGTTGGCTTCAAGACAGAAAGCAGAGAGTAGGGGTAAAAGGTAGCTGTTCACAGTGGCAGAAGGTGGGTAGTGGTGTTTCACAAGGATCAGTGCTGGGACCACTGTTCACAATTTATATTAATGATTTAGACTTTGGAATCAAAAACACAATTTCTAAATTTGCAGATGACACCAAATTGGGGGGGGGATAGTCAATACTGAGGAGTACTGCAACAAATTACAGGAGAACATTAATAAACATGCAGAATGGGCATATAATTGGCAAATGAAGTTCAACACAGATAATTGTGAGGTATTACATTTTGGTAGGAAGAATAGGGAGGTCACTTATTACTTGGAGGGTGCAAGTCTAGGTGGGGTAGAGGAACAAAGAGATCTCGGAGTACAAAAACACAAATCACTAAAGATTGCGACACAGGTTAGCAAGGCCATAAAAAAAGCAAACCAAGCACTAGTGTTTATTTCTAGAGGTATAGAATTGAAAAGTAGGGAAGCTAAACCTGTATCGAACCTTGGTTAGACCACACTTAGAGTACTGTGTACAGTTCTGGTCGCCATATTATAAAAAGGATATAGAGGCACTGGAGAGGGTGCAGAGAAGATTTACAAGGATGATACCAGAAATGTGAGGGTATATATATCAGGAAAGGATGAACAGGCTGAGTCTCTTTTCTCTTGGAAAAAAGAAGGCTGAGGGGTGACCTAATAGAGGTCTGTAAAATTATGAAAGGTTTTGATAGAGTGGATACAGAGAGCATGTTTCCACTTGTGGGGAAGAGCATAACTAGAGGCCATCAATATAAGATAGTCACCAAGAAATCCAATAGGGAATTCAGAAGAAACTTCTTTATCCAAAGAGTGGTGAGAATGTGGAACTCGCTACCACAGGGAGTGGTTGAAGCGAAAAGTATAGATGCATTTAAGGGGAGGCTGGACAAGCAAATGAGGGAAAAGGGAATAGAGGGTTACGCTGATAGAGTTAGATGAGGAAAGACGGGAGAAGGATCGGGTGGAGCATAAACACCGGCATGGACTGGTTGGGCCATATGGCCTGTTTTTGTGCTGTATATCCTGTGTAATCCTATGTAAATGAGACAAATGGAAATCCCGTCGGAGAGAAGAGCAGAACTTCTTCAAGGTGGGCGTTCCTAGAAGAGAAGTGGCAGTGAATTAAACATTAATACAAAAGCAAAATACTGCGGATGCTGGAAATCTTAAATAAAAACAGAAAATGCTGGAAATACTCAGCAGGTCAGGCAGGTCAACATTTAATGTATTAAATGTTGGTCTATTTGCTAGTTCTGGCACTATCCAATAAACATTCAGGGTGCATCCAACTCCATAAAAGCTGCTTACATATAACCATCAGAGGCTGTGGCTCAGTTTTCCAGTCATTGCTTATAAATGGGCAATAAAATCTAGCCTAGTTCAAGAGTTTGCTGGAAGGAACAGGGAAAACAGATGCTTTTACAATTGTATGTATTATAAAGTAGAAATTGTGCTGTATAATAATTTGCCTGTATTTTTGCTTTTGTGGATTGTTTAAGTGCAATATACCTAGTTAGTAGTTTAGCTTATGCTAAGTGATCTAGCAGTGTAATATTTTCTAACTTCTGGATTGACAAGAATGGGCACCTTTCATTAGGGGCAGACTGGCTCTATGGGGCATCAAGTGATTACTTTAAGATACACGAGGAAACGCAAGGCTGGAGGATACTGCACATGTCTGGTGGGGCAATGCCATGAAGTGATTTGAAGGTGAGGATGAAGAGGTTAAATTACTTACAAATTACAACATTGAAACAGGTCCAGCCAGTCTGTATTGGTGTTTATCTTTCACATAAGCACCATCTCATGTGCCTGTCCTGTTGCCATAGCCATTTAACCCCTTTTTCCTTACCCGCCTATCTAACCTATTTTTAAAAGTTGTCTTAATCGTGAATGAATTTTTAAAAAAATCACTAACTCGGTTCTGCATTCCATAGCTTCACAGCCCAATGTGTAAAAAGGCTTTTTCTGATCTCTGTCCTAAATCTCTTACATTTAATCTTGTATCTATGTCCCCTTTAGACCTCTCAATTGCTGGAAACTGTCTGATTCTATCTACTCAGTCCATCCCTTCATAATTTTAAACATCTATATCAAGTCACTCCATCAACTCCTCTGTTCCAATGAAAACAGCCCCAATGTTTCAGTTATTTACTATGTCTCCTATTTTAGTATTTTCTGCAATTTTGGACAACACTCCCTCTAGCCCTATATTCAAATCATTGATGTACGCAATGCACAGAGATGATCACAGAAAGAATCCTGTGGGACACCACTCCAACTTCCAACCACTCTGAGAAACTCCTCTTAAGCCCCTATTTTAACTCATGGGGGGGAGGGGGGTGCGGGGCAAGTGGAAAGCTCGCATGATGGCCCCCCTCCCCCCGTGAGGCCCAGAGAGATTTTAACTCCCAGGCCTAGTATCCATGTTGAATGTCTGACTCTGCCTGGACCCAGCACTACCTGGCCAGTGGTAGTGACCGCCCCATTCCTGTAGGACAGGCAGGGTTAAAATTGGGCCTTTACTCTCTTTCCTCCCTTCTAACCAGCTTTTAATCCAATTTGCTATCCTTCCCCTAATTCCATACCCCTTAATCTTCCCCAGTAGTTTTCTGTGTAGTACCTTGTGAAAGGCTTAATGAAGCTCCAAGTAAACCACTTCCATTGCACTTCCCCCGTCCACCATACCTGTCACCTCCTCAAAGAACTCAATCAATTAAATTCAATCCACTGGAGGGCAGAGAGTGTACAGCAGAAGGGACAGGGATGGTTGTTGAGCAGGATTTAGTGCAGGACAGGATACAAGTAGCTTAACTTTGAACAAGTTGGAGTTTATTAATGGAGGAGGATGGAAGGCCAGCAAGGAAACTGGAGAAGTCAAGTCTAAAGATGACAAAAGTGTGTATGGGTGTCAGTGGCAATAGGGGTGAGATAGGGGCAGAGCCAGGTGATGTTGTGGATGTAGAAGTAAGCAGTTTTGGAGATGAATAGGAAGCTCCATTTTGGGTTGAACAGGATGTCAAGGTTTCACATAGCCTGATTCAGCTAAGCAACTGGTTGGAGATGGAGATGGAGATGGAGATGGCAGGGGTTGTAGTTTATGGCAAGGGTTGAAAATGATATCTTCAGTTTTCTTGAAATTCAATTGGAAAAAAATTTGACTCATAAAGAAAAGAAAGGCTGGCATTTATATAGCGTCTTTCACGACCACCGGACGTCCCAAAACATTTTACAGCCAATGAAGTACATTTGGAGTGTAGTCACTGTTGTAATGTAGGAAATGCAGCAGCCAATTTGCGAACAGCAAGGTCCCACAAACAGCAATGTGATAATGACCAGATCATCTGTTTTAGTGCTGTTGATTGAGGGATAAATATTGGCCAGGATACTGGGGAGAACTCCCCTGCTCTTCTTCGGAATAGTGGCCATGGGATCTTTTACGTCCACCTGAGAGAGCAGACGGGGCCTCGGTTTAACGTCTCATCCGAAAGACGGCACCTCCGACAGTGCAGCACTCCCTCAGCACTGCACTGGAGTGTCAGCCTAGGTTTTTGTGCTCAAGTCTCTGGAGTGGGACTCGAACCCACAACCCACATCCAGGGCTTAATAGCAGTTAGGCAGCTTGACAGCATACAGGTGGTCGTGAGGTCAAGGGACCTGATGGAGAGGAAGAGCACACTGTTATCAGCATATGGAAGATGACTGCATTCCTGTGAATAGTGTCACCTTAATCACTAAAAATGATGTTGAAAGTTGCATTGTATGTCCTGCTACTGCCCCAATGTTGTTTTTATTCTTCTGCGTAACCAATTTTCTTTGATTTGGCCACAACTTACTTTTAAACGATTGTTGAACTTCTTCTGCTTGGGAATCTAATCATCAATTTATTTACAATGCACCAGGCCATGTTATGATGTAGTTAAGCAGGTGCAGAGATCAGCATTCAGCACAACATTATTTTATTGCAAGCAAGCACTGCACTGTGGTCTACAAGGGGAATTTCACAATACAATTGATTCCAGATACATGCATACCTAATCCAAGCTTAATTCTAGCTCAAGGGTGGAATTCAAGTGTACAAAGCCATTTCCATTTAATTCATATATAACGACTACCATATCTTGATCAAAATTTAAATAACTTTTCATCTATCATTTTCTTAATATTCAGTGCTGATGCCCTACTAAATAATACACGTTGTATCTAGTTTTCAAATTGAATTGCAGAATGAATGATTAACTGACCTGTAGTATCGTGATGTAAATTCTGACTGCTCTTAGTTGTGTTTTATGGAACTCCTAATCCAAGCATAGCAATTTTTTGGCAAAGTAAGTATAGATTAGTCAGGTTTCAACTTACTGCAATATTTTTGACAACTAAAAATGAGGTCGTAATAATTCATTTTTTTATCTTTCTATGCGTGTTAATAATCAGTTCAACGCCCACCGGTCAATCTTTCACGGCTATAAAAAGATGAGAATTTACTCATGGGAAATAATAATTAATAGTCCATAGTCTAGTCCAGAATTTAATTAAAGAGCTGCTTGTAGTTCTATCAGAAGCAACGCACTCATAAAACAAATAGAATATTTGCCAGCGATGCTGAGTTCCAGGTTTTTATCCATTTCTGCCAAAAACAGTCATAACTCGCTCACTGTTTGTGAGTTATAATTTTTTCATATTGGTCAAAACCCTTTTATAACACCAGTGCTAGTGATATATATAAGCGATTTACAAGTAAACATCACAAGTAAAATTAATTTTGAGACAGGCTTTAAATATATTACTTGTGGTAGCATACAACATACTGAGCCAGAATTTGCTGCCAAAATAATAGCAAGTTTAACGCACACACCATTATTCATGTATAAATTGTCCAGCAATTTGTGGCGAGGAAGAGATACCCCGTGAGTTGTGAATTGCCACAAATTATTGGACGATTTGTGCCGCTCTACTATCAACCTTGCAAAAACGGCAGCTCACCCTCAAACTCCCCGTGAGTTTCAAGAAATTTCTGCATTTGTGCATTAATTACCAATTAAACTTGCCGCAGAAAGTTAGGGCTGGTACTTAACAGCGTAAGTACCCTTTTTATGATGAGATTTATGTTCCTGCAATGTCACCCAACCTTTCCGGCCAAGCAAGGGAACAATTGAAACTGTGGAGTCTCATTCCTGCAGGTAGTAAATTGTTCTTAGAGATTTTTTAAAAATTTAAATTTGAAACTGCAGGTGAGAAGAAACCAGCATGAAATGAGTGCATTTCTTTTCTTCAAAATTTTTCACAGTATGAAATGTGGCACCTGAAATGTGGCAGATGTGCATGAGATGAATATGAGCTTTCTTTTCTTATATACAAGATAGTGATGTAGTTGGGAGAGAATTGTCAAAAACTCATTACAGAGTCCCAACCTTGTGGCCAGAGCCTGCAACTACATCGTGATAGTTGCCATAGCAAAACTGAATAGGAAATGTTGACATAGCAATTTACAATGATAAATGTTGACAGAAAAGCGTGACCAAAAATTGAAACAGGAAGTAGGTTTTGCACACACTCTATACAAGTTTTTTTAATAAGATCTAGCTGTATACAGGGAGAAAAATAAATATAGATATGAATAGATATATTTAACACTGTTAAAAATTAAAGATCTGCAAGGTTCCATTTCACACAAGATACTTTAGGTTAACTCAAAACTTTTAAATTTATTATTTAATTAAACTAACATCTTTATCAACTAACTGTTGGAGTTGTCATCTTCCTGATCAGACATTAAACCAAGTCTGCCCTCTAAGATGGATCCTGTGGCACTATTCAAAAAAGAGCAGAGCAGATCTCCTGGTGTCCTGACCTACTGTTACCCTTCAACCAACATCACCATTTCATGCTGGCAGCTTGCCATATTTATTTAAATGAGGTCCAACTGGGTAAATAGCTCAGACCCCATGCAAAATCCATTGGGTCTGTGGAGCAAGTGCCACGCCCACGAACCACTCAATTAAAACTTTATATGAAAATCAATCCCATTTAGAAAAAAATAAAAAGTTACAGAAGCAAGTTCTGCTGAAAAGCAAATTTTACAACTATTCATTTGTATATTGCCAAAGCAGTCTAATGTTCTGAGAATTGTTTTCTGTAACTGTAGTGCATCCCAATAATCTACAGTAATCTTTCCTGCTATATATGCACACGCACAACCACATGATGCAAATCAGATGCCCCAATACATTTCCTATCCAATAATGGTGAGCCCTGACCATAAAAGTTATCTTACAAAGTTTGCAATTACTTTTCAAATTTACTGCAGGTTTTTTTTTTAGGATACACTCCTTAAAATAAATTACTTAAAAATAATTTAGTTCTATCTTTAAACTTTTGGATCAATATTAATAGGAAAACTTTAGCCCTAATAACTGCATTGACTGTTGGGCAGATTTGTTTTGCTTCATTTTTTTTGCTCTTATCAATTTTTCTGTCCTCCCTTCTTCTCCTGATGCTGTTGGCTCCTTCTTTGGGTGAATAGCGCAGGTGTCAGTTTCCCTTCCAATTCATTGTCCAAATGGCCATTATCCGTGTGTGAGCTTTGACAGTATCAGCATGTTATTTGATTCTGGGGAACATCACAGCCATGATCCCATCATCATCATCCAATGTGTTTCCAGCAAGGGTAAGCGGACAGCGACTGGGGTCAATGAGTGAGGACCCCCAGAGAGCGTCAGTATTGGGATCAGTGAGTGAGGGCCCACCCCCCAGCCCTCTTACCAGGGAGTGCTCAGGCCAATTGTAGTACCCCTACTGCCATGCTGACTAAGATCAGATAACTTAGCCCAGACCGAGACTTGAATTGGAGACCTCCCTGCTCTGTGTAGCTCAGCTATTCACTGGACAAACTTGCTAAGCCATCAGAGAACTGCAGGAGTAAATATTTGGTGGTGAAAAATCCTACTTGCTCTAATATGGCAGTTGTATTTTTTAATAAGCAAGTGATAAGTGTCAGAAAGCTAATGGGGGAAAATTCAGTTGGTTGCGCCTCCCGTTAGCGCCTTAAGAGGGCGCTAATGGGGCGCAAATCATCTAGCGCCCAGGCGCGGCGATGTTTGCGCCGCTCGCGAAATTAACTAGACACTTTGCGGCGGCGCTAAACACTACCACCACGATCTCCTGCGCTGGCAGATTGTGACGTCAGTCGAGTGCGCAACGCCCCGGTATCGCCCCGGAGCGGATATTGAGTGGCGCCCCCTGCCTTACCGCCTGACGCTAGCAACGACAAGTTGAGGGGAGCGTTTTGCAGTCATGAAGGGACTGGGGGAGCGCTATTTAAAGGCGACCGCTTCCTGCCTTTTATTGTTGGTGCCATTTTTGAACCACGCATTCTGAGAGAGAGGGAGAGAGTCTTCTGGAGAGATTCAACGCTGTGTGAAGGAGTTTTGGGTACTGAGCAGCACTTTGCAGGTTCATTTTGATTTGCCATTCCTTGTATCGATTTAGAAGAGATTGTGGGGGCTGCACTCTGAGCTCTTTCCCTGGTACTCTCCATTGTTCTTTCCAGCAGATTTGATGTGCAGGTCTCTCCAGGCCAAGATTCAAGGCTGCAATGAGCAGGATGTGGATGGAAAGCAAGATCAACCATCCCCTTTAAGAACTGGCCCGTGCCATTGTGTGTGTGTTCCGTTGCTGACTGACATCACATGAGCTTCGCCAGCACTCTGAGGTAGCGCCTCGCTCCTCGGCCTTTGCGCCTTAAGACAGGTGTGAAGCGCCTGATTTAGCGCTCCAATCACCTCCAGGGGCGATAAAAGTCAAGTTTGCAGTCGGTGGCGATAATTAGCGCCAGGCGCTAATCTTTGCGCCCGGCCGATAATTGCGCCCCAAATGGGGCGATACTGAATTTCTCCCCCAATGAGCCTTAAATTACTATGGCTTGAATAAGAGGGGCAGACCATATAATAAACAGTATGTTCTTTCATTGATTGTGAAGGAGACCATTTGTTAAGTCATTTTAGTCTAATGTAATGTGCTCTGTGTGTTTCTTAAATTGCTGCTAAGATTTAACCTTTACTCCCATTTTAAACACGGTAACAGCATCAACCACAATCGCAATGTAAATCTGATGCAATACGAGCCCAATTACATTTCCTATCCAATAGCCCTGACCCCTAACCACAAAAGAGCACCTTCAACAATCGCCATCTTTAACTCGGTAAGGCTGTACAATTAGTGCCAATTATGCACAAGTTGAACAATTTGTGTTGTCACCTCGTCTAGTTTACTCACAATTGAATTTTCGCTCGGGACTAATAACCCATCAAAATTTTCCATGTTGAGACACAGTTTAAACTCAGGATGCTGATATTGAAAGGCAGAGCAATGCTCCACCAAGCCAGGTCACTACCTCCCCTATAATGCTTGGTATTCACGAAGAATTTAGCATTGTTTTTCTTACCACACATTTTGGCATCAAATGTCATGATGCTAATTAGAGTTTACAGAAGTTATTTCAGGAGAATAATTTTCTAACAGCTGTTTTCTTTTACTTTAAATTCACAAAGACATGTGTTTATATGTGCATGGAGGAATATGAATTATCGTAATATCGTCAACAGCACTATTTGGATTCTTTCTGCTCTCAAGTTAAAAAAAATTCTTAACTTGGTAACAAAACAGATGTAATGCAAAAATAAAATGATTTCTGACTGATGTGTCTAATTGCAACTTGATTTCATCCAGACATGAATTTCCTATACAAAAAGAAAATACTGCAGATGCTGGAAATCTGAAATAAAAACAGAAAATGCTGGAGATACTCAGCAGGTCAGGCAGCATCTGTGAAGAGAGAAACAGAGTTAACGTTTCAGGTCGATGACCTTTCGTCAGAACTGACGTCAGAACCAGTTCTGACGAAAGGTCATCGACCTGAAACGTTAACTCTGATTCTCTCTTCACAGATGCTGCCTGGCCTGCTGAGTATCTCCAGCATTTTCTGTTTTTATTTATGAATTTCCTATGGTTCATTATCCCTATATTACTCCCTTCTAAATATCTCCAAGGCCTCACGATAAATGAACTCATCTCAAATAATAGCTAAAAATGATAAAAGAGAATTCATCATGTACAATTTCTAAGCACACCAAAGCTCCCTGTAAAAGCAAGTATTTTAGATAAAGGAATTTTGCACAGTCAGTTCACAGATTCAAGCTATAAATTATTTGATGGCTTTCTTTCCTGTTCACATTTTCAGGCACTTATCTCTTTTTTTTTGGCAGACCTACCTTAGAAACACTTACAATTATTTGGGAACCATGGTTAAGTCATTTTCAGTTTCTGCACATTTTCAAAGTGGAGCCAAAAAATAATCCGAAATTTGTAGAATGTCGCCTAGACGTTCATAGATTTAATTAAAAGTCATTGAGTGGTCCACCTGGTTTCATAAATAAATGTCTGTGATTAAAAATCACCCTACTTAATTTGCATGCTGTTGAAAAGAATTTAGAGAACGGGAAAGAAAATCTCTCCTCTCCCACTAAAAAAATTTTCAGGATTCAAGGCAGATAATTGCAAATCAGGATGAGGGGCAAAGTGAGACAGGATAACTGTGAAAACAGTCACAAAAGCAGCAGTGAGTTCCTCAATACAGAATGAGCAGAGAGAGCAGAGTTCTTCAGCAGTCATTATCAATACAAAGGAACACTTATCAAATTGTTCAATACAAACAAGGTTCAATAAGTAGAGCCCAAATTCTATTTTGAGTACATTTTTAACTATGTTGATGCACTATGTAGTTTACTGTGGTTATGAATTTAAACTGCTTTTATTTGGCAGCTCAGTGCTCATAGTGCTTGCCACCAAATAAATCATGATATCTCAGCGAGTCTCTATTGTACTCTTCCTTTACAAGAAAAAGCTGTTTCTTTCCAGTAGAACCTTTAAATTAAGCAATTTTACTGATGAACATAAATCGTAAACTAATGTCTAAATTTTCTTTTTCTTTAAAAAAAAACGTGATACGACGTGTGACCAGCTGGTTTGCCAGGATTGAATCTGCACTTTGAGAAGGGAAGGTAGCTGGGAGGAAGGCAAGTGGGGACCCGGCTCCTGTGGGTGCTCTTCTCGTCCCCACTACAATCTGACTCCATTTTCAAAAGTCAATGTTCAGTGTCAGATACAATAGACCCCATACTTTGTTGACATTGACCCCAGATTACATCAAGTCATCTGGTCTCAGCAGAAATTGAGGGCATGCTATAAATACATCTTTAATTAATCATTAAAAAAATCCTTTATTTAAATTAGAGAAAGAAAACACCATTGATTTTATTTAAAAAATCTAATTGGCATCACTGCTTTTAAAACCAATAATGTCTCTTTTTATTGAATGACTTTTATGTGATTCACTGTGTAGGTGTCTTGAAATTAAACTCTGGGCTACATTTTATTTTTTTTGGCATAGCGAATAGTTGACACATGGCACAACTTTTCACAGCAGCACATTCCGAATGTGCACCTTGGCTCCTTTTTGTTATTTTGTCTGGTTCAGCACATATTGCGGCCGAGTATCTGCGCCTCTGTCAGTACCGTATGAAATATAAATGGGGCAGAAACTAGATTGAAAAGTATGTCAATGACACACACAGTGCAATAAAGAGGGCAAAGTCTTCCCAGGACAAAGCAGCCCGCTTGATTGGCACCCCATCCACCACCTTAAACATTCACTCCCTCCACCACCGGCGTACCGTGGCTGCAGTGTGTACCATCTACAAGATGCACTGCAGCAACGGTCATGGCCCTGTGGGTAGTGGAGCGGGCCCAGGGACCGTGTAGCCTGATTCTGCTCCTATTTCGTGTGTGCAATTCTGTTAGATGCAGGAGATGGTTCTGTGATAGATAGTAGATTGGCGGTTAGGATCAGATCAGCCATGATCTTATTGAATGGCGGAGCAGGCTCGAGGGGCCGATTGGCCTACTCCTGCTCCTATTTCTTATGTTCTTATGTAAGGCTTCTTCAACAACACCTCCCAAACCCGTGACCTCTACCACCTAGAAGGACAAGGGCAGCAGGCGCATGGGAACACCACCACCTCCAAGTTCTCCTCCAAGTCACTGACTTGGAAATATATTGCCGTTCCTTCATCACCGCTGGGTCAAAATCCTGGAACTCCCTCCCTAACAGCACTGTGGGAGTACCTTCACCGAACGGACTGCAGCGGTTCAAGAAGGCGGCTCACCACCACCTTCTCAAGGGCAATTCGGGATGGGCAATAAATGCTGGCCTTGCCAGTGACACCCACATCCCATAAACGAATTTTAAAAAACTGCCAAAAGGTCTGATAGCTTGAGTAGGAGCACGTAATCCAAGTGGTGAGAACGTGGAATTTTCTACCACATGAAGTAGTTGAGACGAATAGCAGAGATACATTTAAGGAAAAGATAGATATGTACATGAGGGAGAAAGAAATAGAAGGACATGGTGATAGGGTAAGATGAAGTAAGGTGAGAGGGGGTTCACGTGGTGCATAAACCGGCAGAATGGCCTGTTTCTGTGCTGTAAATTCTATATAAGAGAAGAAAAGTTTCTGTCAGCTCATGCAACTCCTCAACAGAACACCTTCATCCCGGCAGTTCTGGTAACCCAACGTTGAATTTTGCCTTTCCTGAGCTGCAGCAGACTCACAGCTATCGTCATGTACCACTCCCCCCACCCCCGACAATAGAATTATAAAAGTGTGCTGCAATCAATTATTCAAAGGGACAAAATAACGAATAGAATGCAGCAAAGTGGAATTGACCCAGAGTAACTGACGAGGTGCAGCTGCTGTACGATATGAAAAACTAGAGACAGGCCCTGCTGAGGTTTCCGAGCCATTCCTTCTCTACACCTGGAAAAACACCACAAGATTCATCATTGTGGTAAATTGTGATAGTGCTTATGTAGTGGAACATATGGGATACTTCATCCGGGCAGTGAAAAGACCTTGAAAAGATGCCATAATTCTGCCACTTGCATTTGAACTAGTTTAAAAAAAATAAAATCTTAATATGTATGAGCGAAAAGTAGCCAAAGAGCTTATATTTCTAAATTAACTAAAAAGAAAATTTATTTTGCATATTCCAGAATTCTGAAAGAGTCCAATGAAAAACACAACAATACTGTTACAAACAAATTGTTTGCGATCACTTTAAATGGCATATAAAGGACTTAGGAAGATACAAAATACTTTTGTATAATAACTGCATGGATCTTCCTGACTCCTGCACCGAAATAACGATTAATTAAAATGGATGTCAAGTAGCTTAAGCAATAGGAGCACTTGAGTCTGAAACACAAGATCAGAAGCTTGTGACACGATTGCCTGGCACTGGAACTACTTGATGCAAGTTAATGAAGTTTAAACAGTTGTTACCTGGGCTGCTGACTGGAGTAGTAGACAGAGTTCAGCTATTCCATCTCTGGAGACGGGGGCATGGAACTTGAACAGACCAGTTTTCCTTGTTTGAATTACACCTCCTACTGACCCACTATGGAATGGTTGTGACCGTGGATAATTCTGTAACTGAGATTACCCTGCACTCCTCACTGGAGGAGACCGCATGAAGGTGAGCAGTCTGTCAAGGAGAAAAACAGGGGAGAAATCTTAACAGCAGTATTTTGTGTAACTATCGTAAAATACAGAAAATTTGATGAATGTTAATACCTAAAAGGGTCGGAGAAGAATTTTCCAGATTTTTTCCCCTTATTGGCCTAAACTACAGGGGAGTCAAGGGTTATCGGGAACAGGCAGAAAAATGGAGTTGAGGCCAAAATCAGATCAGCCATGATCTTATTGAATGGCGGAGCAGGCTCGAGGGGCCGAATGGTCTACTCCTGCTCCTAGTTCTTATGTTTATGTTCTTATGTTTTTATCTGGTTTTTCGCCTCTCCCAGGAGATTACATGGCTCTGGTTGGGTAGGGACTAGGGAGTGTCTGTATCGCGATGCATAAGGCATCACAACTAGAAGAGAGATGCTAGATGGACCAGTACATCTTTTCCTGTCTGTCATTTTTGTATGTTCGCATCAGGAAGCTATACCTCTTACGAGAACACAGATGTCTTGAGCAATGGCACCTGAAAAGGGCAGCACGGCAGTAGCAAAAATGTTCTTTTCAAAAAAGGACCAGTCTCAGAGGTAATATTCCTATCCTCGCAAGGAGTAGAGTTTCCTCGTGGATTGATATATATTTAGTCAGCTACCACTCACTTAATGTGCAGTTGGTGTGCGACCACAGACAGCTAATCCTCAATGCCAATGCCCGCTATCCTGGCAGCAGCCACGATGCCTTCATCGTGCGCCAGGCCGGTGTGCCGGCACTCTTCCAGCCACCACGTCAAGCTCGCAGCTGGCTGCTCGGAGACAAGTGCTATCCGCTCTCCACCTGGCTCATGACTCCCCTCCGCAACCCCAACACTCTTGCCCAGCACTCATATAATGAGAGCCAGGCTGCCACCAGGATCATCATCGAGCAGACCATCGGGGTGCTCAAGCAATGGTTCCGCTGCCTTGACCGCTCGGGAGGAGCCCTCCAGTACTTGGCTGAGTGGGTGTCACATTTCGTTGTGCTGTGCTGCATGTTCCACAACTTGGCCATCATGAGGGCCCAGCCCTTGCCACCAGGGATTGCGGGACCACCTCAGGAGGAGGAAGAGGGAGAGGAAGAGGAGGAGGAGGAGGAGGAGGAGGAGGAGGAAGACGAGGAGGACGAGGAGGAGCAGGAACAGGAACGAGGGAGGAGGCAGCCACTCAATTGGCCTTCCAGAAGGCCACCTCAGCAGACTGCAGTTCCAATGAATTAAACCCCAGATCCCCGTTGCTCACCACATCCCCATCATTCCATACCTGTCACAGGCTATATCACAGCGCAAAGCTGAAATGAGACACACTGACGTAAGAAAACTACTCGGCACTTGGTCTAAGCGTTAAACAAAGCTTTAATCAACTGTTTTACAACATGGAGGTCTAGTTGTGTCCTTCACTAGTTCCTGTTAAGAATGTCCTGCGCAAGCTGGGCCCGTGCCCGAGTATTTATACTCTCCCTGGACAGCACCACCTGCAGGCCACTCAGTATTACTTTCTTTCATGAATGACAGATTCATGTCACACACCACAAAAGAATCCAAACTGAATTAATAAATTTATCAAAAATCAGTGAACACATATTCACAACAAAAATATTAACTATTCACCCTTGTGCAATCCCTTAGTGCCTGTTGTTACTGTGCCTTTGCCTACTCTAGTGCTCCTACGAAGTGTTGGCCCAGTGGCTGCAGCAGAGCTGGTGGAAGGCTGCTGAGTGTCCGTGCGGGAGACTTCAGATGGCCTTGCAGGACGCCCTCGACCAGCTCTGGGCCTGGAAGGCCCAGCTGTAGACTGCACCAACTCAGTATGGGCGGCAGCAGTCTGGGCTGGCTGGATGACAGGCAGCGACAAAGGCAATGGCAGAGTGGCAGTGGTGGGAGCAGGAATGCTGTCATCCTGAGAGAGGACAGCAGGTTCCTGCTCCACTGACCCACTGCCACTCCCCCGGGGCAGCACCTCAGCATCCCTTGCAATCTGTTGCCTGCTGCGACACCATGAAAGCCCCGGTCAATGGTGGTAGACCCAGCCACGATGGCAGCTGTCAGAGCTTGCGTGGCATTAAGTTGAGACTGCATGAGAGCAGTCTGAGATTGGATGCCACCAAGCATAGACTCCATTACAGCACTAAGACATTGCATCGCTTCTGCCTGTGCTGCAATGGAAGCTGCCAGATCGCCCATCACAGGCAGCATCAAGTCTGGGTCGCCACGGTCTCTCTGGGAGTCTACCATCCTTTGCAGACTGGAAATAATGGGCTCCATGGTGTGCACAAAGCCTTGTGAAATGTTGGAGGTGGACTCTTCCAAGCTCCTTATCATTACCAAGAGGCTCTCGAGCACCCTTGCCATTGCACCTATCATCTCTGTGTGCATGCCCATCACCCTTTTCTAAACGCCTTCCCGTCGAGGTCCTCATCTGAGTCCTGTGCAGCAGAACTTGCGCGTGAACTTGCCCGCCGGGGAGCTGGCCCCCGAGCTGCCCTTTCCTCCTGGCCTTGCTGCAGCCCACTCGTCCCCGGTGCCTCACCCTGTACAGATCCCGCTACTATACTAGCCTCTAAAGAACATGTAGTGCCAGTATCTGATCTGGTGTCTGCAGGTGAGACATGTAGTGACGCGGTGTGTTCTTCCTCCTCCTCTTCTCCCGCCTCGCTCTCAACAGTGCCCTCAGGGACAGGCTGCTTAGGTGCTTGCTCATTATCTGAAAGCATAAAGGCACAAGAGTTGGGTTAAGGTGAGGGGAGGGGGGCAGGAAGGGAGAAATGCATGCATACAGCATGATTAGCTGGAAAGTGCGAAATGCTTGTGGGGTGAGGGGGAAGTGGGATGTGAGAAGAAGGAGTAGGGATGAACATACCATTGTTGTCCCCAAGGGGGTCAATGTCACCGGTGGCCATGGCGCCCACCACCTGGCGCCCAATAATCTGCAGCACTCTATTTTCCAGCGCAGACAGTGGTTGGGTGTCGGCTTGTCCCCCGCCTGTGTGCTCCTGCTCCCTCCTGTTGTGAGCCACCTTGGCCTGCAAGAGAAAGGAAAGTGGGTGAGTGAGTGTGGAGCAATGTGTTTGAGTGATGTGCCTGCCATAGTTGAATAGCTGTCATTTTGTGCAAGGTGTGAGATGTGGGTGTGAGTGTTGGTAGGTGGAGATTGTTGGTGGTTGAGTGCTGGGGGTGTGGTGCTTTGGGCAGTGTGTGAAGACTGTGGTTCAGATGGTGGTATGTATCATTTGTTGAAGCATTCACTCACTCTGACCACCCGAGTGAGGTTGTTAAATTTCTTCCTGCACTGTGTGTGGGTCCTGGGGACCACCGTACTGCCCGAGACGTGCTGTGCTACCTCCCTCCACATGGTGCGAAGGACTTGCGGCAAGGGCCTCCTGCCACTTGCCGGGTAGAGCACCACCCTCCGTCTCTCCACAGCGAACACCAATGCCTCCAATGCTTGATCGCAGAATCTGCGTGCTCTCTTCCTGGCTCCTTCTCCTTGACCTGCTGCTGCTTGCTGAGGCAGCTGCACAGCCAGCAACGCTGAGAATGAGATTCTGCAGCCTCAATGAACCTCCCCTTTAAGAAATGAAAAAAGCCTGTGGTAATCATGACTTGTGATTAGACTGCACCTGATATTGGTCCACCCTTTGAGTGTAACGCCAATGAGCTTGGGCTTAAAGACTTGAATTAGCATTCTAATCATTTCTTTGAGCAGTGAGCATGAATTTTGCGTGCAGTCTAAAGCATTAGCGCCTGGCGCTAATTCTCCAACTTTTCTAATGATACCACCCATTCCTGGGTTATAATGAATTTCTAGCCCTTAATCTTTATAAAAAGTATTTTTCTTTTGTGTCATTAACAGGGGTCCAATATTTCGCCTGGAGTCAAAGGGGCATGTTTTTGAAGTCCTTCACTGCTGAGCTGGGACACTGCAGCTGTAGTCACTCCATCAGTGAGGCCTCGATCATGACAAATGACCCATCTGTTCAAGGTGCTGGTAATTGGAGATTCAATGGCAAGAAAAACCCTCGCTGGTAGAGTTACACCAACAACTGCTTCAGTAAAAACTGCAAATCCACCGTGGGAAGTATTTGGAAGAGAAAATAATTGAAAAAGAAGGAAGATTTTGAAAAGGAAGGGTAAATTTACAAATAAATAAATGTCCTTGTACCTTAAATAAATACTGCAATTCCACAGTGAGAATAGGCTTGGGAAAGATAAGAACAAAGTTACCTGCATTTTAAGCTAGTTTTGCAAAGTAATAGGGCAATAGTATCACAAATATTTTATCTGTTATTTCAGCATCGATAATATTTATACCTTATCTCAGTCATCCGATATGTTGCTTCAGTAAATTTGCTAAGTTACAATGATGGGCAACTGTTGTCTGTGTTTAGACTGCCACAGGACTGAAACTGTATTACAGATCCCAAGATACGTGAACACTGCCAAGGGAAATTTACTATATAAAAAGATGAACGTAATGCTAGAATACTCTTGATATTACACAAGGGCTAATTTTGGATTTTAGTTATTTAATATTTAATGTTTTCACCTCTTCAGGCATTTGTTTATGGAGACAAATTATGCTTTCCCATATAGTGACCTTATCGACTTGGATCCTATAATAGTTTTTTCTCAGCCCCATTTATGTCCAGAACATTCCACTCATGAACATTCTTTAATTAAAAAATTCCATGGAGAGCTATTAATAAACAATCCTACTTCTGATGGTAAATCTCGCCAGCTTCAGATTTCAGATGGTATTAAGATTCTCCAGCCTTTAGAGTGAAACGGTTGACATCATGGTTATTTTCGCTAACGAATTATTTTCTAGTTAGGTGACTAATGCACAATTTTTATAATACACATAAGCCATAGGAAACACTCACTGTGAATAAGTCAGAAAATTCAAGTAAAGCATTATGTAACATTTAAGGATCGATTTTAACCCAGCCGGCCTGGTGGGAATGGGATGGGCGGGGTGTTAAAGTCATGCCCCGCACTGTTCCCGTGTCCCCGACATTTTAACTCACCAGTTTCTGACTGCGTGTCAGGTGCCCGCCCCAGGCAAGCAGGGTCCTGATTTAAAATTCAAAGTTGCACTGCGATGACGTCATTTGCGCCCCTTCAGAATTTTAACTCCAAATCTCGAATGCCACACCTAGTTTTGAACCCGCCAGCAAAACCGAGCGGGATTGGTGCCTGAGAGCTCCTGAAGCGGCATAAAAGGGGATTGGTTCCCAGCTGTGGCTCAAAGGGTTACAGGAACTTTTGCAATCTGGTTTGCCTGAGGAGTTTTCAGATTCCAGATTGTTACTGCGACACTTTTGTTGCTTTACAACCCTTTAGCAAACTTTCCCTACTTACTATGGGTGCCATTCTTGCTTCTTTGTTCTGGTTGGATCAAAACTTGGAGAATGATTCATTCACTCTATGCCAGTCCTCTGTGCCACCTTTATTCCAACAAGGCTGTCAAGTCACAGGCTGGCTACTTAGAGACAAGGGATATACCCCTGGACATGGCTCATGACTCCTGTCAAGAACCAGGGCACAGATGCAGAGCATGTCTACGATGAGAATCATGCTGCTACCAGAAATATAATTGAGGAGACGATCAACGTGATCAATTCCGCTGCCTGGACTGGTTGGGAGGAACTCTGCAGTACACACCCGCCTGTGTTTCCAGGCTTGTGGTCATGTGCTGCAGACTGCATAACTTCACTATACTCAGGGACCAGCCCTTACCACCAAATGGGCAGCAAGGAGAGGAGGAGGAGCAGCATGAAGAGGAGGATGAGCAGGAGCAGCTGGGACCAGCAGTGCCTCTAGCTGCCAGAGCTCTCAGAGAGCAACTCATCCAAGAGCACTTCACCTAAACTATTTCTCCCATCCCTAATACACCAACAGTCCTTCAATCCTTATCACCACCATCCTCACTACCACTATCTGACTGCCTTCCTTCAGTCCAGCCTCATGGGTCTTGGCCTCAGCTGACTACAAATATGGACACCAACACCAAACTCAGAAACCAAGGGGGGCCTACCTGCGGCCGGGGCAGCACTATTTAAAGGCGAGGTGCCGGGCGGCCATTTTTGTTGCTGGCCGCCTGCCAGCACCTGCCTCCGCTCCCGTCCCCGGCCTCCTGATCCACCCCCCCCCACAGAGTGCCGGCTGCACTCCATGAGCCCGGCACTTCTCTTGAGTGCCAGGCACTTTTGCCGGCACTTTGATCTCCAGTGGCCCAGCTGGGCCCCGGGTCACGGTACGCAAGGCCCCTCCCCTTTAAGAAGGGGAGGATGGCCTGCAATACCGCGGCACGTAGAGCCGCGATATTCCCTCGCAGCGCCCCAAGAGGGAGGCGGGGCGCTTCCAGTAGCGCCCCGCTTCCCTCTTGGGGCACTACCACTCAATTTCGGCCACGGGGGCACTAATTTTTCCGGGGTGCTAAAAGTAGCGCCCCGGCGAAGTTAGCGCCCCAAAGGGGGCGCGACTCAATTTTTCCCCCCCAAAAACTTTACTTCAACAACTCACTTCAGATTTTAATAACAGTTAAGAATTAAGAGTAAATACAAATCACGCTTGTGCCAGTCTTGTGTACTCAGTTACCTATCCTAGTGCTCCTATGAGGTGTATCCCCAGTAGCTACAGCTTGAGAGGCGGAAGGCTGCTGAGCTGCCATTGAGGACACTTCAGTTGCCCGTGGTGAAGTCAATGGAAATGAAAATCGAGAGAGATGTATAACGGGCAGCTGATTCGATATTGCTCGCTTTACACTATCGCCCAAAGTCAAATTACCCCCACTGATTCAAATTAGGCCCTAAACTAGACCTAGTACAATGAGATTTAAGTTACTGAGGTTTAACACTGTTTGCTGATAATGCATTTAGATGGACTAACCTACTGTCCAGCAGAGTGGATGGTGTTATCCTGAGTTTCCCTATAAAGTAAATTTCTAATCCCAGCCAGAACCATCTGAAATGTTTCGCCTAAGTAAGAAAGACAGAATCAGAAGGGGAAGTTAATGTATATGGTTCACATGAGACTCATACCAAATAGTTACAGAGTGGCTTTTGGTGGGACATAGGAGCAAATTGTTACCCTCCCACTCAGATACACATCGGTAAAACACAGAGAACTTGCATGGGGAAAAAAAAGAAAGACTTGCATTTATATAGTGCCTTTCACTGGCTGGACCACATAAAGCGTTATCAGGTCCTGCTCTCGTCTGCCAAAATTGCTCACTATTCCAGAATCATTCTGGAATGCAAAGATAAACCCCGGCTTCTATTCTCCACTGCTAACCATCTTCTTAAACCCCTCTCCCCTGTTTCCTCCACCCTCACCTCCGACAACAAGTGTGAGGAGCCCATGGACTTCTTTGTCTCGAAGATTGAGACCATCCGTTCAGCTTCCTCTGCCACTTCCCTTCCTTCCCCTAGCCCACCGGGCCAAACTTCCTCTAAGGTTCCCCCCCCCGCCACCCTAGCCCTGAACTCACATCTTTCTGCAGTTTCTATCTGATCTCCCCTCATGACCTCACCGTGCTCATCTTGTCCATGAGACCCACATCCTGCTCCCTCGACCCTATTCCCACCAAACTGCTGACCACCCAACTTCCTTTTCTGGCTCCCATGTTAGCTGACATTGTTAACTATTCTCTCTCCTCAGGTACTCTCCCCCTCTCCTTCAAATCTGCCGTCATCACCCCTCTCCTCAAAAAACAACCTTTGACCCCCTCCGTCCTTGCAAGCTACCAACCTCCAACCCCCCTTTCCTCTCCAAAGTCCTTGAACATGTTGTCGCCTCCCAAATCCGTGCTCATCTTTCCCTCAACTCCATGTTTGAATCCCTCCAATCAGGTTTCCGCCCTTGCCACAGTACAAAAACGGCTCTCATCAAAGTCACAAATGACATCCTTTGTGGCTGTGACAAAGGTAAACTATCCCTCCTCGTCCTTCTTGACTTGTCTGCAGCCTTTGACACGGTTAACCACTCCATGCTTCTCCAACGCCTCTCCACCGTCGTCCAGCTGGGTGGGACTGCACTCGCCTGGTTCCATTCTTATCTATCTAATCATAGCCAGAGAATCACCTGCAACGGCTTCTCTTCCCGCTCCCGCATTGTTACCTCTGGTGTCCCCCAAGGATCTATCTTTGGCCCCCTCATATTTCTCATCTACATGCTGCCCCTTGGCGACATCATCCGAAAACATGGCATCAGTTTCCATATGTATGCTGATAACACCCAGCTCTATCTCACCACCACTTCTCTCGACCCCTCCACGGTCTCTCAATTGTCAGACTGCTTGTCCGACATCCAGTTCTGGATGAGCAGACATTTTCTCCAATTAAATATTAGGAAGACCGAAGCCATTGTTTTCGGTCCCCGCCACAAACTCTGTGCCCTAGCCACTGTCTCCATCTCTCTCCTAACATCTGTTTGAGGCTGAACCACACAGTTCGCAACCTTGGCGTCATATTAGACCCTGAAATGTGCTTACATCCACATATCCGCGCATTAACTAAGGCCACCTATTTTTAGCTCCGTAACATCGCCCGTCTCCGCCCTTGCCTCAGCTCATTCGCTGCTGAAACCCTCATCCATGCCTTTGCTACCTCTGGACTTGACTATTCCAACGCACTCCTGACTGGCCTCCCACATTCTACCCTACGTAAACTTGAGGTCATCCAAAACTCGGCTGCCCGTGTCCTTACTCGCACCAAGTCCCGTTCACCCATCACCCCTGTGCTTGCTGACCTGCATTGGCTCCCGGTTAAACAGCGCCTCGATTTCAAAATTCTCATCCTTGTTTTCAAATCCCTCCTTGGCCTCGCCCCTCCCTATCTCTGTAATCTTCTTCAGCCCCACAACCCCCCGAGATATCTGCGCTCCTCTAATTCTGCCCTCTTGAGCATCCCTGATTATAATCGCACAACCATTGGTGGCCGTGCTTTCTGTTGCCTAGGCCCTAAGCTCTGGAATTCCCTGCCTAAACCTGTCCGCCTCGCGATCTCTCTTTCCTCCTTTAAGATGCTCCTTAAAACCTACCTCTTTGACCAAGCTTTTGGTCACCTGCCCTAATTTCTCCTTATGTGGCTCGGTGTCAAATTTTTTGTCTTATAATACTCCTGTGAAGCACCTTGGGACGTTTTTCTACTTTAAAGGCGCTATATAAATACAAGTTGTTGTTGTTGTTGTTCACGACCTCAGGACATCCCAAAGCGCTTCACAGCCAACAAAGTACTTTGTGAAGTGTAGTCACTGTTGTAATGTAGGAAGTAAACATAGAATGCGGGGTAATTTAAAATTGTTAGATTTTACTCCATAACCATTTATGAAAGCTAAGATGATTTAAAAATCTCTGCATTCCATCTTTTTCAGGGTAAACTTTTGAAATTTAAACATACAAATGTTTTAACAGGGAAAATTAAGAGAGTCTGGAAGCACATATTGAAATGTCAACTTTACACGCATCTTACTGAAATCCATTTGGAACATCTTAATACTTCTGTTTGTTAAATATTTAGCTGACAGGATAAGAACAGTTCTGGCATCCATACGTAATTGAATTGCTATGTCAAAGTTGTTTTAATTATAGGCATATGTCTGAGGTTTAAAATACAGACAAAACTGGTATTTCTGTAAGAATAATAGAATGCAAAATACCTTTGGTTTTGTAATGTAAGCATTATTCAGCTCATAGTTCAGTACATATCATCTTGGTATTTCATGCTAAACATCAGTTTAACATTGAAAGTTTTATAATATCTGAATAGTTGCAAATCTGGCAAAATATTACCACATGGATTTAGAAATATCTATTTCTGTCATGCTTGTTGAATTCCTTGATTAGAACCAATTTACACAGAATTTGTTTTGGGTCGCTGATCAGTATTCCGTTCTCAGACGTCTACTTGGCAACTACCAGTACAAGTTTGTAACTTAAGCTTTACATTGGCATCACAAGTGCTTCTGAAATTTAACATAAAAAAGACAATTTGAAGAGAAATTGATGCATGATAATTTCCCTGGTATCTTGTGTGTGTTCACGCAAGCATACAACTCTGAAGCCAGAGCGTTGACAGTTTCTTGAACGGTATGCAGGCTGACGCTGGTTAGGGGCCTGGCTATAATCAAAAATCAGTGACTGTGCCTGCATTGTTATGACTTTGCTAAGAACAAAATGATATAATTCTACAAGTTGTGTATTCCAACATACAATGAGTTGAATCACTAAATACAGCAAGTTTCCATTGTGCCAAATTTAATGCAATGCACCCAATTTTGTTTTGATGTTTCATTAGAATCAGGCGCCAGGTCATTTATCATGGAGTCAGAGTTAGTTTGCATTGTAATAAAACAACTGTGGGCAACATTTTATTCTCACTGCTGATATTAATGGTAACGATGTTTTAATGACATCACTGTTACCTCTGGGATAACAAAGGCGCCATTTGTCGTGTCCAATTAAAGCAAATTTGCCATTTCTTGCCTCAGCATGACATGAAGAGGGGGCTGAAATAAGATGCTGTTTAGACACGCTAATAAATTATATTAGTTTCCCATACTTCAGGGCTAATACTATTTAACACTAATCAGTATAATAAAATTCTGCCCACTTGTTTTATTGCCCGTGAGCTTCCTTGGAGCCACCATAACTTCACTGCAAGTGTGACGGTAACACCATTTACGTGCGTAAATTGAGTTTCCACCGCACTTCCGGCGGAGTCACAGTGGGAGCAGCTTCGAGGAAATTCCCATCCTTTATATTTCTGACTGTTGAAGATCTGATTTGAGTATTTATCTGAAATCATTGTATTTCATTATTTCAGTAAGCCGTGTGATCATCTGACTTAACCACTCCTGATCATCTGACTTAATCACTCCATGCTGAACTTCTTTCGATCATCTGGAAACAGTATGCTTGGGATTTTAGGCAGCAGACATGGACTGAGCTTCCCTGGTAACCACAATAGGCGCTGCCTATATTTTGACATATTTACAATTGAATAACAGTAACTTGAAAATCAAGAAATGAAAAACACAATTATCATACTCAGACATTGACGTAAATGTGATAACCAGTTTCCCCATGATACAGGGAATGCTTTGGTCAAAACAAACAAAAAATTATGTTACAGAAATGTGATACCTTCTGAGAAACAGTAAGAATTTCTTTTATTCTTGATAGAAATTGGACAGAAATGCTTTGGACAATATGTACAGCAGTTGCCATAATTCAGCTGTGAGATTTGTGCATAGGAAAGAAAGCCAGTGTTTTTTCCCCAACCATTTTTCTGTAGAATGATAAACAATGGGAATGACAAGATTCGAAGACCAAGTGGAGTAGGTGCTTACTCATGAAGTTAGGGAAGGAGGAATGTTCTGTATGGGCATCCCCCCCCGCACCCTCCGCCCACCCTGAAAATGACTAGTTCAGCAAGCTTAGGAGCAGATTGCTAACAGAGTGAATACCATGTGCAGGGTTTTAAATTTCTGCTTTAGCCATTTCACTGCCACTCGGCATGAAAATGATTTGACGTTCTGCCGTGCTGACAGGAGATTGTACAGTTTACATGTGCAGCTTCCAAACAGATAAACTGAGGGTTAATACAGACAGTTAATCCCCAAATAGTGCAGCTACAGCACTTCCTATGCAAATGTCCCGCCACGAGAAAAACAACCCACTGAATGCTTTCTATGCATCACTATACCGCAGCACGGGATATATATAACCAGTAACTTTTAACACATCCTGTAGTGAGACAGAAATTTTTAAAGGAGCTAGACACAGAAAACCTTGTAAAGCAATTTAACTGTATGTTGCAAAGAAAAAAGGAACTTGCATTTATATTGTGCCTTTCATGACCTCAGGACTTCCCAAAGAATTTCACAGCCAATGAAGTACCTTAGAAGTGTTGTAGTGTTGTAATGTAGGGAAACATGGCAGCCAATTTGCACTAGGACACTGGCCCCACTCTGGTTCAGGTGGAGCCTGTCCCATCGCTACAGCTCCTTCCTGTCCCAGTACTGGTGCCACTGTCTCATGAAAAGGAACCCCTCTTTTCCACACCAGCCCTTTCGCCACGTGTTAATTCTCTTGATCTGTCTCTCTCTATGTCAATTTCCATGTGGCTAGGGCAATAATCCAGAGATTATTACCCTCGAGGTCCTGCTTTTTAATTTAGTTCCTAACCCCTGATACTCCCTCAGCAGGACTTCCTCCCTGTTACTACCTATGTTGTTTGTTCCAACATGGACCAAGACAACTGGATTTACCCCCTCCCTTTCCAAATTCCTCTCCAGCCGCCTCGAGATATCTCTTACCCTGGCACTGGGTAGGCAACACATCCTTCGGGATTCTCATTCGTGGCTGCGGAGGTCGGCTCCCTGACAGTCACACCCTCCCCTTCCTGAACCTGTGCTTTCCTCTGGGGTGTGACTGCATAATGGATAAAACTATCTAGAAATTCCTCGCCCGCCCTTATGCTTAGGAGTGTCACTAACTCACACTCCAGCTCAATGACTCTGAGCCGGAGAGACTCAAGGCAGAGACATTTCCTGCAGATGTGGGAATCCGGGACAGTCTCGCTGTCCACAAACTCCCACATACTACAGTCCCGACACATAGCCTGTCCTGCCATCTCTAGTCTTTTTTATTTACTTGTTTATTGATAGCCTGAATTTAAATTATGTAAAAAATGAGAAGTCGCACAACACCAGGTTATAGTCCAACAGCTTTATTTGAAATCATAAGCTTTCGGAGCGCTGCTCCTTCGTCAGGTGAAGTGAAGAAATACATATGGGCACAGCATAAATAGTCAGAGAACACTGCCAGACGACTACAGTTAATCTTTCTAACTGCCCTTTATCACACCTCGGCAGAGAGACAATCACGGCAATCAAAGGTGTGGATGGTGTCCAACCAGGTCAGTCAGGAAGACATTACATCAAAGATGTACATCGTTCACAGCAAATTACCCAGCTTTCAGGAGAACAGCGACCACGACACCACACAACCCTGCCACGGCAACCTCTGCAAGACATGCCAGTTGTTGCAGAGGTTGGACTATAACCTGGTGTTGTGCGACTTCTCACTTTTGTCCACCCCAGTCCAACACCGGCATCTCCGCATCATAAAATGATGTAGACAGCTTTTGTTTTAAAAAAACAAATTACTTACTGTTTACTCACCCTCAGAGCTCCTCCTCCATGCTCGCCGTGACGTGACTTTTTCAGATTTTCCCTTATGTGTGTATAGTCAATGAAATACTTCGTTTAATTTCCTCCAGATCTTCTGCTCCTCACTTGTGCTGATTATCGCATCACTTTGTGAGTTTTCTCTGGGTTTGTTTTACTGCTGGGCTGGCTGCCGCAGGTCTCCTTTATAAACTGCTCCGGTTCCCGCTCTTTTTAAACTTATGTGACAAGATAGCACAGAAAAAAAAGAGAGCAGATCAAAACTGGAGGGGATCCTTGGCATTACGAGCTCATAACTCTGTTTGAGGAGGATACGCTGGACATCACTGAGTGTGATAGCATCGAGGGTGTAGGGGAGAGTGAAGCCTGGCCTCTGCCCCAATCTCAGGGCTATGGTTCCCCTACTTAGTGAATAACTCTACTTCAAAAGCATTACACAAAGTGCATTACAAGGCAATGATTGTTTGAAGGTTCATCTTGGAACTAGTCTTTTAATATATGTTCTTCTTCTGTTCGTATAGGCCTCAAAGTGCAAACTGTCAGCACAGACCGTATAGCTGAGCAAGCCAACATTTCATGGAACCGTGTATCACTCGCACCATCTTTGGGAAGAACAAGTACAACTACACACTCCATAGAGAATATAAATAGCAATCTTGAGAAGGTAGCACCGAATGAGTTCCAGGTCATGCGTGAGGAGGAGCAAGCGATGGTGGCAGATAAGGAGCCACCACCCACTGTCTGGGAGGACGGCATGGTTCATGCCTCTGCTCTATTGGCTCGGGATTCTAACCTCACAGGACCTACTTATGAAAGGAAATTGCTACCTGTGCAGGATCATCCACAAGAGAAACTTGAGTCCATGAAAAATACCCTGGAAGATCAGGTGAGGAGTACAAATGATTCCACTAACTTGGTCTGCATGGACATGGATTGACGGTTGTCTGCACTGCAGACTACCATGAAGCACAAGGCAACAGCAGTAGCATTTGCATCAGAGCCTTCAATGGCACAGGTCCTAAGTACAAAGGAAGTATCTCTCACTAATGCTCATGTTTGCAATTGTATAGCATAATGGGCCAGCATTTGCTGTCAAAATAATGCTGAGGCTAATGGCACTCGCTGTTATTTATGCGCAAATGCTACAGCAACTTCAGACTAGGGCAGGTGCGCCGTTAAACACGGAAATCCAAAAGTTGCTGTCCGGATGCCCGCTCCACCATTATTTTCACAAAAATGGCATCTTGCTGTCTGCCTCACAATTGGAATGCATTGAACGCAGTGAAGTTGCTGTATTTGTGCGCCAGATACAAACTAAACTCAACACAGAAAGTTAAGTCTTGTCCATTTCAGTCTAAGTACCCTTTTAACAATGTGATAAGTGTTAATTACTGCCAAACAACCTTTCTAGCACTGAAAATTAACTATTACAAGTGTGGAGTCTCATTTCTTCAGGTTGTAATTGTTGAAAATTTTAAAAAATTTTAAATAAATTTTTTTTTAAAGAAATTCCTTTTCCTTTCTGTCTCTTTTTGTTCTCTCTCTTAATCCAATCTTTATTTCTCTTTCTATACCTGATTTGACATTGAATTCACCCACTCTAATTTACACTTCCTTCACAGTCCTTGTGTTGTTTATTTCACAATCCTTCAATCTGATTGGTAAATTAAATACATAGGGGTGAATCTTAACCCCCAAAAATGGTAGGTTGGAGTCGGGTGAGATGCTAAAGTTTTAAAAATCTCAAACTTGACCCTAACCCGCACTTTCCGGATTTTCAGAGGCGGGACTTAAGGAGGGCAGCCAACCCGCTCCCAGGAGGCGGGTTAGCCATTTAAATATTCTAATGAGGCTGGCAGCATCAGATTTAACCTGGTTTACAGGTTTAACCCTGGCTGACCGGGTTTCCCAAGCCTCGGGAAACCCGGCAGTGCAAGGGAGGCAAGGACAGCTTCGGGGAGAAGGCAAGTGCCTTTACAGCACTGCTTGTGGGCCAGGAGGAGCAAGAGTGCTTTCCCCCGGCCCACCAAGCTTACCTTCTTCCCTTGGATCAGAGCCCCCCCATCAGACCCTCCCCATACAAAGACCCCCCAATCGGGGATCAGACACCCCTCGGGTCGGGGATCGGACACCCTCCAGGTCAGGGATCAGACACCCCCTGGGATTGGATCCCCCCGGCTCCTTACCTGGGGTTGCAGCCTGTTTCAGAGTGCTCCCCACCCGACTGGAAGCCAAGCCTGTCATTCAGGTTGACATCTGGGCAGGGATCCTGTTGTAAAAAAAATATGCGAGCTGTTGAGTCAAAACTCCGCAGCATGTACGGAAACCCAGACTTCCAGGTTTCCCGACCGAAACTCCGCCCCCCACCACCAAACAGGACCTGTCAATATCGGGGCCATAGTTGCTTGCCCTGTTCACTCAGGTCCCAGATGCCCGGTTTACCTCACTGTGCCATTATCAGTTCGCACTTTCAGCAACTTGTCACACAAAATATTAAAAAATCTAAACATGCAAGGGCAGTCTCATTAACAGCAGACTCTGCTACAGAAAATTGTGGCTCATTGTAGATGCAAAGCAAAGGATGAGCATTGATAGTACTGAAAATACAATGAGCAGTGAGGGGGTCAGGGGTTTATGCAAGTGATTAATAAATTGTAGTGTTTTTCATTTTCAGTTAATTTCAAAGGAGAATCACAGGTTTGGTTATGATATAACACTGGAATTTTTATCTTCTAATTCGAAGTCATCTAAAAGATCATCTCTGAGATGATCCCAGAGAGTTCACATGTAGAACGTAAGTGACATAAGTGCTTGCTGAAGTAGAAAAGGGGGTCGGATGTTTTTCACCTATTAAATGGATGGAACATCATGTGCTGTGCAATGTAATAACCCATTATACATTCGCTGTGGGAAAGGCTATGTGCAATTGGAAAATTTACCCTTATATTCACTGAGAGAAGGGAACAAACGCAGGTAAAACTTCCCAGAAGAAAAACAACTCTGATATTTCATCCTATTCCCCATAGATAATCCAAGCAAAATGACAGAATTTCAGTCCAGTGTTACTATTTGCATTATTTAACAGTATACTGTGTTGAATGATGTAATTATAATGTTAGATACAAATCTTCGTCCAATTTTTTTCAGGATCTCAAAATTGCAGAACTTCTTGCTTCCCTCAATAATCTACAGGCTTACAAAATCAGCCTTGCTATCACTTTTACCTGTTTTACATGTGTTTGTTCCCTTTTCTCAGTGAATATAAGGGTAAATTTTCTGACTGCACACAGCCTTTCCCACTTTGAGGTGTCAGCCATGGCTCAGTTGATAGCACCCATGCCTCTGAGTCAGACGGTTGTGGGATCAAGCCCCAGTACAGAGACTTAAGCACAAAATCTAGGCTGACACTCCAGTGCAGTACTAAGGGAGTGCTGCACTGTCGGAGGTGCCATCTTTTGGAGGTCCCGTCTTTCGGATGAGACATTAAACCGAGGCCCCGTCTGCTCTCTCAGGTGGATGTAAAAGATCCCATGGCACTATTTCGAAGAAGAGCAAGGTAGTTCACCCTGATGTCCTGGCCAATATTTATTCCTCAACCAACATCACTAAAACAAATTATCTGGTCATTATCACATTGCTGTTTATGGGATCTTGCTGTGTGCAAATTGGTTACTGTGTTTCCTACATTACAACAGTGACTACACTTCAAAAGTACTTCATTGGCTGTAAAGCGCTTCGGGACGCCTTGAGGTTGTGAAAGGCGCTATAGAAATGCAATACTTCCTATTTTTTAATTGATCACACTGTCTTTCCTAACTGGTTCAACTTTGGTAAAGTTCTGCACAATGGGCTTGGTTCTTCATCTGGGTTGCTGTATGGGCGCAATTTCCCAATATGTGCTCCCAGTGGGCAATAATCGGTGCCAAAAGCAGAAAATATATCCATAAATAAATTGGAGAATGTCCATGACAATGCAAATTATACATTGTCTGTTGGAAGGAATGTTTTTAATAGCCCAAATGTTCTTTTCTTATTCTAGATGTTCATATCATTCTTTCTGTCATGGATGTTGAGAGGGTGGACTGTCTCCTTTTGCCCGCTAGAGGACTTTGCAACTTAATTTCTCCCTCTGGCCTTGCCCAGGTTTCATTGCTGTGTTCTAACCCTTGATCTTCTTTTTCTTCTTAGGCAGTCCCTCGGAACCATAGCAGAGAGCTAAGCATCATCTCTTTGGAATCTCGATGACCAGTTCTGACGAAGGGTCATCGACCTACATAAGAACATAAGAACATAAGAACATAAGAAATAGGAGCAGGAGTAGGCCAATCGGCCCCTCGAGCCTGCTCCACCATTCAATAAGATCATGGCTGATCTGATCCTAACCGCCAATCTACTATCTACTATCACAGAACCATCTCCTGCATCTAACAGAATTGCACACACGAAATAGGAGCAGAATCAGGCTACACGGTCCCTGGGCCCGCTCCACTACCCACAGGGCCATGACCGATCCGAACCTAGACTCATGTCCAAATTCCTGCCCGCTCCCCGTAACCCTTAATGCTCTTTACTTCTAGGAAACTGTCTATTTCTGTTTTAAATTTATTTAATGATGTAGCTTCTACAGCTTTTTGTGGCAGCATATTCCATGGACCTACCACCCTCTGAGTGAAGTAGTTCCTCCTCATCTCAGTTTTGAAAGAGCAGCCCCTTATTCTAAGACTATGTCCCCTAGTTCTAGTCTCACCCGTCATCGGGAACATCCTCCCCGCATCCACCCGATCCAACCCCTTCACAATCTTATGTTTCAATAAGATCGCCTCTCATTCTTCTGAACTCCAATGAGTAGAGTCCCAATCTACCCAACCTCTCCTCATATGACCACCCCCTCATCCCCGGGATTAACCGAGTGAACCTTTTTTGCACTGCCTCGAGAGCAAGGATGTCTTTCCTTAAGTAAGGACACCAAAACTGTATGCAGTATTCCAGGTGCGGTCTCACCAATACCTTGTACAACTGAAGCAATACCTCCCTATTTTTATATTCTATCCCCCTAGCAATGAAAGCCAACATTCCATTTGCCTTCTTAATCACTTGCTGCACCTGCATACTAACCTTTTGAGTTTCGTGCACCAGGACCCTGAAACATTAACTCTGTTTCTCTCTCTACAGATGCTGCCTGACCTGCTGAGTATTTCCAGTATTTTCTGTTTTTATTTCAGATTTCCAGCATCCGCAGTGTTTTGCTTTTGTTTTTTCTCTTTGGAATCCTCCTCTGCAGACATCACAGTCGTAACTTTTTAGATGACTCCAGCTGGTGATTCAGATGTATCAGCATTTTCTGTGTAGTTTGAAATAACAACTGTCAGCATATGACTGTGAACTCTGGATGCTTCTTATACTTAACATGCAAAGTAGTGCTGGACACTGCTTCATTTTGTGAAAACTTGGATGGGACAATGCAATTAGATATCGCTCATGATATTTTTCCTAGTTAAGTCTTTCATATCGTAGCTCTGTATGGCAACTTAAGTAATTCGCAATTCAATATCTGGTGCATATGTGCATAAAGGGATATGAGAACAGAACAGGCACATGGGGTTAGAACTACGGCTCATGTGGAGGATTAACACCAGTACAGACCGGTTGGATTCAACAGTCTTTTAATGTTGTAATTTTTATGTAATTCTGTGTAATGCCTTTAAAGGGAACAATTCTTTCCAGAATCTGAAACCTGACTGAAGCTGTTCCCTTCCTCCACCCCAATGCTGAATAGGCCGGCAAACCTCTTGTCTGTTGAAGTGCCCATGTTTTCCTTTTTGGTGGCTAGTCTCCTCAATGCAGCGTGCCCACCAGATTTTTTTTTCTTCACATTTGATGCATATTTAGGAAACCACACACTGACTCTTGCAATTTTAATCATTCCTTGCAGGAAGCGCCTCTCCTAACTCCCTAAAATCTAGGTACTTTCTTCCCTGCTATTTTTCTGCTGTTACTAACAGTAGAAACAATGACACACTCAATGAAAGATCAAACAGTTCATCCCTCGGTCATGAAGCTGTGTCACTGAATGGGTTAACTTACCATTGGCAGTATTCCCACCAATATACCAAAAGCTGAAAACATAACATTGTGGCAATAAATCAGTTATGAACTTACTCATTTAACATCATATAGGCTCTAGCTCTTGTCGAGAGTAAAAGCCAGCCCCATGTCCTCGAAGGAAACAAAAGCTTATTGCACAAGAAAGCAGTGAGAACATAGGGTTGAACTTGGCAAAACAAAGAAGTGAAATTTTGAAGTTGATTGGCGGTTGAACAAACTGAACAGTCTTCCAAAACAGTGCAGTTTAAAACAGAGCGATATGGATATTTTCAACTAGGTTAGTAATCTCACAGCCTATTGGCAGTCAATGAGTAAGTGTTCAATGAAAAATTAACCAAAAACAGTGATGACTTCAGAATTAGCGACTGACTATTTGTATTTGCAAGTGTACGGCTCAAACAAATTTGCTTCAGCTTGGCTCATTTGGTAGCATTATTAACTCTGGGTCAGAAGGTTATGGGTTCAAGCACTATACTGGGGTTTGAGCTTATATTTTGAGCTGATATTCCAGGGCAGTACTGAGGGGTTGCCAATTCTACTGGCTCAGGTGATGTTAAAGATCCAATGGGATTACTCAAAGAGCAGGGACCTCTTTAGTGTCCCAACCAAAAATTCCATCTCAAGTAATAGCACCAAAAAAACAGATCAACAGGCTGTTTATGGGATGTTGCTGTGTACGAAATGGTTGGTGCTTTTGACTGGCTAACAACAGTCACTGTATTTCAAAAGTGATGATTTCTGCATGAAGCATTTTGAGATATTTTGATGGGATTTAGCACTATATAAATGCAATTATTATAATAAAAATTGGCTTGTTACTGAAGGTAATGCACAGAATTGTAATTTGGTTATACCATATTGAAGTAGGTGATGAATGAATGAAATTAAGAGGGTTTCTAGCTGAAAATATGCACTGGAATATGTTTAGATGTAGATGAAATTATGGTTCTATTTAGAGTAAAACATGGCAACAAAAATGTAAAGAGCACACTGCAGTTTCATTATGTACTTACGCTACTCAAAGTAAAGAAAATCAGCCCTATTATTAAGAGTTGCAGCACAGAGCAAGCATTTTAAAAAGAGTTTGGCTTCAAACTTTAGTAAGCAGCTGCCAAATTTATAAGGAGGAGGTGCTTTAACCTAAAGCAGCAAATTCCTGGAAGGGCTGTATCACCATTTGAGTAAGATGGGGAGGTCGGCATGGTGACCAACACATTCCACTTTTGCTGAATTGGGGCACATCTTTGGCATGATGGGACTTCTACCCACCACAAAGATAAGCCCTGACTCCTGACGATCTTCTGGCCTCAGGATTACTTGAATATTTTTGGTAGGCTTGCCAGCTTCTGCCAAGGAGTCTGCCAGTAGTGTGGGTGGAGATTTGCTGCAGCAGGCCGTGAAGGCCTAACACAGCATAGCGTCGCTCGTGACCTCCAAGCTGTCAATAAAACTATGGATTGAATTTGGAATGAGGACCAATGCCAGATTGCACAGGCGTTCTGAGTTTGAAATTTAAATCACCCCTCCCTTTGCCACCATAGCAATGCTGGGTGCCAGAGGAGATATTGGCCCAGAAATTGATCTCGCTCTGTTCCCGCGGGGGTAAGCCTTCCCCGCGATCTCTCACCTCGCTTGTGCTTTTTCAGATCCAGCTCGCACGAACTTGATGTTCCAGACATCAGCCGGGCAGTGCTTGCGTATCCCACCGGCGTAGTGAATTTGTGCGCGCTGTGGGATCACGTGACTCAGTTAGAGCCAATGGCAGCACACCATCTTCCATTCATAAGTTTCACATACGTGCTGTGAAAGCTATGAATCTTACACACCCCCAAAATAACAGCTAAACCTCAATTAAATTTAAAAAAAATCCCATCACATTAATAAAATAAGTATAGTTAAATAAATTAACCATTTTAAATAAAAAATTAAATTTTTGAAAAAATTTAAAATCTTTTAAAAAGTTATAAAAATAAACTTACCTGTCTTTAAAGTCTCTAAAAAAGATATACCTGTTAAAAAAAATTCAAAAAAATACTTAATTCACTACTTACCTTGTTAAAAGTGGGTCTTACTCCTCCTTTTTCCATTTCTAAAATCTTCAGTACTTACCTGCGCGTCCAAAGCATGAAGTGCACAGCGTGCGCGCAGCCTGTAGCGCGCACGCGATGCACCGAGGAACCGCCCCCTTTTCAAAAGAGCAATTGCCGGTTTTCAGCGCATGCGCAGGGCATGCAGAAAACCGGCAATTGCAGAGGGAATACGCGAGAGTACGCAGTGCATACTCTCGCGCACCGGGATGAATTTTTGGGCCCATGTGTTCCTTCCATTCAGCTTTGCTATGGGTCAAATGATGGAAAATACATCAAATGACGATTTCTATCACTTAAATATTATTTCAGTGGGAGTGAAATTCTTCGTGAACGGTAGCGCAAAACAGGCAATAGCGAATTGGCCGCCTGTTTTACACCCCGGCCGATGGCACAGTGTAAAATGGGATACTGATATGCTATCGTCCCAGACAAATTTCATCCCAAGTATGTCCACCCATATTCAATGTATTCTGTCATTTACAGCCAGAAGTCCAAGGAGTGTGAAAATGGGCGGGGGTGCGATGGAGCATGACCCCATCTCATTTTCCATCCCCATCTATCCCAGAGGAAGGGTAGAAGATGCAGACCGGTATATAAACAGGAACTCTTTGGCAACGGTAAGTATTATTGCATAGAGGTTTAGTGAAAGAAAGATGGATACAAGTTAGCTTAATACTTCCTTAAGTTTTGGGTTACTAAAGTCTCTCAATAAAAATCTACCCTGTATCCTTACAGATCAGATTGTTTCCTTAATAATTGTACATTAGAGCTGAATCAATTTCTTGCTCTGAAAGGAATTATAATCTATAATATATTAAAAATATTATATCTGCACACAAGAGTAGAAAGGCAAGAAGGCAGGCTAAAATGGGTCAACTTTTTCTTCCTTGTTCAGTAAGAGGTGCAGTTTAGCTAAAGAGAGCAGAAATTACAAATGTATAAAGTGGGTATTGGGCTTTAGTTTGTTCCCTAACCAAAATAAAATCACCTTCAGTGCAGACATATTGGAATCAACAACAATACTGATATAGAACACATAGTTCTTGGTGCAGTATTATCTTGATTGACAAGGGCAAAAACACAGAACAAGCATCTTATTCGCATGGGATGCCTGGAATGCTATGGCAAGCACAACTATATAAGACTTTTACGGATACATCAGAAGAATCAGAAGAAGGACTCAGATGAGGACTTCGATGGGGTGGCCTTCAGAAGAAGGGTGATGGGCATGCACAGAGAAATGCTTGGTGCATTGGCAGGCCTGCCTGTTGTCAGTCCTGAAGCATGGAGGAATCTGGCACCAATTTTGCACAGGGCTTTGCGCAGAGCTTGGAGCCCATGATTTCCAGGATGGAAGTGATGGGCAGCTGCTTTAGCGCACTTGTGGTCCCAACCATGATGCAGAGTCTGATGTCCCAGCTTCCATTCCAGCACAAGCGGCAATGACCCAACCTCTGAGTGCTGCAGTGGAAGCTTAGACTTCTTGTTCAAAAAAGGGTGTAAAGATAAACCCAGCAACTACAGGCCAGTCAGTTTAACCTCGGTAGTGGGGAAGCTTTTTAGAAACAATAATCAGGGACAAAATTAACAGTCACTTGGACAAGTGTGGATTAATTAAGGAAAGCCAGCATGGATTTGTTAAAGGCAAATCATATTTAGCCAACTTGATCGAGTTTTTTGATGAGGTAACAGAGAGGGTTGATGAGGGCAATGCGGTTGACGTGGTGTACATGGACTTCCAAAAGGCGTTCAACAAAGTGCCACATAATAGGATTGCCAGCAAAGTTGAAGCCCATGGAATAAAAGGGACAGTGGCAGCATGGATACGAAATTAGCTAAGTGACAGGAAACAGAGAGTAGTGGTGAACGGTTGTTTTTCAGACTGGAGGAAGGTATACAGTGGTGTTCCCCAGGGGTCGGTTCTAGGACCACAGCTATTCTTGATATATATTAATGACTTGAATGTGGGTGTACAGGGCACAATTTCAAAATCTGCAGATGACACAAAACATGGAAGTATAGTGAACAGTGAGGAGATAGTGATAGACTTCAAGAGGACATAGACTGGCTGATGGAATGGGTGGACACGTGGCAGGTTAAATTTAACACAGAAAAGTGCGAAGTGATACATTTTGGTAGAAAGAAGAGAGGAAATATAAACTAAAGGGTACAATCCTAAAGTGGGTGCTTGAACAGAGAGACCTGGGGGTATATGTACACAAATTGTTGAAGGTGGCAGGGCAGGTTGAGAAAGCGGTTAAAAAAGCTTATGGGATCCTGGGCTTCATGAGCAGAGGTATAGGGCTGGATTTTGTCTTGGGGTTGGGTTGGGGTCATGTCATCCGCATTTCGTGTTCCCCCCCCGACTCCAGATAAATGTGGATGAATGATGCAATTTTCACTTAATTGGGCAATTGAGTTCCAGCATGTGGGAACCCATGAACTAATTAGTGGTTTCAGTCTGAAAGTCGCCTCTGATGATGTCATCATTACTGACTGGTCTCAGAGACTGTCTGGCTGTTTTTTGCATCCAAGTCCTCTCACAGCAAAGGCCATGCAGTCTCTGAAGACATTCAGAGGCGACTTTCACACCTAATACTATTACTACCTTCATCACATCTTCATTGTAATAGTTGACCTCCAGCCGATAGTCAGCTATCCACTTGTGCTCCCACCAGGTTTCACTGGAGTGTTTCACATCAGGCGTACTTCACGTCGGAAAAGGGTTAAACTAGCTAAAACGTTTCAAAATGGCATTACAGAGCCAGTTAAGGGCTTTAATGGCCTCTCCCGCCTCTTGGAGGCGGGAACCCCACGACTGATTTTGTCAAAATTGCGTGAAGGCGGGATGGAGTCGGGATGGGGTCGGGACCCCCGACCCCGCAAATTTAACCCCCCTCACGCCTCCAAACCCGACTCCATCGGTCATTCAAAATCCAGCCCATAGAGTACAAAAGCGTGGAAATTATGATGAACCTGTACAAAACACTGGTTCGGCCTCAACTGGAGTATAGTATCCAATTCTGGGCACCGCACTTTAGGAAGGATGTGAAGGTCTTAGAGAGGGTGCAGAAAAGATTTACGAGAATGATTCCAGGGATGAGGGACTTCAGTTACGTGGATAGATTGGAGAAGCTGGGGTTGTTCTCCTTAGAGCAGAGAAGATTGAGAGGAGATTTGATAGAGGTGTTCAAAATCATGAGAAATCTAGACAGAGTAGATAGAGAGAAACTGTTCCCATTGGCAGAAGGGTCAAGAACCAGAGGACACAAATTTAAGGTGATTGGCAGAAGAATCAAAGGCGACATGAGGAAAAACTTTTTTACTCAGCGAGTGGTTAGGATCTGGAATGCACTGCCTGAAAGGGTGGTGGAGGCAGACTCAATCACAGCTTTTAAAAGGGAGTTGGATAAGTACCTGAAATTTTTTGCAGACTACGGGAAAAGGGCGGGGGAGTAGGACTAGCTGAAGTGCTCTTGCAGAGAGCCGGCACGGGCTCGATGGGCCAAATGGCCTTCTTCCGTGCTGTAACCATTCTATGATTCTATGATTGTGTCATGCAAGCTCAGACTGCTCTCATACAGGTTCAGCTTGCTGCCACGGAAGCTCAGGCTGCTATCATGGCTGCGTTTACCAGTGTGGAAAGGGGCTTGCAGGGTGTCACAGCAGGCCAGCAATCTGTCCTCCTACAGATTACTAGGATTGCTGAGGCGCTGCCCCAGGGGAGTGGCAGTGACTCCGTGGAGCACGAACCTGCTGTCCTTTCTCAGGATGACAACATTTGTCCTCCCACCACTGCCACTCCACCAGTGACCTTGCTGTTGCCCGTCAGCCAGCCAGCCCTTACTGCTGCCGCCCATGTCGAGGTGGTGCATTCTGCAGCCGGGCCATCTCGGCCTAGAGCTGCTCGAGGTCATCCTGCAAGGCCATCTGCAGTCTCGTCCACTGAAAGTCAGCAGCCTTCCACCAGCCATGCTGCAGCCACTGGGGTAGCCCTTCATAGGAGCACGAGGACAGGCAAAGGCACACAGAAGACAGGCACTAAGGGAATGCACAAGAGTGATTAGTTAACTTTGTTATGTAATATTGGATTGATTGATTTATAAATTTGGTTTGGAATGTTTGTTTGCTGGTGACTTTCATTTCATAATGGCCAAGAGGACGCAGTGATGTTCCGTGACAGAGGGCTTGTAAGGTGGGGAAGTGCTGAGCAACGGGGATCTCGGGTTTCAATCAGGGGAACCGGAGTCTAAAGATGTGCTCACGGACAGCCCGTCGGAACGTGGATGTGCAGACTGCCTCCTCCCTTCCTCCTCCTCCTGAGGTGGTCACAGAACCCGTGGTGGCAAGAGTTGCACCCTCGTGATGGCCAAGTTGTGGAGGATGCAGCAGACCACCGCGATTTGAGACACTTGCTGTACTGGAGGGTACCTCCCGAGCGGTTAAGGCAGCGGAACCGTTGCTTCAGTAGGCCGCTGGTCTGCTCGATGACGTTCCTCGTAGCAGCATGGCTCTCATATTATGAGTGCTGATCACGAGTGGTGGGGTTGCGGAAGGGAGTCATCAGCCAGGTGTAGAGCGGATAGCCCTTGTCGCCTAGCATCCTCCCTCGGGTTCGACATGGTGGCTGGAAGATTGCTGGCACAGCGGACTGGCGCGGGATGAATGCATCATGACTGCTGCCAGGATAACGGGCATTCACAAGCATGATGGTTAAGCAACGCCTCGATTTCAAAATTCTCATCCTTGTTTTCAAATCCCTCCATGGCCTCGCCCCTCCCTATCTCTGTAATCTCCTTCAGCTGCACAGCCCCCCGAGATATCTGCGCTCCTCTAATTCTGGCCTCTTGAGCATCCCTGATTATAATCGCTCAACCATTGGTGGCCGTGCCTTCTGTTGCCTAGGCCCTAAGCTCTGGAATTCCCTGCCTAAACCTCTCCACCTCGCTACCTCACTTTCCTCCTTTAAGACGCTCCTTAAAACCTACCTCTTTGACCAAGTCTTTGGTGACCTGCCCTAATTTATCCTTGTGTGGCTCGGTGTCAAATTTTTTGTCTTATAACACTCCAGTGAAGTGCCTTGGGACGTTTTACTATGTTAAAGGTGCTATATAAATACAAGTTGTTGTTATTGTTGTTGTTAATGTGCTGGATGTGGTTTCACAGCAACTGCACATTAAGTGAGTGGTACCCTTTGTGGTTACGGTACATCTCACCATTGAGATGCAGCGCCCGCAATGCCACGTGTGTGCAGTCGATGGGACCCTGCACCATGGGGAGGGAATGGTAGCATAATGGTTATGTTACTGGACTAGTAATCCAGAGCTGTGAGTTCAAAACCCACCATGGCAGCTGCGGAATTTAAATTCAGTTCATTAAATAAATCTGAAATAAAAAGCTAGTATCAGTAATGGTGACCATGAAACTACCGGATTGTCGTAAAAACCCATCTGGTTCACTAATGCCCCTTTAGGGAAGGAAATCTGCCATCCTTACCCGGTCTGGTCTCTATGTGACTCCAGACCCACAGCACTGTGGTTGACTCTTAACTGCCCATTGACATGGCCAAGCCACTCAGTTGTACCAAACTGCTAGGAAAATCTTCACCTCGTGGTTCAAGAAGGTGGCTCACCACCACCTTCTCAAGGGCAATTAGGGATGGGCAATAAATGCTGGCCTTGCCAGCGACGTTCACATCCCATGAATGAAAAAAAAGCCACGTGTGCACTCCTCCTGCTTGTCTCTGTTGAGAGAGAAGACCATGAAGTCCCCTCTCCTAGCGTACAGAGCCTCTGTGACCTCCCCGATGGATGGCAAAATGTTTGCTACGTCACCTGTTCCAGCCTGGAAGGGTCTGCTGGCGAAAAAATTCAGGGCCATGGTCACCTTGAGGGCCAGTGGCAGCGCCATCGTCGCCCTGCTCTGAGGCTGCAGGTCTGGTTTCAAGAGGTAGCAAAGTTCAGTGACCACCTCCTTGGTGAAGCGGAGCCACCGAACACACTGCTCCTGGCTTAAGTGCAGATAGGAGAAGGGCTTCCTGAAGACTTTAGGTGGGTACGGCCTCCTGTTGAGAGCCCTCTTCCTCCTCCTCCCTCTGCGAGCAGCTTGTCTTCTCTGCTCCATGTCCCTGTCATGCTGCAGCACAAGGTAGACTGCAACTATAGCCCCCAATGTACTCAGAGGCCATCCAGCCAACTTTTCAATCTCTTCCAGCAACTCAGTACTCCTACAAACTTTGCAAGAGCCAGTACATAGCAATAAGCAACTAACCTGCAAGTTAGATGTATCCCTTTAAATAACGCTGGGGGGGGTTCCTCCTGCAGCTGAATGGATGTTCAGCTGTGCGTGTTTAGGAGAGGGTATTGAATAGAGCGGCGAGGTCAAAAATGGCAGGTCGTGCATCAAATCAGCGTTACATGCTGACTGATGTCACGATCTGCCTATTCTGCATACTGCCAGCGCATGCACGTACCGCCCGTGCTGTTGCCCTCACCAAGATGTCGTTCAGTGCGGGCCACGCTGGAAGTGGGCGAAAGTGAGGCAGACGCCATTTTTTCTTCAAAACCGGCCAAAACTACCGGCACCACAGAGCCGAATTTCGCGGCCCCTGTCTTTCCTCTGGTACCACCACTTCCTCACTTGTGCACTGTGACTCACCTGGTATTACCTCCTCAAGCTCACTATCTGCATCATCCAGGGCGCTCATAGCTAGGCTGGTGCTTGGAAACATTGGTGAAAGTTGCACTAGATGCTGTGAGGTGCTGTCTTGTTCTAGCCCACTGGCAGTACTGGCAGGGTGCTCTTCCAAGCCTACAATGAAGAGGAACATATGACAGAAATCTGACTCTAAGAAACACCTTCATACAGATTTTGCCTTGCAAGATACTTGGCAGGAACGGCAGTACACTACAAGTATGTAATGTCTTTGTGATTATTGATATACCTGTGTGTCAATGAGCGGCAAGGACTAAATGGGTGGTACCAGCCCTGAGCTTAGCTTTACCTTCTCCTACTCTCTCAAAGCTCTTATGGGCAAGAATGACCTTTGAGTCTGTTTCATTTTATAATGATCTGTCTTGTTCTGCAATTAATGGGATAATCTTAAGATGTTAATTTTAATGAGCATATAGTGACAGATATGTATCAGCCTGCAACCCATCATGTGTGTCAATAAGTGACTTCATCATTTAGCTAGGGTGTGTTGTAAATGATTTCCTGGTTAAAGCCTGTTTAAGATTTCATTGTGACAGGTGTAAATTGTAGCCTTTATCTGTACTATGCTGCTGTACGGCCATGCATGCTAAGCATCAAAAGGACTGTAAACATAGAAGCTTTGGAGGGGCAGCAGTAAAAGAGTAACACGATCTGAAAAAACACTTCATGACATGTATACTTGGGACAGATACTTGCTTTGAGAAACTGCTGGCTAGCATTACCTTAGCCCCTTTTCTCAGGTCTGCCAATTTATTTGACATTTGTGATCTCTGGGTAGGCAGAGAGCAATCAACCTGTCAGCTATCTCCTGTCAGGTGTTTTGGATAAATCTTAGAGAGGGTGCCCTTGAATGCCAAGACTCACTTCATGCATCAGCACTTAAAGGGAACCATCTGTAAATGTGCATCAGAAACCCTCCATTGGTGCAAATGCTGTGAATCTTTAATCTCCGTCCCTTCAGTACACATCAAATGGGAGTTTAACCCAGTGTACTGCCTAAAATGTGTATATTTTTCATTCTGCTCCATTTGCCAGCAATAGAGTATGTACTTTATAGCCCTTTAAACAGCTGCAGTAGTGCTTTAAATTTTCTGCTCTGTGATTTGCGAGTTCCCACAGCAGCCCACTATGTGGGTAGGAGCTCAGCATAAATATCTAATGAGGTGGAAACCCGAAAGTTCTGGTAGGAACACTACGAATTGATGGGATATCCTGTTTTTAATTTATTCGTTCATGTGATGTGGGCGTCACCGACAAGGCCAGCATTTATCACCCATCCCTGATTGCCCTTGAGAAGGTAGTGGTGAGCCGCCTTCTTGAACCACTGCTCTTTGTAGCGGTTTGGTACAACTGAGTGGCTTGCTAGGCCATTTCAGAGGGCAGTTAAGAGTCAATCACATCGCTGTGGGTCTGGAGTCACATAGAGGCCAGATAAGGACGGCAGATTTCCTTCCCTAAAGGGCATTAGTGATGGATTTTTACAACAATCTGGTAGTTTCATGGTCACCATTACTGATACTAGCTTTTTTAATTCCAGATTTATTTAATTAACTTAATTTAAATTCCACAGCTGCCGTGGTGGGTTTTGAACTCATGTACTACAGGATCATTAGTCCAGGCCTCTGGATTACTAGTCCAGTAACATAACCACTACGCTACCATTCCTGCACTACTACATTCGTGTTGCTAACTCACCAAAACTGGAATTTTTATGCCCTTTTTTGATTTTCTTCAAATGGCATTTTCTATGGACCAGCTATGGATGTATGCACACAATCCATTATGAATGATAAATTTGGATAGCATATTCTTGGAACAGTCTTGTGAATGAACATATTACTTACAAAAGTTAAGGGGGAAAATTGGTGATCGCCAGCGAAGCAGTCGGCGTCACCGCCAACTGCCGTTAACGGCCGCAGGAAATGGCTGCACCGCTAACCGACCTAAGTTGGTGTGGGGGGCATGGAGGTAGGTGGCGCAGCGCTAACCTTAGGTGCAACGCCGTCCTGGTGGCGTTTCATGAGGGATCCGGGACCAATTTGTAGTCCTGGAGCGGTGTTGCTGCTTCCCCGAGCGTCTGTGTGCGTGGCTGTGAAGCTCGCAATGCATTGTGGGCCGTGAGAAGCTCTGAAATTTAAAGGGGCCGTGCACATTGAAGCAAGACAAAATAAAATGCACTGATTCAATACATTTGTCAGCCCTTTCTGTCTTTTTACAAATATTCTATATTTAAAAGGAGTTCCAAATGTGATTATTCAGCTCTTAAAGCTGAATTACCTTTAAAATTGAACAAATGGGAAAACTGCCTCAGCACTAACACAAATGGCTCAGCAAGCCAGGGAAGTGGCACCCAGGGTCTCGCACGCAGCAGTCCAGCTTTGTGCAGGGGGTCAACACTGCAAGACTGGCCCCCTACCCACAGGGGCCAGGAGGCCCTCCAGAAAGAACAATGTGGGAGTACATCACTAAGGCCGTCACTGCCAGCAGTGTCGCCCCCACCATCTGGCTCCAGTGCCCAAAGAAGCTTCATGACCTCAGACCACTGGTCAAGATCAGTGAATGCATCTTCAAAAGCCGTCTCCTACCAACTGCACCACTAGCCTCACACACTGCTCAATGCAGGACCCCCAATTACTCACCTACCAACAATCTGCACCAATGATGAGGCACATCTACCATTCCTAGCATCACCTCACCCACTTAGAGGAGATGGTGCAGGCCATTCTTGGCAGGGGCATGGCTGAGCCCTTGACCAGCGACAGGGCTGAAAGGATACAAGAAGCGGGTATCCTTGTGCGTTATCCCCCTTCTGGCATGCACCTTGAGATTTCCCGCCCTCCTGTCAGCACAACTCCACTCTTGTGTCTTCCTCATTTCACACACCCAAGAAATGCAGCCTGCCCAGTCAGTGGGTCAACAAGAAGAGGCAGCCTGCCCAGCCAGTGGGACCGCAGGCGGATGATTCCATCCCGGATATCCCGGCCACAAAGGGGCTGTCTGGGATGTCTCCGTCCGCCTGATTCCTCCTCTTCGGCTTCCTCCTCTTCTGCGTCTTCCTCTTCTGCGTCTTCCTCTTCCCTCTGCAAACGGATGCTGTAAATGTGAAATGACAGCATAAGATGCTGCAAATACTCAGTTGGTCAGGCAGCACGTCGACCTGAGATGTGAACTCCATGGATGTAGCGTGACCTGCTGAGTATTCGCAGCATATTCTGTCTTCTCAAAGGCATTCACTTACCATCCGAGCCCTTGCAAGCATCCAACAGCACTCCCAAAAGACTGAAAAAACTTTTCACATATATAGCAGCAAGCCACCACTTCAATAAAATCCAAAAAACCAAGGCCAAACCCTTCCATTCAAACTTACCTGATTGATGTGTGTGTCCCTTTAACAGCTGCAGATATCACCCCTGTCAGCGTCTGTCAGCCTGCTTGCACGGCAGGTTAACCTGGCGTGCTTAGGACCCAGCACTGAATTGAGCGCTAGGGTCAAAGTTCACGTAGGTGACGTTAAGTCGGCGTTGCACGCAGATTGACGTCACCACACCGCCATTTTTTTTTACAGGGCTCTGCGGCAGCGCAAAGGGGCCCACGAATATGGCGGCCACCGTGGGGACTGTCTCCAGCTGGTGCAAGAGCGGCCACCATTTTTCCGAGAATCGCTGGCGCTAGCAGGTGGCGGTATATATATGAATTTCTCGCCCTAAATCTTTAAATAGGAGAGAAAGTGTATTTCTGAAGCACTGGCTAAGTTTTTTTTTCCACACTAGAGCCAAAAAAGACATGAGGAGCTTGACACCATTAAGACTACCATATGAAAACAGTATTGTTTATGCAGCAGTTGTTATGATCAGCATCTGTAATTATTATTGCATTTGGTAAAAATGATTAAATGCACCCGACTTACCAAGAGTGCGTTCGACATTAACGAAAGTCTACCTCCATTATAACCTCGTTATAATCCATCTGTTAGCAGCTCGAGATTATCGGTAAATCATAAGCTAAAGATAGTATGAATGTTATTTAGTTGTACTGAGCTAACAAGCTTCTAATCTAAACTCAAGTCATGTAGCCGACATGGGAAATTCAAGTGATTGTGCTGATTTACTATCCTTTACACAACCTTATTATCTACATAGTCTACAGTATTTAACCAGTTATATCTAGTGCACAGTTACAGGATACCTTTAACTTGAAAATTATGTGGGGATGATTTTTCTTGCCCTCTCACCTGGGCACGTGCCCCCTCAGCTTCTCTGATCTAAGGGGAGCAGGGCGCAAGGCCAAAGGTCTTCTGGGAACCCCCACCACATGGGTGACCACCCAGAATTCCGACAGGAAAATGAGGTTCAAGGGCCTATTATGTCCATTTTTCCTCTGCTTTGTTAGGCGATAGGAGGTGCCAGTGACAACAACCTTATGTGTCCAGCCAAGGAATAAAAAGCTCAACCTTTTCAGAGTAAGCTAAGGTGCCGTTATACTGCTGCTACCAATCTGAGACTGGTAGGTGCAGCTTCAATGCAGTCAACAGACTTTTGTTGTATTCAGACCGACCTCAGTCTGACTGGTGTAGTAACAAGGGAGGTCTGTGCATGTGTGCTTTGATACATGCACACAGCTCTACTTCCCCAGCCAGATCATTTGTAATGTTAAGAGAGTACAGCAGGCATGTCCACCTTGCATTAAAAAGAGTCCATATTAAGTTTTAATAAACCCCAGCAGATCCAATGGACCACCTAGACACGTTTATAACGTAGCTTTATTTTGGACTCCACATTTTACGTCGATGTGCACTTTGTATCAACACAAAAGTAGCAAAGTGGCAATATAATTGTACCTTTTTTTTGATTGTCAGGTTTGGAACCGATTTGTATTTGGGCCTCTGAATGTTGTTTGAATCCTTTTGGTGATGGTGTACCGATACATGATGTGAGTAACAATGTACTTTATTTACATGCAGAGATATAATTTTTTTACACCACTGAATCAGTGACTTAAGACTCCTCAGTAATAAAAGGTTAATGCCCTCTGAATTTGAAGCTACTTAAATGGAAATTGTAATTTTTACCAGTAGGTGTCCCATGGTGTTACTCATGGGTAATCTAGGGCATGGGTTGGACGGTGAAGCAATGGGTCTCGTGCAAACAGGAAGCAGGGAAAAGATGGCAATTCCACAAGCACAGAAGGCAAGAAAATTTGAAATCTGAGCCCATCAATATGCTTCACATTTTACAGACACAATGGACAATTTACTCTTCTAATCTTAAATGGTTCTGTTTCACTGTAGAATGCATTTTAAAGACACTATTTTTGAAAAAAAAAACTCTGACAATAGGTGTTGCCTGGTAAGATTTAAGAGAAATTCTCATTTATTTTTAGCACCATTGAAAAACCACTCAATAGATTTAATCCTATCCGACCTGACTGAGTACACTAAGGTTTACATAACTTTCTATGAAATTTTGTTTTAAAATCAACAGAATATGCTGAACGAATCCAATCTTTAGGCAAGGGGAGCAGATAACAATGTCATAGGAGCAATTCTAACCTAACCTGCCCATCGGGAAACTATGCTGGCTTGACATCCCGCTCAGTTTTGCAGAGTAATATTAAAACCAGTGTTCCACCCGGTTCCGTGGGTTTCCCATCTGGCGAGTTAGGTTAAAATTACCCCCTTAATTCTGTGTTAAATTTGGACAATACCACATATAACAGATGTTAAAACACCCAACTGAGGGCTGTGCCCACTGAGCGGTTAAAACATTCACAAAATCTTTTAGGCTACAAGGCAGAAGGCCTGGTTATGACTGGAGTCAGTAGACTCAGTTGAGAAATACAGAGGTGCAGTATTTCAAGAACTATTTCCCGCTTGGGCTGCACTCCATCAACAGGTAACTTTTTTGCTTAACTCTCTGATGGATTACGCTGCTACGTTCTATCTAGAGGCCGAGCGCTGATGTGTGCTTCCATAGTGAAGCAGCAATCTGGGTGGGCAGCCAGGGCAGCAACATTCTGGTGGGCAGGGATAGTTGAAAAAAAAATACACATGTGCATTGTGCTTTAAGCTAAGCTGTGCAGTGACTCTGCTTTTTTTTGTATAATTCACAGGGCCTGGGACAGGCTGTTTTAAATATTACCGATGGGGCCTGGAGCTGACATTTGTGTGGTCACAGAGAGAGCTCAAGGCTGGATATGTCTTCGATGCCCAGCAGGGGTTCTTGTGGGACAGTTATTTGATCATGCAGAAGATGGGATAGCTAACTTTATCAGTAGGTTCTAATTATATTGTTCTGTCACCAACTGAGGTGCCCGGCCTTGAGGAAAGAAGTGTATGAAGTGAACTTGCCCATCTCTGTAACCTCCTCCAGTCCTACAAGCCTTCGAGATCTCTGCACTCTTCCAATTCTGGCCTCTTGCGCATCCCTGATTTTAATCACTCCACCACTGGCGGCCGTGCTTTCAGCTGCCTAGGCCCTAAGCTCTGGAATTCCCTCCTAAACCTCTCCGCCTCTCTACCTTTCTCTACTCCTTTAAGATGCTCCTTAATACCTATATCTTTGACCAAGGTTTTGTTCATCTATCCTGATATCTCCTTCTGTGGTTCGGTGTCAAAATTATTTTTATTGATATCTCTCTTGTTAAGCGCCTTGGGACATTTTGCTACGTTAAATGCGCTATATAAATGTAAGTTGTTGTTGTTGTTTCAGTATACCTATTCTAATGTCATTTTTGGATGAGGTGTTGAACCAAAGTCTTGATGGATATAAAAGATGCTATGGCACAATTTGAAGAAGCGCAGGGAGTTTTCTTGGTGTCTCCATCAACCTATTCCTCCATTAACCAACACCGCCAGAGAACAGATACATAGAAATACAGAGGCCATTAGGCCCAACTAGTCTGTGTCAGTGTTTACCCTCCACACGAGCAAACAGTTCTAATCTTATTTACTCACCCTGTTCCCATCTCCCCTCAACCCCTTTTCCTTCATCCACCTATCCTATCTAATCTTGAATGTTGACATAGTTTCTGCCTACTGTACTGTGTGGCGGGGGCAGGTTGGTAGAGGACCTTTGTCTTACGGATGTTTAGTGTAAGGCCCATGCTCTCGTACGCTTCGGTGAAGGTGTTGACGATGGTTTGGAGTTCGGTCTCAGAGTGTGCGCAGACGCAAGCGTCGTCTGCATACTGTAATTCGATGACAGAGGATGGGATGACCTAGGATCTGGACTGGAGGCGACGGAGGTTGAACAGTTCCCCGTTTATTCTCTAGATTAGCTCCACTCCAGCGGGGAGCTTACTGAGGGTGAGATGGAGCATTGCAGCCAGGAAGATCGAGAAGAGCGTTGGTGCGATGACACAGCCTTGCTTGACCCCGGTCCGTACGTGAATTGGGTCTGTGGTGGATCCGTTGGTCAGGATCACAGCTTGCATGTCGTTGTGAACCACTTTCCATACCTCGGGAGCCTACTGTCAACAAGGGCAGACATTGATGACGAAGTCCAACACTGCCTTCAGTGTGCCAGTGCAGCCTTCGGTCACCTGAGGAAGAGAGTGTTTGAAGACCAGGACCTCAAACCCAGCACCAAGCTCATGGTCTGCAGAGCAGTAGTGATACCCACCCTCCTGTATGCTTCAGAGACATGAACCATGTACAGCAGGCACCTCAAAGCACTGGAGAGGTACCACCAACGCTACCTCCGCAAGATCCTGCAAATCCATTGGCAGGATAGGCGCACCAACATCAGTGTTCTCGCTCAGGCCAACATCCCCAGCATCGAAGCTTTGATCACGCTCGATCAGCTCCAATGGACGGGCCACATAGTCTGCATGCCCGATACGAGACTCCCAAAACAAGCGCTCTACTCGGAGCTCCGACACGGCAAGAGAGCCCCAGGTGGGCAGAGGAAATGCTTCAAGGACACCCTCAAAGCCTCCTTGAAAAAGTGCAATATCCCCACCGGCACCTGGGAATCCCTGGCCCAAGACCGCTCAAAGTGGAGGAGAAGCATCCGGGAAGGCGCTGAACACCTCGAGTCTCTTCGCCGGGAGCAAGCGGAAGCCAAGCGCAAACAGTGGAAGGAGCGCATGTCAACCCAAGCACCCCACCCACCCACCCCTTCCCCACCTGTGACAGAGACTGTAGGTTCCGCATTGGACTCATCAGTCACCTGAGAACTCATTTTTAGTGTGGAAGCAAGTCATCCTCGATTCCGAGGGACTGCCTAAGAAGAAGAAGAGTTTCTGCCTCAAGAACCGATCCTGGAAGTGAATTCCAGAGTGTCACGACTCTCTGTGTGAAGAAATTTCACCTGCCCTCAGTTCTAAATCTCTTACATTTATTATTGTATCTATGGCCCCTCGTTCTTAACTCCTCAACTACTGGAAACAGTCTGCTTCTCTCTACCCTGCCCCATCCTTTCATAATTTGAAACAATTATATTATGTTGTCCCATAATCTGTGTTGTTCTAATGAAAAAAGACCCAATTTATCATGTCTTTCTTTGTTTTGTATTTCCTCATACCAGGCTTCATCCTCTCTTGACAGCATTGTACCTTCTCTAAAAGCTCAATATCTTTCCTATATTGTGGAGCCCAATACTGCACAAAGTACTCTAACTGAGGTCTTATTAAGATTTTAAATAGGCTCATCATTGCCTCTTGGCTTTTATATTCTATACCTCGAGATTAAACCTAGAATTCTATTAGTTTTTTTCACAGCTTTATCAATCTGAGGTGCCCTTTAATGTTCCATGAACCCACACCCCCAAGTCCCTCTGCTCTTCCACAGCACCGAGCCGACTTCCAAGAGTATAATTACTTTTTTTTACCAAAATGCATCACCTCATATTTACTGACATTGAATTCCATCTGCCACTTTTTAGCTCATGCCCCCACCTTATCAATATCTCTTTATAGTTTCCTTTAGTCTTCTAAAGAACTTTACCTCCTATTTTGGTAACATCTGCAAATTTTGACAACACTCTCTCTCGGCCTATGATTATTGCATTCAGGGCCGGCCTTACGGTGGGTAAAGTGGGCAACCGCCCATGGCGCCGTGGTCGGGGTGGTGGGGGGGGGGGCGGGGGGTGCCGTGTTCAAGAGGGTCTGACATTAATGACAAACTCTGTGAAGAACTTGGCTATCTCCAAACTCTGCTTCCAACGGACTGTAGTGCTCCTCAAGAAGAACAAACTTCAAGTTTTAAGAGCAAGTTCCCAAAGACATGGATAGCACTCAGGATCCTGTTAACCATCCCCGTATTGGTGGCGCACAGCGAACAGAACTTCTCGAAGTTGAAGCCCATAAAAACATATTTGCGATTGACCATGGGAGACGACAGGCTATCTTCGCTGGCCATCCTATCTATCGAGAATGACGTGGCTCAAAATGTCTTGGTGAACAAAGTTATTTATTTGTTATTGCTATTTATTAGCTTAGCGTTTAATTTAATGTTTAGTTTATTTGTCACTTAGCTATAATGTTATTTTTTATGACTTGTATAGTTTATTATTTAAATTCTAAAAAAACTTTTGAAATTACAGCTTTATTTCTGAAACTTTCGCTAATACTGCTACATACTTAAACTCGAAGAAAGGGCGCCAAAATACAAGTTTGCCCAGGGTGCCATCTTCCCTGAGGCTGGCCCTGATTGCATTTGCCTACATAACAACATTGAGAGCACAATTAAAGTCATTAAATTGGTTGTGAGCTTTTTAGGATGTCCTGAGGATGTGATAGGGAATTGCAAGTTCTTTGTGTTTCCCACAACATAAGGTGAGCCCATGATTTTGCTCACCGAGGGTGCTTGTGGGCATGTAAAAAGGTGAGGATAACCTAGATGAGCAAGGTGGGTGGCCTAATGCCATTTTATAGTAAAGCCTGCAAACGCAGCAAAATGGATACAGTTTGAATTTAATCAGAACTGAAAGTTCTTTTGAATGTTACCAATGTCAGAATTCTATCAAATTCAAACTTGATTTGTATTACTGATCTGGTGTTTCATTACACTTCATCCATGCAGCTGGGTTATCAAACTGATTATGTGTCAGTTACATGCAGGAGAATACACAAAAAGGACCTTGCTATTATGAGTCTTTACAGATCTCACTTCTTTGTTTTAGTCATTGGGAATCCCACCTCCTCCTCCTCTGCTAAAGTTGGAAATTAACGTAAATATGTAATGTAGAGCCAATGGCAGCACACCATCTTCCATTCATAACTTTCACATAAGTGCTGTGAAAGCTATGAATACTATAGCCCCCCAAAAGAACAGCTAAACCTCAATTAAATTTAAAAAAAACCCATCACATTAATAAAATAAGTATAGTTAAATAAATTAACCATTTTAAATAAAAAATTAAATTTTTGAATTTTTTTTAAATCTTTTAAAAAGTTATAAAAATAAACTTACCTGTCTTTAAAGTCTCTAAAAATGATATACCTGTTAAAAAAAATTCAAAATAATACTTAATTCACTACTTACCTTGTTAAAAGTGGGTCTTACTCCTCCTTTTTTTATGTGTAAAATCTTCCATACTTACCTGCGCGTTGAAACCACTAAGTGCACTGCGTGCGCGCAGCCTGTAGCGCGCACGCGGTTCACCTAGGAACCGCCCCCTTTTCCATTCACCAAGTGCCGGTTTTCAGCGCATGCGCAGTGCATGCAGAAAACCGGTAATTGGAGCATACCTGTGCTGGAGGAGAAACATCAGCCAATGTTTGTACTGCTGATAGATATCCAGTGCCTCCTGCCTGGAAGTGCATGTCTGGCGAGCACAAGGTTGGGTTTGGCATTGACTTCCTTAAATAGTCTGCTGGTTGTGGGATCTTACTGCGCCTAATATTGCTGCTGTGTTTGCCCACAGAACACTCAGTGCACTTCAAAGCAATTAACTGCAAAGTGCTTTGAAGCTTTTCTGCAAGTCTTGAGAAAGCACAATAAGTCTTTATTTTTCTTTTGTCTCACTTATGAAGAATGGGTGAGCTGCTGGAGGGCAGCTGGGAACCACAGAACCATATCTTAGCAAAAGTCAGTGCTTCAAAGAGGGGAATAAGAGGGAGAAAATTGGAAAAGAGAAAGTCAAAATGTACCTAAGAAAGAAATTCCAGGTATCAGTTACCAGTTTTCCAATTGAAGTAATTGCTTTCCAGGTTTGCTGGCACCACATTGATGGTATTAATTTTAACTGCGACATCTGGCAAATAGCCTTCAATAAACAATCTTTCACTGCTAATTATCCAGAACTTTTTGACACTATTTACCATTGCCATGTAGGAGAGCCTAGAGTCTTTGGTGTGCAGTAAAACTAAATGCACCTTGCAGAGTAAAAGAATGCTTTATTGGTTTTATGAGTCACTCTTTGAAGCTTTCAAATTTCTCACTTACTGATGGATAACCACATGTTCTCAACACATTTAACAATTAACCACTTTAAAAAATATATTTAACCTTTAAGCAGAATACACATCAATTTTATAATAACATCAGTAAATTCCTAGTTATATAAGTAAAAATAAATGTTGATATCCTGCTGGTTTAATGAGTTTTTATGCAGGAGTTTGATGTACAATATGGAGGCTAACCCGTTGTTTCAACACAAATAAATGTGAGGTATTACATTTTGGTAGGAAGAATAGGGAGGTCACTTATTACTTGGAGGGTGCGAGTCTGGGAGGGGTAGAGGAGCAAAGGGATCTCGGAGTACAAATACACAAATCACTAAAAGTAGCGACACAGGTTAACAAGCCCATAAAAAAAGCAAACCAGGCACTAGGGTTTATTTCTAGAGGGATAGAATTGAAAAGTAGTGAAGTTATGCTAAACTTGCATCGAACCTTGGTTAGACCACACTTGGAATACTGCGTACAATTCTGATCGTCATATTATAAAAAGGATATAGAGGCACTGGAGAGGGTGCAGAGAAGATTGACAAGGATGATACCAGAAATGCGAGGGTATACCTATCAGGAAAGGATGAACAGGCTGGGTCTCTTTTTGCTTGAAAAGAGAAGGCTGAGGGGTGACCTAATAGAGGTATTTAAAATTATGAAAGGTTTTGATAGAGTAGATACAGAGAGAGTGTTTCCACTTGTGGGGAAGAGCAAAACTAGAGGCCATCAATATAAGATAGTCACCAAGAAATCAAATAGGGAATTCAGAAGAAACTTCTTTCCCCAGAGAGTGGTGAAAATGTGGAACTCACTACCACAGGGAGTAGTTGAGGCAAATAGAGTAATAAAGTCATAACGGCACAGAAAGAGGCCATTCAGCAAATCGAGTCCATGCCAGCTCTCTGTAGAGCAATCGAGTCAGTCCCATTCCCCTGCTCTATCCCCCTAGCCCTGCAAGTTTATTTCCCTCAAGTGCCTATCCAATTTCCTTTTGAAATCATTGATCGTCTCTACTTCCACCACCCACATCGGCAGCGAGTTCCAGGTCATCACCACTCGCTGCGTAAAAAAGTTCTTCCTCACATCCCCCCTGTATCTCTTGCCCAAAACATTAACTCTGTAGCCCCTAGTCCTTGTACCATCAGCTAATGAGAACAGCCTTTCTCTGTCTACCTTATCCAAACCCGTCATAATCTTGTACACCTCTAGCAAATCTCCCCTCAACCTCCTTTGCTCCAAGGAGAACAACCCCAGCTTCTCCAACCTAACCTTGTAGTTAAAATCCCTCATCCCTGGAACCATTCTGGTAAATCTGCTCTGCACCCTCTCAAGGACCTTCACACCCTTTCTAAAGTGTGGTGACCAGAACTGGATGCAATACTCTAGTTACGGCCTAACCAGAGCTTTATAAAGGTTCAGCATAACTTCCCTGCTTTTGAACTCAATACTTCTATTTATGAACAAGTTCGAGCAAGACTTCTTCGCTGCACAGGACCTCCAACCAACGCTGTACACCAGATACATCGACGACATCTTCTTCCTTTGGACCCACGGCGAAGGATCACTGAAAGGACTACACGATAGCATCAACAGGTTCCATCCCACCATCAAACTCACCATGGACTACTCCTCAGAATCGGTTTCATTCTTGGACACACGAATCTCCATCAAAGACGGACGCCTCAGCACTTCACTCTACCGCAAGCCCACGGACAACCTCACGATGCTCCACTTCTCCAGCTTCCACCCTAACCACGTTAAAGAAGCCATCCCCTATGGACAAGCCCTGCGAATACACAGGGATCTGCTCAGACGAGGAGGAACGCGATGGACACCTACGGACACTGAAAGACGCTCTCGTAAGAACGGGATATGACGCTCGACTCGTCGATCGACAGTTCCGACGGGCCACAGCGAAAAACCGCATAGACCTCCTCAGAAGACGAACACGGGACACAACCAACAGAGTACCCTACGTCGTCCAGTACTTCCCCGGAGCGGAAAAACTACGCCATGTTCTTCGCAGCCTTCAACATGTCATCGATGACGACGAACACCTTGCTAAGGCCATCCCCACGCCTCCACTACTCGCCTTCAAGCAGCCGCCTAACCTCAAAAGTACCATCGTTCGCAGCAGATTACCCATCTTTCAGGAGAACAGCAACCAAGACACCACACAACCCTGCCACGGCAACCTCTGCAAGACATGCCAAATCATGGACACAGATACCATCATTACCGTGAGGACACTACCCACCAGGTACACGGTACATACTCATGTGACTCGGCCAACGTTGTCTACCTGATACGTTGCAGTAAAGGATGCTCCAGAGCATGGTACATCGGCGAGACCATGCAGACACTGAGACAACGTATGAACGGACACCGCGCAACAATCGCCAGGCAGGAGGGTTGCCTCCCAGTCGGGGAACACTTCAGCAGCCAGGGGCATTCAGCCTCGGATCTGCGGGTAAGCGTTCTCCAAGGCGGCCTTCGAGATACATGACAGCGCAAAATCATAGAGCAGAAACTGATAGCCAAGTTCCGCACTCATGAGGATGGCCTCAATCGCGATATCGGGTTCATGTCACGATACAGAACGTGACTTGACATCATGGCCGGTCTTTCCAGGTGTTTTTTTTGGGTTTTTTTTTTGTGTTTTTTTTTAAAAAGGCTAACACAAGAATACAAATTGACAGGATATGCAGCCAGCAGGTGGTTTGACACGTTGGACCCCCTGGGACACATCTCATTGTCTTGGCTGTGCTCTTTGTTGTAGCGAATAATGTGAATAGATTTTGTCTGGGTTTAAATTGTGAATTCTGGGAGATTCTCTCATTGCTAACTTACCTGACGAAGGAGCGACAGCTCCGAAAGCTTGTAAAATTAAATAAATCTGTTGGACTATAACCTGGTGTTGTGCGACTTCTCTATTTATGAAGCCCAAGATCCCATATGCTTTGCTAACTACTCTCTCAATATGTTCTGCCACCTTCAAAGATCTATGCACATGAACCCCCAGGTCCCTCTCTCCCTGCACACTCTTTAGAACTGTGCCATTGGGCTGGATTTTGTCTTGGGGTCGGGTCGGGTTGGGGTCGGATCAGCATCAGAGGCGACTTTCCCACCTAATACTACTACCTTCATCACATCTCCGTTGTAATAGTGCACCTGCAGCTGATAGTCAGCTATCCACTTGTGCTCCCGCCAGTGCTCCCGCCAGGTTTCACTGGAGTGTTTCACACCAGGCGTGATTCACGTCAGAAAAGGGTTAAACTAGCTAAAACGTTTCAAAATGGCATTACAGAGCCAATTTAGGGCTTGTTAAGGGCTTTAATGGCCTCTCCCGCCTCTTGGAGGCGGGACGGAGTCGGGAACACCACGACTGATTTTGTCAAAATTGTGTGGAGGCGAGATAGAGTCGGGATGGGGTCGGGACCCCCGACCCCGCAAATTTAACCCCCCACACGCCTCCAAACCCGACTCCATGGGTCATTCAAAATCCAGCCCATTAAGTCTATATTGCCTCTCCCTATCCCTTCTGCAAAAATGCATCACCTCACACTTCTCTTTATTAAATTCCACCTGCCACTTGTCTACCCATTCTGCTAGCCTATCTATGTCCTGTTGCAGTCGATTGGTATCATCCTCACTGTTTGCCATACCTCCAAGTTTGGTATCATCGGCAAATTTTGAAATTTTGCTCTGTATTCCAATATCCAGGTCATTTATATATATCAAAAAAAGCAGTGGCCCCAGCACTGACCCTTGGGGAACACTACTTTCTACCATCCTCCAGTCTGAAAAACAGCCATTTACCATAACTCGCTGTTTTCTGTCCTTAAGCCAATTTCTTATCCAAGTTGCCACTGACCCTCCTATTCCATGAGCCTCAATTTTGTTAACCAGCCTTTTATGTGGTACTTTGTCAAATGCTTTCTTAAAATCCATATAGACAACATCCACTGCATTCCCTTCATCAACCTTCTCTGTTACGTAATCAAAAAATTCAATTAGATTAGTCAAACACGATCTGCCTTTTACAATTCCGTGCTGGTTCTCCTTAATTAACTTAAACCTCTCCAAGTGCCTGTTAGTTTTTTCCCTGATTATTGCTTCTAAAACCTTACCCACCACTGATGTTAAACTGACCGGCCTGTAGTTACTAGGATTGTCCTTGCACACTTTCTTGAACGAGGGTGCCACATTTGCCACTTTCCAATCCTCTGGTACCTCCCCCGCATCGAGGGAAGATTGGAAGATTATGGCAAGCCCTTCCGCTATCTCCACCGGATCAGGTGACTTATCCACAATAAGCATATCCAGCTTTTCCAGTACATCCTACCTATCAATTTTCACCCCATCATTACCTCTACCATCTCCGCTTCTACCGATATTTTGTCAGCATCCTCTTCCTTAGTAAACACCGATACAAAGTACTCATTAAGTATTCTAGCCTTGCCCTGCGCCTCTAAGCATATATCACCTTCTTTGTCCCGAATAGGCCCACCCGCCTCTTACTACCCGCTTACTGTTTACATGCCGGTAGAAGATTTTTGGGTTCCCTTTTATGTTAACTGCCATTCTATTCTCATATTCTCTCTTTGCCAGTCTTATTTCCCTCTTCACTTCTCCTCTCAACTTATTGTATTTGGCCTGGTTCTCACTTGAAGAATTCACCTGACATGCATCATACACCCTCTTTGTTTGTTTCATCATATTCTCTATCTCCCTCGTCATCCAAGGAGCCAGTAGTATGGATGCATTTAAGGGGAGGCTAGATAAGCATATGAAGGAGAAGGGAATAGTGGGTTATGCTGACAGAGTTAGATGAGGAAAGACGGGAGGAGGGTAGCAAGGGCACAGAATTTACTCTGGGTGGGGGACTTCAATATCCATCACCAAGAGTGGCTCAGTAGCAACAATACTGACCAAGCTGGCCGGGTCCTGAAGGACATAGCTGCCAGTCTGGGCAGCGACAGGTGGTGAGAGAACCAACACAAGGCGAAAACCTACTTGACCTCATCCTCACCAATCTACCTGTCGCAGATTCATCTGTCCATGACAATATTGGTAGCAGTGACCACCGCACAGTCCTTGTGGAGACGAAGTCCCGTCTTCACACTGAGGACACCCTCCATCATGTTGTGTGGCACTACCACCATGCTAAATGGGATAGATTCACAACAGATCAAGCAGCTCAAAACTGGGCATCCATGAGGCACTGTGGGCCATCAGCAGCAGAATTGTATTCCACCACAATCTGTAACCTCATGGCCTGGCATATTCATCACTCTACCATTACCATCAAGCCAGGGGACCAACCCTGATTCAAAGAGGAGTTTAGAAGAGCATGCCAGGAGCAGCACCAGGCTTACCTAAATATGAGGTGCCAACCTGGTGAAGCTGTAACACTGGACTGCATCCATGCTAAACAGCGGAAGCAGCATGCTATAGACAGTACTAAGTGATCCCACAACCAACGAATCACATCAAAGCTCTGCAGTCCTGCCACATCCAGTCGTGAATCGTGGTGGACCATTAAACAACTAATGGGAGGAGGAGGCTCCAAGAATATCCCCATCCTCAATGATGGCGGAGCCCAGCACGTGAGTGCAAAACACAAGGCTGAAGCGTTTGCAACCATCTTCAGCCAGAAGTGCCGAGTGGATGATTCATCTTGGCCTCCACCTGAGGCCCCCACCATCACAGAAGCGCGTCTTCAACCACTTCGATTCACTCCACATGATGTCAAGAAACGGCTAAGCGCACTGGATACAGCAAAGGCAATGGGCCCCGACAATATCCCGGCTGCCGTGCTGAAGACTTGTGTTCCAGAACTAGCCGCACCTCTAGCCAAGCTGTTCCAATACAGCTACAACATTGGTATGTACCCGACAAAGTGGAAAATTGCCCAGGTATGTCCTGTCCACAAAAAGCAGGACAATTCCAATCCGGCCAATTACCGCCCCATCAGTCTACTTTCAATCATCAGCAAAGTGACAGTGCTATCAAGCGGCACCAATAACCTGCTCACCGATCCTCAGTTTGGGTTCCGCCAGGATCACTTGGCTCCAGACCTCCTTACAGCCTTGGTCCAAACATGGACAAAAGAACTGAATTCCAGAAGTGAGGTGAGAGTGACTGCCCTTGACATCAAGGCAGCATTTGACCGAGTGTGGCATCAAGGAGCCCCAGTAAAACTGAAGTCAATGGGAATGAGGGGAAAAACTCTCCACTGGCTAGAGTTATACCTAGCACAAAGGAAAATGGTTGTGGTTGTTGGAGGTCAATCATCTCAGCCCCAGGACATCGTTGCAGGAGTTACTCAGGGCAGTGTCCCAGCCTCAACCATCTTCAGCTGCTTCATCAATGACCTTCCCTTCATCATAAGGTCAGAAGTGGGAATTTTGCTGATGACTGCACATTGGTCAGTTCCATTCGCAACTCCTCAGATAATGAAGCAGTCTGTGCCTGCATGCAGCAAGACCTGGACAACATTCAGGCTTGGGCTGATAAGTGGCAAGTAACATTCGCGCCACACAAGTGCCAGGCAATGACCATCTCCAACAAGAGAAAGTCTAACCACCTCCCCTTGACATTCAATGGCATTACCATTGTCGAATCCCCCACCATCAACATCCTGGGAGTCACCATTGACCTAACAGCATTGTGGGAGTACCTTCACCACACGGACTGCAGCGGTTCAAGAAGGTGGCTCACCACCACCTTCTCAAGGGTAATTAGGGATGGGCAACAAATACTGGTCTTTCCAGCGACGCCCAATTTTTTTTAAAACTGGTGAAGCTACAGCATAGGACTATATGCATGTTATAGACAGAGCTAAGTGATCCCACAGCCAACGGATCAGGTCAAAGCTCTGTAGTCCTGCCCCAGTCTGTCGTGAAAGGTAGTGGATAACTAAGCAATAACGGGAAGAGGATGCTCCATGAACATCGCCATCCTTAATAATGGCGAAGCCCAGCACAGGAGTGTAAAAGACAAAGCTGAAGCATTTGCAACCATCGTCAGCCAAAAGTGCCAAGTAGATGATCCTTCTCGGCCTCCTCCTGGGGTCCCCAGTCCCCACCATCACAGATGCCAGTCTTCAGCCAATTCGATTCACTCCACAGGTAAATTATCAGCTGTTCTATGCTTAGCGTCACTTTCTTTGTGTTAGAAAAATGTAGCTCAACAAATGCAATAATTAACCAGCGTTACATTTCAATTCTCACTAGTACCCTATTGAGTCTAGTTATTCTTTTTTTAAATAACCTTTTGGCGTGGGGGAACCTCTGGAAGTATTGACGCACAGCCTAACCTATGAAAGACAATGTCAGCCACCCAAAGAAAAAAAGTGCTATTGATGTAGTAAATGTTTTTTCTTTGTATATAGCAGCAGAAAAAGATTAGCATGTCAAAAAATACATAAGCCAGATGGCAGACAGACAGACAGAAATTTGATGACCCCGCGGATCTCCAGAGAAGCCTTCATGGACCCCCAGATCCAGGGCCCCCAGTTTGAAAACCTATGTACTATGGTAGTACAATTAAAACCTTATCCTTCCTATGATGTGTTGTGATTTTTTAACTGGTAGTTGTTGGCATTGACTGCTGCAAATTCCTTTTAGCTGAAGTCATGTATTTTCCTCAAAATATCTGGCAAAGTCAGACCATTCTTAGATGAGGACATTGCAGTTTTTTGGCAGACAGTGCTTTCCCCTTTCTCAGTAGGAGGTTGATTATCATTGAACATGTTCAGTGAATGAATACCAAAGTCAGACACGAGTCTAATGCTGAAACTGCACTTATATAGCATTTAAATGAAAGAAACAACTGCAGTATACAGAATGCAATTCATTATTGCAGTCTATTGCCCCGAACTTAAAACATGGGATACAAGCATATGAATACTCATCTGATATTCCTCCCTCCAGTATTTTAAACATTACATTAACATGTTTAATATACATGGGTTAAAGCTTTCACTAAGATAGTGTAGCGAGGAATTTCAGACTAATGCATTAGGTGATTGTATGCTAATATCCCACAGTGCAGCTTCAAGCCATTTTTTTCAGGAATTCTTTCTTTTAGTTTAATTGGTCAGTTCATGGGTCTAGAGATAATTTTGTACGAACTAAACATCAGCTACTGATGATTTCACTTTTTTTGCCGGCGAAAAAAAAAATCAAAAGAGTAAAGTTTCAGTTTAATCAGATGTTACGGTACTTTAAGAGGATTCGCGACAAAAATAAATAAGAAAATGCATGTAACATTTTGCACAGCAAAATTGGCATTGAATTTCAAAGTAAACTGCAAGCTAAAATGGCTGTTCAATTGGTGGAGAATTCTGTACACATATGAATAGACAAGTCTGTTCTGACGAAGGGTTCGACCCGAAACATTGACTCTGTTTCTCTCTCCTCAATGCTGCCTGACCTGCTGAGTGTTTCCAGCACTTTCTGTTGTTATTTCAGATTTCCAGCATCCGCAGTATTTTGCTATTGAATAGACAAGTCAACTGACTCCCAGAACTATTTAAATTATGTTTTTTCAGCAACCCCTCCCCCCACTTCCTGTAAAGACTCAATTTCTTTTCTCTCAGTTGCTCTGAGTGAACATCAAACGAACAGATACTATGAAGTGATTTCAAGATGTAACTTCATCTCTGAATTCAGATAAAGGCTGCAAGATACCAGAGATCCACCATTAACGTTTATGGCATAATCTGAAATTCTCAATCATAATACTGCATTATAATCTATTTATTGTTAGCATTAAAATTATATTTCAATAATGGGGCAGTGAGTTCTCCTGCTAATATTGTAAAAAAGAATTTTAAAAATCACCAGTCTGTCCAAAATATTGTCTGAGGACTCTAAGGGGGAGAAATTGGGCACCTTAGCGCCTCACATTAGCGCCTCCCATTAGCGACCAGGCGCGGTGAGAAGATCGACTCCCGCTACATTTGGCAGGAGGTTTGCGGCGGCGGTATGGCGTTGCGCCCCGATCTCCTTCGCCCGGAGATCGTGACGTCATCGCTGTGCGCATCGCCCTGATAGCGCCCTGGACCCGAACTTCGGTTCCGCCCCTGCAGCATCGTCGGGCAAAACCACCAGCAGCTGCAGGAGGCGTTGATCGGGAGACCGGGCGCTTCAGGGGCGAAAATTAAAGGGGAGATTGCCGAGGTAAGTCCCTAAATTTTTGAAATGGTTTTGGTCAATTATTTTTTGCTTCTCCTGGGCCATGATCGATCAGCCCGGCACTCTGCTAGAGTACATGGGGCTGATCGAGTCAGATCGCGGCCGGCGTCAGGGACCAGCTAACTGGTCCCAATGTAGAGCCTGCAGCAGTGGTCCTTCCCTTTAAGGGAGGGAAGGGGCCTTGGAACGCGGCAGCGCTGCATGGCCCATTGTGCAGCGCTGCAAAACTACCGCCCCGCGTGCTTCCTGGAGCGCTAAACCCAATTTTGTGAAAGCTGGGAATCATTAGCACCTGGCGCTGAGTTTCCCAGCTTTCAAAGGTTACTGCCCCCAAACAGGGCGATAATGAAAATCTCCCCCTTAAACTTTGCTTCAGTTACACTGCAGCTACCTCCTGGTTCCGATGATTCCGATGACTAACATCCACATCACACTACACAGTTAGCATTGATACAAAATCAAAGCCACTTCGCACTGGCATGAACTGAGTGGTATAACTGGCCTGCAGTAGCACTGCCCTAGCAATAGTGGGAACAGCAGCAGCTGATATGAGTCAATAGGGAAAGAGGAGGGAGGGAGAGGAGGGAGGGAGGTGAAGAAGAGGGAGAAGGAAGGGGGAGGAGAGGGTGGGGAAGAGAGGGGGAAAGAAGGGAGGGAGGAGTGGATGAGGGATAGAGAGGAGGGAGGAAAAGAGAGGGAGGAAAGAAAGGGAGAGAGAGGAGGGAGGAGAAATTGGGGAAAGGATGTAATGGATAGGACATCCAATACGTCCTGAAGTTTGAACACACTGAGCCAGAATACGTCTTTCTGAGAAAATGAAAGTTTACTTTGAATGCAACTGACACATGGATTCCATTTAGGTCATGGTTACATAGTTAGACATAGAAACATAGAAGATAGGAGCAGGAATAGGCCATTCGGCCCCTCGAGCCTGCTCCGCCATTCGATGAGATCATGGCTGATTATCCAAACTCAGTACCCTGTACCTGCCTTTTCCCCATATCCCTTGATACCTTTAGCTTTAAGAAATATATCTAACTCATTCTTGAATATATTTAATGACTTGGCCTCAACTACCTTCTGTGGTAGAGAATTCCACAGGTTCACCACTCTCTGGGTGAAGAAATTCCCCCTCATTTCTGTCCTAAATGGCTTACCCCTTATCCTTAGATTATGACCCCTGGTTCTGGACTCTCCGACCATCGGGAACATTCTTCCTGCATCTAGTTTGTCCAGACCTGTCAGAATTTTATATGTTTCGATGAGATCCCCTCTCATTCTTCTATACTCCAGCGAGTATGAGCCCAATCGACCCAATCTCTCCTCATATGTCATTCCTGCCATCCCAGGTATCAGCCTTGTGAATCTTCACTGAACTCCCTCCATGGCAAGAACATCCTTCCTCAGATAAGGCGACCAAAACTGCACACAATACTCAAGGTGTGGTCTCACCAAGGCCCTGTACAACTGCAGCAGGACATCCCTGTTCCTATACTCAAACCCTTTCGCTATGAAGGCCAACATACCATTTGCCTTCTTCACCACCTGCTGCACCTGCATGCTTACCTTCAGCGACTGGTGCACAAGGACACCCAGGTCTCGTTGCACTTCCCCTTCTCCCAATCTATTGCCATTCAGATAATAGTCTGCCTTTCTGTTTTTGACACCAAAGTGGATAACCTCGCATTTATCCACGTTATATTGCATCTGCCACGCTTCTGCCCACTCACCCAACCTGTCCAAATCATCCTGGAGTTTCTCGGTATCCTCCTCGCAGCACACACTCCCACCCAGCTTTGTGTCATCTGCAAACTTGGAGATATTACATTTAGTTCCCTTATCTAGATCATTAATGTATATTGTGAATAGCTGGGGTCCAAGGACCAATCCCTGCGGTACCCCACTAGTCACTGCTTGCCACTCGGAAAAAGGCCCATTAATTCCTACTCTTTGTTTCTGTCCGCCAACCAGTTCTCTATCCAAGTCAATACCTTGCCCCCAATCCCATGTGCCTTAACTTTACACGCTAATCTCTTATGCGGGACCTTATCAAAAGCCTTTTGAAAGTCCAAATACACCACATCTACTGGTTCTCCCTTACCTATTTTCCCAGTTACATCCTCAAAAAATTCCAGTAGACTAGTCAAGCACGATTTACCTTTTGTAAATCCATGTTGACTTTGTCCGATCCTGTCACTGTTTTTCAAGTGCTCAGCTATTACATCCTTTATAATGGACTCTAGCATTTTCCCCACTACCGATGTCAGGCTTACCGGTCTGTAATTCCCCACTTTCTCTCTACCACCCTTTTTGAATAGTGGGGTAACATTAGCTACCCTCCAATCCATGGGTACAGTTCCAGATTCCATCGAATGTTGGAAGATGATCAGCAATGCATCTACTATTTCTAGGGCCACTTCCTTAAGTACCCTAGGATGTAGATTATCAGGCCCTGGGGATTTATCGGCCTTCAATCCCGTCAATTTCCCTAACACCATTTCCCTGCAAATACTGATTTCTTTCAGTTCCTCCCTTTCATCAGACCGTATGTTCTCCAACATCTCTGGGAGGTTATTTGTGTCCTCCTTTGTGAAGACAGAACCAAAATATGCATTTAATTGGTCTGCCATTTCTTTGTTCCCCATTATAACTTCCCCCGCTTCTGACTGCAAGGGACCTACACTTGATTTCACTAATGTTGTTCTCTTCACATATCTATAAAAACTCTTACAGTCAGTTTTTATGTTCCCTGCAAGTTCACCCAGAAATTAGAAATATTTCATTTTTATAATAATGTCTACAGAAGAATCATGATAGCTCACAAGTTTACTATTGCAGCAAATTCACTCTGATTTGTACATCTTCAAAACACCAGTAAAGATGAAATATTGTATACACGGGAGATTTCTCTACATTAAAGGCACTATATAAATGCAAGTTGTTATCAAGCAAGCTGAGCAGCTTTGTTCTTACTATTGTACAGATAACATTCTGGTAATCCATAAGTGAACTTCCTATGAAATATCTTATTTTATTGATTGTTTGATATTCAAGAAGCTTCTTAGAATCATATGAAGACCTTCACCGCTTGTGCAGTAACCTGGCAGAGCGCAGTGCGGCATGTTATAGAACCCGCCTGACTTTCATTTTTATTGAAATCAATAGAAGTAAAAATTGAAATGGGTTGTATAATGGGCAGGCAATCCATGCTGCCAATCTACCACCCAAACAATGAAGGTGAAAATTACCCCCACCGATTCAACAGAACAGTTGGATGCAATTTGGCCATTGTGCCTGTGCCAGCTCTCTGAAAGAGCTATCCATTTAAACCCATTCCCCTGCCATTTTCCATACCATTTTTTTCAAATATTTATTCACTTCCCTTTTAAATCCTTTAATGTATTCTGCTTCCACCACTGTGTAGGGGATTCCATTTCATAACAATCCTCGGTGTGAAAGATTTTCTGATCTGTTATTCTGTTTTATCTTTCCCACAATTCTTGTATTTTCGGTTTTCCTTTATGCTCCTCACTTTGTTTTCTTCCTTCGCCCTGCCATACTAGTTTAAACATTCCGCCAAAGCACGAGTTACTCTTCCAGCAACAACACTGAACCTCAGCCTCATTCAGGTGAAGCCCAGACTATTCCTGCCCAGAACTGGTCCCATGGTCCCAGAAATCTGTACCCTTCCTTTCTATACTATCTCTCAAGCTATGGATTTACTTTCCTTTTTCCTATGCTAACTAGTGCAGAGAGTAATCCTGAGATCATTACCCTCAGAGTCCTTCTCTTTAATCTATCTCATAATTCTTGTAATATCCCTGTAACATCACCCCTCTCCTCAAAAAACCAACCCTTGACCACTTCGTCCTTGCAAACTGCCACCTCATCTCCAACCTCCCTTTCCTCTCCAAAGTCCTTGAACGTGCTGTCGCCTCCCAAATCTGTACTCATCTTTCCCAGAACTGTAACATAGAAGGGAATCCAAAAGTCTGCTATAGGCATATAAATAGTAAACGGGTAGTAAGAGGAGGGGTGGGCCAATTAGGGACCAAAATGGAGACCTACACATGGAGGCAGAAGCCATGGCTGAGGTACTAAATGAGTATTTGCATATGTCTTTACCAAGGAAGAAGATGCTGCCAATGTCATAGTGAAAGAGGAGGTAGTTGAGATACTGGATGGGATAAAAATTGATGAAGAAGACATACTTGAAAGGCTGGCTGTACTTAAAGTAGCTAAGTCACCAGGACCAGATGGGATGCGTCCTAGGATGCTGAGGGAAGTAAAGGTGGAAGTTGCAGAGGTACTGGCCATAATATTCCAATCCTCCTTAGATACGGGGGTGGTGCCAGAGGACTGGAGAATTGCAAATGTTACACCCTTGTAAGGATAAACCCAGCAACTACAGGCCAGTCAGTTTAACCTCGATAGTGGGGAATCTCTTAGAAATGATAATCCGGGACAAAATTAACAGTCTCTTGGACAAGTGTGGATTAATTAAGGAAAGCCAGCACGGATTTGTTAAAGGCAAATCGTGTTTAACTAACTTGATTGAGTTTTTTGATGAGGTAACAGAAAGGATTGATGAGGGCAATGTGGTTGACATAGAAGATAGGAGCAGGAGTAGGCCATTCGGCCCCTCGAGCCTGCTCCGCCATTTAATGAGATCATGGCTGATCATCCAAATTCAGTACCCTGTCCCTGCTTTCTCCCCATATCCCTTGATCCCTTTAGCCTTAAGAAATGTATCTATCTCCTTCTTGAATATATTTAATGAATTGACCTCAACTGCCTTCTGTGGTAGAGAATTCCACAGGTTCACCACTCTCTGGGTGAAGAAATTCCTCCTCATCTCAGTCCTAAATGGCTTCCCCCTTATCCTTAGACTGTGACCTGTGGTTCTGGACTCCCCCGCCATCGGGAACAGCCTTCCTGCATCTAGTCTGTCTAGTCCTATTAGAATTTTATAAGTTTCAATGAGATCCCCTCTCATTCTTCTAAACTCTAGCGAATATAAGCCTAATCGACCCAATCTCTCTTCATACGTCATTCATGCCATCCCAGGTATCAGTCTGGTAAATCTTCGCTGCACTCCCTCCATGGCAAGAACATCCTTCCTCAGATAAGGCCACCAAAACTGCACACAGACGTGGTGTACATGGATTTCCAAAAGGCGTTTGATAAAGTGCCACATTATAGGCTTGCCAGCAAAGTTGAAGCCCATGGAATAAAAGGGTCAGTGGCAGCATGGATACGAAATTGGCTAAGTGACAGAAAACAGAGAGTAGTGGTGAACGGTTGTTTATCAGACTGGAGGAAGGTATACAGTGGTGTTCCCCAGGGGTCAGTACTAGGACCACTGCTTTTCGTGATATATATTAATGACTTGGACTTGGGTGTACAGGGCACAATTTCAAAATTTGCAGATGACACAAAACTTGGAAGTATAGTGAACAGTGAGGAGGATAGTGATAGACTTCATGAGGACATAGACAGGCTGGTGGAATGGGCATACACGTGGCAGATCAAATTTAATGCAGAAAAGTATGAAGTGATACATTTTGGTAGGAATAATGAGGAGCGGCAATATAAAGTAAAGGGTACAATTCTAAAAGGGGGGGAAGGACAGAGAGACATGGGTGTATATATGCACAAATCATTGAAGGCGGCAGGGCAGGTTGAGAAAACGGTTAAAAAAGCATTTGGGATCCTGGGCTTCATACATAGAGGCATAGAGAACAAGAGCAAGGAAGTTATGATGAACCTTTATAAAACACTGGTTCGGCCTCATCTGGAGTATTGTGTCCAATTCTGGGCACCGCACTTTAGGAAGGATGTGAAGGCCTTAGAGAGGGTGCAGAAAAGAATTACAAGAATGGTTCCAGGGATGAGGGACTTCAGTTACGTGGATAGACTGGAGAAGCTGGGGTTGTTCTCCTTAGAGCAGAGAAGGTTGAGAGGACATTTGATAGAGGTGTTCAAGATCATGAGGGGTCTGGACAGAGTAGATAGAGAGAAGCTGTTCCCATTGGCGGAAGGGTCGAGAACCAGAGGACACAGATTTAAAGTGATTGGCAGAAGAACCAAAGGCAACATGAGGAAAAACTTTTTTATGCAGCGAGTGGTTAGGATCTGGAATGCACTGCCTGAAAGGGTGGTGGAGGCAGATTCAATCGTGGCTTTCAAAAGGGAATTGGATAAGCACCTGAAGGAAAAATATTTGCGGGGCTATGGGGAAAGGGCGGGGAGTGGGATTAGCTGAAGTGCTCTTGCAGAGAGACGGCACAGGCTCGACAGGCTGAATGGCCTCCTTCTGTGCTGTAACGATTCTATGGGCTGGATTTTGATACTGGGGTCGGGTTGGTGTCGTGAATTCCACTTTTTGGGTTGTAGACCCGCCTCCATCGAGATGTGGCAAACCCACTGTATTTTCACTTGATTGACCTTGTTGAGCCCGCCCAGCGGGCTCAGCAGGCCAATTAAGGGCCACCCGGCAACAGGTGACGTCACAGATTGACATTTCATCTGTCAAGAGCTTTTGACAGATGAAATATCAGCGTTTGACAGCTCTGTAAAGCTGTCAAACACTGACAATATGATTTCTAACTTGAGTCCTTCCTCTCAGGCTGAGTTAGAAATCATTCCAGCACAGAAAACAGAAGGCTGCAGTTTTTGACAGCACCACGGCTTTTCTGCTTTCTGTGTCGGTGAGATTTCTGACTCCATGGGCTGGATTTTGATGAACCAATGGAATCGGGTTTGGAAGCGTGTGGGGGGTTAAATTTGCGGGGTCGGGGGTCCCGACCCCATCCCGCCTCCACGCAATTTTGACAAAATCAGTCGCGGGGTTCCCAACTCCGTCCCGCCTCCAAGAGGCGGGAGAGGCCATTAAAGCCCTTAACAAGCCCTAAATTGGCTCTGTAATGCCATTTTGAAACGTTTTAGCTAGTTTAACCCTTTTCCGACGTGAAGTACGCCTGATGTGAAACACTCCAGTGAAACCTGGCGGGAGCACAAGTGGATAGCTGACTATCTGCTGCAGGTCCACTATTACAACGGAGATGTGATGAAGGTAGTAGTAGTATGAAAGTCGCCTCTGATGCTGCTGCATTGAATGTCTTCAGAGACTGCATGGCCTTTGCTGTGAGAGGACTTGGATGCAAAAAAAACTTCTCTCTCTCTCTCTCTCTCTCACATTTTGCTGAGACCAGGCAGTCAGCAATGATGACATCGTCAGAGGCGACTTTCACACTGAAACCACTAATTAGTTCATGGGTTCCCACATGCTGGAACTCAATTGCCCAATTAAGTGAAAATTGCATCATTCATCCACATTAATCTGGAGTCGGGGGGGGGGGGAACACGAAATGCGGATAACACGACCCCAACCCGACCCCAAGATAAAATCCAGCCCCCGAGAACTGAAGGGCTGACACCTGCAGGAGGAAGTTAAGGTAAGTAAAACTTTTTCCCACACTTTGCACTTACCTTACACACTTACCTCTGCACACATGCACCCATTACTCACCTGCCCACCGGACATATCGACCCCTCCAACCCCTGCAGACCCACGGTCCGCCCCGATAACTTGGCGTGGTTGGCACCTGTCGGGAAGCCCACATTTCAGCGATTAAAATAGGGATTAGGCAAAAAACTGCCTGTTAACTACCTGTTAACAGGCAGTTAATTGTCACTAATCCCTTCCCGCCCCGGGGAGTCGGGTCCCAGCGCAGGTCGGGTACCCGCCGCCAGCGAAACTGGCATGGAGGCGGGTTGGGGGTGGGATGAGGTCGGGACCCCCGAATCTGCAACTTTAACCCCCCCCCCGCCTCCAAACCCGACTCCACGGATCAGTGAAAATCCAGCCCATAGATTCTATGAAATCCATGTTTGAATCCCTCCAATCAGGTTTCCACTGCTGCCACAGTACCGAAACGGCACTTATCAAAGTCACAAATGACATCCTATGTGACTGTGACCGTGGTAACCTATCCCTCCTCATCCTTCTAGACCTGTCTGCAGCCTTTGACATGGTTGACTACACCATCCTCCTCCAACGCCTCTCCACCATCGTCCAGCTGGGTGGGACTGCACTCGCCTGCTTCTATTCTTATCTAACCAGTCGTAGCCAGAGAATCACTTGCAATGGCTTCTTTTCCCTCTCCCGCGCTGTTACCTTTGGAGATTTCCCAAGGATCTATCCTTGGCCTCCTCCTATTTCTCATCTACATGCTGCCCCTCAGCGACATCATTCGAAGCTGCAGCGTCAGGTTCCACATGTACACTGACGACACCCAGCTCTACCTCACCATCACCTCTCACGACCCCTCCATTGTCTCTAAATTGTCACACTGTTTGTCCGACATCCACTACTGGATGAGCAGAAATTTGCTCTAACTAAATATTGGGAAGACCGAAGCCATTGTCTTCAGTCCCTGCCACAAACTCCGTTCCCTAGCCACTGACTCCGTACCTCTCCCTGGCAACTTTCTGAGGCTGAACCAGACTGTTTGCAACCTATGTGTCGTATTTGACCTGAGATGAGCTTCTGACCACACATCCACGCCATCACTAAGACCGTCTATTTCCACCTCCGTAACATCGCCCGACTCCGCCCCAGCCTCAGTTCATCTGCTGCTTAAACCCTCATCCATGCCTTTGTTACCTCTAGACTTGACCATTCCAACGCACTCCTGGCTGGCCTCCCATCTTTCAGCCTCCATAAACTTGAGGTCATCCAAAACTCTACTGCCCGTATCCTAACTTCCACCAAGTCCCGTTCACCCATCACCCCTGTGCTCGCTGACCTACATTGACTCCCGGTTAAGCAACGCCTTGATTTTAAAATTCTCATCCTTGTTTGCAAATCCCTCCATGGCCTTGCCCCTCCCTAGCTCTGTAATCTACTACAGCCCTGCAACCCTCCGAGATATCTGCGCTCCTCCAATTCTGGCCTCTTACGCATCACCGATTTTAATTGCTCCACCATTGGTGGCCATGCCTTCAGCTGCCAAGGCCCTAAGCTCTGCAATTTCCTCCCTAAACCTCTCCGTCTCTCTTTCCTCCTGTAAGTCTCTCGTTAAAACCTACCTCTTCTACCCTAATATCTCCTTATGTAGCTCGGAGTCAAATTTTGTGTGATAATGCTCCTGTGACGCGCCTTGGGGTGTTTTACTACATTAAAGGCATTACATAAATGCAAGTTGTTGTTGTTGTTATTGGAGGTTTATATATTTTTTCAATCCAAATTGTAACCTTTCTTTCAAATAAGACATTCAACTGAGGCCCCGCCTACCCTCTCAGGTGAACATAAAGTATCTCATGGCACTATTCAAAGAAGCTCATGGAGTTCTCCTAGTATTCTGGCCAACATTTTTACCTCAAATAACACCACTAAAACATATTAGCTGGTCATTTATCTTATTGTTGTTTGTGGGATCTTGCTGTGTGCAATTTAGTTGCTGCCTTTGCCTACAAAACAACAGTGACTACACTTCAAAAGTAACTAATAGGCTGTCAAGTGCTTTGGAACATTCTGAGGATGTGAAAGGTACGATAGAAATCCAAGTTCTTTTGTTCCTGTTGCATTAACTGTGATTATCCCTTTCTCTGCATTCAGCCAGTCTCCCTCTCCCTAACAATCTTGGATGAGTTCCTGCTGCTTCCTGCCCCTCACCGCCTACGCATTCTTCCATACTTTAGAATGCTTAAAGTTGGAATATCCTCCCTACACTCTGGCTCTTCCAAAATATTGTATCATTCTCTGGATGCTCTCTATTTGGACTTCAGCCACAATTTGGGCCTTGGCCCTCGCTGCTGCTCATTATTGCTTCTAATTTCAGTTCAGTCTGCCGCAGTACTTGTTCTTATCCTGTTCTTGTTGCTTTTCCAGCACTACATTCATAGGTTAAGTGACTAAACACTAAAGTAATCGTTTACTAAAATGAATAGCAAATAACGCACTACAGCTGCTGAATAGTGAGCATTTCCCTATCTACACCTCAGTATGAACGGCAACCTCAGGCTCAATAAACTATGTCTTCATTTTCAGGCAAATTTTCACTAATTTCCACACATAAGTCTATCCTCTTCCTATCTATATTTTCATCTCTCCAAAGCCAAACATCACTCTCTCTCATTCCCACCCTTAGGGAAACCCCCACAACATTCTCTGACTAGACAATTTCCTCCATAAATCAGGCAGAAGCAGCTGTAAATCCAGTATTCATGCTGCCTCTCTCTGCCCATCGATAAATCACTGTTCTTCAGGCTTTTTGTATATGCAAACTTTGTTCATGTATACATACGATTACATAGGATTACATAGGATATACGGCACAGAAACAGGCCATTCGGCCCAACCAGTCCATGCCGGCATTTATGCTCCACACGAGCCTCCTCCCGTCTTTCCTCATCTAACTCTATCAGCATAACCCTCTGTTCCCTTCTCCCTCATATGCTTGTCTAGCCTCCCCTTAAATGCATCTATACTATTTGCTTCATCCACTCCCTGTGGTAGCGAGTTCCACATTCTCACCACTCTTTGGGTAAAGAATATACATGTGCAGATCATACCAGAAATGTATATAGCTCAGACTGAAAGCATGAGAGCTAAAGAACCGGTACGTTTATTCATCAACATATAAATCTACACACTTCACAAGGCTGGACTACGAGGTCTCTCTGCCCTTTGTTCTTTGCCTCTAACCCTTAATGGAGCATGCATTGGCTGGGGAAATTGCGACATAATTTCTACCATGACATGTTGTGGTAAAACAGCCGATTGTTTTCTGATTAAAAATATTAAAATCTGCATGATTAAAATTTTGCATTATTTAAAAATACACTGCAAAAACACCAACTTCTGCCCAGTTCAACATGCCTGGTGTTTCTGGAATAAAATAAACATGGAGCACTCAATGGTTAGGCATTTGGAAACACACTTGTGCTTCTTTACAATTTAGCACATTATGAAAGCATTTCCTACATTTTCCTGACTGTGTTTTCACTAAGGAGGTACGCAGCAAAATACCGAGGAGAAATGCGAAGAGTGAATTTATACTGAGACCAGTAGCTATGTGTACATTCAGCCAGGCAAGACCCTGTTTATATGCTGACTGCCTCAAAATGCAGTTCACTTGCCCTGGAAAAGACAGTCCCAGCAGTTCAAATTTATGTGTAAAGAGAACAGGCGGGGGCATCTGCACTCTCTAAGCAGTTTTAAAACCAGATCGGAAACCAATCTGAAATTCTAAGTGGTGTGAAACTGCCTCCTCCAGGGGCTCTCACAATACTCCTCTCAAGATTCACTGGGCCTGGACACTGAATTTATAGTGCAATTTGAGTGTGGCTGCCAAGCAGAAACAACTCCATAGCTATGCTCAAGTTGCAGTATAAACACACTCTGAGACTTACAGAAGAAATACAGGGGATAAATAAGCCTGGGGCATATTTTTACTGGTACTCTGTTTTAGTCATATGGCATTAAGAATTAGTATATGGTGCTAGTATACACTGATAAACAGTTTCCACTGTTTTATTAATGACAGGAGTCTTAATTAAATATTCCATACACATTTCTATCAGAAAATATAGCACATAATGTGGTCTTTTTATTGTTCAGCGTAAAGGAATCAGTATGCTCACCAATGGTTTACTACAACAACAACAACAACTTGTATTTATATAGTGCCTTTAACATAGTAAAACGTCCCAAGGCGCTGCACAGGAGTATTATAAAACAAAAAATTGACACCGAGCCACATAAGAAATATGGGCAGCTGACCAAAAAGCTTGGTCAAAGAGGTAGGTTTTAAGGAGCATCTTAAAGGAGGAAAGTGAGGTAGAGAGGCAGAGAGGTTTAGGGAGGGACTTCCAGAGCTTAGGGCCTAGGCAGCTGAAGGCACGGCCACCGATGGTTGAGCGATTATAATCAGGGATGCTCAAGAGGCCAGAATTAGAGGAGCGCAGATATCTCGGGGGGTTGTGGGGCTGAAGGAGATTACAGAGATAGGAAGGGGCGAGGCCATGGAGAGATTTGAAAACAAGGATGAGAATTTTGAAATCGAGGCATTGCTTAACCGGGAGCCAATGTAGGTCAGCGAGCACAGGGATGATGGGTGAACGGGACTTGGTGTAAGTTAGGACAGGGGCAGCCGAGTTTTGGATGACCTCAAGTTTACGTAGGGTAGAACGTGGGAGGCCAGCCAGGAGTGTGTTGGAATAGTCAAGTCTAGAGGTAACAAAGGCATGGATGAGGGTTTCAGCATCAGATAAGCTGAGGCAGGGGCGGAGACGGGCAATGCTACGGAGGTGGAAATAGGCGGTATTAGTTATGCCACGGATCTGTGGTCGGAACCTAATTTCAGGGTCAAGTATGACACCAAGGTTGCGAACAGTGTGGTTCAGCCTCAGACAGATGCTAGGGAGAGGGATGGAGTCGGTGGCTAGGGAACGGAGTTTGTGGTGGGGCCCGAAGACAATGACTCCAGTCTTCCCAATATTTAATTGGAGAAAATTTCTGCTCATCCAGTACTGGATGTCGGACAAGCAGTGTGCCAATTTAGAGACCATGGAGGGGGCGAGAGAAGTGGTGGTGAGGTAGAGCTGGGTGTCGTCAGCGTACATGTGGAAACTGATGCCGTGTTTTCGGATAATGTCGCCAAGGGGCAGCATATAGATGAGAAGTAGAAAGGGGCCAAGGATAGATCCTTGGGGGGCCCCAGAGATAACAATGCGGGAGTGGGAAGAGAAGCCATTACAAGTGATTTTCTGGCTATGATTAGATAGATGAGAATGGAACCAGGCGAGTGCAGTCCCACCCAGATGAACGATGGTGGAGAGGCGTTGGAGGAGGATGGAGTGGTCAACCATGTCAAAGGCTGCAGAAGGACGAGGAGGGATAGTTTACCTTTGTCACATTCACAAAGGATGTCATTTGTGACTTTGATGAGAGCCGTTTCAGTACTGTGGCAGGGGCAGAAACCGGATTGGAGGGATTCAAACATGGAGTTCCGGGAAAGATGTGCACAGATTTGGGAGGTGACAACACGTTCAAGGAGAGAAAAGGGAGGTAGGAGATGGGACGGTAGTTTGCAAGGACGAAGGGCTCAAGGGTTGTTTTTTTTGAGAGGGGTGATGATGGCAGATTTGAAGGAGAGAGGGACAGTACCTGAGAAGAGTAAACCGTTAACAATGTCAGCTAACATGGGAGCCAAAAAAGGAAGTTGGGTGGTCAGCAGTTTAGCGGGAATAGGATCAAGGGAGCAGGAAGTGGTTCTCATGGACAAGATGAGCGTGGAGAGGTCAAGAGGGGAGATCGGAGAGAAACTGGAGAAAGATGCGAGTTCAGGGCTAGGGCAGTGGGGAACCTGAGAGGAAGTTTGGCCCGGTGGGCTATGGGAATGAAGGGAAGTGGTAGAGGCACTCATAGATGGCAAGGGCTTTGTTCGCAAAGGAATGGACATTCTGCAGGGAGATGCAGAGAGGGTCGGTGCTGGCTGATCCACTGCCAGCATCCACAAGGTCAGCGCTTGGAGGGGTGAGTTGGATGGGGAGGAGATTGGCAAGATTAGCCTCCCACAGGGGCGCTGGACGGGAAGGTCAGTGAGAGAGTAGGATGGGAAATACATTGAGGTAATAAATATCAATATTGCCTTGTAAAATGAATCTTTTACAAAATTAAATCTTGTGATGTGGCCGTCACTAGCAAGGCCAGTATTTATTGCCCATCTCTAGTTGCCCTTGAGTAGGTGGCAGTGGTGGGCCTTCTTGAACCGCTGCAGTTCGTCTGGTGAAGGTGCTCCAACAATGCTGTTAGGTGGGGAATTGCAGGATTTTAATCCAGCAATGATGAAGGAACGGCGATATATGTCCACGTCGGGATGGCGTGTGAATTGGAGGGAAATGTGAAGGTGACGGTGTTCCCATGCACCTGCTGCCCTTGTCCTTCTGGGTGGTGGAGGTTGCAGGTTTGGGAAGTGCTACTGTAGAAGCCTTGATGAGTTGCTGCCGTGCATCCTGTAGATAGTATTTACATTGGTTCACCGTTGGTGGAGGGGGTGGATGTTTAAGCTAGTGGGTGAAGTGGATTACTTTGTCCTAGATGGTGTTGAGCTTCTTGAGTGTTGTTGCAGTTGCATTCACCCAGGCAAGTGGAGAGGGCAAGTGGAGATTATTCCATCACACTCCTGACTTGTGCCTTGTAGGTGGTGGAAATGCTTTGGGGAGTCAGGTGGAGAGCCATTTGCCACAGAATACCCAGCTTCTGACCTGCTCTAGTAGCCACGGAAATTATGTGGCTAGTCCAGTTGATTTCCTGTTCATTGTCGACCTTCAGGATGTTGATGGTGGGGGACTCGGTGATGTTAATGCCATTAAATGTCAATGGGAGATGATTAGGCTCTCTTGTTGGAAATGGCTATTGCCTGGCAATTATGTGCGTGAATGTTACTTGCCACTTATCATCCCAAGCCTGGATGTTGTCTAGGTCTTGCTGCATTTGGACATAGACTGCTTCATTATCTGAGGAATTGCAAATGGAGATGAACATTGTGCAATCATCAATAAACAATCCAACTTCTGACCTTATGATGGAGGGAAGATCATTGATACAGCAGCTGAAGATTCTTGGATCTAAGACACTGCCCCGAGGAACTCCTGCAGTGATGTGCTAGAGCTGTATAGCCACTGGAGAGTTTACCCCCTGATCCCCATTGACTTCAGTTTTACTGGGGCTCCTTGGTGCCACACTCGGTCAAATTCTGCCTTGATGTCAAGGGCAGTCACTCTCACCTCACCTTACCTTCGGAATTCAGCATGTGTCCATGTTTGGACTAAGGCTGTAAGGAGGTCTGGAGCTGAATGACCCTGATGGAACCCAAACTGGGCATGGATGAAAACTTCTAATGCTCTATTCATAATAGTAGCTCCAGCAAAAGTAATGATCGTAAATTAGTAAAAGTAAAAAGTTACCAGAACAATAGCAAATACTTGGTTTTGAGTTTCTGATTTATTTCATTTTTTGTGGGTCCACCTGTTTGCAAAAAAAAAGCTAATTGTTTAGCGTTGACCTAAACACAGTTTTAGTTGAAAATAAGGGGTTGGACAAGTGATACAGTCAGATATAATATATTCCGCAAAACGTGAGTGTTGAAAGAAATAGCAGTGTTGTTAAGTGTTGGATTTCACTGTTATCCCTTCATGGACTCGGTATGCGGATAATTTTTTTTGTTTATCCGGGGTCAGCGTTACATATACCCACATTTCAATGTGCATTAGGTACATGTTGTTGCAATCTGTTTTAGCTGTTACATGAAAACCAAGGCGTAAAACAGGAACCAGCCAAGTGCCTTTAGTATCGATTCTAGTTTGACACACACAACCTTTTAAATCAAAAAAAGAACATGTTGAAAGTACACAGCTGGTCCGTCAGCATCTGTAACAAAAAAGGATGAGTTATGGTTGGGGTTTAAAGCTTGTAGAACGTCATGAGCTTCCTGAATATTCTCTGGGGTGGGGGTAATTCCTGGTGGGTTGTATCCTTCCTAAATTGTGCATGACTCTCCGTTGTTCCATCCTGTGCTCCTTGTCCTCCTCCTCCATGATGCTAGCATGCAGTGGTAAGCTGATAGGGAAAGCCATATCTGCTCCTGGAATGCCCTGACTGCAGGTGGGGAGGGGGCTGACCCTATGAGATGCAGTCAGAAGTAAGTGCAGGTATTTGTAGAGATAAATGCAACAAAAAGATGGGTTCAAAAAAGTATTTCCAAGCAGCAGAAATTAGTGTTTGAACTCTCCAATCTCACAAGTTCCTCACTTCCACCTTGATCAGGTAATCTTAAAAGTTGCTGCGCTCATATTCTCAGTCTAACTTATCCAGAGTGCAACAGCAGTGGAAACCCAGTAAAACTTGCCACTGCTACAGCATTGGCTATCAGTTGGACATATGCAAATAAGGTCAGTGGGCGAGCGGATCGCGGGAAGGCTCAAAAAGCGTGAGGGAACTTGGGGAAATGTTTTAAAGGCGCACAATGGGTGGAAATGACTTCCACCTTGCTCACAGAATTTCCTGCGCCATTTCTGCACTGATAATGTGCTGAAAACAGCAAAGAAATTCACCCCAACATTTCTACAAACGTTAAGGTATATCCCAGTGTAAGGATAATTGGTTTAGGTTTTGAGATTTGGTTTTGGAGACCTTAAAATTAGAATCTCTCAGTAAACCTTCTGGGCATCACACTTTAGGAAGGATGTTAAGGCCTTAGAGAGGGTGCAGATTTACCAGCATGGTACCAGGGATGAGGGACTTCAGTTATGTGGAGGGACTGGAGAAGTTGCAGTTGTTCTCCTCAGAGCAGAGAAGGTTAAGAGGAGATTTGATAGAGGTGTTCAAAATCATGAATGCTTTAGATAGAGTAAATAAGGAGAAACTGCTTTTAGTGGCAGAAGGGTCGGTAACCAGAGGACACAGATTTAAGGTGATTGGCAAAAGAAGCAGAAGTGACATGAGGACATTTTTTTACATCGCAAATTGTGATCTAGAATGCACTGCCTGAAAGGGTGGTGGAAGCAGATTCAATAACAACCTTCAAAGGAGAATTGGATAAATGCTTGAACGGAAAATATTTACAGGGCTATGGGGAGAGAGCAGGGGAGTAGGATTAATTGGACAGCTCTACCAACTAGCCAGCACTGGCACGATGGGCTGAATGGCCTCCTTCTGTGCTGTATCATGCTATGATTCTTTCTATAAACTCTTAGCCAGAAAGATTCAAACGAAAGGGTTATACCCGAAACCAGAACCCATCTTTTCTCGTTACAGACGCTAACCTGTTGTGCGTGTTTAGTTCTTATTTATAAATATTTAGAAATCTTATAAATAACCAGAAAAAAATGAAATTAAGACTTTGTTTTTCGTGGCAGTATCACTGTCTGGGTTTGTGTGATCCATACGGTTATATCTGTGAAACAACTGGATCGGTTTACACCTCGATTCGCAAAAATGCAGCCAAATAGCTTCACAAAGTTTCCATCCTCCACAGAGTAAAAAGTGGTTTGATATTTCAGTGTTACAAAAATGAAGGTTAAGTAGGTTATTGAGAGGAGGCTGTAAATAAAGTATGTGTATATCTCAGCGAGCATAGAAACGCGGCTGCAGTTTCATCGATATCAAGTCCGTAACTTCTTTTTGGGGGGGAGGGGGGTGAGTTAATACTTTACTAACTGGACATGCGATTAACAGTAGCGCTAAGAAGTAGGTCAGTCTAGAAATTTAAGCCGAGGAGATGTTGCGCCCGTTACCGACGAGTGTCGGGAAATGAGCTGAGATCGTTTTGTTTTTTGTGTTTTAAATCGTGCCGTCAGTTTAGAGGAAAAGGTCAACTCCAAGATAAGAATCGCTGGTTTCGGATGTATTCCGCTAAGTAAAAGGGAGAGCGGTCACCCTGTGAACTTTTAAGAGGCGCAAAGTACGGTTGCCAACACGGAGGAAAAGGAGAGCTCTGATTTTTAAAAAAAAGTCACCACGATTCCTACCCAAGCAGGATTCTTTAAAAAAATTAAAGCAAATACAGGGATGGTGTCAGCCCATGGAGATCGCGCTGATGTCTGCGGCTGTCTCCCAGGGGTCGGTAATCTGAGAGTGGACACGCCGCAAAATTGTCCTCGCAACCCAGATGTTGGCCTGTTTGGAGAGTCTGCCAGAGGCAGGGCACGTCATCTGAGATTTCCATATTTTTCCTCATCTACACTGACGAGTGAACAGAAACACTTGTTGAAAAAAAGAGAGACGTGGAAAGAAGAGGGTTTAAAAAAAAACACACTCAACTCAAATTACACCTTACGGCAGGATTGCCGAGGAATCATTGGTCGGAGACGGGAGAAGAGACTTGACGGGGGAGTTGCACTGGGGGGTCCTACAATGGGAAAAAACTTGTTTCCAAAAGGTCTGACCAGTCGCTCCTTCTGAACAGCGGGTTGGATTAAAGATGCTGGGTCTGAACGTGTTCCATGTCAGCCTTCTGTGCTCCCTATCGCAGGCTTTTTTCAATGGACCCCTCCACCCGGAGATGTCTAATGGCACTTTTCATCACTACTTCGTACCGGATGGGGACTATGAAGAAAACGATGACCCCGAAAAGTGCCAGATGCTTTTTCAAGTCTCCGACGACCGACGTTGCGGGATGGCAGCCGACCTGGAGACTTTTCTAAAGGAGGAGATGACCATCATCAAGAGGCAAGTGGAGGACGCTGCCAGGGTCTTGGAAGGGGTTGGGAAAAACATTGCCTATGATCTGGACGGGGAGGACAGTTATGGGAACTACCTGCGCAGGGAAGCCACGCAGATCGGGGAAGCTTTCTCTCATTCCGATCGCTCTCTGGTCGAGCTGGAGATGAAATTCCGACAGAGCCAAGAAAACGAGGTGAGGGAAGTGAACAAGATTAACGATGAGGTGGTGCACATGCTCTATCACACCAGAGAGATTCTGAGGGAGACACTAGAGATTTCCTCTGGGTTAAAAGATAAACACGAACTTCTCACCCTAATCGTCAGAAGTCATGGGACAAGGCTGAGCAGGCTGAAGAATGATTTTATGAGAGGCTAAGATCTGACTGAACCGCAATGGACGAACTTTCCACGTTCTCCCGTCCTTTAGTAATAACATTTCATTACTTCTGCAGCATATTTATCAAATTCTAATGTGAGATTTGACGGGCAACATGTGTAAATGATTTCCCCCCACCACTTTATATAGAGTATAAACTAACATTGCATATCGAGTCGGTATTGTGGCCAGCGTTCCTATTTAAAGCGAGGAGGTTGTCAAAAGGTTCCGTTACCCTGTAGATTTTGCAGTGTTTGTCAGCATTCAGTGTTGTACATGTTTTCGCCTCTTTAAATATATACTGATCTGTTTCACCTCAAACACCGCAGGCAGGTACAAAGTATTTTAATACAAAAAAAAATAAAGGTTTTATCGCGCGATTGAAGAGTACAGCGCTTAGAGTAAACGTCAGTCGTTGCAGCCGTGTGCCGTTTTAAGTGGGTCAAAGTGAAGGTATAATAGGCCTTTTTTCGGTTCTTCAACACTAATTCCATTGGAAATCAAAAATTAAAACGGAATGGACATTTAAAACAAACCCAGACACTAGGTCTTATTTTATCTGCCACCTTCGGACTGCACAGGTCATAACAAATGACTATACGCCACACTGCTCGATTACAACAATCTGACAGGTTTGATTGATGAGCTGCCTTTAAAGTCTGGATTTGGCAACAATTTCTGCCCTACACCCAAGTGGTGAAACACAGCAACCCCGTATCTAGTTAACAAGTTTGTTTTCTGAACGTGTCTTGTGGTTGGATCTTTTGAAGTTAGCTGCAGGATTTTTTTTTGCGGACGCAGGTTTAAAGCGCACGTTTATGAATAGGCGTTTGTAAGCGCGCAGTGTTGAATGGTTCAGAAGATGGAATTTGGCAATAATATGCTGGAACCTGAGCCCTCACACGGGGCTGGCGGATACTGGCGCGGGTTATTTGCCACGGGCGGCGCTGTTACCGTAGACACCTATAAGAGACCACAAATGTGCTGTCGCTGCTTCAGCTCTGTGTAGTGGGGGTATCATTACAACATGTAAAACGGTCAGATTTAAAGAACCAAGTGGAAGATAAGTTCTACTCCGCCCCCTCAGAATCCCTTTTTAAAGGGGAACTCTGTACAGAGTCGCATATTTTTATTTCATCACACAGTGAGGAAAATCTGACGTGTAAAAACATTGAATCCTAAAGTCGGGCAGCACTGAATGAACAAGATCTGCAGAACGGTCTGGGTCATTGGCCGAATAGCTATTGATGCTGCTTCTGATTTCACTGTATCAGAATCTGTCATTCTTCCAAGCTAATATAGCTGGAATTCACGATCTTAAAAAATAAACACATCCTAGATGAAAAATAGGTACTAAATCATAAATTCCGTCTTGTTTTTTTTTAAATGGATCTCAATTAAAACTCTCCCTTGTAGGCAACCCATTTGTTGGTAGGATTTACAGCAGAGCTGGGGCTTTATCTAACCTTAAGGCTGCAGTTAAAGTGTTATTCTGGCAGGACATGAAATGGGTTCCGGTGTACATCAACACAAAAAAGTGCCGGTATAACTTTGGAGTCTGATTTTAATCCGATTCCCCACCACAATAAAGCCAAACGACACCAGAGTTCCTCCCAAGAGGCCATCTCACATCGCTTGGGCTTAGTACCAAGTGGAATCCTAACTCCAGTCCCTGGCGAAGCCTGTATCAGAAAGTGCTCAGGCTTGTTATAAAGTTGGGTCATTTTACTGTTATAAGAGAGCGGGCATTAGCAATCATATTCTGCTCACATTAATAACTGGTGGGCAGTGCTCCCTCCAGCAGCGAGAGTGCATGTTGTAACTCGCCGCACCTCATTCAGATTTTGCCCGTGTTTTACACACAATTACCAGGCTCGCATTGGTAGCTGTGCAGTGTGAAGTGAAGCCAGAGACCAAAGATTGGAGTTAGCGGTGAAGATATACTCTGCCCATCACTCCCTGTGGGGACCACCCGCTTTTTAAACAAATTACCTGAGCACTTCATAAAACTGGTTTCCCGCCACACTGAAGAGAGCAGCAAGCCCGAGTGGTGTATCACAGCCTCCTGGAGAGGGTTTCGCACCACTTCGCTTAAGTTTAGTCTGTTTTGGAGTCCGAATGGGACCTGATTGCAGTTATGTTACCACTTTGGCGTCAATGCGTATCCAAAACTGCTCTGAATCCACGTGAAAGTGGCGGTAAAACAGTAGTCTAGATGTCTGATGGTCATGTTCATCTGGCAGTTCTTACTCCCAATTAGAAAATAATAGTAACTCCGGGTTCCTTATTCGTTCTTCACCTGTCTAAAGATAACGAATAAACAGAGTATTACTCAAATTTTAATGTTTAATTGTTAACTTGTGTTTTGGTGGTCTATAATAAGGCAGAGTCTGAGTCCCCCACCCAAACGACTTGTCGACGCACACACGCCCTTCTGATGGGGTCAGGTACTTCTAACTGTCCTATAACTATCTCCCAAACTTCCCTCATTTCTCTCCCCAAAACAGGTTATTCTGGTCCTTTCGCCGGCAGGTTAATTTTCCTCAAGCAAGTTAGATCAAATGCACATAATTTCAAAATCACCACGGTCAGTGTTTCTACCTGCTCTGAGGATGGAGAGCGCCATAAAAGGTAGACGAGTCTAAAAAAGGAAACAATTTGGGCCAGTTGCAGGTTTTGATATTTATTTTTCAAAATGTTTTGGGGAGGAAAAAAGCAATGCACACGAAGGGACAAGACAAGGCGATCCGTCCAAGAGGACCGTGGTGATATCAGGAGAAGCTGATGCCAGCACGGTCTCCCAAGCACACGGCTCCGTCTTCAATGAGCGAGACATGACTCATTCTGGAGGGCAGAAACGCCCACTGAAGCTCAGCCAGTCAACCCTTTGGCTTATGTTGTACAGCCTGCACCAACATTTCTGTGCATTGTATGGAACACATAAATAACAGTTTTGCACGTCATGTTATACTACAAATATCAACCTAACTTAATGAATCATCGTTACATTAGCTATATTTTAGTCAGGACTAACCCAGACATGTTTCTGGATAATAATAGTTCAGGTTGGGTAAAGAATACTTTTATGTTAAATACAGCTGATAATTATATAAAACGAAAACAGAAAATGCTGGAAATACACAGAACTGCAGAGAGAAAATGTCAGGTTAACGTTTGACTGTCGGAACTAAACTGTACAAATTAAAACATACAAGTCAAGAAACGCAAGCATGCACAGAAGGCTTTGCACGCAATTCCCAAAGATATCCCTCCCAGCAATCCCCGGTGTATATCTCAGATCTTTATACCCAAGCGCTACAGTTCTGTGCGTAAAATGCGATCACATTTGACAGAATCAGACTACATACTTGCAGTGTTAGGCAGATCGAGGTATGAGGTACCTGTGTACACTTCGTGTATGCAACCTACAATACATTTGTCTGGAATCCAAGTCTTTTGATGTGGAGATTGTTGATATGAAGGCTCAATGTAACTGAATATTCTTTTAAAAATTAAATATATTCGAAATGACATTACTCTGGACCAATCAGGAAATAGCTGCCTCGCCCATTCTTACTCAATAAGCAGAAAACTTGGCGACCAAGGAGCAGAATTCAGGTCCCAAAGGACACATCGCTGTCAAAACAGTTTGCTCCTCGATAATGTTTATTGAAACTGCCAGTAATCTGTTTCTCCCCCCAACTTTCTTAATTACTGGGCTGATGAAGAGGAGACGGTTCCCTATTCAACAGTGTGTGACGTCTCAAAAAAGTATTTCCTTTGTAAATGTTATATGACGTGTCCCAAATTTGGGATCAATATTGAACATTTGTGTAAAAAGTTATTTTTTTACTATGTATTTAAACACTCAATATAAGGTTTCAATGATAGAGCAACGTATGTATGCATGTCTAACGCCACTGTACTATGTGCACACATTCAGTGCATTGTATGCTATCATATTTAACAGATCGGGACCATTCTCAAACGTCGTTTGGCTTATTTGTACCACCCCGGTGTACACTCCGGCCAGCTGATTTCAGCGTTAGATGCATCTGCTAAATATTCTTTTCTCCTGTTGAAAAATGTAAGAAGTTAGATTGGGCGATTTCAATCCCAAAACTAACAGCATTTTAATTTAAACTTAAGTTTAAAATCTCTGTCATTTATATGCTCATGTTGTTAGATTAATCGCTATTTTGGGCTGCCGACCTATGGGATCATAATAAATGGAATAAAGTGTTGTGGGTGAATGTTTACCATTGCTAGTGATAGATCAGAAGACACGATATCGCAGTAGGCAAGATAATTAGTGAAAATAGCGAGCAGTGCATCAATGCTCTGTTCGAGTTTTCTACTTTATTTTCAAAGAAATGTTGCTGTTCTGTTGGATCTGTGAAAGACAATCAGTACATTAAACTTCACTCACGAGGAAAATCTCTTCTACTTGTCAGCATGGCTTAGTTGCTAATATTCTTGCCTCCCGGTCAGAAAGCCATGGATTTAAGCACCAGCACAGGACTTGATCACTCAATCTAGGCTCACACTTCAGTGTGGTACTGAGGGAGTGCCATCTTTCGGTTGAGGTGTTAAACCACTGACTGACTGCCTGTTCAGACGGATGTAAAAACAACCCATGGCACAACTTGAGAAGCAGTAAAGGTATTCTGGCCAACATTTATTCCTCAACCAACAACGCCAAAACAGATTAACTGGTCATTTATCTCACTGTTGTTTGTGTGATTGTGTTGTGCAAAATTGGCTGCTGCTTTTGACTACATAACAACAGTGATTACACTTCAAAAGTAATTCACTGGCTGTGTGGCAATTTGGGACATGTATAAATGGAAGCTCTTTCTTACAGGGCAACCCAGTGCAAATATAGAGATAGCAACATATATTTGGAAAGAAACATTTTTATACTGCATCACAGCAGCTCGGAATTCAGACTTTTAAAGAGTGTTAAATAAAGGGGCATCAGGAAGTCCAAAGTTTGAACCTCGGTCTCTTGTATACAGTGATCAGGCATTTGAACCCTTCCGTCCCTTTAATGCTGCATTAGAGGAAGGGAAAATCAGCAGGGTTCTCTTCCTGATCATTATACAATAACTCTTACTGGAAAAGTAAATGCGTTTGGACACAGGGTGAGAACAGGGTCAGGCTTGGCTACGATGAACCCAAGGTCAAATAGCCTACTGACATATGAGTAATGGCTACTTGGGAGAGTTATCAGAGGGCAACTGCTATTTATGGTACCACGCCAGTAAGGGAGTCAACACTTTTAGGAGGAGTGCAAATTGAGGAAAACTATAGAGGGAAAAAGTAAGAGGGCTCTTCTGTTGTTACAAAGTTTAAAAAAGTATGAATTATTAAAATGTGATCAGCATTCAAATATCTTTTAGAGATAATATTTTAAATATTCTGTTACCACTGAATAATATTACATCTGGGATTTTACAGTACATGGTGTTGAGAACTCTGAACCACGCTTCGTCACCCCAATGTTTCCTTTTGAATTATGGAGTATACATATTTTAGTAAAAAAGTGTTTCTATATCTTGTAAAAGTACAGCACAGAAATGGGCCATATGTATCTATTTGTTTTAAACACCCTGATGACCTTTTGCAAAATATTATTAAGCACTTGTTCAGCATGAGCCATATTCAAAAAAAAAATCTCATTTCTGTATGATTCTGGAATTCACATTTATTAGGATAGACTTGATTGAGTGCGGTGTCTGGTAGAAAATTATACAGAAAATATAAATCTTGGCTGCAATTTAAAAAAAACAGAAAATGCACTAACAATATTTCATCCGAGCAGCAGGGTGGTTTAATTACATTTTAGTCAGCTGATAAGTGATGGAAAACAATGGGTCAAAGCAGTGTTATTATTTCCATAAACCAAACATTCTACTCAGTTTCCGAGCCATTAATCAAATAAAATGCAAAAAGTGTGTTAATTATGCCGTGATAGATGAGTGAGTGGTGTCCAAATAATTCCCTTGGGTTGAAAAAATACTGATGAAAGTTTGAAAATTATTACACTCAAAACAGGACAAAAAAAAGCAAACAGTAGCTTCAATGCCCCCAAACACCATCATCCCCTATGATAATTCAACAAGGTTATTTAGTGAGTAGCTGAGCCATACAATCTGTGAAGGTCCAAGAATTTAATTCCCAATCTGTGCTGATTTTTTTGATCTCAGCTGCGTCAGCAGTAGGGGCATCATAACTAGTTTCAGCATCCTTGCATTAGAGAGGGGAAAACCAGCTAGAAATTCCACTCTTGGTTGCTATCCAGTGAAGTATACGTGTATGAGCATCGGGTGAGGGCAGAATTCGGCTTGGCTGTGATGCATCACGCAGTCGAATGGCCTGCAGGCACTTGCTGTCAAGGCATATAAATGAATACTGGCCGCTTAGACAAGGTACCAATGGTCTAAGTTTGGAATACTTCTAAGAAAAAGTGTCTGGCCATCTGATCAAAGCTATCATATTCACCGTATATAGGATACCAGGCATAGACATAAGATTCGTCTTTGATTTCAGCATCCGACTGCTCACTGTGTTGAAAGGGAGAGGTCTCGGTCAAATTCGCTATCAAAATTGAGTCAGACTACCAGATAAGAAACTGCCAGATGATTATTAAAGTTGTCTTGTTTCTTTAAAAAAAAATTACTTCAGTCATAAACTATTTATGTCCTGTGCTCTGGCATTAGATAAACATCTGCAATTTAATTTCAAAGTATCAGTTATGCAAATAATTAAGTAATGTTCTATTTATACATTCTAGTAAACTTTTTTAAACATCTGTTTGTCAGCAATGTACTTGGAATCTAAAGGCTCCTGCACTCTGATAAAATCAGCAGCCTCTGGTAGTTAATCTTCATGACCACTGCTTTTATGCCTTGTAAAATTCTGAAAATATTTTTGCAAAGTTTTCCAGAACAGTAACAGCAGCAAGTAGACAGAGTAAAATTAAACAAAATGCTTTTGTAAGGACATTCCTCAATGAGTTTAGCCAGTGAGCAAAACAGACAAAAAGATCTCAAGTTCAATCCCAGTGTGTTGAGTTAGATAAACTCAGAAAGGTCAGTGGTAAGGGTGCTCCAATGGGGTCAGCCGGATGCTGGGCAAGAACAGGATTGGACTTGGTTGTGATTATTTACATGGGCAAATAGCCCAACACTTACCATCAAGACTTATACATCAATAATGGCCACTGGGGCAGGATACTGGAAGATGCCTATGGAATTACCCGATAGGAAAAAAAATCAGCATCATCAGTAGCAATGCAAGCTAGGTCTGCAGTTTCACTGCTCATCTGTATCACTGTGCAGCAGGGGAAGATAAAACTCTGCATATATGCACTTGTGAGCCTACTGGCTTGTGACCCATGTCAATTTCTTCCTCCTGAGAAGAGCTGGTGAGAGAGATCATTTTAATTACTAGAAATTAAAAGATGGTCCACTGTACCGCTTAAGTTTACAACAAAACATTTTAAAGGGCACCAGTTAAAAAGTGAGTTTTAAAGAAAGCAAAACCCTCTCAACAACAACTTGTATTTATATAGCGCTTTTAACGTAGTAAAATGTCCCAAGGCGCGGCACAGGAGTGTTATAAGACAAAAAATTTGACACCGAGCCACATAAGGAGAAATTGGGGCAAGTGACCAAAAGCTTGGTCAAAGAGGTAGGCTTTAAGGAGCGTCTTAAAGGAGGAAAGAGAGGTGGAGAGGTTTAGGCAGGGAATTCCAGAGCTTAGGGCCGAGGCAACAGAAGGCACGGCCACCAATGGTTGAGTGATTATAAAAGTGAGAAGTCGCACAACACCAGGTTATAGTCCAACAGTTTTATTTGAAATCACAAGCTTTCGGAGCGCTGCTCCTTCGTCAGGTGAAGTCCTTCACCTGACGAAGGAGCAGCGTTCCGAAAGCTTGTGATTTCAAATAAAACTGTTGGACTATAACCTGGTGTTGTGCGACTTCTCACTTTTGTCCACCCTAGTCCAACACCGGCATCTCCGCATCATGAGTGATTATAATCAGGGGTGTTCAAGAGGGCAGAATTAGAGGAGCACAGATATCTCGTGGGGTTGTGGGGCTGAAGGAGATTACAGAGATAGAGAGGGGCGAGGCCATGGAGGGATTTCAAAACAAGGATGAGAATTTTGAAATCGAGGCGTTGCTAAACCGGGAGCCAATGTAGGTCAGCGAGCACAGGGGAGATCGGTGAACGGAACTTGGTGCGAGTTAGGACACAGGCAGCCGAGTTTTGGATCACCAAGTTTACTTAGGGTAGAATATGGGAGGCCGCCAGGAGTGCGTTGGAATAGTCAAGTCTAGAGGTAACAAAAGCATGGATGAGGGTTTCAGCAGCGGATGAGCTGAGGCAAGGGCGGAGACGGGCGATGTTACGTAGATGGAAATAGTTATGCTGCGGATATGTGGTCAGAAGCTCATTTCAGGGTCAAATATGACACCAAGGTTGCCAACAGTGTGGTTCAGCCTCAGACAGATGTTAGGGAGAGAGATGGAGTCAGTGGCTAGGGAACGGAGTTTGTGGCGGGGACTGAAAACAATGGCTTCGGTCTTCCCAATATTTAATTGGAGAAAACTTCTGCTCATCCAGAATTGGATGTCGGACAAGCAGTCTGACAATTTAGACACCGTGGAGGGGTCGAGAGAAGTGGTGGTGAGGTAGAGCTGGGTGTCATCAGCATACATGTGGAAACTGATGCTGTGTTTTCGGATGATGTCGCCAAGGGGCAACATGTAGATGAGAAATAGGAGGGGGCCAAGGATAGATCCTTGGGGGACACCAGAGGTAACAATGTGAGAGTGGGAAGAGAAGCCGTTGCAGGTAATTCTCTGGCTATGATTAGATAGATAAGAATAGAACCAGGCGAGTGCAGTCCTACTCAGCTGGACGATGGTGGAGAGGCGTTGGAGAAGGATGGAGTCGTCAACCATGTCAAAGGCTGCAGACAAGTCAAGAAGGATGAGGTGGGATAGTTTACCTTTGTCACAGTCACAAAGGATGTCATTTGTGGCTTTGATGAGAGCCGTTTCGGTACTGTGGCAGGGGCTGAATCCTGATTGGGGGGGGATTCAAACATGGAATTGTGGGAAAGATGGGCATGGATTTGGGAGGCGACAACACATTCAAGGACTTTGGAGAAGAAAGAGGGGTTGGAGATGGAGTGGTAGTTTCCAAGGACAGAGGGGTCAAGGGTTAGTTTTTTGAGGAGAGGGGTGCTGACGGCAGATTTGAGGGAGAGGGGGACAGTACCTGAGGAGAGAAACATAGAAGATAGGAGGAGTAGGCCATTCGGCCCCTCGAGCCTGCTCCGCCATTTAATGAGATCATGGCTGATCATCCAAATTCAGTACCCTGTCCCTGCTTTCTCCCCATATCCCTTGATCCCTTTAGCCTTAAGAAATATATCTATCTCCTTCTTGAATATATTTAATGAATTGGCCTCAACTGCCTTCTGTGGTAGAGAATGCCACAGGTTCACCACTCTCTGGGTGAAGAAATTCCTCCTCATCTCAGTCCTAAACGGCTTACCCCTTATTCCTTAGACTGTGACCCCTGGTTCTGGACTCCCCCACCATCGGGAACATCCTTCCTGCATTGAGTCTGTCTAGTCCTGTTAGAATTTTATAAGTTTCAATGAGATCCCCTCTCATTCTTCTAAACTCTAGTGAACATAAGCCTAATCGACCCAATCTCTCTTCATACGTCATTCCTGCCATCCCAGGTATCAGTCTGGTGAATCTTCGCTGCACTCCCTCCATGGCAAGAACATCCTTCCTCAGATAAGGCGACCAAAACTGCACACAATACTCAAGGTGTGGTCTCACCAAGGCCCTGTACAACTGCAGCAAGACATCCTTGCTCCTGTCCTCGAATCCTCTCGATATGAAGGCCAACATACCATTTGCCTTCTTAACCACCTGCTGCACCTGCATGCTTACCTTCAGCGACTGGTGCACAAGGACACCCAGGTCTCGTTGCACTTCCCCTTCTCCCAATCTATTGCCGTTCAGATAATAATCTGTCTTCATGTTTTTGCCACCGAAGTGGATAACCTCGCATTTATCCACATTATACTGCATTTGCCATGCATCTGCCCAATCACCCAACCTGTCCAAATCATACTGGAGTTTCTCTGCATCCTCAACATATTGGTCCAGGAAACCATCCCGTATACACTCTAGGAATTCCTCCTCCACAGTATTGTTACTAATTTGGTTAGCCCAATCTATATGTAGATTAAAGTCACCCATGATAACTGCTGTGCCCTTATTGCACGCGTCTCTAATTTCCCATTTAATGCCGTCCCCAACCTCAGAATTACTGTTTGGGGGTCTGTATACAACTCCCACTAACATTTTCTGCCCCTTGGTATTTCTCAGCTCTACCCATACAGATTCCACATCATCAGAGATAGCATCCTTCCTTACTATTGTGTTAATCTCCTCTTTAACCAGCAATGCTACCCACCTCCTTTTCCTTTTTGCCTGTCCTTCATGAATATTGAATACCCCATGATGTTGAATTCCCAGCCTTGGTCACCCTGGAGCCAAGTCTCCGTAATCCCAATTATATCATATCCATTTACATTTATTTGCGCAGCTTATTCATCCACCTTATTACGAATGCTCCTCGCATTAAGACACAAAGCCTTCAGGCTTGTTTTTTTAACACTCTTAGTCCTTTTAGAATTATTATTTACTGTGGCCCTGTTTGATTTACACCCTTGATTTCTCTGCCTTCCACTTTCGCTTTTCTCCTTCCGTTAACAATGTCAGCTAACATGGGAGTCAGAAAAGGAAGTTGGGTGGTCAGCAGTTTGGTGGGAATAGGGTCGAGGGAGCAGGAAGTGGGTCTCATGGACAAGATGAATGCGGAGAGGTCATGAGGGGTGATCGGAGAGAAACTGGAGAAAGATGTGAGTTCATGGTTAGGGCAGGGGGGTACCTTAGAGGAAGTTTGGCACGGTGGGCTAGGGGAAGGAAGGGAAGTGACAAAGGCAGCTTAACGGATGGTCTCAATCTTAGAGACAAAGAAGTCCATGAGCTCCTCACACTTGTTGTCGGAGACAATCTTTGGTGTTAGCCCAAACAAGCAACTTTTCAAGGCTCTTGGCATTGACCCATTGCATATCCATCAAATGTTTCAATGTAGGAGGGAGGGGAAGAATCAAAACAAAATAATGTCCGGATTTTGATAATACGGGAATAAAACAACCAGTATCCACTTCATTAAAGGCAGTGTCACCTTTTCTACTGAAGGGGTTAAAAGTTAGATTAGCGGCTTAACTGACTAGCTGGCTGATGTAATAAAGGAGAAGTCTGGCAGAACAAAGACAGTTGGAAAAAGCATATTACATGATGAGTGGGGGAGTAAAAGAATCAAGGAGGCCATACATTGAACAATGGGCCGCCAAGATGTGATTTGCGAAGATGAGGTTAAGCGTACGTAAATTGGATAGAACAATGGCAGATGTGGAAACAGGGCAAATGAGATAAACAAGACAATAGCAAAATACTGCGGATGCTGGAAATCTGAAATAACAACAGAAAACGCTGGAAAAACTCAGCAGGCCAGGCAGCATCCATGGAGAGAGAAACAGAGTTAACGTTTCAGGTCGAAGACCTTTCGTCAGAACTGGAAAAAAGCAGGAAATGGAATAGATTTTAAAGCAGGTTTAGGGGCGGGGAAATGGGGGAGGGGATGAAAGAACAAAAGAGAAGGTCAGTGATAGGATGGAAAGCAGGAGAGATTGAGAGACATTAAGAGATATTCAAGACAAGAGGAGGTGGTAATGTGACAGGTTAAGGAACAAAGGATGGCTCTAGATGAAGCGTGAAATGCGCTGGCAGAATGAAAGACAGCTGCCATGTGGGAGGGAAGAAAAAAAGGCCAAACAAAAAGTGTGGATAAAATATATATATATATATATATGTGCTAGGGGCTGAGGTTATGATCTGAAATTGTTGAACTCTATGATTGAATCCAGAGGGCTGTAGGGTGCCTAATCGAAAGATGAGGTGCTGTTCCTCGAGCTTACGCTGAGCTTCTGTGGAACAATGCAAGAGGCCGAGGACGGTGAGGTCAGAGTGGGAGTGAAGCGGTGAATTAAAGTGAAAGGCCACTGAACGGAGGTGTTCCGCAAAGCGGTCACCCAATCTGCGTTTGGTCTCCCCAATGTAGAGGAGACCACATCGTGAGCAGCGAATACAGTATACTAAATTGCAAGAAGTACAAGTAAATCGCTGTTTCACCTGGAAGGGGTGTTTGTGGCCCTGGACAGTGGGAAGGGGGAGGTATAAGGGCATGTGTTGCATCTCCTGCGCTTGCACGGGAAGGTGCCGGGCGAAAGGGAAGGGTTATTGGGGGTGGTAGAGGAGTGGACGAGGGTGTCGCGGTAGGAGGGGTCCCTATGGAATGCTGAAAGGGGAGGTGAGGGGAAGATGCGTTTGGTGATGGGATTACGCTGGAGGTGGCGGAAATGGCGGAGGATGATCCGTTGAATGTGGAGACTGGTGGGGTGAAACGTGAGGACAAGGGGAACCCTATCGTGGTTCCGGGAGGGAGGGGCAGGGGTGAGGGCAGAAGTGCGCGAGATAGAACGGACACGGTCGAGGGCTGTGTCAACCACCGTAGAGGGGAATCCTTGGTTGAGGAAAAAGGAAGACATGTCGGAAGCACTGGTATGGAAGGTGGCATCGTCAGAGCAGATGCGGCGGAGACGGAGAAACTGGGAGAATGGAATAGAGTCCTTACAGGAGGCGGGGTGGGAGGAAGTGTAGTCTAGGTAGCTGTGGGAGTCTGTGGCTTGTAGTGAATGTTTGTCAATAACCTATCCCCAGAGATGGAGACGGAGAAGTCGAGGAAGGGAAGGGAAGAGTCGGAGATGGACCATGTAAAGGTGAGGGAAGGGTGGAAATTGGAAGCAAAGTGAATGAAATTTTCTAGTTCAGGGCGAGAGCAGGAGATGGCACCGATACAGTCATCAATGTACCGGAAAAAGAGGTAAACAAGAGATAAACAGGATGTGTTTTGTGGAGATGTGATTAAGTGTACGTGACTTGGACAATTAATTGGCCAAGTCCCGAAGATGTGAAGGAAACAAGATATAAAATTGTATATAAGCCAACTGCTCGAATGTAAAAATTAGACTCCCGTCTCAGCTCAGACTGAGGGGGCCTCTCCCTGCACGAGCTTGAATAAAGATCGTTTGGGACCAGTACACGCTCGTCTCCATCTGCTTTGGGGCAGAGAGAAAACCCCCAACACGGACAAAAAGCTACCTAATTTGGCTTGTTTAAGTGAACAAACAGGGATGCTGCAAGATTGAAGTATTATTTTAAAATGAATGTCCCTTACCTTGATCTCAGCAATACTTTAACAGATAGATTTGCTGGGAGACATTCAAGTGATATAGCTGAATGTTAGAAACAAATAATAAACATGTTGTATAAAAGCCATTTTACACAATTTTTTATTTTTTCTAGGGCTGGGGGGAGCAGGGCAACAGAATCATAGGCCGGAATTTTCTGCGGGGCGGCGGGTTGGGGGCAGGGGTGGGTTCGAGGCGGGTGGGAAATCCGGGAGGCCAGGTTAGGGTTACCTGCAGGCCCAGCCGATTTTACTGGCAGGGCCTAATTTGAATGTGAGGTCTCAGTTTCCCGCCCACAGCCAGCCAGCTTGAGAGGCTGGCTAGCTGCGGGCGGGAAGGTCTTAGTTGCGAGGGGTCAGACTGGGGGAGGGATCAACGGGAGGGGGGTCGGGATCAACGGGAGGGGGTTCGGTATCGGTGGGGGTGGGTGGGAGTCAGCAATCGGGAGGGGGGAGAGGGGGGATGGGGAGGGGGGGAGAGAGAGGATGGGGAGGGGGGGGAGAGAGGATGGGGAGCGGGGGGGGAGAGAGGATGGGGAGGGGGGGGGGAGAGAGGATGGGGAGGGGGGGGAGAGAG